>JAJTUV010000295.1:192500-865884 GCA_021653895.1 Mastomys natalensis | reverse complement strand
TGTCTTTTGACTATATTCATTAGTGTCATGTTTGTCTCACTTTCATTCAACTGATTTAGTTTATTTGAGAAACTGCTCATCTGCCTTTTGTTAGTTTTGCTGGGGGTTTGTTCATCTTGTTGATTTTCCAAAGAACTAGCTCTTAGTTTTCTTGATTCTTTATATTGTTTTCTGTGTTTCTAACTGATTTGATTTCAGCCCTGATTTTGATTACTTCCTTACTTCTACTCATCTTTGGTGTGCTTGTCTCAATTTTTCTAGAGCTTTCAGATGTACTTTTAAATTGCTTGTATGAGAACTTTCCTATTTCTTTTGGAGGCACTTAGTGCT
Organism: Mastomys natalensis; assembly: GCA_021653895.1. NCBI lineage: Eukaryota > Metazoa > Chordata > Mammalia > Rodentia > Muridae > Mastomys > Mastomys natalensis. The sequence goes on along the minus strand of JAJTUV010000295.1, from coordinate 865,554 downwards.
ATGAACTTTCCTCTTACCAGTGCTTTAATTGTTGTCCCATAAATTTGGGTATATTGAGCCCTGTCTTCATTGAATTCTGGACAGTATTTAATTTCTTTCTTTGTTTCTTCTCTGATTCAGAGATCATTGAGTAGATAGCTGCTCAATTTCTATGACTGTGTAGGTTTCTAGTATTTCTGTTGTTGTTGAAGGCCAGTTTTAACCCATAGTTGATCTTGTTGATAACGTAAGTGAAAATATTTCAATTTTCTTGGACATGTTGAGGCTTGCTTTATGACTGACTATATGGTTAGTTTTGGAGAAAAATCCATGAGGTGCTGTAAAGAGGATGTAACTTTTTAGGTTTGGTGAAACATTCTGTAGATGTCTGTTCAGTCCATTTGATTCATCATGTCTGTTTGTCTCATTATTTCAGTTTAGTTTCTTCTGAATGTCTTATTAGTTGGTGACAGTGGGGTGTTGAAGTCTCCCACTATTAGTATGTTGGGGATGACATATGATTTAAGCTTTAGCAATGTTACTTTTACAAATGAGGGTGCCATGGTGTTTGGGGCATAGATGTTCAGACTTGAGAGATCATATTGGTAGATTTTTCCTTTGATGAATATGAAATGTCCTTCTCTGTTAGTTTTGATTAATTGTGGTTGAAAGTTGATTTTATTAGATATTAGGATGGCTACTCCAGTTTGCTTCAATGTGTCGTTTTGTTTGGAATACCTTTTTCCAGCTCTTTACTCTGTGGTAATGTCTATTTTTATGGTTGAGGTATGTTTCTTGTATGCAGCAGAATGATGGCTCCTGTTCGTTGCATCCACTCTGTTAGCCTGTCTTTTATTAGGGAATTGAGTTTATGAATGTTGAGAGATATTAATGATCAGTGATTGTTATTTCCCATTATTTTTTGATTTTGGTATTGTTAGTATGTGTGCTTTCTTTGTTTATGCTGCTAAGGAATTATTTAGTTCCTGAGTATTTTGGATGTAATTATCCTCCTTGCATTGAAGTTTTCTTTCTAGTTTTTTTTTTTTTTTTTTTCGTAAGGCTGGACTTGTGGCTAGATATTGTTTGAAATAGAATTTGTCTTGAAATATTTTTTTTTCTCCCTCTATAATGACTGAGAGTTTTGCTGTATATAGTAGTCTATGTTAGCACCTGTTGTGTTTTTACAGATTTCAAGATTTTTGTCCAGGACACTCTAGCTTTTACAGTCTCTGATGAGAAGTTGGGTGTAATTCTGATAGGTCTGCCTTTGTATGTTAGCTGGCCATGTTCTCTTGCCACTTTTAATATACTTTCTTTGTGTGTATATTGTGTGTTTTGATTTTTATGTGCCAGGAGTATTTTCTTTTCTCATCTAGTTTAACTGATGTTTTGCAAGTTTCCTGTATGTTTAGAGGCATCTCTTTCTTAAGGTTGGAAAGTTATCTTCTATGATTCTATTGAGAATATTTTCTGGGTCTTGGAACTGGGACCTTCTTCTAGTCCAGTTATTCTTTTTTCCCTCTTTTTTTTTTTTTTAATCAACTGTCACCTGAGAAGAGAAATCTATTAAGCCATCAGCAGCTCTCAGCCATTTATCTTTTTTTAAAATTTGTTTTCTTCTTTATTGGATATTTTATTTACATTTCATATATTATCCCCTTTCCCCATTTCCCTTCCACCCAGAAACCTCCATCTCATCCCTCCTCTTCCTGCTTCTATGAGAATGTGGCCCCATCCTTCAACCCACTCCCACCTCCCCACCCTCAATTCCCCCACATTGGGGCATCCAGTGTCTTTTATGTATCCCAGATTTTCTGGGTCTTTTTTGCAAAGAGTTTTTAAGATTTAACATTTTCTTTGACTAATGTATCAATTTCTTCTATTGTATCTTTTGTGCCTGAGATTATCTCTTCCATTTCCTGTACTTTGTTGGTGATGCTTGCATCTGTCGTTCCTGTTCGCTTCTCTAGGTTTTCCATCTCCAGTATTTCCTCAGTTTGTGCTTTCTTTATTGCTTCAACTTCCACTTTCAGGTCTTGCATAGTTTAATTCATTTCCTTCACCTGTTTAATTGTATTTTCCTGTATTTTTTAAGGGATTTATTTATTTCCATTTCTAGGCTTCTATCACTTTTATAAGATGGGATATAAGGTCATTTTCTTGTTTTTCAATTATGTTAGGATATCCAGGGCTTGCTGTAGTGGTGTAGCTCTACTTCGTAGGTGTCATATTACCCTGGCTTTTGTTGATTGTGTTCTTTTGAGGGCATTTAGCCATCTTGATGGTATTGATCTCTGGATGTTCTTATAGTAAACATTGGGAAGAGGTTGAACCTTGATGGCTCTGATGTGTCCTCTGACTGGTATCCTTGGGTTGTATGTTTCCAGGTTTGTGGGTCTGTATTGTTTATGGGCCTTGGGTTCAATGAAGGTGAGTGGAGAGGTGGCTGGAGAATGGAGGTCTCCTTGGCCTTGCAGGCTGCACATGGTAGGCTAATTTGGCCCAATGGCTCAGCAGGCAAGAAAGATGAGGGGTGGAAAGGAAGCTTACCTGTATGATTCAGGAGTCTTAGGTCTAATGAAGGTGGGAGGAGAGGTAGTAATAGAATGAAAGTACTTCTGGGACAACAGGTTGCTCACAGAAGCTTGGGATGGCCTAGAGGGCTCACAAGTAGGGAATATGGGTGGGGGATGGAAGCTAAACTATATGGTTCAGGATTCGCAGGTTTGATAAAGGTAGGAGGGAAAGCTGCAAGAGAATGAACTTTCTAACTCCTTACAACTATGAAAATGGAGACTACAAAATACCCTTTTCATTACGTATTCAGTGAAATTAGTAAGTAAAATACACACTATAACCTCTAAGAATGTTGAATTTAAGTTAGCCTATCTTTGTTGTATACCCAGTTGAAGCATAGCTACAAAAAATGACTGTTCCACGTGGCTTAAAAGACAGTTTCTGACTGGGATCCTGAAGTAAAATGTGTAAATTAAAAGCTGCTGTTTCAAAAGATTGACCTCCTATTATAGAGAAAAGCAGACAGTTTCTACATAGATGTACTTAATGATACCAAATATATTCCCTGAATGAGTGAAGATTCTTTCAGAGAGGTCCTAATAACAACAAATATCCTTTGGCCTGGTAACTTTCAGCTATAAAAAAAGTTTATTCTGATTGTTTTAGTTTCAACATGGGGAACAAAATCACACATGTGAAAATGATGTTTGTCTTTTGGTTACAGGCTTAAAATAACAATCCAGGGCAAATGAGGACAACATGAATATATTAAAGACAAAAAATAATGAAGAGAAGAAAAAGAAAACCAGCTTAAGAGTGGGAAAAGCTAGACAAAAAAAAATTAAGGTCAATGTTTTACTCATTTTGTAATTTTTATGACACCAAATCATATCATCTTAAAGAAATCTAACATTCATATAGTCCAAACACTCATATTTCTGTGACTAAAAGAAGTTATCCAAAGCAAAAGCATAATGGTCTGGATCAAAACATGTTAGACTCTTGGCTCTTTTTCAAAGTTCTCTACATTAGTTTCTTCTTCATGATGGTTTGGGTTTAGCTTCTAATTTTGTTTATATAATTTTATATATCTAGAGATCAATGCTTGCTTACTGAACACACGTTGATACTATATTGCACATTATTTTTTAGCTCTATTTTATAGATTCTGTAAATACAGAGTCTATTCAAGAGGAAAATGGTTGGTTTGGATACCACCTGGCTTTTGGTATTTCCTAGGTAAATATAAGGATATTTACCTAAGAATAATTATATCATCTTTGTCTTTTCCCAGATACCTTACCTAATATGAAGAGACAACTATTGTTGCTAATTGTAAGTACTTAAGTTCACAAAGAAGCAGAAGAAGAAGGAGGAGGAGGAGGAGGAGGAGGAGGAGGAGGAGAGAAATCACCATGAATTCTATGAATGATTAGAAAGCAGTCACAAGAGACTTATTCATCTATTCAACCCTACATATTATAATGGATCTGTCCTCTACCCACACTTAGTTCATTGAACTGTTTGAAGAGACTGCTCAACATTTACCAAAGTATCTTTAACTTTTGTCTGTTTGTGTAACAAAAGAAACAACATAGACAGATTTATTATTGCTCAAAGCTCAAGGTGCAGGCCATGATGGTGGAAGAGTGTGTCAGGTTGTGTGTCTGCCTTGCCTCTGTGGTGCCTGGAGTGCTGCTGCCTGCATGCCCTAATGGGAAACAGAACACAGTATGCATTGGAGGTCATCAGTGTTCTTCTGGGTGGGAAACAGTGGAATCTAGGAATATTGCTGTGGTTCCTACTCTCCTGTGTACTGATGAGAGTTGAGGGCTGGGTCCCTGATCTACACTTCCCATCAGGTGGGCCATGCACCAGACATTAAGTGGAAGGGAGAGCCCAGGATTGGGGTAGATCTTGGTTGGGTTCTGAGTGAGTGGCAAGAGTAAGGAGGAGAGAAGGCCTTCTCTGGAAGATTTAGGCTATCCTTGCTTGTTCAAACATTATTTGATGGCAGATGTGATTGCATTCACCTGACAGAGGATGAACCACAGATTAGAAAGCTTTTTGTAAGAAGGAAGACCCAGGAAAGGAAGCTCATTGGCTGAACACTTGAGGCCTATCTAGATACTTCATTAACATGGAGGAATTCTAGTTTTTTTTATCCTACCTGATTTTCCTCAGGTAGAGGCAAGTGTGGAGGTTTAGAACCACTGGACAAGGTCAGAGAAGGCGAAAACCTGCTAACAATGGAGTCTCTAATTTTGTGCCAAGATCAGAGGCTATCTGGTCATGCTGGACTTCAACCATACTTAGCTGGGGTTTCCCACAGGAATGAAGGCAATAGGAGCTTGAAGCAGCTGTTCAAACTGCACCCACAGCCAGGAACAAAGAGTGGTATGTGTAAGATTCTTCTCAGCTTGTTTTTTCTTTTCCATTTGATATATTTTAGGATCCCATCTATGGAATTTTGCCATCTATAGTGAATAGATCTTTCCTTCTTAATTAATGTAATTAAGACAATCCTCCAGTGAGATTGATTAATAAAAGCAATTGCCACACAAGCCTGCTGGCATGAGTTTGATTCTTAGAACAAGGAGAGAACTGACTCTCAAATATTGTCCAGTGAAAACCCTATGAATTCTGTAAACTGCACAAACATTCACACCTTCAGAAACCTATACTCCTGCACAAAACACACAACCTGACACAGAACAGACAGACAGACAGACAGACACACACACATATACACAAACACACCCCTAGCCCTTCACACAGGCATACTCAGAGGCTCTTCTTCTAGGTGATTCTAGACTCTGTATAGTTAATAATGCTATCACAGTTTTCAAAGAGAAAATTCAAAGTGCTTAGAAGATTCTTCTTGAAATGAGAATAGATAAATTAGATTTATAGTAAACCTGTAAATGTGGTTTGTGAAGCGTTTGGTCATAACAGATAAATAAGGCTTCACAAGACCAGCCACTAGTCTTTCTGAGACATATGAGTTCAGAATAAAATAAAACCAGTTTATCTTCAATCTTCTCTGAAAACACATTGGGCAGAACCCATGTCAGACTACTCACATTGTGTGGAATTCTTCTGGCCTCTGAGTGCATCTGCACTCACATCCAATTTGCTTGTATGCCGTGACTCTTTATAGCAATTTATTATGTAAACCATAGTAGGGTAGTTTTGTAAATTGTCATTTCCAAGTTACCTTACCTTTTTGAGTGACCTCCTTGCTGCTGTGTATCAAGCATTTCTGAAAAGAGAGGACAAGAAGAAAATAATTTTCTATTTGAAGTGGATATTCCAAGCCTTTGTGTGAAAATCAAGGTTGTAGTCATTTTACTAATTCCATCCGAAGAACTGCTGAGGAAACACCTGAGACAAAAACACCAGATGCTTATAGAAAAAACAGTAGTTTCCATTTCTGTGATATACCAGATGTATTTTCATATCAGAATTACTGCCATGAACATCTGGCATCCTGAGTAATTCACTCATAATTTATCAGGATGTTTTGTATCAATATTGTGTGAGAGAGACTACAAATACCTGCATTTTTCCATCAAATCTAGGAAAGATACAATGACCATACTAGGATATGATGGAATCAATTATTGACAATTGAGGAAAATTAGTCTTTTTAAGCCCAGTGCGCTGAAAAGTACAATTTAAGTATTAATATTGCTCAAAAGAAGTAAGACAGAGAATAAGTAAAGTTAATGCTCTTAATACTGAATCTTCTCATTTCTCTTGAAACATAGGGAATCAGTTTATAGTTTATAATCAGTCCTTTAAAAAACATACTTAAGAAAGCCTGTCTGTGAAAAACACATCCTCAACTTTATTTACAAAAGTCAAATAAGAGAGAAACTGTTCCTTAATCATTATATAGATAAGAAATTTTTTTCTGCCTAAGTAAAAAAGTATATTTGGCTAACAGCAAATACTCAGGCTGCATATTTACATTCATTCCACTCTCTGGGCTCCCCTCCTTCCCTCCCCATACCTGATCCTGTTTCTCCTTTTCTCCTTCCCCTTCTCTCTTCCACCCAGGTCCCTCCCTCTCTTTGCCCTCATGATTACTTCCTTCCCTTTTGAGTGGGACTGAAACATCCTCACTGGGCCTTTCCGATTGTTAAATTTAAGTTCTGTGGGTTGCATCCTAGGTGTCCTGTACTTTTTGGCTAATATCCATTTATTAGTGAGTACATACCATGTATGTCCTTTTGGGTTTGTGTTACCTCACTCAGGATGATATTTTCTATTTGCATCCATTTACCTGCAAGTCTCATGATGCCCTCATTCTTAATAGTGGATTAGTACTCCATTGTGTAAATGAACCACTTACCTGTATCCATTATTTCATTGTGGAACATCTGGGTTGTTTCTAGCTTCTGGCTATCACAAATAAGGCAGCTATGAACATAGGGGAACAAGTGCGCTTGTGGCATATTGGGGCATCTTTTGAGTATATGCTCAAGAGTGGTATAGCTGGGTCTTCAGGTAGATCTATTTCCAATTTTCTGAGGAACTGCTAAATTGATTTCTAGTGTGGTGTACCAGTTACAATCAAACAGCAATGGAGAAGTATTCCTCTTTCTCCACAGCCTCAACAGTATATGTGTTGTCAAATGAGTATTTGATCTTAGCCATTCTGATTGGTGTGAGGTGGAATCTCACAATTGTTTTAACTTGCATTTCCTTTCCTGATGACTAAGGATTTTGAAGATATATTTAAGTGGGTCTCAGCCTTTCAAGATTCCCTCTATTATGAATCCTTTGTTTAGTTGTATACCCCATTTTTTTTTACTGGGTTTTTTGTTTTTTATGGTTTCTTTGCTTTTGTTTTTGTTTTTTTTTTTGGGGGGTTTTTTTTTTGTTTTTTTTTGTTTTTTTGGTTTTTGCTCTTTTGGGGTTCCTTCTTTTTTTGGGAAATTTGGGATTTTTTGGGGGGTTAAAAATTTTTTTCCCAATCGGGAAAATTGCAATTGGTCTTTTTTTGACGGGGATTTTTTCTTGGTTTTTTTTTCCCTGGGGCAAAATTTTGTTAAGGGTTGGGGTTTGGTTTGTTTGGAAATTTTTTCTTTGCCGGGGGTTTTCCCCCAATTTTTTCTTTAATTTGTTATTTTTTTGTTTAGGCCTTTTATTGGTTGGTTTTGGAAAAGGGTTTTGGTCTATTTTTGGCAAAGCCCAATTAAAGCAAATTTTTTAAAGTTTTTTTTTCCGGGTTTTTTTTCTTTCAAAAAATTAAAAACAGTGTGGTTTTTTTTGGTCTTTTTTCCCATTTTTTTGATGTTATTTGAACCTACCTTTTTTTTTCTATTTCCAAACAGCAAAAGGTTGACCCTAAAGGTTTTTTTTTTTGACGTTTTGGTTTCCGGGTTTTTTTTTTTTTGGTTCTTTTTTTTGAGGAAAAATGAAAAAATTTGGGGGTTTAATGGGTCTTTCATTTTTTTTTAAAAAATTTTTTTCCTTTTAAATTTTTACAATCTTTTTTTTTTATTTTTAATTTTTCTTTTTTTTTATTTAAACTTGCCGGATTTTTTTTTGTTGGGGGATTAACCACAAATTTTTTTTATTTTTATTTTAAAATGGGTTTTTTTCTTTTTCCCTTTTTTTTTTTATGGGGGTTTTTTTAAGGTTGAAAATTTTATTTAAAATTTTAAGGACATGCTTGAATTTTTGAAATTTTTGGGGGAAAAACTTAATATTTATAATTTTTTTGGGGGGATTTTTTTTTGCTTTGTTTTTCAATTTTTCCCTTTTTTTTTAAAAGTTGTTTTTTTCTCTGGGGGAGAATTAATTAATTAATAGGGAAAGGGGGTTTCAGCCCCCACCGTTTTTTGTTTTTGTTAAATTCTCCATTTTTTGAATTTGGCTGTGTTTTTGTTTATTTTTTTTTTGTTTGGGGGGCCTTTGCCATCTTTTATTTAAAGAGGGGTTTTTTTTTTGTTTTTTCAGATTTTGAAGTTAATTTTTTTCTTTTTTTTTTTTAATAGTGATTCTTTGGATTTTTTGTTTTAAATTTCGCCCCCCCGGTTAAAAGCTTATTTTTTGGGGAATGGGTTTGATTTTTTGGGATTGGTTTGTTGAATTTTATTATTTTTGCATCTTTTTATTCTAACAAAATTTGCAAAAACTTTTTTTTTTGAAGGTTGTTTCTAACCTTAAAGTAACTGTTTGTCAATGAATTGGGGGAATTTTCTTTTGTTTCTAATTTTAGGGAAGGGGGACTTTTGGTATTGGTTTTTTTGAAGGGTGCAATACAATTCTTCCTAAGTATCTGGTCTTGGCCTTTTTTGATGTTATTGTTGAGGGTTTTAATAATTCCTCAATTTTCCCTTTTTGGGCATATGGAGGGGTTTGACAGTTTTTTTTGCTTTTTTTATTTAAAATTTTGTCATTTTGGTATTTTAAAAAAACCCTTTTAATTTCATCTTTTTTTTTCCATTTTTTGGGGGGTTTGGGGGAAGGCACTTTATTAAATTTGAAGTTTTTGAAAATCTTCATTTTATGATATTATATCTTCCTTTTTATTTTTGATTTTGTTAATTTGGATACTTTCTCTATGCCCTTTAGTAACTTTGGCTAGGGGTTAATCTATCTTGTTGATTTATCAAAGCATTAGTGTGGTTTTGTTGATTCATTATAATATTCTCTTTGTTTCTAATTGGCTGATTTCCACACTTATTTAGATTATTTTCTACTGTCTACTCCCCTTAAGTGTATTTGCTTCTTTTTCTTCTAGGGCTTTCAAGTGTGCTGTTAAGTTGCTAGTGTAGGATCTGTCCAGATTTTTTACCAGGGCACTTAGTGCTCTCAATTCTCTTAGCACTGCTTTCTTCCATTGTATTCCATAAGTGGGTATTCTGCATTTTCATTTTTATTGAATTCTAGAATGTGTTTAATTTCTTTCTTATTTTGTCACTGGCCAAGTTATCATTGACAATAGAATTGTTCGGTTTCCATGGATATTTCTGTTGTTTTTGTTGTTATTGAAGTCTAGACTTAGTCTGTGGTGATTTGATAGGATTCATGGAATTATTTCAATCTTATTGTATCAATTGAGGCTTGTTTTGTGTCTGATTATATGGTCAGTTTTGGAGAAGGTACCACGAGGTGCTGAGAAGAGGGTATATTCTTTTGTTTTAGAGTAAAATGTTCTGAATATATCTGTTAAATCTGTTTGGTTCCTAACTTCTAACAGTTTCACTGTCTCTGTTTAGTTTCTGTTTCAATGACCTGCCCATTGGTGAGAGTGAGGTGTTGATGTCTCCCACTATTATTGTGTTAGATTCAATGTGTGCTTTGGGCTTTAATAACATTTCTTTTACAAATGTGGGTGCCCTTGCATTTGGGCCATAAATGTACAAAATTGAGATTTCATATTAGTGGATTTTCCTTTGATGAGCTTGAAGTGTCCTATCCCATCTCATTTGATAACTTTTTTCTGAAAGTGTATGTTATTGGATATTAGAATAGCAACTCCCACTTGTTTCTTGAGAACATTTTCTTGGAAGACTTTTTCCAGTCTTTAACTCTGAGGAAATGTCTGTCTTTGTCACTGAGTGAAATAAACCTACAAATCAACACCAAGAAAAATTTAAAGCTGCGAAGAATATACTTAGAAACTGAACTATCCACTTTTGAATAATCAGTGAGCCATGGAAGAAATCAGTGAGGAAATTCAAATTCTTGGAATCAAATGAAAGTGCTATCACAATCCCTAGGATAGAGCTAAGGCAGTTCTAAATGGCAGATATTGCTATAAGTACTCACAGCAAATAATCATTTAGACATCACATAAATATCCTAATGATTTACAACAAAGTCTTAAAAAATTAAAACCAAGAATAATCTAAACTTATGAGGAGTAAATGGCAAGAAATGATACAGAATATGGTAGAAATGAATGAAATAGAGATGACAATAGCAAGATATAGAGTGAATGAAACAACAAAACCCTGGTCATCTGACAAGATAATGATGACTGACAAACCTCTTTGCAACACTTATCATAAGAAAACAGACCCAGAAGGAGTGATGGAAATAAATTTGCAACACATTCCAAGGGATCTTAAGGATCACAAGGGAGTATTTTAAAAACTTACATTCCCCTAGTGCTGAAAAAAGTAGGAGAAATAGATGGATTCTTTAAAATATATGATCTAACAAAAATCAGTCAAGAAGTAAAGCCATAAATGCATGTGAGGCAATAAGACTAAATAAGTTAAATGAGACATCCCACAAAGAAAGCCTAGTAACAGGTAAATCCACTGCTGATTTCTACTGAATGTTTAAGGAAATAAAGAAGGCAATGTATCTCATACTTTTACAAAATCGAAAGATCATTATTTTGTGATCTCGGAATTACCCTAACATCAAAATTGGATACACACACATGAACACATGCACACACACACAACATACACACACACACACACACACACACACACACACACACAGGAAATAAAACTGCAGAACAATTTATCTAATAAACATACCCTTTGAAACTCTAGCAAAACACTCAGGAACTGAATTCAAGAACACATAAAAACAAAGAAATTAAAATTCAATGAAATTCGTTGGTAGAATGTATTTAATTTGATCCATATTGACATTTTTTTCACTTATTTACAAAGTTTCTACAATAAATATGACATCCTCATATTTTTGACCTTTGTTGAGGATGAGCATGGATTACCACTTCTGGTCAAAAACTTAATATCTATTGATAAAAATTTTAACTAAAATTGAAATTGATGTACAAATATTATTTCCAAATTAACATAAAATGCAATAAACTGCGATGTTTCTAGAGAAGCCAGATTTTTTTTTAAAAAAATGTCTATTTGATGGTCTTCATATTCTTGTGATATAATATTTTCAAAATAAATACATTTTTCATATTCTGCTGAAAATGAGAATTTTCCTATTACTGCTGGCTAGGAAAACTATTTTGTACTTCCAGACTCCAGGAATGCCTTAAGGAGACTTAGTAGAGTGACTAGAACTCAAGCAACTCAGGTGTTCATAGTATGTACTCACTAATATTTGGATATTAGCCAAAAAATCTACAGAATACCTAAGATACAGTCCACAGAACTCAAAAAAGTCAACAAGCTGAAGGGCCCAAGTGAGGATGTCTCAGTCAAACTGGGGAAGGAGAAGAAAGCAATTATAAGTGGGGAGGGACAGAGGGACCCGAAAGGGAAAGTGGACTAGGGTGGGGGAGAGGGGAACCTGATCTGGTATTGAGTACTGTTAAAGGACTGAAGCCCTGAGGTCCAGCAGAAAGAATGGAAACAGGCAACCTAGTGAGGTAGGAGGTTGGGGGGACTCTCTAGAATGCACCAGAGACATGGGTGGTGGGAGACTCTCAGGACTCAAAGGCAGGGATCTTAGATGAAATGCCTAACAGTAGGGAGAGGGAACATGTAGAGCCCATTTCCAGCAGGAAGTCAGGATATCAAATGAGGAAAGGGGTTGCCATCCCACAGTCAAAACTTTGACCCAGAATTGTTCCTGTTTGAAAGAACTACAGGGATGGACATGGAGAGAAGACTGAAGAAAAGAAGGTCTATAGAAAGGCCCAAAATGGGATCCAGTCAAGGGGAAGTCCTAAGGCCTGACACTATTACTGAGGCTATGGAGCACTCACAAAAAGGGACCTATCATGACTGCCTCTGAAAGACCCAACAAGAAGCTGAAAGAGAGAGATGCAGATATTTGCACCCAACCAATGGACAGAAGCTGCTGACCCCTGTGGTTTATATTAGGACTGAGAAGGAGGGTCACCCTGTAGGAGGAACAGTAGTCTCAATTATTCTGGACCCCTGAGATCTCTCAAACACTGGACCACCAAAAGGCAGCATACACCAGCTGATAAGAGGCCCCCAACACATATACAACAGAGGACTGTCGGGTTTGTGTTCAATCAGAGATGATGCACCTAACCCTCAAGAGACTGGAGGCCCCAGGGAGTTTAGAGGTCAGGTGGGGTGGGCGATCCGGGGTGGAATGGGGGTGGGTTGGAGGTATGGGATGTGGAACAGTCAGAGGCTGGAGAGGGAAAGCTGAATAAAATCTGGAGTATAAAAAAATAAATAAATAAAAAACAAAGAAATCTCATGGTACAATCAAGCAGGACTTCTGGTAAGACATACTTAGACAGAAAGGGCTAGCAGACATCCCTGTCCTACAAGACAGAGATCAGCCAACCTGGAACTTCAGAACAGAAGATGAGTGTTTGACAAATTGTGACCATAGACTTAAAAGCATCTATTTAGTTGTTCACCAGCTTCCTGGCACCTTGTACCCAACTCATACATAGCTACTTCTCAGTGATTGTGCTTCATCTCTCCTTCTGACCCCCATTTTCTTAAGACACTTGGATTTCCTCCATGATATATTTCTGTCTAAGTTTCTTTTCAATTTTACTGAACTTCAGACTTAGAGGTTTTATCCAACATCAGTCAGGTATAGATACAGTTTGTAATTTACTATAAAAAAGGAGAGGTAAGCAAGAATCTTGGCTATATCAAAATATTGTTTGAATGTTTTCTGCCTGTACTCAGTCTCATTCAAATTGAACTCCTATTAAAATGGTTCATAGGTGTCTTGCTTAGGGTTTTATTGCTATGAACAGATACCATGACCAAGGTAACTCTTGTAAAGACAATATTTAATTGGGGCTAGCTTACAGGTTCAGAGTCCATTATCATCAAGGTAGAACATGGCAACATCTAGCAGGCATAGTGTAGAAGGAGCTGAGAGTTCTACATCTTCATCTGAAGGCTATTAGCTGAATACTGACTTCCAAGCAGCTAGGATGAGTGTCTTAAAGCCTATAGCCACAGTGACACACCTACTCCAACAGGGCCACACCTTCTAATAGTGCCATATCCTGGGCCAAGTATATACAAACCATCACACTAGGTTCCCATTTTTGCTGTGTTGTAAGGGAAATAGGCGGTATGACTAGAAACCTAAACAAACTAGTCACTAAGTACTGTGAGCTACAAACATAAATGTTTTCTATTCTGATGGAATCAAATTAAACTAAAATAGAGAAAAAGGAAATATATCCATATTGCCATGCAGAAAAGCAACCCTTTTACAAATCACCAATTTTGATGACAGTAGTGGACATCAATTTGGTATATTTAGGACTCTACTATATCAATGTGTACGCCATAGTGAATAAGCATGATAGCTTGTATATCTAAGTACAGAGATCTGTTCCAGAAAGACTTAGCGCATGAAGGACAGAATTTCATAGATGCAATGAAGAAAATTGGCCCAATTTATATATTGCATTTGAAACCCCTTCATAAGACCTTTATTGGGAAATGGACTAACAGCATGTGAAGGTTGTGGTGAAGTACAACTTGCATATAGTAAGTGGCAGGCAGTTAAAGAAAATGACTTTGTGGGACAAAACGCGGGTGGGGTCCCGGAGGCCCCAGCCCCTCCCGCATGGTGGCTGAAGAGGCCCGCAACTGCGACTGCGACTGTGACTGCGGCAGGATCTCGGGGCGTGGGATTCGAGCCTGGAGGTGGAGTCTTGAGGGCTGAAGTGGCAGCCTGGGCTAGAACACTTCCCACAGCGGCTCTGTAGTTCCCACATAGTTGAGAAGGTCGCTGTTGTAGAAGTAGGCCCATAAAGACACGCAGACTGGGCACCATGAAGTAGTTTTATTGATGAGAATGGTGAATCTGGTTCACTCCCCCCTCCCCCCCCAAAAGCCAGGAGGGGTTCTGTCGCGTCTGCCTTGGCCAGCAAGTAAGACGCGACACGGTCGGATCCTTCTCAGTCAGCTTTATTCCAGGAACGGCTCTTGACTTAGGGACAGGGAACTGGACGAGGGACTAGGATAGGGATGTATGGCCGAGGACTGGACCGGGAAGGCCCGGGAAGGGAAGGCAAGGGAAGGGCAGGGAAGGAAGGGAAGGGAAGCGAAGCGAAGGGCCAAAAGGCCGCAGCAGCAGAAGCGAGCTGCTTATCTAGCTGCCCTAGGCGCGCTGGGTGATGTGTCCTCTCAGGATAGGTTAAGCTGCCAATACCTCATTATCATAAGCCCGCTCAGGAGGGGCACGAGGCTGACGCATGCTCAAAGGACTTGTTTACCAGTTTCTGAGCTGGCCACTCTGGAAGCCAGCTGCTTACATTGTCAGGTGCTAGTCATACGGCTGCCTACATCTCCCCCCTATTTATTTATTAAATTTGAAGTAGGTTACCTCGGGGCCCTTCAGACCTTAGGCATCCCACACCCAAGCATGCTTGAACTCATTCATTAGGTGTTTGGTGTGAGGCGATTGAACACCTAGAAGGTCGCCGCTAGCGCAGCAAGTCAGCGGTGGAAAACAGAGGTCCGAGCCCTTGTCCAAAGTGAAGGCATTGTAATGGGAAAGTTTATATTTCTGCCATACCCGCCTTCGTGCCTTTTTTCAGGGAGAGGTACATTTGGCACAAAACCTCTATGCACTCGGACATGCTTTCAGAGAATCTATCTCAGGATTGAGAACATCTCTAGTCGAGGCGCTCCTCGTACTCCCCGCTTCAGAAACATTGAGGTGATGCTGTAGGAGCCTCATGAGTGTACACCTTTGGCAATGGTCAAGATGGTCAGGATCTAGGGATTATGCCTGGATGGCCATTACTGGGTCCAGAAAGCTCCCCACTATGCCTCCCTAAGGGAGGCCAGCCAAATACCTGGGGGAGTGCCTTCCTCCATGGCAGTCAGCGCCTGGTAAACAACAACCTTATGTCTTGCATGGTCACGGCACAAATGACACAGGAACCAAAGGCAGAAACCACATCCTAGGAGAACAACAGCTCCCCAGATAAATACTCCCGCTCATTCTTTAAAGAAAATTGAGGGCACCCTTGACCCAAGTGGTGAGCCCCTCCAAAGTAAAGGGATCCAGGCGGGTGCCATTCAGGGTAGCGATCTGCAACAGGAGCCTCCTGGATAGGTCCTCATCTTCCTTCGACCGATTTCCTTTCAGGTACTCAGACAGGAGGCGACTCTGATTGAGAGACTGAGAAGAGTTATATACCAAAGGAATAATATACAGTCCCCTGAGAGAGGAGACGCAGAGAGCTGAATAAGTTTATATTTAAACAGGTTAAAAATGGGAAAGTATTAAGGTCAGCCTCCACCGTTACCGGTACAAAGGTAGGCAGTCTGACAATAAAGGCAGTGTCATTCCTGCCTTCCCAGCACTCTGCATTTAGTAGAGTTCTTTGGCAAAGATATGGTGGCATTGTAAATCATAAATAGCATGGTGATGTTTAGGGAGTCATCAGTCCGGTTCGAGGCGTCCCCCGAACCTTGTGACGATCCCAAACTTACCTGAACAAGCACGTTTCTCAAAACCTCTGCGTCAACCTTACTATCTGCAAGGGGATCCAACCAAGCAGATACATTGGCTAATACAAGGCGCAGAGTTTTGATTTTGGCAAAGCATACAAACACAAAAGGTAGAGAAAAGGTAGGAAGGACCGGGGAGTTAGAATGGACCAGCATAGGCACTGGCCAGGTGCGTGTGACGGCCCACAAAGGTATAAAGTCACCCGGTATCCATAGTAGTAGTAGGGTCAAAAACAGGATCTATGCCCTCATCATCCTTTTCTCCGTCTGGGACTGCCGGGCTGGAGATCTTCCGAGTCAATCTCTCGGGTACCCAGATGGGGTTTTCTTGGTCCTCTGGAAAGACACAAACAGAACCTCGTGCCCTTAAGAGCACGGGATTGGGCCCTCGCCATATGTTTGTTATAATATCTTTCCATTTTACTTTCTCTGGCGGAGGGCGTAGGTGATTATGATGCCTGTCAGCAGCAGACTGACCCTGAGCATCAAAATTTAGGAAATTTAAGGTAAATAGTGCTAAGGATAGTCTATGCTTGGGGGTAAGGCCGTGGCCTATTCCCTCTTTTTGTTTTTGAAGGCATTCTTTGAGCGTGCGGTGTGCTCGTTCTACAAAGCCCTGCCCCTGGAGGTTGTAGGGCAGTCCATGAGTGAGTGAGACTTCCATGCGTTGGCAAAAGGAAGAAAAGGCCTGTGCCGTGTAGGCTGGGCCATTGTCCGTCTTAAGCATTTGGGGTTTACCCCAAGCTGCCCATGCTTCCAAGCAATGAGTAGTTACATTGGTAGTTCTTTCCCCAGTGAGGGGAGTAGCATGGATGATACCTGAACAAGTATCCACAGAGACATGAATATATTTTAATTTTCCAAATTCTGTAAAGTGAGTGACATCCATCTGCCAAACCCTGAGGGGTGAAATGCCTCGAGGGTTGATGCCCACATGCGATGGATGTAAGTGTATAATGCATTGGGGGCAATCGAGCACAATTTGGCGTGCTGCAGCCCTCGGCAGATTGAATCTCTGCTGCAATGTCTTAGAATTTACATGAAACAACTGATGGAACTGTGTTGCACGATCCCAAGCAGTGCTCAGGAAGATGCATTCCTTCTTAGCCCATAGGTCTACCGTGTCATTTCCAGCACTCAAGGGTCCTGGTAATCCTGTGTGAGCTCTAATGTGCTGGATAAAGAATTTGTTGGTGCGCTGTCTAATTACGTTTTGTAAATCTTTAAAGAGGGCGCACACTGTGCTACTGGCTCTGATGGGTCCTGCGACCTCTAGGACTCTGACACTGTTCACTACGTATGCAGAATCGGAGAGTAAGTTAAAAGCAAAATGACACGCTCTGAAAACTTCCAGAACTATCCGCAACTCAACAACCTGAGGTGAACCAGGCTGGAATTGGCACAGTACAGGCTGAGAGTTCCCTACTAGGTATGCTCCACAGCCATTTTTGGAGCCATCAGTGAAAATATTAGGTACAGTTTTCAAGGGACTATGAGAGGTGACAGAAGGAAAAACTATAGGATGCTCCTTCAAAAAGGATAATAAAGGATGTTTGGGGTAATGATTATCTATAATGCCATCAAAACTACAGGTCAAAATGGCCCAGTCATCTGTTGTACACATAAGACCTTCACCTGGTAAGCAGAGTAGGGTGTTATGAGTGTATCAGGCGTTCGTCCAAAGTGCTGCACACATAGCGAATGCCCTCCTGGGCCAGACGAGCTACTGTGGTGGGATAATGTTCAATGGATTTGCTTGGAGATATTTTTGGGTGGACCCACAAGAGTGGCTCATCCTGCCACAAAACCCCTGTAGGTTGATTACGTGTGGCAAGGACACATAGGATTATGGGTAGCTCCGGTTTTAGTCTTCCTAGGAAGGCTTCCTCAAGCTCTTTTCTACCTTCTCAAGTGCAGCTCTGCTTCCGGAGTCAGGAGACGGGGCGAGTCAAGAGCTAAATCACCCATCAATATCTCATACAAAGGTTTTAATTCCTGGTTAGACAGATGTAGATAAGGACGTATCCAATTAATGTCCCCTAGCAATTTTGAAAATCATTTAGGGTTGTAAGGTTGTTCTTACGTAATTCAAATTTTTGAGGTACTATGTCCTTGATACTTATTTTTGCCCCAAGGTATTTCATTACCTTGCTTTGCTGAACCTTTTCTGGAGCTATTATCAGCTGTCTTTTGTCTAAATGCTTGATCAACTCTGCATAGACACGGTCCAACAAAGGTTCAGTTTTTGCTGCTATTAAAATGTCATCCATGTAATGAAGACAATGAACCTGGGAAATTTTTCCCTGACAGGGGCTAAGGCCTCTGCCACATATAATTGACACATGGTGGGGCTATTGGCCATGCCTTGAGGCAGTACTGCCCACTGGTACCGCTGGTCAGGTTCCTCATGATTAATGGATGGAACTGTAAAGGCAAATCTCTCACTGTCCTTTTCACAAAGTGGAATAGAAAAGAAACAATCTTTAATGTCAATGACAATAATAGGCCAATCACGAGGTAGAGTAGATAGTAGAGGCAATCCTCTTTGAACCAGCCCCATGACCTGCATCTGACGGTTTATGGCTCGCAGGTCATGTAGCAGCCTCCAATTCCCTGATTTCTTTTTTATAACAAATATGGGAGTGTTCCAGGGAGAGATAGAAGGTTTAATATGTCCCAACTCTAATTGTTCTTTGACTAGTTGTCTAGTGGCTAGCAACTTTTCTGAGGAAAGAGGCCACTGGGGAACCCACACTGGCTCCTCAGTCTTCCAGATAATGGGTATACTAGGTCCAGTGGCCACTAGGAAAAACCCAGTCCCATGCGCAGCCCTTTAGACTGCAGTTGCACTGGTTCCCTTCTCTCTTGGAGATGTTTTCCAGTGCCATGAGATGGATGCCATCCCATGTCTGTCATCATGTTTGTTGCCTCTGTGGAATAATGTGTGTTTGTCAATCTCAATTTCATGGCTTTTAACAGGTCTCTGCCCCAAAGGCTAATAGGTAAGGATAACACAAAAGGTTGGAAGGTGCCTTCATTTCCTTCCTTGTCTTTCCAAGATAATGTACCTGCGCTTAAATCGGGCGATTTTGCATACCCGAGCCCTTGTAGGGTTTGGGTTGATGCTTGAATGGGCCAGTTTTTAGGCCAGTCTTTTTGGGCTATAATGCTACGGTCAGCTCCTGTGTCTAATAGGCCCAATATTTTTCTGCCGTTAATTTCCAATTCTATTATAGGTCTTTGGTCCAAATCTAAAGATAAGAAGGCGGCTTCAGTCCCGGAGGATCCGAGGCCTTTATTTCCCCTTATTACATTTTTACTGGGGAACACATTATGTAAGCTGGGTAGCATTACTATTTGAGCAATTCTGTCTCCTGGTGAAATGGCCACAATACCCTGCGGAGAGGAGGCAAGGATCTTAACTGCACCCTCAAAATCGGCATCTATAACACCAGGATGTACCATGAGACCTTTTAGGGTGGAAGAAGAGCGTCCTATCAGTAGACCCACTGTGTCGGGAGGCAGTGGGCCCTGGAAGTCAGTCTCAATAGGTTGCACACCCATTTGGGGTGTTAATACGAGTCTGGTGGTGCAGTGCAGGTCCAACCCTGCTGAGCCCGTGGTGGCTCTCCGAGGCTCCAACCCTGCCGAACCCGGAGTGGCTCTCCAAGGCTCGGGCGGTGTAGGTTGGGCTGACTCTGCCCCTCTACTGCTCCATATATTTAAGGGCCCTGGAAGCGTGGGCCCCGCTGCACGTTTTTTGACTGCGTACTACCATAACCAGAAGGCAGCGTTTGGCTCTCAGGGTTCCTTGTCGATCTGCATTCACTGGCCCAATGATTACCCTTGTGACATTTTGGGCATATTCCTGGCGGCCTCAGACGAGGGGTATTCCCTTGTTTTTCCCTGTCTCTTTGTCTTTCCCTGTCTCTTTGGGGGCACTGACTCTTGAAGTGTCCCTGGCGGCTGCAGTTGAAGCAAGCCCCTGCAGCAGGGGTCCTGCCTTTACCCTTAGACAACTGCATAACTGCAGCTGCCAAGCCAGAGTTGGACAATGGTCCACCAATCTCCCTACAAGCCTTCATCCAAGCCTGCAAGCCCTTTGCTTTCCAGGGGGTGATGGCCATCCTGCACTCTTTGGTGCACTGTTCAAACACCAATTGCTCTATCAATGGCATGGCTGTATCAGGATCGCCAAATATTCTCCCTGCGGCTTCCATCATGCGAGCCACGTAGTCGAGAAAGGCTCAGTAGGACCCTGGAGGATTTTTGTTAAATTGCCAGAAACTTCTCCCCTATTGGGTAGAGCCTTCCAAGCTCTAACAGCCATGGCACTAATTTGGTCGTATACCGCTGGCGGGTATGCTGTCTGGTTACCTGCCCATTGTCCCTGACCTAGAAACATATCCAGGTTCCATAAGGGCTGTCCTGCGGCGGCATTGGCTTGAGCCTGTCCTTGAGCATAATCACTGTAAATAGATTTCCAATCAAGATTTTGCCCATAGTTAAGCAGGCTTTCACAGTACTTATCCAATCAGATGGTGTCATGGCCTGTGTCGCTATCCTTTCTATCAAGGATTGCGTGTAGGAAGCATTAATGCCGTAAGTCCTGACTGATTCTGCAAGATTTTTTAACATCTTGATATCCAAGTGCTCATGATATCTTTGTTGATTCGGATCTTCAAAAACTGGAAAGGCCATACGCGCTTCCTTCCAAGTCTCAGGGCAGAACGATTGAGTCCCTGGAGTCCCTGGGGGTGGACCGGCCCGAGGAACCTCCGCATATGGAGGCGGGCCTAGGGGCGGAGCTGTGGGCGTCTCCCGAGCAGGTGGTTTAAGCTTCTCCGCCCCATGTTTGCCTTTCCTCCGCCTAGGGAGGGTCACAGACTCCCTTTCAACTGATAGGTTCTCTAGATCCTCCTCCATCTTTTCTAAATTTTCTTCTTCTGCCATCTTGTCTAAGTTCCCTCCTTCCTCCTCATCTGAGCTATCGGAGCTGGAGGAACTCTCTGTCTCTAAATCTTTTAAGCTAGGATAAATGTTGGAGGCCCTTTTTCGTCCTTTGTCTTTTTTACACTTATGTCCTGGACGATGACAATTTAAACAGAAACAAAGACTACACATACTAGGAAAAACATAATTACGACACCCAGACCGACCCACACCTGGTCTACAACAAACACAAACATGATACTTCTAAGGTTTCTCGTGATTCAATTGCCACTTTACCATGGACCTATGACCATGGACCTTATGACGCCGCTTTACCGCGGACCTTGTGACGGCCCTATCCACCGGGCACTTTCTGTGACACCGCTTTACCGCGGACCTTGTGATGGCCCTACTCTCCGGGCACTTTCTGTAACAATAAACATACCTGTACCGCAGTTCCTAGCTGCTGAGTTCTGAATCCACGAAGGTGAAGTCCTCAGTTTCCCCATACGGGCCACCATATGTCGCGTCCGCCTTGGCCAGCAAGTAAGACGCGACACGGTCGGATCCTTCTCAGTCAGCTTTATTCCAGGAACGGCTCTTGACTTAGGGACGGGGAACTGGATGAGGGACTAGGATAGGGATGTATGGCCGGGGACTGGACCGGGAAGGCCCGGGAAGGGAAGGCAAGGGAAGGGCAGGGAAGGAAGGGAAGGGAAGGGAAGCGAAGCGAAGGGCCAAAAGGCCGCAGCAGCAGAAGCGAGCTGCTTATCTAGCTGCCCTAGGCGCGCTGGGTGATGTGTCCTCTCAGGATAGGTTAAGCTGCCAATACCTCATTATCATAAGCCCGCTCAGGAGGGGCACGAGGCTGACGCATGCTCAAAGGACTTGTTTACCAGTTTCTGAGCTGGCCACTCTGGAAGCCAGCTGCTTACATTGTCAGGTGCTAGTCATACGGCTGCCTACAGGGTTCCCTTATATAGGAAAGGGGCTGGACTAGGGAGGAGACTTAATTACCTAAGTTCCCTGGCCTCATTAATATGCAAATCTCAAGGCAGAGGACTCTTAGGCACACCCTTTACCCGTGTCTTACGTGACTGAAGTTCACAGGTGAAATGGAGAGGGCCCCGGGTTCTGGGGTATGGCCACACATGCAATCTCAGGTTTTCAAGCCAATGGCAAACCTTCTATGGCATGACATGACTTAATGAGCCTAGAGATTGTGGTCAAACTGAAAAGTAATGAACAAAACATAGTAGGCACTGAGTTACAGTTATTTTGCTGATGGGTAAACCAGGATTCAGAGCATTATCTTTGGATTTATTTGTGCTTGTCCAACCAATAGTGTATACACACACACACCACACACACACACACACACACACACACACAAAGTGAAACTGCCAAAGAAAGTATAATATAAGGCTGAGTGTTCTACATCCTTCCTGTAGTGGGTGCTCTTCATTGCATCAATAACATATACATTATCAATACTTCCTCACTGACTCAGCTTTCCACTATTCCAATGCTGATCTACAGTCCCAGAGTTTTATAATGTTCTTCCAATTAGTAGTCTAATTGTTGTGGCATGACATAGCAGTAAAACAGGTAAAAAGAATCATCTATAATACATGAATATAATAAAATGTATTACTGAGCTGCAATACACCAGAAAAAACCCTAAGTATCTAATAAAGCAACTCTTTGATGAAAACTCAAAGGGCAACTCTAAATTTTTAAGAAAATTGAAGAGTACTCTGCCTCAGAAACCAGAAAGTAAAGGGAAAAAAGAAGTGGATTACAAGTAAGAAATTAGAGAAAGCTGTTATCTAACCTCTCATGATACTTGAGACTGTTTTTCTCAGGGATGGCACATTTTGAGAGCATGTAAGGTCACTGGAAAGTAGCAGGTGGCTGGCTACCAAGTAGCCAGTAAATTCCTGGAATGCATGAGGTTCAGAGATCATAAGACAAACACCAGAATATCAGGAGAGTGGAGATCTGATAATGATGAGTATGGACCAAAAAGACAGGTTCAGTGATTTTAATGTGGCCAACCAAAACACCTCTCCTGGAGGCCAGCACACTCTGCACTCAGTTCAGCAGCTGACTCATTCACAGAGCCAGTCAATGGCAGCACAGTTGCAGGTATGCTGTCCACTAGCAATATTGAGAAAAGGAATGGTGCAATTTCCCATATATTCTTATTAATTATACAGTTGATGTATTTAGTTATCTATGCTCATCTTTTTCTGTCTCTGTCATTCTTGACACGTAACCCCTCATGATTAATATAAAAATAGACATGCTTAAACTGATTTAATCATTACACAGTTTACATACATTATATAAGAATGTTGTCACCTTATATTATATATTTTATAGTATATACTATACTTCTAAATTACCAACCAAATAAGATATTTTATAATGTTTGTAGTATACAACTTTCAAAATTTTAAAAAAGGATATGAATATGATTCAAATAATTCTGCATATTTTAAAGGTTTATAAGTAACTCTTATTTTATCCAAACTACTAGATAAAATAATCTTCATATATCATTTAGAAATATCAAAGTGTTGGTGAATGGCCATGAGCTGTGTTCCTTGGTAAGCAGAGTCTAGAATAACATAGCAAGATGTTTATTAAGAACCACCCACTCTTGTCCATGATAAATATATTTGAAGATCTATATCATAAGCTGATTTAAACATTATATAGTATGCACTTATATAAAATCTTAACATGGTATCTCCTTGATTCATATAGCGTTTGTGGCTTATATATAATTACAAAAAGAAATTTTAAAAATAGTTTTCTCCAGAAAATTCTGTTGGGCTCTTAACTTGATGTGAAGCAGGACACATCAAGGAGAAGAGACTTTGAAAGATAAACTCAGCTATAGCCTCATTTGATAGGTATGGTTTCATTGCTTCAAGTACATTCTCTTGAATGGCACACACATCAAGACTCTTACAGATGGTAGCTTTGGGAAGTACTTCAAAATGTTCTACTCTTTGAGATGTCTGTGAGTCCAAGACAGACATTCTAGGGAATTTCGGCATTAGTTTAGACATTTTTGAAAGCTATTATTCTACCTTTCATAAAAGTTTATAGAATTGTTTTAAGAGAGAAAGTTGTCTCTCTAGTTTGCAGTGTAAATCTACAGTAAGCAAAACTTTTGCCAGGAATCTGGTAAAAGAGACTAATTAATTACCATTGATATCATCAACAATAACTTGATGGAGAAAAGCTTAGTCTTGAAGGAAGGAGATGATTTGTGTAAAGGGCAGAAGAGGAAACCTATTAATACAAAAGGTGTTCCTGTTATATGCTAATTTATTGTATTAAGAGATATTAAGATATCTAGTAGTAATTTAATTATATAAGTAGTTATTCTTTATTAATTAAAGTCTTTATGTGTTTATTTTCTGTTATCGTTCACTGTGTAAGTTATCTCTTAAAGTGTCTTCAGACTGTCTTCCTAAGTCAGTGCAGAGTATCATTGCATTTATTTTCCAACTCAGGTACTCTTTTTCCACCTGTAATGTTTGTACTATGACACATCACAACTCCTCTTTTTCTAAATGAGAGGATTTCTACAATATGCATCTTCAAAGGGGATTGTCACTTCTATGACAAAAACTGAAGCTTAAACCACATGTCTTCTACTTAATGATACACAAAGAATGCAGTGACACATCTGTCCAGGAAGACATAGAAACTAGGAGAACAAGTACAGTCAGAGTATCTCAGAGTATCTTTTCTTGGAGCACTTTCCTGGGCTGAAGTATCTGATATCCAGTCCCAACATGGCTGTCTCTACACAGAGCTGCACCTGAGATTTTTTCCTGAGATATTTATTCTAATTGTTCAACCTTCTTTTCTGAGGACAAATCTGTCTGTGGTGCTATTTAATTTAGTTTCTCCTTCTTACCCTGGCTTATGCCTATGAAGAAATGGATTCATCCTTGAGTTTTTCTCAAGTGGTTCTCAGCTGTCCACAATTTACATTTAAAAATAATTCTGTGTATGCCTTCCCATTCAACTCATAATGCTAATATGGAGGACTGAGTTTTGTGGAATTTTATGAAACAAATGTAAACTCAATATTTTTAAATTAATTATTGTCACTTTTGTGATTGAGAGTAAAAGGAAGGGCTCAGAGTTGTACTCGCCAGCTTTGGATCTATAATGTGATCAGATACCCACATTTTCCCTATATGTGAGTTTGATTGCAGTGGAAAGAGAAAGGTGTATTAGTGGCTTTTCATAATGAGTCATTTTTCATGTAATACAGTAAGTATTTTGCAAAGAACACAGTATCAATAACAAATACTGAATGACCAAACTGCCAAATGCTACTCTTCATTCAATATGAATACCTTTTGCAGGGAGAGATGTCTGGGAAGGGAAGCTTATTGCCAATGCCCTCTGGGACTCTAGTTACTTCATTATCACGGAGAACTATGTTGTGAGCCTACTTGATTATGGTCACATCTCTTTTCCTATTGTTTTGGTCTGAGATGTTAGGGAAGCCTCATGTAGAAGGGCTTGTGTCATTGCCCTTATGTTACTGATGGCCACAAATTACTCTGGGGGGTTCAGGTTTGCATGGTGGGAGCAGGTGAAGCTCCTATCATCCCGTTAGGGTCTTTAGGTCTTCTTACCTTTGACATGATCTTTCCAGGCTTACTCTCATGGTCTACCATGCCACACCAGTGTCCAGTGTTTTCAGCAGTAATACCTTACTGCCAAGTTCTGGAGGGTAACAAAGAACAATATCCTGTAATGTTTTGGGGTATAGGAAATTCCACTGACCAACGGTTTCTACAAGAAATCAGCGTTTTCTGGACACAACAGGAACATTTTACAAATAAACTAAAAGTGTCTGTGCCTGAATGGACTAGACTACATAAGATCAAGGTAGACAAAGTACAGCATGGAGGGGACAGGCAATAGCTCTATCCCTAGCTGAGAGGCTATTGGCAGTTGATAGTTGTTGAAAGAGGGACATTCCATTTTCTTCAGGGATGTGGTCCTCAAGAAGTCTTTCATGTTTGAATAGGTTTCTATACACAAAATAGATGGCACATACACAAAACATTTAGTGGATTTACTATGTTTGAAGTGTATGAAAATGGAAGGGAATAGTGGTGAGAGATGGATAGAAGATGATTTCCTGTTCTCTTCATTCCTTCTGAACTCTGGCTGGCTAGATCAACTTAGTTGTTCTGGCCAGATTTACTGTCGAAACTGACTGATTCAAATTGTCTTTTCTTGGCATCCCATTTAATTGCTCTTCTTGGCCTCAAACTAACTCTGGCAATTTGTTCTAATCTTCTGCTCCTCATTCTCTGACTCCTTCTATCTTCTATGTCTAGCTTGTTCTCTCTGCAACCTGTCTCTATAAAACTGCCCAGGTAAAATTACCTCTGAACTGAGCTTAAACATACATAACTCTACTGTACTGATTGGAATCAGCTAACCAACTAGACTGAATTAAACTGAACTGCACAAACTGCACAAACTCAACTTCAACATATTCAGTGAGCTCAGCTGTACTTCATTGCTTTGCTTGAATTCATCTTTTCTTAATTCACTGAACTGCTCTATATTCCTGACTCATTCTGAGCTGCTCTTAAGTACTCTCTTTTTCCTGTCTGTTCTTGTAAATGAGTGTTGGATGTATCCTATTTCTGACTCATTGTGTCAAATCTTTCTCTGATTCATTACTTTGTTTACCCTCCAATTAAACATTTCTTTCAAAAATGACTGTTTCCATCTATAAATGAACTTTACCTTTATTGTTTGGGATTAAAGATATGTACTATGGAGATGTCTGTACTTCAGCAAAAGGGATTAAATGTGTTTCATCCCAGCCAGATCACTTGTCATATGAAGGGTTTGGATGTGATTCCTTGTAAAAGCAGCCATGTTGCTGGATTTTAATTACTCTACATATAAGTATGTATAAAATTACCAAACAATAAAAAGAAATATTATAATGTCTTTGAATTTCAATATATAATTTGAGACATGGATTTATGAATAAAAATTAAGAAGTGATGAGAAAATTACATAAACTATGATAAAATGGTCTCATACAAATTGAAGTTAATATGTAATAATATATATTATAAAACATAATAATCATCTACTTAATTAACTCATATTTTATTTAAATAGCTCAGATGAAACAAACTAAAACCAATGATGATTATACCTTCAGGTTTGTGGCCTACATATAAGAACAGAGATAATAATAATTGACATTATTTACATAATTCCATGAGAGTTCCTTTAAATCTCTGAGACCTCTAGGCTTCAATTTCTATAGCCAAAAAAGAATATTGGCTTTAAAGCATCAGGAAACATTTTGAAATAAAAGGTAAAAAGAATGTAAGACCCAGATGATTAAATGAAGGGTTATGAAATGCACATTTCTAGAGTTGATATTATTTCACTTATGAGCTAACAGTAGCTGAGGTTACCTATAAGAGACTTACACAAGATCAACACAGCCAAAATTCTAGCATGAATACCCTCAAAAATGGCATCTTTCAGGGCACACACTTATTGAGGAGCTATTGGCTATTCATAGTTGGTACTGTGAGGATCATTTTTTTTCATATTTTGTTTTTTATTAGATATTTTATTTATCTACATTTCAGATGTCATCCCCTCCTCCCATTTCCCCTCCCTTGAACCCTCTATCCCATCCCCCATCCTCCTTTTAGCTTTTATGCCATTTTAATTACATGCATATATTAAGGTCATTTCTAGGTTGAGGGTCTAGCAATACAATAGGTGCAAACTGTAAAGAACAAGCAAGACAATAAACACAAATAGTCAAAGAAAAAGCAAGGCATTAAACACAATTCCATGAACACTCCCATGATCACTGTTTCAAAGGGCTTATCAGGATGACCAAAATATCGGAGCCAACTTCCCTGTCCTAGCCTACATTCTGAACCTTCTTCCAATAATTTGAATAGGATAAAGAGCATCAATCTGATCTTCCAAGTGCCTATCTAAATTCTCTTGCATATTCAACATATTAGTAACATAATATGTGTGATCACTGATATATTTCCCAGTGATATATTTTTACACACACACACATATATATATACATATATATACTAGTATAATATATACATATACTAGTATACATATATACTAGTTAGACTGAGTGGATCATAATACACACAAAAAAGATATGGAATTGAAACAGGCCATGTTTTTGGCGATTTCAGGAGGTAGAGGAAAGATACAGGGAGTGGATGTGGACATGTTTTATTGTCCATATATGAAATTCATAAGATAAAAAAGTAAGTTATTTGCAAGAGTATGTATATAACAATTTTAAAAAGTCATTGATTTGATAGACCTCAAGAAGAGATGTTTGAGAGGGCATAGAGAAAGGGAAGATGAAGAGAATATGATATAATTATATTTTAATCTCAAATAAATAAATAAATAAATAACTTTAAAAAGAGTAGTAGGTTAAAAATGGGGTTTAGACATAGTATCAATTATATGCTAGGCAAATATTCTAAAACTCTGTAACATTTCCAAACCTATTCCTGTTTTTCTCAAATCCTTTTGTTTGAGAAGGTTTATATTAAAAGCAAGATTTGACATTAATAAATGGAAATATTGGTCATATATCTTATATAACAGAAAATACAAGAATCAAAGAAAACAATATTGTTGTTAATTCCTTTTATATTCTAAGGATAGTTATCAACTGATTGTTTATACTGAGTAATAGAAAATATATAATGTAACATTTGCCTAATAAGTTTATTCTTGAATATTGTATATGAAAATTAAACTTAAAACATATAGTTTATGTAAAATATGGTCACATTACAATTTTAGAAAATATAAATGCTTAAAAAATTATACAGAATCTTTATTGCCTTGCTCTTTCTGCCAAACAGCTTTTGACTGTTAGTGGCCTGAGAATTTTATGAAAACCAGATAACCTAATCCTTCTTTAAACATACAACATGTAGTAAGAAGTTATGAGAATGACTAGGGTTCCAGTTATATTCTCAAGCCTATGTTCCTAAAACCCATAAAGCATACTTTACATAGTACCATTGTATGCTGTTTTCAAAGCACTAAAACCATCCAAATAACATTAGTTCTAGTGTCATGTAAAACAAGGCACACATATTCAATTTCAAGGGCCTGCAACTTGGTAGTTTCCTGTTAAGCTTGTGAGAAAATATTTTTCTTTGATTCTGTGAGTGTGCATGCAAGCACACACAAGTCACTTGTCAAGTATAGTATATGTAGTAGATATAATTCTCTTGTGTGAATGGAAAAAATGTATGTGACACAGATCATAGAGCAAGAAAATACAGGAACAAATACTAGAACTTACTCTTTCTAATTATTGAAATACCGTCCTTCACTTTATCAATTCTCTAGACATCACAATGACAGTTGTTTACAGAAGACATTTTATGTGTCAAGTTTGGATGTCTTTAGATTCTATGTAATTCATTCATTCATTCTTCTCTTCTATTTTTTACATAGACTGTGAGAACAGATTGTTATCATTTTCATTTAGCTAACAATAGCTTAGATACAAACATTTTTATTCAAGGTTACCGCTGGCGCCACCAAGTGGTCAAACATGAATCCACAGTCATCTTCACCTACCCTCACTGTCATGCTGCCTCTCCAGAATAACATGGATGTTTGGTAGTTGCCATTTCTGAAGGTTCCCCTCCAGAGAACCTTAATTGAATGAAAAAACTGTTTGGCAGAAAGAACAAGGCAATGAAGACCCTGTATAATTGTTAAAGTATTTATAGTTTCTAAGATTGTAATTTTACCATATTTTATATAAACTATACACTTTCAGATTAATTTTTAGACTCAATACTCAGCAAGATATTTATTAGGCAAGTTTGTTTTAACCAATACTTACATCATAAAAATATTTTATAACCTGCATATGATATTCTCTCTCTACCTCTCTCTCTCTCTCTCTATCATCTTCTTGTGATATATATATATATATAATTAAATGACTTCAGAAAATACATGTCATATATATATATATCTATTTATATATTATATAAGGTAACTTTTATAATATTTGTCTTTTCTTCAGGAAAATGTCAATTATTCTAAAATGTTCACCCAAATTCAGGCTGTCCAGATCACCCTGGGCATTGTGTCATAAAGATGTGACCCCCAAATATATAGATGTTGCATGGGGGAATCATTACTTCCAAGTATGTATAGTGATATTGTTTCAAAAGACAAAATTAAGCAAAAAATAAGATACTCAAACATCACTAAGTCCACCTTGCATAATAAGCACACATTTTCCACATGTTTCTTCTTCTTCTTTATTTCTCATCCATTATTTGTGCCCTTCTGTTCTTCCATATAAAAATTTATTTGGCCACTGAATACAAACATGACCTTGGAGAATGGCATAATCTAGATAAGAAAGAAATATACAAGTAGAATTGTTTCTTGTGCCTTCCTGTTTTCATCATTATTTGCCTCCTCCCTTTCTTCTATATAAAATTTTAATTTGGCTGCCAAACACAAACATGACCTTCCGGAATAAGTATGGTCTAGGTAAGACAGCATTACACAATATAAAATCTGTCATATAAAACTCAATGATGTGTCACAGAAAATGAATATTTTATGTAAATTTGCATGGCTTATAAAATACCTTAAGAAATACTGGAACTCAATACCAAATAAAGACCAAATACAAAAAAAATTAATCAGGTGAAATACTTGGTAAATTTTAGAGAAATCTATAGGTTAATATTATTTCTTAATCACTTCCTAGCAAACCAGCTCTCGACACAATTATCATCCATAGGCCACACACTGTTCTCCAGTATGTTTTTAGTACTTAAAGGCTTCTTTTACTTTACCTCTGTTGACCACTTTGTCTAGTGAAGTCTATCATATTTCCATCCAAACCATCCACCCAAACTTTGGCTATCAGCTCCAAAATAAGGGTCATACAATCTCTGTTCAACTTAGCTTGCTTCTGGACTCTACTCTTCCACTGAACATTGCATACAACTCTGCTGCAGTGGTTGTTGTATAAGGTTTGCTGGAGAAGGAGGTTTATATTAACTTTAGGCAAATTCTGTGTTATTTGTGGTCTCAGTATCAGAGCGATAGAATCACACAGCACTCAGTAAATGCTCAGTATATAATTCATAAGTGAACTAATTCTATATTAACATTTATGAGGTTGGTCTATATTATTTGTGTACTGGGATAGCCAAGGTTTTAAATAACGAGTTTTTCTGAATCATAATTGCTCTGTAGCTTAACCTTGAGTAAAATAATCAGAAAAGAAATGGTTGAGAGTGAAAGTAACCCCACCCACAAGGAACTATATGCCATATAAACAATGAACTGGAGCATAAATATGCACAGAAAGATAAATGAAACTTTCAAACAAACATCTAAGTCTACTACAAATAGGCTGTGAGTGCAGGCTGCTGGGTGAAGCATGAATAAAAAATTAATTGTGGATATTTTAGGTAGGTGGCTGGGTAGGAAGTGCAGAGAAACTATTTTTTTAAAGACTATTCAGATTAGATACTCATAAATATCTGATATAAATAATTCATTTCCCACTGAGACCAATACCCCAAATGACAACTGCTAAAATTATAATAATACCTTAAAGAAATTTTTATTAACATTCAATATGTTTTAAAAACTACATAAAACAGAGGTATTAAATATATATATATTATATATATTATATATATAATATATATAATAATAATATAAAATATAATATTATGAATATAATATAATATATATAATATATATAAATATTCATATAATATAGATTGTCCAAATTTTGGAGTCTGTAGAGCAATGAGAACGCACATAAAGGTTTTGTAGCTTCAGGGTCAATCAGAATGAAAGTGTGTGTCAGTTTTCACAATAAAACATAGGGTACAATGGGTCTTGAAAATGCTCCTAGAGCTGACTTAGGCTCATCACTCCTGAGGGACAGCATATGGTAATGATTTCTCAGTTATGTGAATGGAACAAAGCCACTAGATGTAAGAACTGAACGTTTTTAAGTTCTGTGGGAAGGTTGTCACCATTTCTACTCTTATGGGGAGAGTATGAGAGAAGATAGAGGTAAAGTGCTGTTCTCCTTTGCATGATACATTAAATTCAGAAAGGTGAAGTAATAAAACAGATTTTAAAAATCCAGAACTGGGGTTAAAATTCACAAATTTCAATTCTCAGTCCAGTGTTCTCTTTCATACACTATACAACTGAAATAATGTACTACAAAATTTCCTACAAAATCCACCCTAAAACAAAGGAGTACATTTACACATATATAGATTACAAGGAAAAGGGTCTCGCTCCACGTTTTAATGTAGGTCTTGTTTCTTTCTCCTTTATAGAAAGAGCACGAATGTCACAGTCTCCCAGTGCCATCTAGTGTCTATATCAGGTAATACAACAATATAAGAAGTAATACATTCTTATATACTTGTGTATGTGAAAATTCTGCACTACAATTAATGTCAAAACAGAAAGTGAATTTAAAAGAATTCTAATATATATTGCATACAACATACAAGACAGTGTTGATAGTGATTTCTTTATTTTATTAACCCTTGATTATTGCTACACTGAGCTTTAATCATACTATCAAGTCAACAAAGATTTATGAGAGTCTACCATGTGTCAGAAAAAGTTATAGCCACAGGAGACACTACAGTTCCTTTATTCGGATTTTCATACTATGCCTGGGAAAAAAACACTTATTAGAAGAAACTTTAAAACTATGATTTTAGGATGACAATTAAAATATGTGAAAAATATGCTGAAGAAGAGATGCTAGTTGGCTAAGAAGTCAGATAGATTACTGAGAAGATAAGACCTTGTTAATACAGACCTAGCCACTGGGCATAAACCTGAATTAAAGGGAAAAATGATAATGAAAAATATTTTTCAACTATAAAAGGCCTCTCTTAGCTGTTTTCTATTGATTATTTTATTTATTTACGTTTCAAATATTGTTCTCCTTCCTGATTTTTACCTATGCAAATCCTCCCATCCTATCCTACCTCTACTTTGCCTCTATCAGGGTGTTCCCCCACCCATACACCCACTGCTGCCTCACCTCCCTAGCATCCCTCAATGCTGGGCATGAAGCCTCCACAGGACCAAGGGCTTCCCCTGCAATTGTTGCCACATCAGGTATCCACTGCTACATGTGTAGCTGGCGCCATGAGTCCCACCATGTGTACTCTTTGGTTGGTGGTTAATTCCTGGGAACTCAGGGTGGTACCCCTAGTTGATATTGTTGTTTTTCTTCCTATGGGGTTGCAATCCCCTTTAGCTTCTTTAGACCTTCCCTGAACTCTTCCATTAGGGGTTCCCAGCCTCATTCCAATGGTTGGATATTAGTGTCTTCATCTGTATTGGTTGGGTGCTGGCAGAGTGCTGGTAGAGTCTCCTGGGGGACAGCTATACCAGGCTCCTATCAGTAAGCCCTTCTTGATATAAGCAATAGTGAGGGGCTTTGGTGTCTGAAGATGGATGGAACTCTAGGTGGAACAGTCTCTGGAAGGCCTTTCCTTCAGTTTCTGCTTCATTTTTGTCTCTGCATTTCCTTTAGACAGGAAAAATTCTGAGTAAAAACATTTTGAGATGCATGGGTAGCCCCATCCATCGGGGGCTCACACTATGTACTAAAGGAGACAGGTTCTATCTCCCCTTTGTTGGCTATTTCAATTAATATCATCCCTGTTGAGTCCTGGGAACCTCTTGCTTCCCTGGCATCTGGGACTTTCTAGTGGCAACCGCAGTTCTCCATACCCCACTGCTACATATTTCTGTTCAACTTCCTGACCCTTTTTACTTCTTTCCTGTCTCTTCCCATAACTGATCCTGCCCCATCTTTTTCCTCCACCCCCTCACTCCTTCCCAGGTCCCTTCCTTCCTGTACTGCTTGCCTACTCCAGTTTTGTCTCTCTTCTAAGTGGGCTAGTAAGCAGTCACACATTGATCTTCCTTTTTCTTAAATTTCCATGGTCTGTGAGTTGTATCATGAATATTCTGAGCTTTGGGGTCAATATCCACTTGTCTGTGAGTATATACCATGTGTGTTCTTTTGTGATTTGGAAACTTGTGGGAATATTTCTGTGGAGCTGGTGTTCCTAAAGAAAACAATGATAGAAGCCCAATTGTGTGCACATATATGAAATTAAAAAAACAAAACATCATAACAAACTAGCGCAACACAGGTAAAAATCATCAAGCCTTTCCCCAAGTTAGGTAACTCTTACACCAGTATAAAAGGTAATTCTCCTCCAACGAAATTTCTTCTAGGTGTGGAAATACTTCATCCAGCCCACCAGGTGGTGAATGAGGAGAAAACAACTACACACACAGTGCTATCCCAGAGCCACTAAAATCTATAAAGTGCAGCAAGGCTACAATCATCATTGGTGCTCAGGAGATCTGCAGTGATTTAATCAGACTCATTGAGTTGATCAATGGTGGAGAAATGTATGAAGGATCTATGGGAGAAATTAAAGATATGCAAATGCAGCGTCTCAGGGAAAAAGACTGATGATCACAGAGAACTATTTAATTTAGCTCTATCAATGCTTTATAACAAAACTTGATCTTTGGAGGAAGCAATTGATAATGGACAGAATCCTTCCAGCTATTCAACTTACCATATCTAAATCACAAAAGAAAGACATTAAAATAAACCATATAAAGATGATAGATGTCATGAAAAGATAATTAACAAATCCCATAAAGAAATCCAAGACCAAACAAATTTAAAAGGAATGGATAAATCCTTTAAAGAAATCAAAAAAAAAAAAAAAAAAAACAGGTACAAACAGTTGTAGGAAACAAACAAAAGACTTTGAGTCCTATAAATGGAAATAGAAGCAATAAAGAAAACACAAACTGAAGGAATTCTAGAAGTAAAAAATGTAGGAATTCAAACAGGAACTGCAGAGGCAAACTTTTCCAACAAAACACAAGTGAAGAGGCAAGAATTCAAGGCATTGAGGATACATAAGAAGAAATGGATACATCACTCTAACACAATGTTAAATCTAAAGAAATCTCGTCAGCTCCAGTATATTTCTATTTAATTTTATAAACAAACAAACAAACAAAAAAACCTAAAATATTTCATAGAATATTTCATTCAAATACAGAAGAATATACCTTGTTGTCTGAAACTCAAAGAAGTTTCTTCAAATTTGCCCACATATTTGTACACAAGGAAAATCTCAACAGACACAAAAAAAAAAATGAAATAACACCCTGCATCCTATTATAGCACCATTGATTAAAGCTATATATTGACAACAACCAAAAAACTTAGAAAGCTCACAATCACACAGAAACCAAACTACACTCTCTGAATAGACTGAAATCAGGATAAAAGTTCAAGACTTTTTAAAATTCGATGAAACTGAATACTCAGAAAACCCAAGTTTATGAGATACCATGAAAGTGGATCTAAAAGACACAGCCCGTGGTTGAGGGATGAGGCCACCTATCCACCTCAAAAATATTAATCCAGAATTCCTCCGGTTAAAAAGAAATGCAGGGATAATGAGTGGAGCAGAGACTGAAGAAAGGCCATCCAGCGACTGTCCCACCTAAGGATCCACCCCATCTGCAGACATCAAACCCAAGACATTATAGCAGATGTCAAGAAGGCTTCCTGACAGGAGTCTGGTATGACTGTCTCCTAGAGGCTATACCTGAGCCTGACCAATATAGATGCGGATGCAGGCAACCAAATATCAGACTGAGCATGGACAACCCATTGGAGAAGTTAGGGCAAGGACTGAAGGAGCTGAAAGGGTGTGCAACTCCACAGAAAGAACCACAATATCAACCAACCAGATCCCGCATAGCTCCCTGGGATTAAACACCAACCAAAGAGTACACTGGGTTGGAGGCACCCATGGCTCCAGCTCGATATGAAGCAGAGAATTGCCTTATCTAGCGTCAATGGGAGGGAAGCCCCTTGGTTCTGTCCTGAGCCTCGATAACCCAGGGTAGGAGAATGCTAGGGTGCTGAGGCAGGAGTGGATGGGCAGGTGGGGTAGAACCCTCATAGAGGCAGAGGTAGGGGAGAGGGGATAGGGAATTTGTGGGGAGAAACTGGGAAGGAGATAACATTTGAAATATAAATAAATAAAATAATCAATAAAAATATAAAAAGATAAAAAGTGTATCTAAGACAAAAGTTCATAGTACTAAGTGACTATATTAAAAATAAAATTAGAGATCTCAACCTAGCAATTTAACACAAACCCAAAATCTTTAGAAGAGCAAGAAGTAATCACACTGAAAAGGAGCAGAAGGCAATACATAAATTGTGTATAAAGTCAATAAAGTATAAAGAAGAGATCTGTGAAAGGAATCAATGAAACAAAGAACTTAGCCATGAAAAAAATTCAACAAAATAGAGAAAACTTTAGCTAATTTAGTTGAAAAAGACAATATCCAAATTAACAAAATTAAAAATAAAATAAAAATTGAGTCAGAGCAGATACCAAGGCAACCCAGATAATCACAAGGACAGACTTTAGAAAACTGTTCTACATCAAATTTAAAAATATAGAAGAAATGGGCAATTTTCTCAATAAGTACCACTAACCAATGTTGAAATAAGTTAAATCAGGAACATTTAAAATAGACCTACAATACCTGCTGAAATAAAAACATTCATTAAAAATCTGAGAACTAAAAAATGCCCAAGCCCACATGGTTTTAGTGCATGATTCTACTAAAAATTCAAGACAGGAATTAACGCCAGTGTTCCTCAAATTTTTTCCACAAAATAGAAACAGAAGTCACATGCTCCAATTCATTTTATGGACCACTGCAAAACTAATACTAGAACAATACAAAAACTCCACAAAAAATAGATAATTATAAACAAGCTTTCATTAAAGAGTTGAAAAATACTCAATAACATGTGTATGCAAAGCAAACTCAAGAACACATAAAAAGATCATGCTCTGATGAAGCAAGCTCATCCCAGAGATAGTTCAATAAATGCAAACCATTAAGTATAATCCAACGAAGACAGATATACACGCTGCAAAACCAGTGCTTCTTTAACAAATGGTGCTAGTACAAATGGTTTCTGCATATAAAACAATGCAAATAGTTTGTACTTATCACCCTGCATGAAACTCAAGTTTGCATAGACCAAAGACCTCAAAGTAAAATCAAATACAATCAACCTGTAGAAGAGAAAGTGAGAAACAGCATGAATGCATAAAAACTGGAACTGACATTCTCTGAAGAGAATACAAATAATGAGGTATTAAGACCAAGTATTAGTAAATGAGATCTCACAAACCAAAAAGTTTCTGTAAAACAAAGAATACCATACATTTGAAAAAGATGCCTATTTTGAGGGAAAAGAATTTTTACTAATTCAATGTCTGATAAATGACTAACATCTAAAATATATAAAGCACACAAGAAACTAGATATCAAAAAACAAGGAATCCAATAACAAATGGGCTATCGATATAACCAGAGAATTCTCAATAAAGCAACAAAAGGAGATCAAGGGGTTATATATTGGCAATGAAGAAGTCAATATATCACTATTTTCAGATGATATGATGATATACATAAGTGACTCCAAAAATTCTACCAGAGAACTTCTATAGCTGATGATCAACTTCAGCAAAGTGGCTGCATATAAATTTAACTCAAACAAATCAGTAGCCTTACTTTATACAAATGATAAAGTGGGCTGAGAAAGAAAATAGGGATACAGCACTCTTCACATTAGTCACAAATAATATAAAATATCTTGCGTAACTCTAAACAAACAGGTTAAAAATCTATATGGCAAGAACTTCAAGTCTCTCATGAAAGAAATTGAAGTAGACCTCACACTGGAGAGACTTGAGGCCCCAGGAGTGGGGAGACCTGGCAGGGAGTGTGGGAATATCCTCTTGGAGATGGGGAAGGAGGAATGGGATGATGAACTATTGGAGGGCAGACTGGATGGAGGGCAATGTCTGGAGTGTAAAAACTAAAAGTAATATAAAAGGAAAAAAAAAACAAAGCAAAACAAAATAAAAACAAACCCAGCAATGCCAGATTATAAATAAATGTTATGGGCATGAAGATTCTTTGAGTAGAAAGACTGTTGCAAGATCAATTAAGAAACTAAGTAAAGTTTTAATCAAAAATTTAAAAAAACTGAACATAACCGTTAACACTACATGTATTTATAACAGTTTAATGTTACTGTCCTGATTTTCATATATATGGTGCCCCTCTTGAAGTATATCTTTACCTGATCATTTATAATGTTATTTGTGACACCTTCCCTAGCACATTACCTGAGAAATTTTTGTGATTTTTTAAAATGAAATTTGAAATACAGTAACCCCATTCATTAGTAAAATGAAATTATGTAAAAATATAAATCAAAATGCATATAGTGCATTCATCCCCCAAATACCCAAACACATTTATAGTTAGGAGAAAAGGAGAAAGAATTTAAAGTGGAATTATTATAATAGATGAAAAATATGCAGTAAAAATGAGATATAAAAATTTGAAATCTTTAAGTGACTTTCTTTCTGAGGAAAACATCAAGAAAGTTGTAACCTTATTACTCTTGCTACTCCTTCCTCAACTGTGAGTAGTTACTATAGACAACATCTTCTACTACAGCACCTAAAAAGGTAAATAGAAGTCATGACTTGCATGGCCATCACCTTGTAGAAAGTATTTAATCTCAATCCCAGGTTTCTAACCCACCTTTGATCATTCAGTTTCCAATTAAAAGACACACAGCCTTTATACATATAATAAGGTTAATCACTAGAGCTGAGTAGATATCTACCATCTATGGTATTAGAACCTACTTCCTTATTAATAACCCCACATTATAATTTTCCATGTCCATCTAGGTAGCTTTTACCTCCAACCAGCTAGACCTCATGGCTATATTTCATGATTCTCCTACCTTTTATCAGCTTCCTAGTCTTTTCATTCTCCCAACTCCCTCCTCTTACTTTTCCTCTGACCCCAATCACAGGAACCCCAAACCCTGGCTATGTCTCTTCTGCCCTTCTATTAGCTGTTCATATCTTTAATTAACTGGTATTTTTAAATAAAGGAGGTAGGTCACATTGTATATGCACATTCTCTCTTCCCTCTGGGCAACTAGGCCTTTAGGTTCTAGTATTTAGCACTACAATACATAGCAAAAGACCAAACCTCAAGAATTTCCACTTTGTGTCTAAATAAAAAGGAAATTTATGGTTTTATTGATATGGAAGCACAGATGAAACACGACAAATTATAACTTGGGGATATTGATGGGGACATAGATCCTAGTAGCATAGAGGTAGATATCTGTCCCGCTGTAGTGTTGTTTAAGGACTATAATAAAAAAAAAAAGTTTGTGTGTCTTTTATCTGGGTGCTGAATGATTAAGGTACAGTAGACCTATAGGTACTTTCTACAAGATCCTTTCTTCTAACAAATTAACAAATTATCTTTTGGAATAGGAAGATGCTTCATATTTTCTAATTTAGAAATTTGAATAACATTCTGATATTGTAAATAAGGTAAAATATGGCTATGAATTTGAACAGAATGAAAAGGAAAAGAAAAATAAAATTCTTATTATGAAGAGATATTGTGTTTCCAGTCCTGATTTTAGCAGCAGGATTCATAGACGACAACAACAATTTTGAAACTACTACATATAGATTATTTGACAAAAATCTGTGTATCTTTTCAATCTATGTAAATAAAAATCATGGCAAATATCCTCACCTCTGATATGCAGGAACAGGGCATCCATGCTAATGGAAGAAACATTAGCAGGCCAATAAAAGACCACATTATTGTAGCCTTTATGAAATAAACCAAAAGCAGTGTACCTTATTATTTTTCTCAAGGATATCACATGATACCATAAGTTGTTAATTGTCATATTAAGGGAACCTTGCTAAGAGAAAGGTCAATAGTACTCACACTATTCATTCAGCACCTACCTGGAAATAGTGACTCAAAAATGACAAACACCAAGTTACCCTATAAAATCACCCAAATTAGGAAAATAACCAGCAGGAAAACATAAAATAAATTTGAGTTATATGCAAGAGAAGAACAGACAGAAGACTCAAAGGATTATATCTATCACTCAGATTCCCTAAAATACTTTGTTAACATTTATATGTAAATAAAAGACACACTGTTTGTCTAGATTCCCACTGAAATAATCATTCTTCACAAAACCATATTTTGCATAAATGGAAAAGAAACCATCAGCCTCTTTAACTCCTAGATAATTTTCTGTGT
The DNA here is from genome assembly GCA_021653895.1 of Mastomys natalensis. Taxonomy (NCBI): domain Eukaryota; kingdom Metazoa; phylum Chordata; class Mammalia; order Rodentia; family Muridae; genus Mastomys; species Mastomys natalensis. The sequence goes on along the minus strand of JAJTUV010000295.1, from coordinate 825,352 downwards.
CTTTTATTCTCCAAAAGCACCTGGGGTCACTCAAATGGCAAAAAAGAAGGGAAAGCTTCAGAATCAAGAAGAAAACAATCAATGAAAACATTTTTGTCTTGTCACCAAGATAGGTGCCTGAGCAACAAGAAGCATGAAGAGTAAGGAAGGGAGAAACTCACATATTAGTTTTTGTGATCACATCTAGGTGTCCTGATTTATTACTGTAGTTACTGCTAAGGAACACAAGAACTTCTCTCAGCACTTTACTTTTGAGTTCACTGTTTGACTCTGGAGGATTCTTAAGCACTTTCTGCCTGGGGTGCTGCATCTGAGATTTTCTGTGCAGGTGAAAAATAAGGGATAATAACTTTGGTCATGTTTATACTTTCTCTGTATCCCTTATGAGTACATTCATGTAAGTAGGCATGAAGGTTCCAGACATGATTCCTTTTGGAAATTTTTCTCACAAGCTAGTTCATCGAACCAGTTTTCTGAAATCATTTGTAATAGTTGACTTGGATTACATAAGACAATCCAAATGATTTTTTACAAGGAACTCTGTCAATGACTCCAACTGCACCAAATTGACCTCAGTGTAGAAAGGTTAATAATAGTAAGCAATAAATGTATACATCTTCAACAGTTGTAGACATTAATTTTATAAGATTGCTTTCTGTCTGATTCCTGTTTTCTGCATTTATAGCCATAAATTGAATTAAGTTTGAATCAGGGTCATGGAAGAATAAATAATTTGAAATTAAAGTTATACAGAAGATTAGTTAACAAAAGTTGATTACACTGGAAATCTAAGGCAACTAAAAGTTTTATTTAATTGTTTATTAAAGGAAAGATTAAATAACAACTGAGTGCACAAAGTATACTATGAATTCTCTTAAGTGACCTCAAGGTGTATTAACCTTAATTGTGATATTGAATAAGAATCCAGTCTACTGATGGATTATTAAGATGTATATATAATGATACATCATTACCATGCAGAGATGTCTTGTATTATCTAGATTTTGAGGGTTTTAAAAAAATTTATGAATTCTTTTTTTTAATTCTTTAATAGAAGAATAGTCTTTATCCCCTCCACGTCTGTCCTCTGACTGTTCCTCATCCCATACCTCCCTCATTTCCAAAAGTATGTCCTTACTCCCCAACCCCACCAAACCTCCCCACTCCCTGGGACCTCAAGAGTTAAAATGTAAGCCGAGTTCTAAACATTCTTTGCTATTCCTCTTCTCTGGTGACTTCTGTTATGAAACATTTTATGACAGAAATATATAGATATTACATAGGAAAAAATTATATTTGCCAGGAGAGAAAAATATCATCACACAAGACAGAAAATAAAACCTGATTGTATGCACATGGTCATATAACTCAATGATCATGTTATTAGTAGTGTAATTGGGTAGAAGGAAATTTTAAATATGTATGCTTTGTTGCAGTTTAGTTGCTTGAATTTTTTTTCTAGTTGCTGTGTTCCATTGAATTGATATGACTATCACAGATTTCAAAACATAATATTTTCCTTGATATTTCGTTGATAGTGTTTAGTTTTACAAGATATTTTGATCATAATCATCTGCTTCCTATTTCTTTCTAGTCCCACATTTGCTATCTACCCAACTCTGTGTCCTTTATTTTTTAAGCCATCAAGAATACATTTTGTCACCATATTTGTTTTGGAACAATTAATCTTCCAATGAAGTAGGATCTACTTATCAGGGTATGGAATCTCATCAAAAAAAAAAATAAAATTTCCTTTTTCAGTAAGAACTAAGAATACACATACTCAGAATCAGCCATGGAGCAAACATTGAAATACTTGAGAGTTCTTATCCCTAAAATGGCTTCTTAAGTTTCACTTTAAATGCTGCAAAATTTCAGTGCAAACAGGTAGCAAATCATCTATAACAACAGACATTGTAGATCTCTATTGAAATTGGATTGTTACATCTATGAACTAAAGGTGGTTGTGGCAGCTACACACAAGACCTACTCAAGCAGAAACCATACAAAATCCAGTTTGTAGGTTGAACTAGACACAAAGCTACCAATGGCTGGGAATAATTTTGTAATAACTGAATGAGGAAGTGTCAGTTTCCTTAAACGTGTGGCTATTTTTGCATTAATTTTACTGGAATAGATTACATGGAGCAATGTCAATAGGATTTGACTGCTTAAAAGAAATGATGACACAAAAATCAGTGAATATGAAAATACAGCAGAAATGGAAGTAATTGGAGAATATTTGAATATGACTAAATTAATATTTGCATTATCAAACAATAATATACATACTTTAATAATTTCTTATTTTTGAGATTATAAAAAAAATTCATCCTTTCTCAGTTCCCTTTCTTTCTTATAGTACTCTCCTCATAATCTCTTTGCTCTCTTTCAAATTAATGACATCATTTTGCTTTAAATCTCTTTACATACATACATATATACTATATTTCCCTAAATATAGAAATTTAATTTGCTCAATCTGTATAATGTAGTTACATGCATGTATGTTTTTAGAGCTGTCTATTTGGTATTAGATAACCAATTTGCACAAACCTCTCTTGGAAATCTCTATTTCTACTGCTTTCAGTATTCTTCAGTATATTGTAGATTTTTATGTGGCATTGACACCTTGTTAAATCTATTTTTTTAGTCCTTATTTAACCTGTCATGTTGCTAAGACTTTATGGGTAGAATTTCTGACATTACTAGGATATGCAATCTCAAAATAAACTGCATGGCTCTCTGGTTATTACAGATTTTCCCTCATCAACAAATATACTATGTATACCATAGTGCATGTCCAACCTTTTCTTTTCTGATCAAGTAGAAACAATCACAACTCTACAGCACTGTAGTAATTCACCCTAGAATAGTCAACCCACTTCAATGTGTCAATAGTATAGCGAAGATTCACTGAGAAACTCACTAATCATTAGACTCTAGTCTCCACATTTATGTGACATATGTGCAGAGGCACAAATACATAAAACATGCAAACACAAGGTTTCCCCTGTGATATCTTTCCATAAAATTCCACATGTAGACCAAATAATATTTTTTACTCTCATAAGACCTAGCATCTTTCATTTACTTCTATTAAATAAACTTTCACTGCCTCCAGTCTAAGTTTATCAATTTTCATATTAGTCAAGTTCAGTCTAACCACCTGAATCTATTTAAATCAAGAATTTAAACATGTTTTGAATGTTTCCAGTCAACAAGTATCTTACTTTCAGAGAATCCCTTGATTGATTCATAATTCAGTGAAATAATTTTTGGTGATACCAAATTTATTCTTGAAAATAACCTATTGTAGAAAATTTCGTCCAAATGAGTAGGTTGGTCTATGTTTTTCACTTAAGTCAGAAGATCAACTATGGGTATTATTGGGTTGTTGTGTGCACGTGGGACCTGTTGTGTTGATGTGTAGGTTTGCCTCTGTCTTGCCATGTGTCTTGGGTCTCTCCTGGGGACAAAAGCATGGGAATTTGACTGTGTTCACTCCACGCTGACTGGGTGGACATCGTGCTATGTGAAGCCATGGGCTCCACTCAGGGTGGGAGAGCACAGTTTGAGGTCCTGCAGGTAGACAGAGCTTTTGGCTTGGGGGTCTTGGGGCCAAAAGGCAGTCAGAAATCGGTTGGTTCTCAGGCCCTTGGGCTCTCATGTGCTGCTGGGAGGCTGCGGAAGGGCTGAGACCAATGTGGAGGTATATGAGCTGGTGGCCCATAGCTGAAAAGGAGAGGGGGAGGGATGAGCTCTGGCTATTCCTGCAGGGATGAGAATCTTGGTCATGAAGACTTGCTTGGCTGGGTCATGGCTAGCTGAGCATGCTTGCTTGGGTTGCTGGACCTCCGTGGCTGAGAATGTAGAGAGGTTGTCAGCTGGAGATTAGTTGAAAGCCTTCTTCACTGTTCCTCATGGCGGGTCCCAAAGGAGAGAAAGATAGTCCATGGTCTACCAAATTCCCTTATATGGGTCTGTTTTGCATAAATTAAACCCATATGATATACTTAATAATCTCCTTTACGGATATATTTAATCTGCCTCTCATTCTCTGTATTTTTGTGCTACTACATACTATCTTCCTCAGGTTTCTACTATCTTTTCATTTTTTTGTTTTTAGCTTCTTTCCTCCTTAGTATCAAATGTGGCCTACTGTTTAACCACTCCTTATCTCTATTCAAATTTTCACTTTGCTCATATAGTCACTTTGCTATTTCATAGATGGGACTTAGGGGAAGAGGAGTACAATTTAACTCTGTCAAAGAACACCTCATTACTCCTAAATTCTGAACCTTGGCAATGATGTAAATGATAGTTTTCATTGTCTGAGCAGATTTTCCAAGTGCACTCTGAAGATAGAATTTAACCCAAGAGCTCACTCTTCATTGGAGCATTAAACACAATACATAGCATACATACAATATACTCAACTGTTACATAGAGACTTCTATTTTCTTAATTATTTATTTTTTATTCTTTAATTCATTTTTATATTCCAGACATCATCCCCCTCCCAGTCTGCCCTGAAATGCTCCCCATCTCATACCTAACACCCCATCTCCAAGAGGATGTCTCCCCACACCCACCCTACCCCACCAATCCTCTCTATTCCCTGGAACCTCAAGTCTCTCAATAGTTAGATGCATCATCTATCACTGAGGCCAGACCTGGCATTCCTCTGCTGTACACATTCTGGGATAGTATATCAGTTGGTCTATTCTGCCTGGTTAGTGGCTTAGTGTCTGAGATCTTGGAGTCTAGGTCAGTTGTGACTGCTGGTGTTCCCATTGGGCTGCCCTCTTCCTAAGTTTCTTCTGGTTCTTTCCCAATCAACCACAGAGGTCTCTGGCTTTTGGTTTGGTGATAACATCTGCATTTGACTCTTTCAGCAAATTTTTTGGGACTTCTCAGAAGGCAGACACACTAGGCTTCTGTCTGCAAATACACCACAACATCAGTAACAGTGTCAGGGCCCTGGAAATGCATTTGAGATAGATCTAATTAGGGCCTGTTGCTGGACCTCTTTTGTCTCATGTTCTTCTCCATTTTTGCCCCTGCAGTTCTTTCAGACAGGAATAATTCTTGGGATGCAACCTATTTCTCCACTTGATGTCCTGTCCCTCCACTGGAGGTGGATTCTACAAATTCTGCCTTTCCACTGTAGAGAATTTCATCCAAGGTCCCTCTCTTTGAATTTTGAGAGTCTCTCATCTCCCAGGTCTCTGGTACATTCTAGAGGTTCCCCCCACCTCCTATGTCCCAAGGTTTCCTATTTCCTTCTTTCTGCTGGCCCTCGGAGCTTTACCCTGTCCCTTCCCAATTCCTGATCATGTTCTCTCCTTCCCCAGCATGTCCTCTCTCCCACTTAGGTACCTCCCTTCCTCTACCCCCATCACTGCTTTCTTCTCTCTCCCAAGTGTGATTGAGTCATCTTTACTTGGACATTTTGGCTTCTTAACCTTCTTGAGTCCTGTGAATTGTCTAGTGGGCATGCTTGTGTTTTTTTGATTAATATCCACTTATTATTCAGTACATACCATGAATGTCCTTTTGGGTCTGATTGACCTCACCCAGGATGATATTTTTCTAATTCCATCCATTTGCCTAAAAAACTCAGGATGTCCCCATTTCTTAATAGTTGATTTAGATATTTCCATTGTGTAAATGAACCACATTTTCTGTATCCATTATTCTGTCATAGGACATCTGGGTTGTTTCCAGCTTCTGGTTATCACAAATAAGGCCCCTATGAACATAGTGGAACATGTGACCCTTCTGTATGGTGGGGCATCTTTTGGGTATATTCCGAAGAATGGTATTGCTGGGTCTTCAGGTAGATCTATTTCCAATTTTCTGAGGTACCTCTATGTCAGGCGTGGGAGGGCCCATGGACCTGGAACCCTGAGATTGCAGGTGTTTGGCCAGCCCCCAGAACCTGGGGCCCTGACCCACACTCTCCATTTAACCTGTACCTTCAGTCACGTAAGACACAGGTATGAGGCGTGACTAACAGTCCTATTTACATATTAATAAGTCCGAGGGACATGGCTAATTAGGTTTTCTCCTCCCTAGCCCCTCCTCTCTCCCACTCCCCAATATAAGGGAGACCCTCTGGGCATTTGCTGGGGGGCACGCACATCATCCAGATCCAACAATTCTGCCATGGATAATAAAGCCATTAATCTCCACATGTCTTCTGTGTCTGCCACTGATATCTTCGAACTTTGGACCTTTTCGCATATGTGGGAAACTCCACATGGAAAAGCTCCGGTCCGGGGACTCTGCTGTAGACCCGGCCCTGGACTCTGGGTCCACCGCCAGCCTGTGGAACTCCGCCTCTCTTGATGCCTTGGCCTCGGGCCATTTCCCCCCACCCCCCCACCCCCCCCTCGTGCATTTTCTCTCTCTCTCTTTTTTTTTTTTTTAAACCACACCTCCAGATTGATTTCAAGAGAGGTTGTACCAGTTTGCAATCCCACCTGGAATGGAAGAGTGTTCCTTTTTCTCACATCTTCATTAGCATGTGTTATCACCTTAGTATTTATTTAGCCATTCTGACTGGTATAAGGTGAACTCTCAGGTCATTTTATTTGCATTTTGCTGCTTCTTAAGGACTTCAACATTTGTTTAAGTGCTTGTCAGCCCTTCATAGTTCCCCTGTTGTGAATTCTTGTTTAGTCTTACATCCCATTTTTAAAACTGGATTACTTGGAGTTTTTGACGGTTAGCTTCTTGATTTCTTTATATATTTTGGTTATGAGTGCTCTATCAAATATGGGCTTAGTAAAGAGTTTTTTCCATCTGTAGGTTGCTGGTTTGTGCTATTGACTATGTCCTTTGCATTTATAGAAGCTGTCCAGTTCCATCAGGTTTCATTTTTCAATTCTTGATCATAGAACCTGAGCCATTTGAGTTCTATTTAGGAAATTTCCCTCTGTGCCAATGAGTTCAAAGCTCTTTCCCAGTTTTTCTTCTATTAGACTGAGTGTATCTGGTTTTATGTTCACTTCCTTGATCCAGTTTGACTTGAGCATTGTGCAAGGAGACACATATGTATATGTTTTCAGTTTTTTACAAACAGACTATATTTATCCAAAGGCAAAATTCATTAAGAAAAGTCTCAATTCTGAACATCTATGCCCCAAATGAGAGGGCATCCACATTCATAAAAAAAACTTTGCTAAAGATTATAACACACATTGAAAACCATACAATAATAGTGGCCAACTTCACACCCCACTCTTACTAAACAACCTGTCATTGAAACAGAATCTAAACAGAGACACAGTGAAACTAATAGAGGTTATGAACCAAATTGATTTAACAGATAACTACAGAATATTTTACACTAAAACAAAAGAATATACCTTCTTCTCAGCATCTCATGGTACCTTCACAAAACAAGCCTCAACAGATACAAGAAGATTGAAATAATCCCATGCATCCTATTAGATCATTGCAGTGTAAGGCTGGTCTTCAACAACAACAGAAACAACAGAAAAACCACATACCATGGAAACTGGATAACTTACATCCAATGATAACGTGGTCACATCTGAGAGCTCTAAAACAAAAAGAAGCAAACACACCTAATAGGAGCACAGGGCAAGAAATAGTCAAACTCCTAGGTGAAATCAATCAAATAGAAACAAAGAGAATGATACCATAAATCAACAAAACTAAAAGCTGTTTTTTTTTTCTTTTTGACAAAATCAACAAGATAGATAAACCCTAGGTAAACTTACTAAAGGGCCCAGTGTCAGTATCTAAATCAACAAAATCAGGAATGAAAGGGGAGATATAATGACAGAAACTGAGGAAATTCAAGAAATCATCAATCCTCCTACAAAAGGCTATAAATAAAAAATGGAAAATCTAGATGAAATGGATGATTATCTAGACAACTACCACATACCAAAGTTAAATGAAGAACAGGTAAACTATCTAAACAGTCCCATATCTCGTTAGGAAATAGAAGAAGCCATTAAAAACCTCCAACCAAAAAAAAAAAAAAAAAAAAAAAAAAAGCCCAGGGACAGATGGCTTTTGTGCAGAATTCTACTGCAAACCTTCAAAGAACAGCTAATAATAGTATTCCTCAAACTATTCTATCTATTCTATAAAATAGAAACATAAGGAATAATACCTAATTCATCCTACGAAGCCACAATTTGTCTCTGATACCTAAACCATATAAGGACCCATCAAAAGGGAAAATTTCAGACCAATTTCACTTATAAATACCGATGCAAAAATGCACAATAAAATTTTTGCAAACTGGATCCAAGAACACATCAAAACCATCATTCACCATGATGAAGTAGGTTTCATCCCAGGAATGCAAGGTTGGTTCAATATGCAAAATTTCATTAACATGATAGATTATATAAACAAAAGAAAAAAAAAAAAAATCACAGGATCATCTCATTAGATGCCTAAAAAGAATTTGACAAAATACAACACCCTTTCATGTTAAAAGTATTGTAGAGATCAGGAATTCAAGGCTCGTAGTTAAACATAATAAAATCAATATACAGCAAACCAACAATCAATAACAAATTAAATGGAGAGATACTTGAAGCAATCCCACTAAAATCAGGGACAAGACAAGGATGCCTACTCTTCCTATATCTACTCAATATAGTATTTGTAGTTCTAGCTAGAGCAATAAGACAACAAAAGGAGGTCAAAGGAAGTCAAATTGGCAAAGAAGAAGTCAAGGTATCATATTTGCAGACTATATGATAGTATGCATAAGCAACCCCAAAAATTCTACCAGAGAAATTCTCCAGCTCATAAACAACTTCATCTAAGTGGTGGCATGAAAATTAACTCAAACAAATCAGTAGCTTTCCTTTATACAAATCAGAAATGGGCTGAAAAAGAAATTAGAGAAAGAACACACTTTACAATAGTCACAAATAATATAAAATATCTTGGGGTAACCTAATCAAACAAGTGAAACATCTGTATGACAAGAACTTCAAGTCCTTCAAGAAAGTAATTCAAGAAGGCCTCAGAAAATTGTGGAGATCTCCCATGCTCATGGATTGGTAGAATTAACATAGAAAAAATGGCCATCCTACCAAAATCAATCTACAGATTCAATGCAATACCCATCAAAATCCCACATAATTCTTCAAAGATATGGAAAGAACAATTCTCAAATTCATCTGGAAAAACAAAAAAATACAGAATAGTGAAAACAATTCTTAACAATAAAATGACTTCTGGGGGAATCACCATCCCTGACCTCAAACTATACTACAGAGCAATAGGGACAAAATATTCATGGTATTAGTACAAAGACACATAGGTCAATCAATGGAATAGAATTGAAGACCCAGAAATAAAACTACACGTTTATGGACACTTGATCTTTGACAAAGAAGTGAAAAATACACAGTGGAAAACAGAAAACATCTTCAATAAATGGTGCTTGTCTAACTGGCAGTCTACATTTAGAAAAATGAGATTGTCTATGTTCAATATAGTATTCATTTGACTTGAGAAAGCTAACATTTATTATATAGACTTTCATTGAGAGAAAGTCTATTCTGAGTCCCAAGAAGGAACTTTTCTAATTCTTTCAGAACATATCAAACAAGTGCAGGTAGTAGAACCTTCTTAGATAAGGTGATGAATTATTGATAACAGAGAATGAACAATGGAGTCTTAAAATCCATTGAATAGACAAAAAGCATTACTTCTTGTGTTTATACTTTGCCCATGATTGAGACATCATTACATCTAAATTCCCACTCCATCTAAGGAGTTTTGAGTCTTACTTCTAGGACATACTTGACATCATGTTTCTAGTCTGTAACATAACACATCTAGACATATAGGTCTTTCCTGTATGTTAATATATGCATATCTTCTCTAACGAAGTTTCCCAAAGTATTATCTCCAAAGAGCCATTATCTTTTTTAAATTTAATTTTACTTTTTAACTATTTACTTTAAATTCAAAAGGTAATATTCTTTTAAGTTGAACACTTAGAATAACCAAATTCAATACACAGATGTCAGATTAATCAATACTGTAGTCATCTTTTGAAGTTTTATTTTTCAATTAATTTTCCATACAGTATACTGTGATTAATTTTCTCTTTTCCAATTCATGTTTTCATGATCTTTCCATATGACTCCAAATAAAACTTGATGTAATTCTTCCTTCTTCTCTATCTATCATCTATCTATCTATCTATCTATCTATCTATCTATCTATCTATACTATATTATGTATGTATGTATAGTATGCATGAAAAGTCAAAATAGAGAAACAAATGTCCAATAAGACAAAATGTACAAAACCAATACAAAGAAAACACAAATCAGACAAAAATTATTCAATCTATTTTGTGTTGATCTACTACTTCTAGTTATGTAGTTTGCCCTGAAGATTAGTTGATATATCTAGTGATATGCTTTTTGAGAGAACTGATCTTTCTTTTTTCAGAGGAGATTTAATACAAATGTTTTTGACTAGGTGTGGAAATTTCTGTTAACTTCCCACTCAACTTACTAGGGTTCTTTTCCTCTCTGTTTTTTTTTTCTTAAATTAATTTTATTTATTTACTTTACATCCTACTCACTACCCCCTTCTAGTCTCTCCATTCCACAACCCTACCCTTCCTCTTCTTCTCCTCTGAGCAGATGGGTTCCCTATCGGAAACCTCCATACAATGGCACTTCAAGTGTCTGTAACGATAGGGGCTTCCTTTCCCACTGAGGCCATACAAAGAATCCCAGCTATTAGAACATATCCCACATACATGCAAAGGCTTTTAAGATTGTCCTTGGTCCAACAGTTTAGGATCTACATGAAGAACAAGATTCACATCTGTAATATATGTGCAGGGAGGCCTAGATTCAGCCTAAGTATATTCTTTGGCTGATGGTTCAAACTCTGAGAGCCCTAAGATACTAGGTTAGCTGACTCTGTTGGTCTTCCTGTGGAGTCAGTATCCCCTTTCCTGTGGAGTCAGGCTCTCCATCCTTCCTCCTATTCTTTCATACGAGTCCCTAAGCTCCAGTACTGTTTGCTGTGTGTCTGTATCTGAGTCAGGTGTTGTGTGGAGCCTCTCAGAGGACAACATGTTTCTGACTGTAAGCATAAAAGAATATCATTAATAGTATTAGGGATTGGTGATTGCCCATGTGATGAGTCACAAGTTATTGATTGGCCATTCACTCAGTCTCTGCTCCATCCCCTGAACCTGCATTTCTTGTAGTCAGGATAAATTTGTGGTTGAAAGTTTTGTGGGTGGGTTGGCGTCTCAGTTGTTTCACTGGAGTTCCTGCCTAGCACAGGAGGTTGTCTATTCAGGTTTTATTTCACCAATGAAATGAATCATAACTAAGGTTAACAGATTGATTCTTGGGTGCCTCCCTTATCTTTTATTGGTACTTTTGAGATTGAACTTGATATATTTTATGTTATTTTATGTTTACAAATATATAGGGCCAGGCAGTAAAATGTGGAGATCTGGATAGATATGACCCCAAGAGTCTCATATGGGTGAATGTTGACTCATAGGAAGTGGCAATCAGTATTAGGAAGTATTCTCTTGTTGAAGTTGGTGTCTTCCTGGTGGAGAACGTGTGTTACTGATGCAGCAGGTTGTAAAATTTCATATATATGCTCATGTTTTGTCCAGTATAAGAGAGTCTCTTACTTGCTGCCTTCAAATGAGAATGTAGAAATCTTAGATCCCACAACAGCAGTAAGCGTGCCTGTATGATGACATACTTCCCATCACATTGATACTGGACTGAACCTCTGAAACTGTAATCCAGCCCCAGTTAAATATTTTCCTTTATGAGAGTTACCTTAGTCATGGTGTCTTTCGTCAGTAATAAAACCATAAATAAGACAACCATCTATCACAATATCTCTAGTTTTATGGTCCACCATGTTAAATGAACATGTTTAATTATTTCTTTTTAGATTTCTTTGCAGTTTCAGACAAATTCATATGTTTTCTCATTTAAGGCACACCTATATACTTTGCATATGGCAATACTTTTCATGGAATAAAATGATAACTCAATATTTATGCTGCAAAATTGACTTCATAAGAAATCTTCTATAAAGTCTAATATAAATTCCCATATCCTACTCTACTTAAAAATTGTAGTCATTTGGGAGGAAGGTTCTAGTAATAATTGCTTTTATCCTGTGTGATACTTTAGGCAGATTATCTCTATGCTAATACATGGCATTCGATAGAAAATATATTAACTGCCAGAAGTAAAATTCCAGTCCTTTCCCAGATCACTTTGACCACAGATTTACTTGTTGCTGAAACATCTCATGGAGTAAATGGGCCCCATCATACACAGAATTTTATAGGATTTAACATATCATTCAGGGCCATTTTAATGGTAGCCTGAATAACTTTATCACTAGGTATTTTGTTGAACAATTCTTCAGTATTTTACAATTTGCAATGATAAAGAACAATTAAAATAGAGGCACCTTTATTTACTAAGATAAAAATAATTTAAAGTATGTATATTCTGAATTTTAAAAAATCACCTATCTCAGAAAACTGATGAGAAAAAGTACACATCCTAAGAAATGAGTTGAGAAAAAAATTCTATGTGTGACCATATTTCATTTTAAGTTAATGACCTAGAGTTTCTGAGTGCATGCATACTGACACAGTCTAGAGTTAACTGCACTTTCGAACTTTTGTTTCCATAAACAGAAATATATTTTGTAGATGACACCATGATATCTGATTATAGCAAATATCAGGCAAACAGATTCTGGTCTTTGGGTATTTCCACACATTTCGAAGAATGGAAGTCCCAATTCAACATCTGAAATAACCACTTCCAGCTACAATATGCCACAGAGATAATGTAGGAATAGCTTTAAATGTGTACTTGATGTTGTTGTCTCTGGTGCAGATGCAAAAAGTGTTCACAACTACTGAGAAGAGGATGAAGTGGCATCATAATAAAGCTGTAGGACACTGAAAAATAACAAAGTAAAATTTATAGGATGCACAAAGCTCTTTGTAAGACACCTATTTGTAAATAAAACCTTGTAATTTTAGGAAACATAAATTAATCATTGAACTATTAAATTCTAATTTCTTATGATTAAAGGTAAACAAAGTAATTCTTCCCAAATAACACCTCACATTACCACTGTTTCTCTGTCTACTTCTAACAAATTTTAGTACATTCACCAGAACGTGTCTCAGTTTCTATATTTGAACTCAGTGAGTTAGAACAGACATAAAACTACTCTTTACATTTCATTCTTCCAAGTCACTTCAAAAGCCAACCTGAATGGAAACAGTGTTTCATGAAAACCAAAATATCCTCCTGATCTCAGGATTTCAAAAAATATCTATTAATGGTCTAACCATGGCAGATGGTAACTGCATTAATCCTTTAAGTGGGATTAAATATCTTCTCCAATTTCTGATATGTTAGAAAATTCACCTCTTTTTGAGGATAAGCTGAATTTATTTTGTTCATTCAATATTGTAATTTTGACTTTAATTATCAGGGAAATGTTGGCCAAATCATAATGTTTCCTGTTGATTGATTGAATGACCATATACAGAGACAAACCAAGCAGGTGTTCTTAATTGTCAGTCTGAGAAAGATCACAATGACCATTGGAGGCCTTTCTTTAAATCTGATCATTTTAAATCCCACTTAGTCTGGATTATATACTAAATGTTTATATGTTTTTTACTCACTTTTATGGAGATAGACCTATTGTTATGATTAATGGGAATTGGGGAGAAGTGGGAAACATAATGATTTTAATGTTTTGGAGTCTGGATGCCCATTGAAATTTCTAGAAATTTTATCAGTTGTTTGTGAAATTGGTGAGAAATGGTTATAAAGTACCTGGATGAGACAGTGTGTCCTGGCCATACTTTATTGGCCCATGCCTTTTTTCTTGTAATTTTGATCAATAGTATATGTGAAGAATGGAGAAGTTTCATTGTCCTTTGAATTTCTTGTGCTTTTTTCCCCACAGAAGTAAAAATGTCTACAGCCTTTACTTAGTTATGTGTATAAGAAATATTATATCAAAAAATGTGGTACATTTACACAATGGAGTATTACTCAGCTATCAAAAACAATGAATTCAAGAAATTCTTAGGTAAATGGATGGAACTAGAAAATATCATCCTGAGTGAGATAACTCAACCACAAAAGAACACACATGAGTATTCACTCACTGATTATTGGCTATTAGCCCAGAAGCTTGAAATACCCAAGATTCAACTCACAGACCACATGAAGCTCAGGAAGAAGGAAGACCAAGTGGGGGTGCTTCGATCCTTCTTAGAAGGAATAACAAAATACTCAAGGGAGCAAATATGGGACAAAGTGTGGGACAGAAACTGAAGGAGGGGTCATCTGGAGACCATTCCACCTGGGTATCCATCCCATGTGCAGTCACCAAATGTAGACACTGATGTGGATTTCAGGAAGTGCATGCTGACAGTAGTCTGATATAGGTGTGCCCTTAGATGTCTGCCAGAGTTTGACATATCCTGAGGCAGATCCTCACAGCTAACCATTGGACTGATCAAGAGGTTCCCAATGGAGGAGTTAGAGTGAAGACTGGAGCAGCTGAAAGGATTTGTGGCCCCATGAAGAGAGCAACAATACCAAACAACCAGAGTTCCCAGGGTCTAAACCACCAGCCTGGGAGCACTTAGGGAGGGATCCATGGCTCCAGCTGTATATGTAAGATTGGATGGACCTGTTAGGCATAGGTAGAAGAGGAAATGCTTGGTCCCATGAAGGCTGGACACAATGTGTTGGGGAATTTGTAGGTGGGGAGGTAGGAGTAGGGGTTAGGTAGGGGCACAACCACAGAGAAACAGGAGGAGGGACAATAGGATGGGGGTTCCTGGGTGAGGAGGGTGAATGAGGTAAGGGGATAACATCTGAAATACAAATAAAATATCCAATAAAAAATGGAAAAAAAAAGATTATATCAAATATATATTTGTCACTTTTAGATAGATTAGTAGGTAATGTAATATTAAACATAACTTCTTGTCTTCTTCCTTCACTCTATGCCACCTGCTACTTTTCCTTTTGCAATTATAATTGTATAATAATGCACAATATGAGTCTGATTTTAACAAAGAAAGCTTTTATTGATGTCCCTGCTACTGGCCCTATTTTGCTTTTTCATTGTTGATAATGCCACCTTTTCCAATCAACTTGACCTTTTGTTCATCAGCTGTTAATTTTAATTGTTAAAACACTAGTATTTAGGAATTTTCCATTAGAATTGAGGATTTTTCCTTTGAGAATCACCACATATGGTTTTCTTCTTCAGACTGAAATGGATGTTATATTTTTAATGCTCCAATTTGATGCTTTTTCTTTAAGTTTTAAGCACACAATTTCCTTGCCACACATATATAACCAGTGTGATAATTCTTAAGTATTGGAATGGCTATTGGTCATCACCAACAATAATAATTACAATTTCTCATTTGGTTGTACTCATCTGTGTTGTCTTTCCTGGTGTTTCCTGTTCTGTTTAACAGTGAATTCTAGAAACCTTCTCTGTATGGATAGCAGAAAGAAACTACATCTAAATTACTCTCCCATTAGAAGAACATGATGAAAAGTCACAATCAGTACTGGTAATTGATAGATAGGAACAGCATGAGTGTCAGATAATTTATTAGTCTGTCACACTTTAGTTATGTAACCATGGTCTGGTGTAGATGCCACTTCCAAAAGCCTGTGTCCTGCACACATTGGATTTAGTGTGTTACAAATGGAAGACTCATTTTTGAATGAATAGGAAAGTATGGCAGATTTGGAATTGCTATGGGAGGGGATTGTTATGATCAGGACACATTGCATTACATTCTAAAACCAGCATTTTAAAGAATAACATCAGGTAGTGTATTTGAGAAAATGAATAAGTACTTAATGCATTGCTCATATTTACTTTGAATATTTCTCAAAAGGAAAACTAAGCTATTATATGATGGAATTCTCCTAATGTTCATTATATCATCAGAGAAAAAAAAAAGTTGGACAACACACCCTGCCTAGATATATTTATGCTGCATTATCACATTGCTCAGGAAATTCAATCAGATTGAATTGTTGAAATACATTATTGGATAAGGTATAGACAAACAAAGATCATTATTCTACCTACCCAAATAAGATTAAATTCTTGTTTTTGAAAGTTAGTACCTGAACAATTGATTAGACTAAACAAGCAAGCCAGTCCAGAAGCAAGGCTCATTATTTTTTAAAATACAGAAGATAAAAGAAATGAAGCATATGATGAAGGAATTGTATTTCTCATAAGGTAGGGTATAGATCAAAATGAAATTGCATAGAATTTAGCAACAGAAGATAATACACTACTAAATTAATTTCTTGGTTCTGAAACAAGAAAATGCAGAAAATCTTTTGAAAACACAAAACTAGGGAAGTTGAGGCATAGGAGCTATTAGAAGGGAATATAGGAAGAAATAGCAGAAATTAAGGAACACTTAGCTGTAGTATGAAAACCTAATACAGAAGAATCTTACTGAAACATTAAGGGAATCAAAATGCAATTGCCAAATAGTGTGACAGATTTACAATTGGATATCTTTTGTTATATAAGCATCCAATACTGGCTTCATTTTCAAGACTATGTGCTGCTCCTTACAAACTGACTCCAAATATTTCATTGCTGAAGAGAACAATTACACAACTAATTGAAAATAGAAATGTTGGACTGTTGCCTCCATAGAGCCTTCACCCCTATATTTGAGCATCCTTGCTATAAGATGTACTCTGCACACTATCCAAAGAGATGTACATTCAATAAGCCAGTCACAAGCATTTACCTATAATCATGATACTACCTGTAACATGAGAGGGCAATGACTGCAAAAATGTTGGGGACACCAAATAATAACTTACCTGATTTAAGACACTCAACAGTTGTAACTCATACTTCACAGGCCTTGAGTGAATACAAACCTGAAAATAGATAGCCCAGGGACATAGGGTAAAACTAATTAATAGTGGTTTCAAAAAGAAAATATGTAGTAAAAATGACTCTACTTGATATTCTGCTATACTCATAGATTAGTACTCTGATCAGCCATCATCAGAAAGTCTTTATTCTGTAGAAGATAGGAAATATCTGGAGAGTCATAGCCAAATGTCACACAGAGAGCAAGAGACTGTTCCAGCCCATGGGGATTCAATAAGACAGACCCTAGGGAAGGTGGGGAAAGAATGATAGGACAAGAGACACAAAGAAGAAGCACAAGTCTGAATGTCTGATAAGTGCTTAAACTTTATTATTTGGGTTGCTGTTATAAAGGCAAGCAGGCAGGAGGTTCATCTAATAGTCAGGGTCAAGGGTCATCCCGTAATTGCAAAGTTCTCTAAGCCCACAAGTATTCCTAGCCCAAATTATCTAAATATTAGATATTGACTTTCAGCCCTTGGGCCTTTAACAGACTCACTGGCTTTATAAAACAACAAATTGACTCCTTGGCATCTAAACCTCTACAAGTATATTATCACAGACTTTATCTGGCTGATAGAGACTTGGCTGAGCCTTGTGTTGACATATCCCTTCAGGAGCTGCATAGAATTCAGATCTATGCACGTTGATAAATATTATCTAATATTTTCTCACAAGCAAGAAGACAATTAAAACATTTCTTGGCTCAAATTGCTTATCTGATTAATATTTTCTCCCTGGCAGGAGGGCAATTAAGTATTCCTTAACTTAGGCTATTTACTTAATTGACATTTGCTCCCAGGCAGAAGGGCAATAAAGTATTCCTTAACTCAGGCTATTTACTAAACTGACATTTGCTCTCAGGCAGGAGGGAGTCTTGGCTCCCAGCATCTCCTCCATTCTAACAATTTTTAATGAGACTGGTCTGAGAAAGCAGACATTTGGAAATCTCATTGATAAATAACCGGGCATTAACCAGAAGGGGAAGATTGACTTGATCCCCCAATTATCATTAGAAATGGGGTGTCTTTTGGAGGAGGAGAGGGTTAAATGTCTCATGGGCATTGTAGGATATCAAGGGTCCTAATTGGCCGCTTTGAGACACAAGAAATCAACACCAACCTCTATGCAATCAGGTTTCTTTACAGGGGACTCAGATGTGGACAATTTGGGTCCTCCCCTGAGGTACCTCATCACTCACCCCTTGCAGGTACCCATGCTTTGTTCCTCCCATGTGAACCAACGTGCATAGATCTGAGTTCTATGCAGCTGCTAAAGGAGACATGTCAACACAAGGCTCAGCCAAGCCTCTATCAGCCAGATAAAGTCTGTGATAATATACTTGTAGAGATGTAGATGCCAAGGAGTCAATTTGTTGTTTTATAAAGCCAGTGGGTCTGTTAAAGGCCCAAGGGCTGAAAGTCAAAATGAGAAGGAGACTGACCACAGGACCCAGGATGGAAGGGAGAAGGGTGGTAAGTCAAGGAGAGGCAAAGAACCAGTTTTTACACCACCCTTTTTCTTGTTCTCACTTTTTTTTTTTGCCATTTTAATCTCTCTCTGATCTTGGATATACTATCTCTAACTACTCCGGTGCGGTCAGTTTAAAAAAAGCATTTCTCCTTGATGGCAGCACATAGTCCCTTGTTGAAGGAAAAGCAGATCCAGCCCTCTGGATTTTGGGGGGATCACTTCAGACAGCAAAACAAGGGATTTTTTTTTCCAGATTAGTGATGCCAATCTCTAGCTATTCTATGTCCTTGTCAATGGCCTCTTGAAGTTCTGAGTAGTCCAACTCCTGAGTCTGGCATCAGGATTAGAGCTTCCAACAGCAAACACTATGGGTGGTCCCTCTTTGTGTGGAAAGGAAAAAAGAAGGGAATTCTTAGGGAGATCTCTCTTCCCTGGATGTCAATTGTTGTAGGAGGAGCTAAGGTGGGAGGAGTTAGGAGAGGAAGAGGATGAGGAAGAGTAAGGAGGAGAGTAGAAAAAGGAAGAGGAGTATCTAGGAGGAGTGGAGAACGAGAGAGAGGCAGAGATGTTGGAGTGATGGAGGCAGATGTTCACGTGTCTGTAGCAGTAAAATGTAGTTGGTATACCTAGGTTGGGTATTGGGTTACACTTCTGATTGTATGGGTATCTTGTTATTGATCATTACTAAATATATAAGCTTTGATTAATCTTTAAGCATTAGAGTCTCATCTTTCTACTGAGCCCACATGGATGGCGGGATGGTCTAGGCAATTCCCAGCCTTGCAGAGACAGCGTAGAAGATTGAGCCATCTCCCACACTGACGTCTTGTGGGTGGCAGGGCTGGTGTTTCTAGTTGGCACTCACGTGGCCTCAGGCCGAGAAACATGGCGACTTGCCTAGGCAGAGTTGCTGCAGCTTAGTCACCCTGAGCCAGAGGCCTTTTTAAATAATTACTACAACAAATTGTTATTTATCTTATCTATAATTGGGTGTGGCTTTGTAGAAGTATCTATTGTTTCAGTAATGTTTCTGGCCACCATCTAGCCATGCCTTCTTTGGTATCAAACAGACATATCAGTCCTCAGCCTCATATGAGAACTGGGTCTGGGTCGTTCCATTTAAAGGTAAGAGGGTCCTTCCACATAACTGTGGCATAGTTTTTATTGGTCTCAGGGTGCCAGGGGTGATCAGCAGCAGATTTGCCATGAGCATCCAGATTTAGAAAATTGAGAACAAACAAGGTATGATGAAGAATATTTCTAGGGGACACCTTATGGGTGTATAACTTCTCCTCTTTTGTTTTTTTAAAAGAAAATTTTTTCAGTGTTCCTTGTAAAACCAGGGTGGAAGCACTAGTAGCTGCTCCTCCCACACTCAGAGAGCTATGAAGATATTATTTTAAAGTTCCATAATACCTTGTCTTTGAGGATTATAAGGAATCCCAGTAATATGGGCAATATTAAATTGTCAACAAAACATCTCAAATGTCTGACTGCAATAGCTAGTTCCATCTATCTTAATCTGATATGGAACACCAAGCATAGAAAGATAATGTAGGCAATAACTAATTACATTTTTAGTTGTTTCTCTTGTTAAAGCAGTTGTAACTAGAAAGTCTGAAAAGATGTCAAGTCCCATGTGCATGTTTAATTTTCCAAAATCAGAAATGAGTAACATCCACTTGTCATAACTGATTAGGTATAAGTCCTCAAGTATTAACACCATTATGAAATAATTGAGGACACTGAGAACACATTTTTGAAATTTGACTTGTACACTCTCTAGAAATACCAAATTATTGTCTCAAGCTATTATTAGTAAACATATGCAACAGTCACTAAGCAATAGCACATCCCTTTAAACAGATCTCTGTAGATCCACGAAGATGTACTTATCTTGTGATGATGCTATATACACAAATAAATGACTTCTTAAGTCTTAATGATGTTCCTATAAGAATTCCTAAAAGTATATCAATGATTATTAAACCTTTTTATAATGGGACTTCTATTAGGCCCTTCTCTGATTGTCAAAACTGCAATGAGAACTCTGCCAGTCTCCCAAGTGTCATCAGTTAATTGCTCTTAGATAGTAACCAGACTTTTTCCTACTCAGAGCACATTCCAATAGGTTGTAAAAACAATTAGCCAAAGGTTATTAAAAGGAACTAATGATTTACTATGTCAGGACAGAAAATAAAATATTGCCTGGGCCTATCTATACCAAACTTCACTAATAAACATGCTCTGTTGCAAACTTCTATTTCAATTTATGATTTGCCCTTTGGTGTGAACTTGTGATAAACTTTGGAACATGTGATCATGTATTCTGAAAGATGTATAAGCACTGAGGACAAAGAGATGAGGGGCAGATACAATGGAGAGATAGAATAGAATTATTTGCCTTTCCCCACTTAGAGTAGCATAGAGAATATAAGTTTTCCTTTTCTCCACTTAAGACCTTTCCACTTCTCCTCTTAGATAGCTTTCATAGGAAACTTTTCACACTTAGTAATAAACTCTATAATAACTTCTCTAACTGTCTTTTTTTTCTGTGACCTCAGACTAGCAGGCATAAATTAGAGTCCAA
Organism: Mastomys natalensis; assembly: GCA_021653895.1. NCBI lineage: Eukaryota > Metazoa > Chordata > Mammalia > Rodentia > Muridae > Mastomys > Mastomys natalensis. The sequence goes on along the minus strand of JAJTUV010000295.1, from coordinate 804,285 downwards.
TAATGCCTGCTGAGATAGAACAAAGGCTGTTTACTTAATCCTTGGCTGTTTTTAGGATCAGGTGCTAAGTGGCAGAAACTACAGTTTCTCTTCTCAGAGGATCACAGAAAGCAGGCCAGCCACAGTGGTATAGTAACTTAGACAAGTAAACTTTTCTCATATAGCAACTCTAAATATCTCCTAAAACAATGTCCTAACCCCTGCTGATGCTCTTCCCCTTTGTTGCCTCAAGAAAGACTCACAAGAAGAAGGAAGAAGGCCTATAATCTGCCTGGTATACAAATCCAATGTGGCATTTTCCTGGGGTCCAGGCAATCCAGTATGAGCTCTTAAATGTCTTATAAAGTTAAGGAAAAGTACATTTATCTTAAATTAAGCTGTATTTGTAAAATTTGAGAATTAGCAATATCTAAATAAGGAACCATTTCAAGCAGTTATAAACTGTGAGCTTTATACTGCCTATGAGTATACAAATTGAAAGCTTGATTTTTCAGTATTTCAAACAGTGGCTACAGTATGTAATTCACTTGTTTGTGTTGAAGCAGGGGCAAACTCAAGAGAATGAACATATGATCTAATTACACATACTGTCTTCCCATTAGATGAGCTGTGTGTAAATACAGTAAACACATTTTCTATGGGCTGCATGTGTAAATTTATAAGAAATACAAAAGCATGCATAGAGGAAAATTGTAACAACTTGTCTTTTGGATAATGATTATCGAATTTGTCTAAAAGTTGGTCATGTAATAGGCCAAATACCAGTATTTTTTTTTTTTTTTTTTTTTGGTTTTTCGACAGTATTCTTTAATAACTCATTTAATTGCTGTTTGGAATAAGGATTATTTCATTAAGTTCTTTCTCAAGATACTTTTGCGATCCTGACCTACAATTCTGTATTAACACAGCAACAGCTTCATAACAGGCTGTTAAAACTTTCTTTGGAGATAAAGAAATATGAATCTACATTAACAATCCCTTTTGCCAAAGAACTGCTGTGAAACAGCCAATAATTGATCAGTCTGTATAATGTAACTATTGATAATTAACAGCTTCCTCTACTTTCTGCAAAGCTATTCCTCCTTCATCAGTTAATTGTCAAGGGGAATTAGGATTTGTATCCCCCTTGATAACATCAAACAGAGGTTTAAGTTCTCCTGTGTTGAGCTCAAGGTGAGGTGTTAGCCAATTAGCATCTCCTAGAAGCTTTTGAAAATAATTTAAAGTAAGTAAACTACCTTTCCTTTTTTGAATTTTCTGAGCCACAATTTGTTTAGGAATATAACTGGTGTCTCAAATATTGAAAAGATATTGCCTTTGAATGTTTTCTAGAGCAACAAGCAAAGCCTTGCATTAAAACTCCTTCAGAGGGATCAGCTAATAAAATACCATACAATGAAAAATATACACTGAAATACTCAAACTCCTAACTTTTTGTATTAAAGCAACAAAAATTTTTTATATAATGAAGGGCTATTAGCCATTCCTTGAGTCAAAACTTTTCAATGATATCGCTTTATTGTCTATAACTCCTTGCCCATAAACTGTCTGTTGTGAATGTCTTTGCGTCTGAGGATGACCTTTCCTCCCAAGGTCCAGAAAACATCCTTCTAGGGGCTGATCAGAATGACCATGACAAAAGAAATGTCACACAGGCTTCTGCTGAGCCCACTCTGAGCTTTGTCTTAACTCAAGTGTAAATGTTCTTAATCCGGGCCTAAAACAGTCTGCTAGTACTTTTGTTCTTGGACAATCATTTCTAAAATGACCCAAATTTCTACATTTAAAACATCTTTTATCCCTTCACCTCTGTGAAAGCATTGCTTGCACAGTGGTCCCTTGTAAAGCAGCAGACATAGCCAGACACTGTATGAGGGCCCAATTTCAGCAAAGAGGAATGTGTCCAGGTAAGTCTGTCTGTGCTTTGTATGGCTAGATAACTATGTAGCAGGGCACATTAGCATTCTTATAAGCCAAAACAAAAGGAACTGTTTATCAAGGCCTTGTTTGATTCCAGATAAAACTCCCACTGGATATCTCCTTTTCAATCTTGAAGTGTGGGGTGTGGGGGTGCTAAATTTGCCTCTACCATAGTATCTAATGAAAGTGGCAGCAGGCCTGTACTGTGCCACAGCTGTTTTTAACTCTTATTACTCTTGCAATCATCTCCACCTGCTCGAGACTCTTTTCAACCATAAACATGGGTGAGTCAAAAATTCTCAAGCTCACAATTGAACTGCCAACTGCAGCCAATGGAATACTGGCAGTTTAACTATATTTTAAAATTTCTTTTGCAATATTAGAGTATAACCATAATTTTGGAAAACAAAACCATTTTTTAACAATGCAAACAATCTATCTTTTTTAAAATTAACACCAAGTGTATTACTGTTATCTTACAAAGTTTGGCTGCCAGTTCTTATGTGTGAATATATGATAATGCAGCTTTTAATATCTCATTAAAGAGATGTTTTAAATTTTATCCTTTATACATCTGGTTTCTGAATGACTCCAACCCTGATTTATCAGTTTTAATCCAGCTTTTTGTTACCAAAAGTTGCAAATTTTTAATCATACCCAATAACTTATAGGATAATAATGTATAACCAAGACTTGTAGAACATTTTTATACCTTTAAAAGCAGTCAGAAACAAAAATGAAGTAGATGCACATCTTATATATTTTATCAAAACAAAAAAAATTATTTTTTTACTTTTTCTAGGTATAGTTTCAAGAGAAAAGCACCATGTCATTTGTTGAACCCAATAAACCAGAGCCTCAAACATATTATCAGAGGCGAAAATTATCTGAACAGATCACCAATGGCCCATGCTCTAAAATTAACAATTGACAAATTGTACAGCAAAGGACACTCTCAATAAGACAAAACAGCAAGATACAGATTGGGAAAAGATTGTCACTAACTCTACAACCAATAAAGGACTAATACCCAAAATATACAAAGAACTCAAGAAGTTATCCTCCAGAAAAACAAATAACCCAATTGAAAATGCGCTATGGTAATAGACAGAGGAATCTTAACTGAGACATCTCCAATGCTCAAAAACTACTTAAAGAAATGTGTGAAACATTCTATAGATGTCTGTTAGGTCCATACAACTCATGTTAGTTTCATTATTTCCCTATTTATTTATTTATTTTGGAATACCTATCAGTTGGTGAGTGTGGGGTGTTCAAGCCTCCCATTATTAATGTGTGCTGTTCAGTGTGCAATTTTAGTTTTAGAATGTTTCTTTTACAATTGTGGGAGCAATTGCTTTTGGGATATTGATTACCATAATTGTTATACCATCTTGGTAGATTTCCCTTTGATGAGTATGATGAAGTGACTTTTTTCTCTCTTTTGATTAATTTTGGTTGAAAGACTATTTAATTAACTATTAGAATGGTTAATCCATCTTGCATTTTGAGGAGGGGTGAGGGAGAGGAGGAATTTGCTATAGGGATGTACCATGATTAAATAAATAAATTTTGTGGAATATTTATATTGCTTCAAATTATTCTGTAGCATATATACCAAATCCAATTTATTGTTCGTATTATTTGACTTTTGGCTTTCTTGAACACAAGGATACTAAGTTAAATTTAAATCCCCTATGCTCCTATGTTTACCATCCAGAGACCAGGGATATAAGAGGTTCCCAGGACCCAATGGGGATGACCTTAGAAGAAATTCCCAATAGTAGGGAGATGGAAGCACCTTCTGTAGAGAGAGACATGACCCCCCTTTTGAAAGATGGGTACACCCAAACATTTTCAAATCTTTTGACCCTGAATTGTTCCTGTCTAAAGGAAATGCGGGGACAAAAATGGAGCAGAGACAAAAGGAAAGGCCTTCAGAGATTGCCCCAACTTTGGATCCATTCCATGTGCAGGCACCAAACCTTGACACTATTGCTGATGCCATGTTGTGCTTGCAGACAGGAGCCAGTGATGGCTGACCTGTGAGAAGCTCTATGAGCAACTGATTGAGACAGATGCAGATACTTATAGTCACCCATTGGATTGAGCTCAGAGACCTATATGGAAGAGTTAGGGGAAGGACTGAAGGAGTTGAAAGGGATTGCAACAGCAGAAGAATAGCAGTATGAACTAACCGGACCCCTCACGTCTCCTAGGGACAAAGCACCAATCAAAGAGCATATGTGAGGTGTTCCATGGCCCCTGCTATATATGTAGTAGAGGACTGTCTTCTCTGGAATCAGTGGGAAGGGAGTCGTTTTGTCCTTTGGAGGCTTGATTCCCCCAGAGAAGGGGGATGCTACAGGAATGAGGTGGAAGTCAGTGGGTTGGTGGGGTATGCATACTCTTAAAGGCAAAGTGGAGTGTAGATGCGGTGGGGGGCTCCTGGAGGGGGACCAGGAAGGGGGATAACATTTGAAATGTAAGTAAATAAACTAATTAATAAAAAGAATATTTTATCCAAACACAAAAGTATATACCTTTTTCTCAGTACTTCCTGTATCCTTCTCTAATACTGAGCATATAGTCAGTCTCAAAGGAAGCTTCAAACAATACAAGAAAATTAAAATAATGCTTTGTATTTTAACAGACCATCATGAATTGAAACTGGACTTCAACCACATAGTGGCTTACAAACATCTGTAATAGAATCTGATGCACACTTCTGATGTGTGTCTGGAGACAGCTACACCGTACTCATTTACATCAAATAAACAAATATTAACAAAAAATAAAGACCTTCACCAGGCATGTTGGGTAAGGAACATCCAGGTTAGAACTCATCCCTAAAATTTTCCTGCCTGTTGAGTCATGCTAAGTTGCTCTAGTTCTGCATGCTCAGGAAGCATTTGCAAAACTCCAAAGAGCCAGTTCTAATGCAATCACACTCGGTCTTTATTCAAGTGTGAGCTTTGGCTCACCACCATCATGGACACAGCATGACAGAAGGATGAAGTCCCTGTGCCCAACCTTGATAAGGTTTTATAGAAAAAGGAGAGCAATTGAGGGGGTTTCTGGCTTGACAAGCATCTAATTAAATGAGTATTATAAGCCGACAAGTGGGTGCTCAGAAGCAAAACTCTAAACAATCACAGTTTGAAAGTACATCTGGAACTCCAGACACATCCTTATTGGCTGTTGCTAGGAGTAGCTAGGGGTACAGGGCAGAGATATCCTATGTGGTTTTTTGGGGAACTTGGATACAGCTTTGTTCAGCTACAGGTCAAGTTCTCCGACCCTTTTTCTTTTAAAATGGAGGCTAGTCCCAAGATGGAGTAGGTTTGACATCTCACTCTCAGCTAGTTGTTTGCTCTTCCCTGAGTTTCATTTTCTGGCCACCATCCAGCTAGACTCCACCAGGCCCTTTGTACAGGGAACATCAAGGGCTGCAATACCAAGAAAAACCTGTATAAGGCTGCCCAAATGAGGCCTGCTGCTCTTGGAACATCCAGATTAGGCTTGTCTTCCTAATACCTGCTACACCAGAAACATCTATGGACAACTACATAGATAAAGGAAAGCTAAATAGCCTAATCAATAAGAGCCTGTGCAATATGCCAACTTTCCAGTGAACCTATCCCATTATAGCAAGCTGTGTGTATCTTAAAACAACCCCAGCAGAAGAAAATCGCCTACATACAACCTTATTAATATGATAGATGACTGTAAAGAGGAAATGAATACATCTCTCAAAGTAATACAGGAAAATACACTCAAACAGGTAGGGGCCTTTAAAGAGGAAACTAATAAATTAAAGAAATATGGGAAAATATAATTAAAGTGGTGAAGAAGATGAATAAAATGTTTCAACATCTGAAAATAGAAATAGGAGCACTAAAGAAAACATAATCTCATGGAATCCTAGTAATCAAAAACCTTATGAAAGAAAATAGAATATACAGATGTCATTGTTACTAACAGTATATTAGACAGAAGAGAAAATCTCAGGCGTAGAAGATCTGATCGAATAAATTGATATATTATTCATAGAAAATGTTAAATATAAAATATTCCTGACACATAACATTCAGGAAATCTAGGATACTATGAAAACATGTAATCTAAGAATAATATGAATTATGAAGGTGAAGAGTTCCAGATCTAAGGATCAAAAAATATTTTTAACAAAATCATGCAAGAAAATGTTCCCACCTAAAGAAAAAGATGGATATAAATGTACAAGTAGCTTACAGAACTCCAATTATATTGGACCAGATTAGAAAATTCTCCTGCCACACAATAATCAATACACCAAATGTACAGAACAGAGAAGATATATTAAAGCTGCAAAGAGAATAGAACAAATAACATACAAATTAGATCTATCAGAATTACACCAGAATTCCCCACAGAGACTCTAAAGCTAGAAAAGCCTGAATATATGTCTTATAGCTTCTTAGAAATCACAGAGTCCAAACTAGATTACTAGACCCATCAAGATTTTCATTCTACAAAGTGGAAAATAAACAAACAAACAAACAAGATATTCCAAGCAAAACTAAATTTAAACCATACCTCTTTACAAATCCAGTTCTACAGAAAATTTGTTAAGAAAACTTCCAACCCAGTAAAGTTATTTACACACAAGAAAACAAAGGAAAAAGTAATTCCATACCAGCATAAACAAGCTAAGGAAACACACACACACATACACACACACACACACACACACACACACACACACACACACACAGATAGACAGACAGACACACATGTTTAAGATAGCACCTGGGACAGTTGCAAAGTTGTATGACTAGCACCTGACAATGTAAGCAGCTGGCTTCCAGCTTGGTCAGCTCAGCTAACCTGGTAAACAAGTCCTTTGTGTATGTTTCGGCGTCATGCCCCTCCCGAGCAGGCTTATGCTAATGAGGTATTGACAGCTTAACCTATCCTGAGAGAACCCAGCCCACCTTGGGAAGCTATATAAGCAGCGCATTTCTGCTGCTGAGGGTCCCCATCCCCTTCCTTGTCCTGCCTGTCCCCTTCCCGGTCCCCCCGCCCCCCCTCCCATAAGTCTTAAAGCTGACTGAGAAGGATCCATAAGTCAAGAGTCATTCCTGCAATAAAGCTGACTAGAAGGATCCGATTGTGTTGTGTCTTAATTGCTGGTCAAGGAGGACGCGACACACACACCCATTAACACCACCAACATGAAAAGAATATAAATGAACAATCATTAACATCTCTCATCTTCAATGGACACGTCACTTCAAAAAAGACAAAGGCTATCAGAAATGGCAACAGATTCATTCTTCTGCTACATACACGAAACACATGTAAACAACAAAAAAAGATGGATATTACTTTAGAGTAAACAGCAGCCAAACTTTTTGCAAGCAAAGGAAGAAGCAACCTTGAGTAGCCATTCTAATAGCCAATAGAATAGATGTTTAACCAAAAATAATCAAAAGTGATGGTGAAGTACACTTCATACTCATCAAAAGAAAAACCTATTAAGATGACACATCAATTTTGAGTATTAGTGCCCCAAATGCAAGGGCAACCACATTTGGAAAAGAACATTACCAAAGCTTAAACTGCACATCAAACATTACACATTAATAGTGGAAAACTTCTTTTAATTTTATTTATTTAGTTATTTAAATCACATCGTAATTTACTTATTTACAGTTGAATTTCATTTTCATAACACCAGTGTGAGAACTTGAATGTCTTTAAAACAATGTTATCTAACATAATACATTATTATATAGAATAGGATTTTTACCACATAGCTGTGAATGAGTCTGTCATTTGCTAACTCAATGCCAAAATATTGTCATCAATCCTGCTAACATAAGAAGACAATGAGCAAACAAACACAGTTTTGACAAACATTTTAATTAAAACATTTTAATGTATGGATTTCACAAGTTTAATCATGAAATATATTCATCATCTTGTAGAGAATATGTTTGAATAAATACACATATTTGTACTCCTCTGTAAAAAAAAAAAAAAAAACTTCAACTCCCTATACTCAAAGATGGAAAAGTAATGTACTGTGGCCTGAATTGGGTATCAGGTAGGATTTCATGTTCCCATTCACTGAAGGAGAATGTAAACTCCCCTCATGTAGACTAAATGTTGGAAGTTAGTTGCTTTTCACCATACACCTATATTGGGTGCTGGTATTTTGAGATGTGCCAAAGCACTGCTCAAGGGTGGAAAATGCAGCCTGAGATGGGAACCTCAGCCTCAGTGAGAAATCACCCAGACTGAGACTGAAACTGGGGTTCCAACTCCCAGGTGTCCAGTCTCTACTGGAAACCACATAGAGTTGGGAATTAAGAAGGGTAGGCAGGCCTGTGAGGACAAACCTGCAGCAGCCATGAATGAGGAATTCTGGTTTAGCTCAGGGAGTGAATGCCTGGGAGTTAGGATGGGACTGCAGTGGGAGACTTAGGCCACAGCTCTGTATAAGGAAGCCTTCCTCTACACTCCCAACAGCAGTTCTTGATTAGAGATAGTATCCTTGCTTGCCCATACTGTTTATTAGTAGTAGAGAATGGATGCTTACAATGTTCTCAGGGTGGAGCAGAGATTAAATACCTTTTGTATGAAAGAAAGCCCTGGAAGGGAGTATTTTTGGATAAACCCGCAGGGTCCATGTAGGTAATTCATTAGCATAGAGAATTGTATGTTCTGTGCTTCCTGACCAATAGTCATTTGTTTTTTCCTTTTAGGGAGTTGTAGTCATATGTTCGAGGCCAGCAATCAGGTCAGGAGTGAGTGAAAAGCCAACCTTCCTTAAGAATGAGGTGCTTTACCAAGTTTCATGACACAGTCCACCGATCCACAATGTAGACAAATAAATTGAGAAATAATAAATTTTAAAAGGTTATGAATCAACTGGAGTTAACAGATATCTACAGAATATTTCACTCAAACACAAAGGAATATAAGATCTTCTCAGTACCTCACAGAAATTTCTGTGAAATTGAACATATATTTGGTGACCAAGCATATCTCAACAGATATGAGACCTGAAATAACCCCTTGTATCTTATCATGCCTCCATGGACTTCAAAAACAAAAGAAAACCTATAAATTTGTGAAAACTGGCAACACAAATCAATAATTAAGGGTCAGGGAAGAAATTACAGACATTGTAGATACAATGAAAATGAAGACAAAGCATACTCAAAATTACGGGACACAATGAAAGCCATTCTAAATGTTCGTGGAACTTAGTATCTTTGTAAATAAATCAGAGTGTTGTTGAAATTTAAAAGTACATTTAAAAACTCTAGAAAAATAAAGAAGAAGCAAAAACATTCAAGAGGAGAAGAAGGTAGGAAATAATCAAACATAGGACTGACATCAATAAACCAGAAACAAAGAGAATGATATATAAATAATCAACAAAATCAAGAGATGGTTCTATGAGAAATCAACTAGATAGACAAATTCTTAGCCTAACTAAATGGCACAGAGACAATATACAAATTAACAAAGTCAGAAATGAAAGGAACAATATGATAGATATTGAGGAATTTCAAAGAATCATTAAGTCTTTTTTATTGGATATTTTATTTACATTTTAGATGTGATCCCCTTTCCCCACTTACCCCCTCCACCCAGGAACCCTCTATCCCATCCCCCATCCTCCTGCTTCTATGAGGATGTACTACACCTAGAAAAAGCAAGAAAGTAATCAAACAAACCCAAAAGAAAATAGGTACACAAACATAATTCTACCTCTAATAACAAAAATAACAGTCACTATACAAACATATCACCAAAACCAGGAGCTGGTTCTTTGAGAAAACCAACAAGATAGATGAAACCTTAGCCAGAGTAACCAGAGGTCTCAGAGACAGTATCAAAACTAATAAAATAAGAAATTAAAAGGAGACATAACAACAAAATATCCTTGGGAGCAAACATGGAGACAAAGTGCAGAGCTGAGACTGAAGAAAAGGACATCTAGAGACTGCCCCACCTGGAGATCCATCCCTCGTACAGTCACCAAAGGCAGACACTATTGAGGATGCCAAGAAGTGGCATGCAGACTGGAGCCTGATATAGCTGTCTCCACAGAAGCTCTGATAGTAAATAGAGGGCTGCTTGACACACATGTACAGAAAGGAGAAGGTGAGGTTGACATGGAACAATCAACATAAGCCAGACAACACCAAAAGACCATGAGGAACCATGCTCAGTACATATGTGTAATGCCTTACGCATTAATGGAGATAACCGTAAAGGATCTGCCAAGTGGAGCCGATGAGGAGGGGGGTGATTGACACCTCCATAAAAGATGAGAATGAATAAGAATACTTCAACCAAACGAGATACTCCAGAGTCTAAATAAGTCATCCAACAAAGAACACATGGGGGACATGCTCAGATGATAATGAAAAATAATAATCCTTATCCTGGCATATGGAAGGAAACTTGTCTTGTAAGGCTACAACCTAGTGTAGGGAATACAAGCGGAAGTAGAGTGGTGGTGTTGACACCCTCATGTAATTAAATAGAGGGAATGAAAAAGGAATACCTTCAGAAACGTACCGCTCCATGCAGGAACATATAGGACAATGTAATAAAATACATATCTCCAATACAAAACATGGTCTGATAATCAAAATAAATAACAATCCAGGTAATTTTGCCTTGCATAGAAAAGGAATCCTAAGTGAAACATTTTAGAAAAGCGTTATGCTAATTTAATATGCTAATATTCCGATGATAATTAAAAAACACATATTACAAAACCAGTATTACCCCATTGGTTCTCCCATGTCGTGGCTGATAGCGCACAGCCTATAAATTCAGTGACTTCGAAAGGTCTAGTCGATTTCATATATCGAGGCTCAATGCTTTGAAGCCTATGACAATATTTCAGGACAGTCCGCTATCAATGCAACCCTGTCTCAATAAACCAAACAACACCAGAATATTCACACAATTTAGAGTGGATCTCCGCATATCTATGAATATATACTGTCTTGAATTGATGCTGTATAGACAAATAGATGACTTCTCAATTCTTCATGATGATCCTATAAGAATTCCTAAAATTATGTTAGTATTTATTAAGCTCTTTTATACTGGGTCTGCTTTTAGGTCCTTTTCTGATAGTCAAAACTGCAATGAGAACTCTTTCAAGTCTCCCAAGTGTTACCAGTTAATTGCTTCTAGATAATAACCAGAGTTTCTGTTAATCAGAGCACATTCCAAGAGGTTATAAAATCATTAACCAAAAGTCATAAAAAGGAAACTAATGATTTATTATATTTCATTGTACAGAAGATTAAGCTTTGACTTAGTTTATCTATGGAAAGCTTCAGTAATAACTTAGTTACAGTTTTACACTAGATGAACCTGTGGATCTGTGACAGGTGATGAATATTTAGTCAGATAAATATGCATATGTATGTAAACATTTTCTGTTGCAAACATCTATTTCAATTTATGATTTGGATCTTTGTGTAAACTTGTGATGAAACTTCTACCATGAGATCATGTATTATGAAAGATGTATAAGTGCTGAGGACAAGGAGAAGTGTCAGAACTGTAATTGCAACAGCATATTATTATGAAGATAGCATTTCACAGTTCTCCTTCGTCACTTAGTCACTTAACTTCTTCTGACTCCTATGCCAAGATTTTTTTTATGCCTTGATGGTGAGGGGATTTTGTTAGCTATTTTATGTAAGTTGGATCAACTAGTCTGTTATTTTCAGTACAACAAAAGGTTTTGCATATCTCAATTGACTTTATGTATCATATAAATAAGTTTTTATGACTAAATTTTATAGAAACCTATGTATTAGATATAAACTTAAGTATTTAGAAAGGTATATGATACGATGACCACTTAGAAAAATAACCACATACTGATATACTATAGGACATTTTTACATCGTCATCCATGATATTTTCTAGAGCATTACATTATAAGTACAAAATATCTTCATGTTAAGAATTCTCCATATTAAAAAGGAAACTGTAATGTCACAACATCATTATTTTTTCCAGAACCTTCAAGTAAGTGATAGATTATTATTACATTAGGAGATTTTAAAGAACATAAACACGCAATGTTAAGTTATATGTTTTTAGGTTCATGAATATTCTTTATCGTGTTTTATTTCTTTCCTTGAATTTTAATTTTCATGTTTTCTTTCAGGGAATAAAAGTTCAGATGAATCATTCATTTTTTCCAACAATGTATTTATTCAATTTACATCTTGCTCACAGCCTCCCCTCTGATTACTCACCTCGCATGGCTCCTCCCCATTTCCTTCCTTTCCCTTCCTTCCTGACTAGGTAAGACTACCCCCTGCCATGGGTACTAACACAAATTAAGGTACATCAAATGACTTCAGGACTAGGCACATCTTCTCCCACTGAGGCCAGTCATTGAAACAAGTTACATAGGCTGGTAACAGAGTCAGGGAGAGTCCCTGCTCCAGGTGTTTGCAGAAATGAGTTCCAAGCTGCACTTCTGCTACATTTATGCATGGAGCTTAGGTAAAGCACATGTATTTGTTGATAGTTCATCTCTGGGAGCTCACAGAGGACCAGGCTTATTGTGGCTGTTGAGCTTCTTCTGCAGGCCATGATCCATTTGGGTCCCTGAATGTCTCCTACAAGTCTCTCAAAGGACTCCCTCAGCTGTATCCAATATTTAGCTATGGTTCTGTGCATCTGTTTCTGTCAGTCACTGATTGCAGCATCTAAGAGGATAATTATGCTGGGTGCTGACTGCAAGCTTAGTAGAATACTTTAAATAGTTTCAAGGATTAGTTCTTGCCCATGAAATGAGTCTTAAGTGGGCTCAATCATTGGTAGGCTACTGCCTCAGTCTCTTTAATAATTTTCCCTGCACTTCAATGTGGTCTGCAGCACAAAATATGGGTTAAAGGGTTTTTTTTTAGTTGGTGTCCCCTGGGAGTCCTGCTTTTCTACCCAAAGTGGCCATTTCAGGCTCCAAATCCCACACTGCCAGGAATCTCAGCTAGAATCATGTTCCTAGACTCCTTGGAGCCTCCCCCACCATAGGTCCTTGACATATCATTGAGTTGCCTTCTCCTAAACTTACTGCCATTTTTTTAATAGACCTTGCCTTCTCTCTCTATCTGTCTCTACACCTAATCCTCCTGATCCCCTGGAATACCAACCCATTCCCTCTTCCACCCAATTCCTCCCTCAATCCATATCCAAATATTATTCTATTTCTTAGTCTAAGCCAGATACAAGCATCCTGATTTGAACCTTATATTTTATTCTTATTGCCTCATGTACTGGGATACCACTTCACATAGAAAATTTTTTTCAGTTAATATTTTATTTACTTACATTTCACATGCTAACCCTGTTCCCCATTCCCCCCACCCATTAATCCCCTATCCCATCCCTCCTCCTCATTTTTTTTGCCTTTATACTTTTTAAATTACATGCAAGTATTTAGGTCAGTTCTAGGTTGAGGAACTAGCAATGCAATAGATGCAAATAGTCCAGGAACAAGGAAGACAATAAACCCAGATAATCGAAGAACATGCAGGACAATAAAGAGCCCATGATCACTCCTCTGATCACTATTATTAAGGGCTTATCAGGATGATCAAAATATCTGAGCATATTTCCCTGTCCTAGTCCAAAGTCATTTTCATGCCTGAAGCCTACTTCTTTATTCTATCCTAAGATGTAGATTTCTGCCTAAAATTACTTCTTTGTTCTATCCTAAGATGTAGATTTCTGCCTAAAATTACTTCTTTGTTCTAGCCTAAGATTCAGATTTCTGCCTGAATTTACTTCTTTGTTCCAGCCAATGTCAGATTCCTGCCTGCGGTCTATTTTCTTGTCCTTGTCCTATGTCAGATTCCTTCAAGAAGGCCATTTCCTTGCCCTGGCCAATGACAGATTTCTTCCAGGAGCCCCAAAAGCTTTCCACATCTCCCCTTTTTATTGCATAAATCAGACTGAGCCTGTCTTAGGTCGTTCAGACAATAAAGCCTTCCGTACCTGTCATGGAATATGCATTATCATAAGCAATGCACTTCTGCCTTAGGTTGGTAAGGCTCTGTGCAGAATCTTACCCATTCTTGGCTTACCAGCCTGTTAAATTAATAACTCTGTCTGGGGGTCCATTTTTAGTTTAAGCCATGTACTTTGGCTGCCAGCCTCTTGATATAGTTATAGTAAGTTTTAACACAATGGGTCAGGAATAATAGAATTCCCATGACAAGAAGATCTAACCTGATTAAGCTATGTATGCCATTCCTGAGGTTTGACTAAAATGGAAATATTGACTTCAGGCCATGGATAGTTTTATCAGAGTTATCTGCAATATCAAAGCTCAACAGAAGAGCATTTTTTAAATTCATAATCTCACTATGCAAAGTTGACATAACCAAAGAAGTGTTAGGATTATGCCAAATATCCTACAGGTGTCTTTAAACACTTTTTAAAATTCAAATGACAATCACTGTAAATTTTAGAAGAAACACTACTCCAATGATATTTGTCATGACACTTGGGATTACTCCTAACTCTTGAACCCTGAACCTCCTTCAGGTAATTTGAATAGAAATTTTTTAAATTATGTTTTATAGATGTCTTTGCAGTTCTAGATTAAAATATAAGCTTTCCTTTTTAAATCTATATGACAATATACACATTGTATAAAAACAATCTTTTTTTTTCTGGAATCTAAAAATAGCATACAATTTGTACTGGAAATAGTTGTCAAATGAAATATTTTTAGCTAAGTAAAAATTTTCAGATATTAGATGTTTCAATGATAAAAGCATACTGGCATAAAAGTGCCTGATTGCATGTTTTGATCCAATAGACTGATATCCTCATGATGAATTAAATCTTTATTGTCTAGATAGTTTTCTAAATTTTTAATTGTAGAAACACATAATATTATAATACATAGAAACAATATGAGGATCATATGGTATGATTTGGAGTACTATGTAAGCAGTTAAATTCAATTGATGTTTTTAGATTTAGCATGTATTTTCCTAAACTCATGAAAAGAATTGATTTGTGGTCTCAACAAAATAATGTAGCACTTTGGCACAAATATGCAAAGAAGCATCCCTGCACTGGAGGCTAAGATACAGAAGACCTCCACAGCAACCATAGCATTGCCCTTAGTGCTGTGGTAGACAGGGAGGAAGGTGATCCAGACACTGCAGAACACCAGCATGCTGAATGTCAGGAGCTTGGCCTCATTGAATGTGTCAGGCAGATTCCTGGCCAGGAAAGCTACAGTGAAACTTGCTAGAGCAAGAGATCCCATTATCCAAGACACAGTAAAAAGCAATTGCTGAACCTTTGTTACAAATAATGATGATGTGTCCATGTACCATGTGAGGATCAGCATGAACAAATGGAGGAGAAGTTCCCAGCCAGATTCCACAGAAAATCATTTGGATCGTGGTGCATATGGGAATGATGTAATTAGGTGCCCCTGTATGCAGCAGCCACCTTAGTCTTCTTCCTGGAACGGTGATCTTAAATGCTAGTACTACAGTAATTGTCTTGGCTAAGACACTAGAGGTAGCCACAGTGAACACAATGGCAAATGTGGTTTGCTGCAGGATGCAGCTTAGCATACTGGGATAACCAATGTAGAGCAAAGAACAGATAAAACAAAATATGAGAGAGATGAGTAGGACATAGCTGAGAGTTTCATTATTGGCCTTGACTATGGGCGTGTCTCTGTGTTTCAAGAAGACCCAGAGTACAATAGCTGTAAGAGCAGAGAAGAACAGAGCCAAGCCAGCCAGAGCCATTCCCAAGGGGTCTTCATAATCCAGATAGGCCACAACTTTTTTGAGGCAGTTAGTTTGGACTCTGTTGGCATACTCATCCTCTGGACACTTCACACATTGATCCATGTCTAGTAAAGAAAGGACAGTATTATCAGATTAATTTTTCTAGAGTATTAACAAGATACCCTATGTGCTTTAAAAAATCAGAGGTAAATTAGATTAATCTTGTCTTAGTTGCAAACTTAAATTTGGGATTTTCATAAGATGTGATCCTAATTTCCAATGCTTCTAATCTTTATGCAAACTTTCATTCATTTTTATCTAATATATATATATATATATATATATATATATATATATATATGTTTCTTATATTTTTCAAAATCAAAACTATAATGTTGCATAATCTTTATGTTTCCATAATAATATGCCTGAGATTGATCACTCATAGAATCACACAATTTTCACTTATAGTTGAGTATATTATGGAAAACAACATAGAAGGAGATGTGTCAGTGGATCTTTGTATCAGCAAAAATTGTGGTCCTACATGTGGTCTCAAGCAAATATTTGGGCATATAAACTGTACTATTCCATGTCTTGGAAAAAATTTACAGCCAAATATCAGTAAACCATTAGGATCCCAAACTCTCTCTAAATATTTGTTCTTACACATACAAATATTTATAGTCCTTATCACTCATTATGGAAACTTACCTTTAATAGAGACACATAGTTAGAGAAAACCACAAACACTAAAAATTTGTAGTTTTGGAATCCTGTCCAGTGGATATCTCTACTAAACCAATTCCTCAGTTAAGGCTAGAAAATTACAAAAGAAAGTGTTTAAAGGGTCTAAGAGCTCGAGAACAAGAGAGTTTTATATGAGTGTGTATTTTCTAGAAGGCCACAGGTAACACCCATAAACATCTTACCTAGATGGGCTTCTTAACACTGAGCTGTCTGAAAATAAAAACAGAAAATTTGACCCATTTGACTAGGGAAGGAACATCATGCATAATTCTATTTTAGAGAACTATAGATAACAAAGTAATATGGAGAGTGAGTTAAATTGTTTTCACCTGAGAAGCATATAACAATTAATTATAATTGGGCAAGAACTTTGTCTTCCCTTTAAACATATATAGTGATTTGTTTGCACCTAGAAATATGTACATGTTGTTTTATGTATATTATATATATATGCATGTGGTGTGTGTGTGTGTGTGTGTGTGTGTGTGAGAGAGAGAGAGAGAGAGAGAGAGAGAGGAGAGAGAGAAGGAGAGACAAAGAGACCAGTTAATAAAATGCCATAAATTTGAAAAAAGGAAGGAGGGGTGTTTGAGAGTTTTGTAGAAAAGATAAGAAAAGAAACAATGCAACAATTTTATAAACTCCAAAATCAATGTATTATAAACAGCACTAATGACATCAAAGAGGAAGAGACAACATGAAAAATCTTCACCCAAATTCTTTATATGTCAAAAATATCACCTTCAGTTGTACAATTCAAGGTGTGAATTGTGGAAGGGCACAGTATAGGTCAGTTTTACATATTTATGTAATATTGACTATCCAGTACTCCTTGACTGTAGTAATTATTAAAAAATACCATGCTCTAAATAATGGTAAATGCTTCAAAAATAATTTTGACAGATTTTAGTAGTTGGAGGTTTTTGAGATTCCTTCCACTTGTATACTGGTAGTTTACACAATAGTATATTTAGTTTTTGCAATCAAATTAAGCTAATAGATAAAAGTGAAAAGTGGTGCTCTTTTCCTAGTACTGAGTCTTTGCATTCAAACATGTACATTTGGGTTCATTTTCTATTTCTTTTTTGATTTTGCTGAACACTGTAATATAAATTGATGAGTAGAAGTATTCCAAAACACCATCTTTTTACCCACTTAAAAATGATCAAGTAGTTTTTCTACTTTCCTAATATCTCTTAAATATCGAACTTAAAGTTCTAGCTAGGGCAATAAGACCACCAAAGACGATCAGGAATACAACTTGTAAAGGAAGTACCCATGGTATATTCAGAGGTATGACAGTATATATAACTGACTCCAAAATTCCACCAGAGAACTCCTACAGTAGATGAACAATTTCAGCAATAGTAGCAGGATATAAAATTAACTCAAACAAATTAGTAGCCTTCCTTTATACACATGATAAACAGTCTAAGAAAGAACATAGGGAAACAGCAACCTTCACAATAGCTACAAATTCTATAATATATCTTTGTTTGACTCTTACCAAACAAGTGAAAGATCTCTATGACAAGAACTTCAAATATCTGGAAAAAGAAATTGAAGAAGACCTACAAAAGATGTAAAGATCTATGCTCTGCATTGGTAGAATTAACATAGTAGAAATGAACTCCTTACCAAGAGTAATCTGCAGATTCAATGCAACCACCATGAAAATTACAACAGAATACTTCAGAGACATAGAAAGATCAATTTTTCACTGCATATGAAAAACCAAAAACCTAGGACAGCCAAAACAATTCTCATCAATAAATGAATATCCAAGGGAAATCACCATTCATGACCTCAGGCTGTTCTGCAAAGCAATAGTGATTAAAAACTCATGGTACTAGTACAGAGACAGACAGGTTGATCAATGGAAAAAAATGGAAAACCCAGAAGTTATCCCATATACTGATAGACACTTGGTCTTTGACAAAGAAACCAAAAATACAGTGAAAAAAAAAAAGCATATTATTGATTTCCTGGGTAAAAACAAACAGAGACTATATTCTTAATAAGTCTTACTTGGCACAAGATGTGGATAGCTGCCTACCATCCATGCTGTTAGAATTTTTTTCCCTATCTATAACTCCAAATTATTACCTACAGCTTACTGTGTTCATCCAGGCAGCTCTTAACTGCAATTGTCCAGCCCATAAGATCATATTTATGGTTCACCTATCCCATTGCAGATCTCCTTCTACCTCCTGCACATTCTTCTTCTCCTTCCTTTGACCCCAAGCCTGACAAACCTAAACCCACCCATGTCTCTTCTGCCCAGCTATTATCTATGGAAATCTTTATTCAGCCATCAGAAATAAATTGGTGTTGGGTCACAGGGACTATGTGCAGAATCCAGGACTTGAGGGTCACTAAGAATTACAATAGACAGTAAAAGACAAAACCTCAACAAGCTTCATTTCAATCCCATCCAATCTTCCTGTGGATCTGATAGACCACCACACATGGCTTCCCATTTACCATCCACCAAGACTATTATGTCTTGGCGATGAACACACCAACTAAGCTGATCAGAAATGCAGGCAAAACTCAGCAAACACATTAATCCAGAGAGAGAATATAAACCAAAGAACAAACTTCCCTTTCAAACAAAACAAACCCAGAAATCAGTGGGTCGACATATAACAATGCCAAAATGTATCCCCTTGGGTCAGCTTAAGAACCTAGACAGTGACAGCCAGGACAATATATCACTACCAGAGTCAACTATTCTACTACAATGGGTCCTTATTTTCCAACATAGTTAAATTCTAAGAATATATATGAAGATTATGGTGGTCTTTAAAAAGGAGAATATTTAAATGTGAGGAAATGCAAACATTTAAAGGAAATTAATAAATTCCTCAAAGAAAGGCATGAAAAGGCAAACAATTAGAGTAAATTAATAACTAGCTAAAGAAGATCAAGAAGCAAAAAAGCAAACAAACCATTGAAGGGGACCAGTAGAATGTTTAAGACCTGATAAAGGGAAGAGAAGTGAAGTGGAAACGTCTGGTTTCTTTGAAGATTTAGTTATGTCAAATGAAGTTTTGTTGGGGCACACAGGTGAAAAGATGTCTTACTAAAGCTGACATATGTAAGAATGTTTTCCTGAAGCAGATTCAGGTGAAAGGATGTTTTGCTGGAGCAGACATGGATATCAATGTTTTCCTGAAGAAGATGCAGATAAAAGGATGTTTTGATATAGTAATGACATGAAAAGTGTCATGATGAGGTAGTATAAGTATGTCCTCACAGACAGTGAGAGACTAGCACTGAGCATTGGTTTGGTTTGTTCTGTCTCACAATTTGTTGCTAACAACACCTATGTATTTGTTTTTCTTACATTGCATTGTTGAGCTCAAGTTGTGATAATGCAGCCACTGAGAGAAACTCAGCCAAGAACTATTCCTGAGTTTTCTGCAGCAGTTTGTCCCTTCTGAAGCCTGGCCTCTGGTAGTTGTTGAGCTTGTCTTTCTTCATGATTGAACTACAGCTGCTAGTTTGTGCCTGGTGTCTGCCTCCCCAGAGGACTGGTCTGTAGCTGCTGAGTTATTTTTGGTTTTTGCTATGAAACTGTACTGCTGAGAAAGAAAATGGAGCTTGCCTCGAAGAACTACTGCTGAACATGTCCACTTACCCCATACCCTAATAACTTTTGTCTTCCAGTACATCTGCTGGTTAGTTGCCTAGAGGAGTGGTTGAACCCTTGTTAAAAGTAAGTTACAAAAAATGTATGTCTAAATGGAATCTATACATAAAACACAAATTTAGGGAATACCTGGATATAAAAATTGAGGAATGCAAACAGGAACTATAGAGACAATCTTCAACAAAAAATACAAAAGATAGAAAAGTGGTTCTCACTCATTGAAGGCATGATATGAAAAATGCATAAATGGGTCAAAGATATTGTTACATATACAAAATTCCCACAAGAGAAAAATTCTAGAAAATCTGTGATACTATGAAAAGAGAAGATCTAAGAATATCT
Organism: Mastomys natalensis; assembly: GCA_021653895.1. NCBI lineage: Eukaryota > Metazoa > Chordata > Mammalia > Rodentia > Muridae > Mastomys > Mastomys natalensis. The sequence goes on along the minus strand of JAJTUV010000295.1, from coordinate 783,810 downwards.
GGAATATAGGAAGGAGCATGACAGCTAAAAGTTCCATAAAATATTTTTAACAAAATAATCAAGAAGAAATATTTCTACCCTAAAAGATGAATATAAAGGCACAAGAAGTATGCAAAACATTAAATAGATTAACAGAAATCAAATTTCCATTGCTACATAATATGCAAAACCAAATATATAGAAAAAAGTATTAAAAGCTGTCAAGCCAGTAGATTAACTAACATATAACAGCAAAACTCTTAGAAATACAACTAAGTTCCTAGATTCTAAAGTCCAGAGGGTTTAGACAGGTCTACAGACTCTAAAAGACAACATATGCCAGCTCAGATTACAATACTCAGCAAAGTATCCAATCATATTACATGTTTAAGATAAGGTATTCCATGATAAATTTGTATTTAAACAATATATAACTATAAATACAGCCATACATAAAGCACTAGACGGAAAAAATTCTAATGAAGGAGGCTAACTACCTTATCAAAATTTAGGAAATGAATAATCTCACATCAGCAAAGCAAAAGATTAGAAGTATGTGCACCGATAAACACACACACACACACACACACACACACACACACACACACACCACCACACTACACACTCACAAATATCTCCTGTAAAATCACCACAACTGTAACTTACAGCCCTCAATCCCACCACCACACACAAAAAAACCCCCATCAATTAATAATCATTGCTCTTTGATATCAATTGTCTTAATTTGTCTATGGTAAGACACATAAATAAAATGAATGCAAACATGACACATCCTTTTGATCCATGCAAGAAACACATGTTAGCATCAAAAGTACATAGTACCATTGCTTCAGGGTAAAGGCCTGAAGAAGAATTCCAAGAAGATTGACCTGAAATACAAGCTGTTATACACACTTAATATCTAACAAAATTGACAACAAGCCAATATTAATCAAAAGAGATGGGGAATGGCAATCAATTGAACCAGGAAAAAATAATCAAGATAACATGTCAACTACTGATATCTATGCTACAAAGAAAAGGACAACATCCTTTGTAAGAGAAACACTAATACTGATTAAATCACACAATGAGTGTCACATACTGATGGTAGAAGTTTTCAACTCTCCAGTCTTCAAAGTGGACAGGTCATTGAGAAAAAAAAAATTAAGCAGTGAATTATTGGAGTTAACTGATGTTATAAATCAAATTAATTTAACAAATATTTACAGAACATTCCACCCAACTCCTTAGGAATATATACTTGTTTTTTCAGCATCTCCCAGAATTTTCTCCAAAATTGAACTAAAAAAACAGAGGCTAACCAAATGAATATGTAAACAGATTCATCATTCTGCTGCATACAAGAAACACATGTAAGACATGCTAACACCAAGTCTTGGGATCTCTGTGGAAAAACACTGAAGCAGAAGGCTATAAGCTATGGTAAAAAGGCAGCTTTTGTGGAAATTTACCAACCTGAGTAGTCAGAGATCTTGTAAATAGGTAGCCTCAGCGGACAGTACCAACTTAGATAAGGACAAGTGAATCATAGGTCAGAGTTGTAGTGTCCTATCCCCTCAACCTTCACCCAGTTGATACCCTATTCTGAAAGGTACCTGTACTCTCCTGATTACCTATGCTCCGGTGTCATTCCCTTCTCCACATCCTGCCTTTTTGCGTTTATAACCCCTATGTGAATAAGTAAATTATGATGTGATTTAAAAAAAAAAACACATGTAAGCAAAAAAGATAGATATTAGAGTAAACAGCTGTCAAAGCCTTTTCCAAGCAAAGGGAGATAAGAAGCAACCTGGAGTAGCAATTCTAATATCCAATAAAATAGATTTTTAACCAAAAATAATAGAAAGTTATAGGGAAATATACTTCATACTCATCAAAAGAAACATCCACTAAGATGAAAACTCGATTCTGAATATCAGTGCCCCAAATGCAAGGGCAACTACATATGAAAAAGAACATTACCAAAGCATAAACTATACCAAACCCTACACATTAATAATGGAAAACTTCAACTCCCTACCTTAACAATGGATAAGTCATGTATTCTGGCCTGAATTAAGTACCATGTGTGGTTCCATATTCAGATTTGGTGCAGGGTAATGTGAACTCTGTTCAGACAGACTAAACATGAGAAGCTAAGGTACATTTCACCAAAGACCTCTATCTGTTGCTGGGTTTTAGAGAAGTGCTGATACACTGTTCAAGGGTGCAAAAACACAGTCTAAGTTGGAACTTCATCCTGAGTAAGAAACAAGTCAGGCTCAATCCAAAGCTAGAGTCCTTTAACTCCCAAGTGTTTAATCACCCTGGGAAACCATGTAGAGTCAGGAATGGAGGGGGCCAGGTAGGCCTGTGGAGGACAAGCCTGGGGTTGTAGAAAATAAGCCACTCTAGCTTAGCTCAGTGATACATGTCTGGAAGTGAATAAAGGTCTTTCTATGGGAGACTTAGGCAGCAGTTCTGTACAAGGAAGGCTTCATCCACACTCCCCATAGCATTTCTTGATGAGAGATAAAGTCCTAGCTTGCCCATGTTGCTTATTGATAGTAGAAGATGGATATCCTCAGGATGGACTAGAGATTAAAAACATCTTGCAAGAAACAATATATAGGATGGAAGGTTATTGGATAAACCCTCAGGGACAATCTAGATAATTTATTAGCACAGAGAACTCTATGCTCTCTGCTATGTGACCACTAGACATGTTCTTTACGTTGGAAGTTCTAGACATGTGTTCCAGGCCAGGAATCTGTTAAGGAGTAGGTCAAATGCCTACTATCCTCATGTATATTATGCAGCACTTTCTGAACCCACTCTACCTTACCAAGATTTTTGGCATAATCCATTGATCCTCAATGTAGACAAAAAGTAAACTGAGAAATAATAAAATTAAAATAACTGAAATAACCCCTTATATCTTATTATACTTCCATGGATTAATGGTGGACTTAAAAAACAACAGAAAGCCTATAAATTTGTGAAAACTTAACAACTCTAATCACTGATTACAGGGCAAGGAAAAATAAAGAAATTACAGATCTTGTAGATTTCAGTGAAAATGAAGGCACAGTCTATTCAAAATTATGGGTTACCATGAAAGCCAGGCTAAATGTTCATGGAACTATGTACCTTCATAAATTACTTAAAGAGGTCTCTTAATATCAATTTAAAAGTAAACTTAAATCTCTAGCAAAATAAAGAAGCAAAAACACCTAAGGGGAAAAGAGGCAGAAAACATTCAAACTCAGAGCAGAAAACAATACAATACCAACAAGAAAGCATCTTTAATAAATAGTGCTGGATTCATTGGCTCAATATTTATCACTCTGAACAAAAATTCAAGTCCAAGTGGATCAAGGAACAAGGGATCAAGGTAGGAAATAGCCTTTAGCTTATTGAAACAGAAACAAATTTTCTGAACAGAACAGGTTCAAAGATCAACAATTGATAAATAGGGCCTCATGAAACTGTAAGGCTTCTGTAAGGCAGAGGACAATGTCAATAGAATAGCCTACGGATTGTAAAAATGTTTTCCTCAAATCTAGTTATGAAGAAGTTATTAATATCTAAATATACAAAGAACACAGGAAATTGGACATCAACAAACCAAACAACCCAATTAGAAAATGGGTTACAGAGCTAAACATAATTCTCAATAGAGGAATCTTGAATGATAGAGTAGCACTGAAAAAAAAATTCAATGTCCTTCGTCATCATAGAAATGCATATGAAAATGACCTTGAGATTCCATCTTATATGCACCAAAATGCCTGAGATAAAAAACTCACATGACAGCACATTCTGGTGAGGATATGAACAAAGGGCTACAGTCTTCCATTCCTGACCCTGTGAGCAGTTGGAGACTGAGCCATCAACCAAAGAGTATACATGAGCTGGGCCAAGATCCACATCACAGATAAAGCAGACATGCGTTTCAATTTCTGTAACTGCCTTGTTTTGTCTCAGTAGGAGAGGATATGCCTAACCCTGCAGGAACTTTTTGTGCCAAGATAGAGGGATAAGCAGGGGGACTTACCACTCCAAAATAAAGGGGAAGTGGATAGGGGTAGGAATTCTTTGAAGGGAGTGTAGGAATGGTGCAGCTTTAGGATGCAAATAAATAAATAAATAAATAAACCCAAGTAAACACTTACATAAATAATATATGTAAATCAGAACCAAGACAGATGCACTATTTCACTCTCTTCAGGATAGTACTTGGTGTTTTAGTTAGAGCAAGAGGACACTGAAGACTGTCAAGCTATACAATTTAGAGAAAATAAAGTCAAAGCATCATTATTTACTGATGATATGGTTGTAAACACATGTGTCCCTAAACATTCCAGTAGAGAACTCCTGCAGCTGATAAAAATTATCAGCAAAGTTGCTGGATACAAGATTAACAACACACACAACAAATCACAAGGTTCCTTATATATAAATGACAAATTGATTGAAGAAGAAATTAGAGAAAAAACACCCTTCATAATAAACTCAAATAAAATAAAATATCTTATGGAATCTATGACTAAACAAATTAAAGTACTATAAAAAAAACCATAAACCACAAAACTTTGAAGGAAGTAATTTAAATAGTATCAGAAGATAGAAAGATCTCCCAATGTCTTAGATCAGTAGAATGACATAGTAAAATAGCCATCCTTCTAACTTCAACATATGGATTCAACCAATCCCATTAAAATGCTAACATAAATTTTTATAGACCTTGATAGAACATTTCCTAATCTTGAACAATAACAAAATTGCTGGGTGAATCACTATTTCTGATTTCAAGTTGTACCATAGAATTATAGTACTAAAAGTTGTATGATATTGGCATAAAGCTAGGCACATTGATCAATGGAATGGAACTGAAGAGGAGAGATAAATTACTATGTGCCCTTGGTATTGAATAAAGAACCGAAATACACTCTTGAAGGGGGGAAGTCATCTTTAAGTAATTGTGTGGGTTAAACTGGATGTCTGTATGTAGAATTAAATAGATCCATATTTATTTCCATACACAATTCTCCTGTCTAATTAGATCAAAGACCTTAACATAAAATTAGACCCATTGTACCTGAGTATAAGAGAATAGTCAAAAGATACATTGACCCAAACCATGGCTTTCTGAACAAAAGACCACTAGTCCAGGCACTAACACCAACAACTTATAACGGGTCATTATGTAATTGATCATCTTTTTTAAAGCAAAGGACACCAAACATTACAAAAAAAACCCCACAGCTTAAGAACTGGTAAATCTTTTTACCCCCCTTTTCATTCAAAGGGAGGCTAATATCCAAAATATAGAATTTTTTCAGGAAACTAGATGAGAAAAAAATACAATTTAAAATTTAAATATAGAATTAAATGTAGAATTCCAAAAAGAGGAGTCTCAAAGAGCTGTGAAAAACTTTCATCATCTCAGCCATTATGGAAATGCAATTCAAATCCATTTTGTGATTCCATCTTTACCTGTAAAATGGCTAAATTCATTAACATTGGTGATAGTTCATGGAAGCAACCATGTCGGGCAAAGGTAACATATCTCCATTGCTGACAGGAATACAAGCATATAAAACAACTATGAAAGAAACAAGGTAATTTCTCAGAAAACTGCGAATAACTCTATTGCCAAACCCAGCTATATCACTCTTGTATATTTGCCTACTAGTCTCTCATATCACAAGGACAATTTTTCAACTATGTTTTTGTGTCTAAAGTCAAAATAGCCAGAAACTGAAAACAAGTAGATGTACTTCAACCAAAGCCTGCATAAAGAAAATAGCATACATTTATACAACATAGTATTACTCAGTTGTTAAAAGCAAAATGACACCATGAAATTTTCTGACAAATGGATGAAACTAGAAAAAAATCATACTGATAACCCACATCTAGAAAACAGATGTAGTATTATTCATTTAAAAGTTGATATTAGCTGTTAACAAATGATAAATACAAACAATACACTTACTCAGAAAGGCTAGATAATGAAGAGGTCTGAGGCACTAGAGCATGGATCTTACTGGGATGAGGAAATAGAATAGATCCTTTTTGTTGTTGAGGGCAGAAGAAGACAGAAGAGCAAGTAGTCTGTTCTGAGTTATGGAAGGAGAGTGAAAAGTGAACATTTGGGTAATTTGAAGATATTTGGTTGACCATGTAAAAATATAGTTCAGTAGAAACTTTTGGAATCTATGGGGATGGCTCTTATAAACACGTCTAATGGAAACAACAGAGGCTAAATTGTGCACTTTGGCAACCAGGAAAGTGGAGTGCTGGGTTAAAATTGGTTGAGTTTTTGACTGAGCAGTTGACAAGAAAATCTGTAAACAACCCATGTTGATGCTTAGTCAAAATACAACCACCTGAAACTTGATATCATGACCCTATTGCTGATGACAACTTTGACTCTAATTATTGAATATGGTAGTTGGTATGGGCTAGAAGTCTTATACAATAGGCTATGCAAAGATAAACACAGATGTTACAATATCCACTGAACCTTTCACCTACAATATGACCGGGTTGCAAGATATGCTGAAACAATGGTAGCACATATGTGTTGAAATGACCAACGAATGACTGATTTAACTTGTTTCCTACTCTACAAGGAGTCCATGTCCAACCCTACTTAGATGTTCATAACCTGGACAATGGATATTCCAGAAAATTAGAAGATCCCAAATAGTACTGTTCCCTAAAATAATTTAAGGAATGATTCCTAATTATATATATATATAAATAAGGCATGCAGAGAGAGTCTAAATTAGACACCTTTATCATGTGCCTCCCTTCAGAAAAATAGGATAGGAAAAGTTGAAAAATACAGAGGGAATGCTAAACAACAGAAAAAAAAAAACAACCCACATTCTTCCATTTCAATTAGGCAGGAATCTCCCATGAGAGTCACAAAAATTAAAGCATCTATCAAGAAGCCTTCTTAGATCTCTACCAGATCCTCTGCAAATATAGTATGGCCTTTAGCTTGAGTTTCTGTGGAATGCTTAACAGCGGAAGCAGGATATCTCTGCCTGTTTGCTGGTCTTTGAAACTCATTTTCTCATACTGGATTGCCTTGTACATCCTTGATATGATGACTCTTGGCTTGTCTTATTGTATTTTCTTTGGTCCTATTTGACTATCTTCTTTTGGAGGCCCACACTTTTCTGGAAATATAATGGTAATGGTGCTTGGAGAGAGGGTTTGTGGACAGAAGCCAAGAGTAGAGGGATTGGAAACATGGCTAGAGTAATGTACGAGAAAAGTCTCTACTTACAAAAAAGAAAAAAAAAAAAAACAAGAAAAATACAGAGGAGCATGGCAAATTTAATAATACTTATTATAGTGTCCTGTATTCAACTAATACAAAAGTCAATAAATTTAATCATTGATTTGATTTTGATATATTTCTGCAATATCATTTGAATCAATAAGTTTTATTATTTTCCTTTTTGTATATTACTCTAATTAAGTGGTTTCACTTTCTGAACATAAAATAAGAGGGGAATGTCTCAGAGAGAGGGACTTATGAGTAAGCCAAGAAGAATAGGCTAGGAAATGTGGCTGAAGGACTGTATGAGAGAAGATCTATTTACAATGTTCTAATGGATACTACTTTGAAAAATCAATTTCAAAGCTTTTTTTAACCCCAATGTAGATATCACTACCTATTTAACTATGATATCACTGTGCATCCTAGATATGAATCTTAGAATAAAAGTTGTTATTTAGAGTTCCACATGTTGGACTACAAACTCATCTGTGAACCACATGAAAATTGAAAATGTAAACTGTCAATGATAATATTGATCTACTATAGGACAATACAAAAAGGCATACGTCAAAAACATAGCATAACATCAAATAACATCTAGTGATTGTTAGAAAATTCAAAAATGCAAATTATCTATATCTTCAATAAATTTGAAACATACCACCATAAGAAATGCATAATCTTTAATACTCTGAAGAAATATTATTTTCATCACTTCTAGAATTATGAAACAAAAATATAGTCCAAGTGACAGTTATTATATCAAATCTGTGTTACTGATTTTTTACTTTTATTTATTTTCCCTTCCCACAAAGGACTTTTGAGAACTATGTGTGTATTTTAGATATAAGCAATTTTATTACTTTGAGAAAAAAATACCCTTACTTGTCAAGTTAGAAATTTCATTTTCTGGGCAGGGGTAACAATCAAAGCAGCAGACAGCCTTTCCGTCCTGAAAGTACTTTCTGAGTCCTGGTCTGCAAGTCACACTACATCTGGAGACTAGTGTCTGAAGAAAATCAGATATTATAGAAATAAACAGTTTAACTTATTGTCAAACACTGCAGTGATTAATAAGTGAAGGCCACAGAAATATCTCCCTTTATAGACAGTGTCATGTTATAAAACAAAATTACATTGTTCTGCTTTTTTTACATTGTTCTGTTTTTAATGATAAAATTTTAAGGACATCTGTTGATTTTTATGTCGTGAAACACTTATGAGAGAGTGAGTAAGAGAGAGATCAAATAGATGGAGAGAGAGAAATTGAGGATGGTGAAGTCAATGAATTGAAGAAATGTCAAAAATTTTATTCTGTAATAAAACAAAAGTAGAAAAGATTATAGGTAGTTTTGCTTCATGTAAAGCATTAAAATTAAAAACTAAATTACCTGCTTGATATCTGTAGTCCACTCTATCATTTCATCAGATACAAACAGTTGTTCACCATTTGGAAAATAACCAGAAAATCTTCCTATTTTCATTTTAAGTACATATTGTTTTAGGAAATTCCATAATATAAAAAATATCATAGTCTGTATCCAGTTTTCTATTTTGGTTCATGTTTAGAGGTCTCCAACAGGGTTTACAAATTGTATGGTCTTCAGAAAAGAGAACATCTAAAAGATATTTCTCATTTTAGTTTCAACTACCCATACACATTAGTATAGAAATTATAAAGTTTGAAATGTCACTCAGATTATCCACTCCTAAAACCCACCTTTATCAAAGTATTCATGCTGAAAAAGTAAAATATATTCCAAATACATTTAAAGTTTCGCTTTGCTTTACAAATATCATTTTATCACTATATTTGATGCCATAATACATGCACACATGAGTTTTATGTTTAATAATAGTGGTAAATTATCTATTTTTTTACCAACAGTATTATTTGATTGTAAGATAGAGAAAATAAAAACTCAATTATTCAAAATATGGAAAAAATACTTGAAATTATTTGGGGTCTATTCATTACCTTCATTAGAAAACTTTTTGTTCAAATAAAAGGGAAGGTCATTTTCTTATCTTCATTTAGTAATTTTATGAGAAAAAATTTAAATGATAAAATCATGTGATGCATGTATGATTGAAATATCAGATGAAATTTCATGATTTAGATTGTGAAATCCTGACTTGATGCCAAGTTATTGTCTGTCACATAAATTATGAAACTAACACTATAAGCCTCTTATGCAGTGGTGAAGTGTTGAAATACATGCATTTCAGATAAAGGTTGCATATTTACATGGATTTTGACCTTATGATTCCCATTATGAATGTGATCTCTATGTTATATATGACCACTCAGTGTAAGAATTATTACCTTCCAGGAGTTAAATTCCAGTAACTTTCCATCACTTTCTGACAATGTATCTACTTGTTGAAGAGCATCTCATGAAGTGAGTGGGCCACAGCATACACAGCATTGTATAAGCTAAAACATGTTTCACTCATAGCCATTCCAAGGGGTGGCACAAAAACCATTTAAACAGTGTTTTGGTTGGACAGTTCTTTAGTGTTATACAATTAGGTGGTGGCAAAGAACACTTAAAGTAAGGTCCACCACAGTTTAGCAAAAGAAATGTCATTACTGTAGTTAGAAGGGTGCACTGTCTGCATGAATTGTTTAAAACCAGAATCTCAGACTGCTGATGTGAAAAAATAAGTGTCCCATGTAGGAGTTAAGCATGAACTCTCCTGTCATTGTGATCATATCAAATTGTGACACACTGACCCAGAGTCTCTGAATATTTTTAAATTTCCAAGTATGAAGTTCAATTGTATAGGAGATTCTTTATCCCCATAGACGATCACAACTTTTGCTGATGACATTATGATTTGGTGATAATATTTATGAATCATTTTAATGTATAATACCTTATCGTATGTGATCATAGTGACAAATGCTAAGCAGACAGTGTTTCTTTTCATTTCTGTTCTCAATTCAGAAAGGAATTGAATTCCATGTTCATCATCTGTAATGATCAGTCCTACCCAGTTCCATCTGAAGTAAACTGCTAGGGACACCATGGCTAGTGGTAGAGATGTGTCTTTGGGGGACATCTGGTAGAGATGAGGAAACTGTTCCTGGTCACTTAGAAGGAGATGAAAATTGCCACAGTAAAGCTGAAAGATATTGAGAATAAGCATCACTATGAAGAAATGGAATGCCTAGGGCTCAGTCTAAGATCTAAGTGTGTTACAGTACATGCTAGACATGTGAGAAAGTGTGGATTCTTCATCTCATTATTTAAATCACATTCAGTTTCATGTGAATTGCTATACAATACAGATAAATTAAATCTTCTGGTAAAACATTTCATATTATGTTGTCTTCTTCGGACTATTTGTCATAAAGTTGTTGTGTTTGCCAGATAAAGTATCTCACTTTTATATTTGATAGATCAGAATAATTATAAATGAATTTTCTGCCTTTTATTCAGCCTTGGTACTCAGAAACTAAGACTGTAGTAAGATAGTATTTCATTAAATGTAGTAACCCTCCGTGATTTACCTCTGGAGTTCTGGAGAAGTACAGGATTGGTCCAAGTTTGTAAGATGTTATCCATAGAGGTCCCGTAAGTACAATTAAATATCTTCTCTGATTTTTACAGTAGTAATTAGGAATAATTTTCTTTTTATTAAAGAACCAAATTCTTTTCACATTATTATCTGCAATTAGGTTACACTCAATATTAACTAGTAGGGAAATGTTAGGTAAAATATAAAATGTTCCTATTGATTTCTTCAATGGCAAAATAAATAGAGGAAATCAAGTGGATCGTCTTAGGTGTTACCCTGAAAACAGAGCACAGAAATCATGGAGGATTGGGATGTAATTGTGCTAATCTTAAATAAAACTCAGTGTGGTTTACGCAAAGAATTCTTGGATCTTTGTAACACATATGTTGACAAAGTACCTTTTGTGATGTATTAGGATATGAGATGTTCAAAACAATTTAACAATCTGAATTTTGGTGAACTGAATTTTATATATTCTGTTATGAAATCTTGAGTCATATATATATATATATATATATATATATATATATATAATTTGTGTAGTGTGTATTAAGCATTTGCAGAGTTTTTTCTTATCTTCTTTTGACTTCTTATTTAACTGTGTTCTGCAGTTAGACACAATGTTTTTTTTTATAAAGTTTTTTTTAAATATGGATTACATATTAACAGGATTCTTTCATTTTAGAAATTTTCTACAGTTCCATCTTGTTTTTTTGAACACAGTGAAATATTTGTATGTCATCCATCTTTTTGAAAATATTTCTGAACCAATATTGAATCAGTGCATGCCTTAATTTTATAACTCTTATACCTAACATGTGAGGAAAAAAATGAGCATTATCTGCTATCTAGAATATTACACTTCTTTACAGAATCAGAACTAAAAGATGTCATGATCCTTCATAACAGAAAGAAAAATAGGTAGCCAAATTTGTCTGTGTCAACAATTGCTAAAATCAAAGAATTCATAGGTAATGCAAATACCACAATAATTCTTACACTCTTTTCCTCATTCCACACAGTTCATCTCTTTTCATTGTCTATTTGAGACTGTACAAAATTTAATGATATAAAATTGGTTGTATCTACAATATTTCACTGTTCAGATTGAGCTCCTCTCACTTCACATATTATCCTTAGGTTGTATAAATTCATTCTTTCTCTACAATCACTGGCTATTGCGTAACTGGTCTTGGGTTTTATTTGGTTAAGATTGTCCAGATATGTGCTGTTTCTAATATGCTAATTTAAAATTCTCTATTTTATTAAACATATTTTAACTAGATATATCTGCTTTGATATATTTTTATACAGTTTGATAATCTTATTTAACAATTACATATCACTTCAGTGTATTTGTACATAAGCATTTTTACTTTTGCCTCATCTGTAGTTTCTGAAATGCTTTGTGACTACATTAAATATTTATGTAACTGGATGTAACTTTTGGCTCCTAAGTGTTATTGAAAGGACTAAAATTTTTATGTTCTTTATTACTTACTACTTCTTATTTTTAATCATTTTTAAGTCTTATTCCCTTATTTACTGGATATTTTCTTTCATTCAGAAGTACCTGAAGATGTGCCATACTTTTTAAGGCTATTGTCATTCTGTACTGGAGACAAAAATGCATTTTGAAAACTGATTTCTCCTATTAATCCATATCAATTGCTGAAGTGTGAAGGTTTAATACATCAACTAATATAGACTTTTCTTTACAAACTACTGTTTAGAATTTGAAAAATAGAAAAGCAGAAACAATCTTAAGTAATGAAATAGCTAGTAGGAATATCACCATTTCTGAGCTCATTTTGTACTACACACTTCTATTAATGAGATTGACTAAAAAGTGGTGGTGGTTGATCAATAGAATGTAACTGAAGATCGAAAAACTAAACACATACCTTTGGGCATGTGATTTGTTGATAATAAATCCAGAATACTGTAGTAAAATATAGAAACTATCTTGAATAATAGTACTGGTCCAACTGTATGCTTTATTGTGAAGAATAAAACTACATCCATGTTTATAATTGTGAAGAAATCTCAACTCTAAATTCTATATCACCACTGGGGATACAAAAACTCACTGGTGATACAGTTTCAAGAGTATACTGAATGCCAAGTACATAAACAATATAAGATAAACACAGTGATATTTAGGAATTTTTTGTCTCATTATAATTTCAGAAGATAAACTTTTGAAGTGGACAGTTCTTTTGTGTTTATATTATAGCTTCTGAACTTTTCTTTTTATGGGCTTCTTGTTTGTAAAGATGCATATGTCTATTTTCTATTTGTGTTTAAGTGTGTTCTCTTGCTTTTTTTTGTTATTTCAGGGTCCCTTTTCTTTATGTTTGAATGTTTTTTACTATATGAAATGTTGGTTTTATCCTAATTTATTACTATTCTTTATGTGACAAGTTTTAATGGATAATGTGAATAATGTGGGTCTATATGGGAGGTAATTAGTAAATAATCTTTGAGTATTTGAGGGAAGTAAATTAACAATTTGAGTGTATTATAATAAAAATGTATTTTATATAAACAATTATGGAAAAATATGCTTAGTTTTAAAAAGCATAAAGGGTACAAGACATATAACTTCAATTATATTAAAATCTCAAATGTACAAGTATAGAACAGAAAGTAGATTTCAGAATAGGATAGGTATGGTTGATAAAAGATAAAGAGTTGTGGATATAGCATTCAGGGTTTTCAATAAAGTCTTTTAAGTCTTTTAAAACTAACTGTTTCTTGGACACACACAAACAAACACACACACACATGTTGCATTCACACTTTAAACATCATAAATTACATATCTACAAAACCTAAATTGAAAAAATAGCCATCTAAATCAAATTAGCTATAATAAAATTTGTGTTTAATTTTTTTCAAATCATGTACTTAAATTTACATTAATCTTTTATTATACAATCATTTTATAGTCAATGTTTTCTATGTAAAATTTTTAATGCTTTCAATTTTTAAAAATATTGTTGGTTTTGTTTTACCATCACCAATGATAACACATTTTCTAATCTGCTTGGTGAGTGTCTACTTATGAATTATGGAATTTCTTTTAATCTATGAAAAGGATGGAGTTTATCTGATGAGTATTTCCTGTTCAATGGAACACAATGTCTTCTACTTCTAAGTATAAAAGTAAAGTGACATTTTGAGTTTTCAAACTTGAAAGCTCTATGTAGCTATCAGCCTTATACTATTCCATATAAACCCACTACATACACATATTAAAAAAATAAGGCACTTTACATCTATCTGTGCTTACAATATGATTAAAACATGAATGGATATAGGCAATGGATAGATGCTAAATGTAGTAAAATGCTGAATGAAAAAGAATTTTTAAAACTGTATCCCCTTGGTAGTTAAACCTCATGTAATGGAAGGCTATACATATGAGTTCATATGTGCATTGCAAAGTAAACTTGTTTAGCTTTTTAAAAGATTGCTCATAATATCATGGGGGAATGAATAAATCTGGAAGAATTATTCAAAGTGATTAAATATACTGATAATATACTTTTTAAAAAAGGTACCACAAGGTAGGGTACTTGTGGGAGAAAAATAGGAAAACATTTATGCATTGTTCAAAGACAATCATTTGAATTATTCTATGAGTTATTGTAAATTACTGTGTACATGTGCATCAAAGAAAAAAATAACTATCATATGATGCAAGTTTAATATTTATCAGTACTATAGATGAGTTATTTAAAAAGCATCCCAAGGGATGTAAAATGTATTCACTATATGAAAATCCACTGATGTAATCTACCATAAAAACAAACTCAAAAATTCACATGATCATCTCAAATGCTGAAAAGGCATAGGACAAGACTCAATACTTCTTCATTTTTAATGTGTTGGAAAGATTGTGTATCCGAGGACCATACCTAATCAAAATAAAAACAACATACAAGGTCCTTAGATGAAATACCCAAGAGTGGATAGAAGGAAATTATAAAGTCTACCTCCAGTAGAAAGACAAAACATAATGTGGACATTTGGGGTTACAATCCCACAGTCAAAACTCTGAAGCCTGAAATATTTCTATCAAAAAACCCAAACAAACAAACAAACAAACAAAAAAAACAATGCAGTGACAAAAACGGTGAAAAGATTGAGGAAAAGGAGATCCAGTGACCACTTCAAATTAGGCTCCATGTCAAAGGATACTCCAAGGCCTGACACTATTACTGATGCTCTGAGAGGTCCAATAATCAGCTGACTGAGACACATGCAGATACCTACACCCAACCATTGTACTGAATTTGAGAATCCCTGTGGTTGAATTAGAAAAAGCCTGGAAGAAGCTTAGGAGGAGGGCAACACCATAGAGAGATCATCAGTCTCAACTAACTGGATCCGTTGATGTCTCAGACATTTAGTCACAAAAAAGGCATGTAAAGAGAATCTCTCTAAAAGCCAGGTCAATAGTGTAATTCATTCATTCAGCATATAACTGGAATGAGTTTTAAAAAATCACAATAAACAAGTAATACATAAGATCAACAAAACTAGAAATGACCAGCCATGAACCATAAAATAAATATAAATTATGTCTTAGAGAAGGACAGCCAGAAGGCACATAGGATCTTATCTATTACTTAGCATCCCTGGAATACTTTATATGAATTTATCCATAAATGAAAGATGTACTTACTGCTTGTCTAGATTCTCACTGAAGTAATCATTCTTCACATAACCATGCTTTGTATAAATGGAAAAGAAACAATCAGCATCTTTGTCTCCTAGATAATTTTCTGTGTCTTTGATTCTCCAAAAGCACATGGGGTCACTCAAAAAGCAAAAAAGAAAGGAAATCCTCAGAATCAAGAAGACAACGATCAAAGAGAACATCTTTGCCATGTCATCAAGATAGGTGCCTGAGTGAAATGTCACATGGAGCATCAGGCGGGCAGGATCTCAAATATCGAATGTTCATGAACACATTCAGGTGTCACTTTTATTTCTGGAGTTACTATTAAAGAACACATGTACTTCTTACAGCATTTACTTTTCAGATCACTGTCTGCCTTTGGAGGATTCTGAAGCACTCTCTGGCCTGGGGCTCTGCATCTGAGATCCTATGGTGAGGTGAAAAATAGGGGAAATAATTTTGGTCATGATTATTATTCTTTTATGTATCCCTTATGATTACATTTATGTAAGTACACATGAAGGTTCCAGACATGATTCCTTTTGGGGTATTATTTCACAAGCCTACTTCATTCAGTCTAGTTTTCTGACATCATTTGTAATTGGTCACTTTGATTACATAGGTTATTCCAATGAGTTTTATAAGGAATTATGTCAATGAATCCAAATGAACCTAATTGACCTCAATAATAAAAAGATTAATACTGTAAACAATACCTTTATGCATCTTCAACACTTGTAGACATTAATTTTATGTGATTGCTTTCCATCTGATTTTTGTTTCTTGCATTTATTATGAATTGAATTATATTATAACATGGTCATGGAAAATAAATTTGGAATTAATGTTATTCATAAGTGGTTAACAAAAGCTGATTAAATGATAAATTCCAAAACAATCAAGATTTTTATTTCATTTTTTATTAATAGACAGGTTAAATAACAAGATGTGTGTCCATAGTATTATGTGCACTGTCTTAATGACCTCAAGTTGTATTAACCTTAGTTGTGATGTTGAATAAGAAATCCATTCTATTAATATGCAAGAGTGAACTCCATAATTATGTGTCATTACAATGCACAGATTTTTGGATAATTTTGTTTGACTTACAATTTAAAGTCAGTTCTAAACATTTTTTGTTATTCGTTATCTGTAGTGATTTCCTTTATAGTGGGTTTCTGATGGAGATACATATATATTACAGAGCATAAACTATCTCTGCCAAGCAAAATCTTCGAAGTTCATCATACAACAAAGAAAGTAACCTCATTGTATGCGGCTGAGCATATAATTCAGCGATCATTTTATTTTTTTTTCCTTTTTAATTTATTTATTTTTTGCTTATTCACTTTATAACCCGTCCCAGTCACCCCCTCCCACAATCCTTCCCATCTCTTGTTTTCTGAGTACCCCCTCCTCCTGTATCCCCACCCTGCCACTTTAAGTCTTGAGAGCTAGGTGCTTCCTCTCCCATTGAGGCCAGATGAGGCACCAGCTAGAAGACCATACTCCATATACAGGCTGCATGTTTTGGGATAGCCCCCACTCCAGATGTTTGAGACCTGCATGAAAACCAAGCTGCACATTTACAACATATGTGCAGGGAGGCCTAGGTCCAGCCCATGAGGTAGATCTGTGTAGACTAGGTATGCTCCACGGTTGGTGATTCAGTCTCTGAGAGCTCCAAGGGTTCAGGTTGGTTTACTCTGTTGATCTTCCTGTGCAGTTCTATCTCCTTAGGCCCACAATCCTTCCCCCTATTCTTCTATAAGAGTCCTCAAGCTCCATCCACTGTTTGGCTCTGGATGTCTGTATCTGTCTGAGTCAGCTGCTGGTTAGAGCCTCTCAGAGGACAGCTTGCCCCTGTCTGTTCTCAGGCTGGAGGTTTAGATCCTGGAGCTCTGAAGAATGCATTTTCAAAAATATATGTTTGTTGCTATTCAGTTTAGTTTTTTTTATAGGTATTGAAATATATGGGCAAGAATGTCATATGTTAAAAACTTTTATGTTCTACTTTTTAGTTCTTTGATAGTCTTTAGTTTTGCAAGTCATTTTGAACATAATCACAGCATTCTCTAAATCTTTTATTCCTACATTCATTGTCCACACAACTGTTTTCTCTTTTTTTTTTTAAGACATTCAAGATGACATTTTGATGTCAAAATCATTTTGGAACATTTGATCTTCCAAAGAAGTATGTTCAACTTGTCATATTATCGACTCTCATTTAAAAAGAAAAGAGGTTTTTATTTCTTTTACAGGAGCTAAAACTTCCATTCACTGATACAAGTGGGGAAATTGTATGTCCATCTCTTATCTTCAAATTTGTGTGTAATCTCTCTTGGGCTAGCAAGGTGTTGTGTTTCTTGCTTCAGTCCCTGGCAGTTGGTTACCTACTCTGCTGTGTTCAGAACTTTATGTTTCCTTCTAATCAGCTACCACTTCCAGCAATTATATTTAGTTTGTTCAAATTACCTCAATCAATCCTTGTGCCCTGAGGAACATGTATTAAACATGATTACCTCAGTCTAACATACCATATAGCTTCCTATTTTTCATCCTTCAGCCCATTCATTTCTCTATGTTAATAACTGTATAAAAAATCACATCCTGATTTTATATTGATTCTGTTAGGCTGTGTCTTTTCTTTGGTACAATTAAGTCCATTAATGTTGAGATATTAATGATCAGTTTATGCTTTCCTTGTTTTTGATGCTATGGGGTTACTTATTTCCTTGGATATAGTTATCCTCCTTGCGTTGGAGTTTTCATTTTATTATTTTCTATAGGGCTAGAGTTGTGTATAGATATTGTTTAAATTTGGATCTGTCTTACAATGTCTTGTTTTCTCCATCTATGCTAATTGAGAGTTTTGCTGATTGAGAGTGAAGTAGTCTAGGCTAGCATCTGTGGTTTTTAGAGGTTGCAAGAAGTCTCACTAGGCTCTTCTAGCTTATAGAGTCTCTTTTGAATAATCAGGTGAAATTTTAACACATCTGCCTTTGCCTGATACCTGCCTATCTCTATGGCCAATTTTAATATTCTTTCTTTGTTTTCTGTGTTCTGATGAATATATCATGTGAGAATTTTCTTTTCTGGTCCATACTATTTGGTGTTCCATGGTTTTTTTTTTTTTTGCATGTTTATAGGTTGGAAGGTTTTCTTCCAGGATTATGTTGAAATTATTTTCTGGGTCTTCTACTTGGAACATTCACATTCTTATCTTCCTATTATTCTTAGGTTAGTTATTTTCATTTTTTCACAGACTTCCTAGATATTTTGTGCTAAGAATTTTTTGGGTTTAACATTTTCTTTGACTGATATTTTAATTTCTTCTTTTGTCTTCAGTGTCTTGGTATCTCTCCTATATCTGCTGTATTCTTTTATTAATGCTTGCATCTGTTGTTCCTCTTCTCTTTGTTATGTTTTCCATCTCCAGCATTTTCTCAGTTTGTGCTTTTTATTGCTTCATTTTCTGTTTTCAGGTTTTGCACAGTTCTATTTATTTCCTTCACCTGTTTGTGTCAGGAGCCATAATGAGACAGTATAATAACTAGCAGGTGATGTTTCTGAGATGGCCTGCTTCATATTATTATATAATCTGTAACAGGTTATTTCTTATTAAGCAAGGCTATAAGGGAGTTAATTTTAGGAAAGATTACTGCTTAATATATATTTTCCTGTTATTACTAAACATATATAATCGCTAATTAATAGCTCCCACTTGGAGCAGATCTCTGCAGATTTATGAAGATGTACTGTAGTGTAGTGATGACAGATAAACAAATAGATTACTTTTAAAGTCTTGTTGATCTTATAAGAATTCCTAAAATTATATTAGTAATTATTGTTGGAAGACTATTAGGTCCTTTTCTGATAGTCAAAACTGCAATGAGAACTCTGTCATTCTCCCAAGTATCACCAGTTAATTGCTCTTAGCTTGTAATCAGACTTTCTCCTACTCAGAGCACATTCCAAGAGGTTGTAAAACAGTTAACCAAAGGTCATAGAAAGGGAACTAATGATTTATTATAGGTGCTAGGACTGACGATAAGTATTGACTGGGTATATCTATACAAAACTTCACTAATAACTTAGATATTGTTTTAAACCTTCAGTCAACCTCTGGAGCTGAGACAGGTGATTGATGTTTAGCCAAGTAATTACTACTAATTGATAAAAATGTAAACATATTCTATCGTAAACTTCTATTTCAATTTTTTTTTATTATTTTTTATTGGAAATTTTTTTACGTTTCAGATGTTCTCTCCTTACCCCATTTCCCCCCCTCCCTCCCAGGAACTCACTATCCCTTCCCCCCTCCTCCTGCCTCCACGTTGGTGTACCCCCACCCATCCTCCCCCGTACCTCACCTCCCCACCTTCGAGTATCCCCCCCATGATGTCCAGCCTTCATGGGACTAAGGATCTCTTCTCCCACTTATATATAGCTCCCTTGCATATATAGCTGGAGCCATGGGTCCCTCCCTAAGTGCTTCCAGGCTGGTGGTTTAGACTCTGGGGCTCTGGTTGGTTGGGATTGTTGCTTTCCTCATGGTGTCCTTGGATTTTTTGCATAAACTTGTGATGAACTTTGTAACGTGATCATGTGTGCTGAGCGATGTATGAGTACTGAGAGCAAAGAGAAGAGAGTATAATTTTTTTTTTCCCTTCTGGAAGGATTTTTCACTTACTACATTTTTTTGCCTTTCTCCAATTAGAAGAGTTTTTCCTTTCCCTGATTATATCTTTCTGCTTCTTCTCTTAGATAGCTTTCATAGGAAACTTTTTACAACTTAGTAATAAATGCTATAATCACTTTTCTAAGTGTCTCTTTTTCTTCCTTTGACGTCCAGCTAGCAGGTTGAAAGAGCCTCATGGTTCCTACTGAGATAAAACAAAAGACAGATTGCTTAAACTCCCACAGTTAGGCTACAGATGTCAATCACCTAAGCCAGCAGCTTTTTACCCACAGAAAGAGCAAGAAAGTTTTTAGGACTTTTTAGAAGTTATCATCAGCATTTCAGTACAGTTAGAGAGCTAAGATATCTGGAGACTCTCAGACTTTAAATACATCACCAGTGTCCTACTCTGTTCCCTTGATATTACACTCTCTAGATTAGAAGGCTCCAGCATGTTTAATTGTATTTTCCTTTATATCTTTAAGAGATTATATTCATTTATTCTTTAAAGTATTCTATCATCTTCATAGGATTGGATTTAATGTCTTTTTCTTGTGCTTCATTTGTGATAGGATAGATAGGGCTTGGTGTAGTAGGATAACTGTGCTCTAAAGGTGTCATTTTGCTCTTGCTTCAGTAGACTGTGCTTTTTTGAGGAAGTTTAGCCATCTTGGTGGCTTTAGTCCTGGGGTATTCCTGTTTTAGTAGGTATTGGAAGGGGAGTTAACATCAATTGCCCTAGTTTGGCAGGCCTGTGATGGGTATCCTTGGGCTGTATGTTCCAGAGGAGCAGGTCTAAATGTTTCAGGATCCACGGGTATTGTTCAAGATCTGCAGGTCTGGGTAGGATGTGCCATAAGAATGGAGGCCTGCCTGTTCAAGCAAGCTAGTCAGCATGCTTGGCATGTCCCAGAGGACTAGGCAAACAGGGAAGATCAGTTGGGGAAGGGAAATTAACCTGTATGGTTCAGGATTCATAGGACTATTGAAGGTGTGCAGAAAAATGGGGGTAGGATTGGAGCTCCAACAGGGATAGATTGCTCATGGAGGAAGCTTCCATTCTTAATGTATATAATTTGATGTATGAGATTTATTTTTCCTTTTATTTGATTCCTTGTGAGTTTAACATTATGCACACCAGACACTCTCATTTCTCTATTCTCTCATTTCTGCCCTTTACACTTGCAACCTCCCTCCAAAAATAGAACACAAACAAATAAAGAACTTCAACAACAGTAACATCAATAAAAGCATATGAATCATCTAATCATGAAAGGTAGAGTATATGACAATGTGTCTCAAAGGATATCCTTGTATCCACACATCTTCACTTGCAAATGTTTACTACAATGAGTCATCAGTCTGGTCCTAGATTTCTGGATTTTGTGACACCATCAAAATGTATCCTCACCAAGACTCCTTCATATCATTGAGATCCTGGCTCCCTGTATCAGCAAGACTCTGGCAGATCTGGGAACTTCTGTGGTTCTCAGTACTTGTGTCATCTTTGGATTTTGGAGTAATAGTACAGTATTTGCTATTCCTCTTACTAGCACAGTCTCTCATAGTACACAGGGATTCTGTTGGATTTGTTGGCCAAGATGTGGAGATAAGGGGAGAAGATATTTCTTGAGAAAGGTAGGTGGTCTATGAAGAAACTTTAGAGTCTATGGATAGGGTCTTGCTTGGAATTCAAGGAACCAGTGTGCCCTCTGGTAGAGTAGAATATTTCATTCAGAATCCAGAGCTATGTGGATATGAAGATGAGGGGAGAGGATGCTGTTGGGATAACCTTGGCAGATTTTGACTGGGTGTTGGTAGGCTCTGGACAGGTCTTATCTGTGTTTTGAGTGTAGCCATTGTCTCTAGTAAAACAGAGGACATTTACTAGATTTGTGGGCTGGGATCTGAAGTTGAGGGGAATGTGTACTGTTGAGAGAATCTTGGTGGGCTCTAAGTCTAATATTTTCATAATATTTCATACTTGTGTCCAAAAGTTCTATTAGTATCACACTTAATTTAAAATATTTCCATCATTTGTTGTATATGTGCAACTTCTATTTTTAGTATTTATAATGAACTAAACTCATATTTAGTATTTGCCCAAATACACAATAAATGCCTTATTCTTAGCACCTCATATATCCTTCTCCAAAACTGACCATTTAGTCAATCACAAAGGAAGCCTCAACAGGTAAAAGAAAATTAAACTAAGGCTTTGTATCTTAACAGAACATCATGAATTCAAGATGGACTTCAACAAAAACAGAGACAGGACAGGATCTTTCCGATTTCCTTTTTGCCCAGAGCTGATCCTATGCCATAGTTCTCTTCCACATGCCACCAGGAGAGAGCTGGGCTCCCAGGAGTGTTGACACACCTGTGAACACTGGAGGGACAAGCCACAGTCAGAGACAGTAAGACCAACTAACACCAGAGATAACCAGATGGCAAGATGCAAGGAACAGAACATAGAATCAAAGGCTACTTGTTGTCATAAGAACCCAGGTCTCTCACCATACTGAGACATGGATACCCCAACACACCAGAAAAAAAACCCTCTGATTTAAAATCACATCACTTGATGATGATAGAGGACTTTAAGAAGGACATAAATAACTCCCTTAAGAAGTACAGAAGAACACGAGTAAGCAGGTGAAGGCCTTGAAGAGGAAACACAAAATCCCTTAAAGAATTACAAGAAAACTCAAAGAGGTGAAAGAATTAAACAAAATGATCCAAGATCTAAAAATGGAAATAGAAACATTAAAGAAATCACAGCGGGACACAACTCTGGAATAAAAAGCCTGGGACAGAGATCTGGAGTCATAGATGCAAACATCACCAACAGAATTCAAGAGACAGAAGAGAGAATCTCAGTTGCAAAAGATACCATGGGAAACATTGATACAACAGTCAAAGAAAATGCTAAATGCAAGAAGCTCCTAACAGGAAACATCCAGGAAATCCAGGACACAAGGAGAAGAAGAAACCTAAGGATAATAGTTATAGAAGAGAGGGAAGATTCCCAAAGTAAGATTACTTAAAGGGCCAGTAAATATCTTCAACAAAATAGTAGAAGAAAACTTCCCTAATCAAAGGAAAGATGCTCAGGAACATTCAAGAAGCCTACAGACCTTCAAATAGACTGGACCAGAAAAGAAATTCCTCTCATTACACATTAATCAAAACACCAAATGCACAAAACAAAGAAAGAATATTAAAACCAGTAAGGGAAAAGTCAAATAACATAAAAAGGCAGACCTCTCAGAATTATACCAGATTTCTCACCAGAGATTATGAAAGCTACAAGATCCTGGCCTATGTCATACATACCATAAGAGAACAAAAATGGCAGCCCAGACTACTATACCTGATGTGTTTATAAAAAGATAAAGAGATGAAGAGACTATGTTCTGTAGGTGTGTACTGAGGTATGGGGGAAGTGGATGTATCAGCTGGACCATGCCTACGTATCTCTCCTCCCGAGGCACCAGCCTCACACCAGTATAGTATAGAATAGAGTTTATTCAGAACATGGGGAGTGGAGGCAGGAGGGTAGTAGAGCTAGAGAGAGAGAGAGAGAGAGACAGAGACAGAGACAGAAAGAGAGATGGGTATGGGGAAGAAGTGTGGGGACAGTGAGAAGCCAGAGTCAAGAGAGGAACAGGAGAGCAAGGGATAAAGAGAGAGAGTAGGGGGCTAACAGTCCCTTTTATAGTGGGAAAGGCCTACCTATCTATTGTCAGGTAACTGGGGAGGAACATACCTGGCTGTTGCCAGGTAACTGTGGGGGTGAAGTTTGGACAGTATGCTAACAGTACCCAGCAAAGCTCTCAATAACCATAGACGGAGAAACCAAGATTTTCCAAGACAAAACCAAATTACACAATATCTTTAAACAAATCCAGCCCTACAAAGGATAATAGATGGAAAACTCCAACACAAGGAGGGAGACTACACCCAAGAGAAAGCAAGAAAGTAATCTTTTAACAAAACTCAAAATAACTATAGCCATACAAACATAAAAATAACAACCAAAATAGGAGGAAGCAATAATCACTACTACTTAATGTCTCTTAACATCACTAGACTCAATTCCCCAATAAAAAGACCTAGTCTAACACACTGGATACATAAACCAGAACCAGCATTTTGCTTCATACAGGAAACTCATTTCAGTGTCAACGACAGACACTACCCCATAGTAAAAGGCTGTAAAAACAATTTTCCAAGAAAACGGTCCCAAGAAAAAAGCTGCAGTAGCCATTCTAATGTCAAATAAAATTGACTTTTAACCAAAAGTTATCAAAAAGGATGAGGAAGGACACTTCATATTCATCGAAGAAAAAGTCTACCAAGAAGAACTCTCAATTCTTAACATCTATGCTCCAAATGCAAGGGCACATACATTCATAAAAGAACTTTACTAAAGCTCAAAGCATAACTTCAAAGAAGATATAATATAATATTCTTCAAACTGTTCCATGAAATAGTAACAGAAGGAACACTACACAATTCGTTCAAGGTTTAGTTTTATTAAAAAGATCAAAGCTTTCTTATTACAAACTTGGGTTTCACTTATTTAGCATTAAAAGTGTAGAAATTTTTCTTTTCTATATGCAATAAATATTGGAGCTCATTTTTCATCGAGAAATAGAGAGTTATTTCTGTACGCTTGCTTGGTCTTTTGCTCCAAATGCATGTATAAGTATGGATGTTGGTGCAAGTAACTTAACAATAAGTTATTGTGAGAATGTATGCAAAGTGGACCCAACTGGTTTGAATGGAAAAGTGTAAATGTTGTATTGTGAATATGTATATGAATGTATGTGAATTCTTACATATTTGCTTATGTAATTTTTTTCCTTCTGCCAAGGTTACTTTCTTCTCCTGGCTCAATTGAAGTTTATTAATACAAACTTCCTCCTAGCCTGACACACAAGAGCCATATGGGCAAAAGGAAAAAGGCTAAAGGAATTAAACCTTTACTTAGACTCTTGCTATTTTAGGATGAGGTGATAAATGCCAGAGCTTGCAATAAGACTTCAAGGAATCCAGAAGGCAGTTTAGCCACAGTAGCAAAATAACTTAGACTTAAACTCCAAGAAATAATTCCTGAACCCACCTGGGCTGTACCCAAGGAGACCATATGCCTAAAGGCCCAGCAATTACATACATTGACTGTAAGACATGAAGAAAATAAGCCCTGACTAGACTGAAAACAATCATGCTGACTTGCTTTGATATTAGGTATGAGAGGAGCATGAATGCTGCTGGTGAATTGTTTCCAACATTCTTGCTTGCTTAGCCTACATGATAAATTACAGATACAATAGGCAGGTTATGCCTGCTTGTACAATAGTTGGCTAATTATCATGGATAAAACCAATGCTATTCCAATAGAAATCAAGGCCCATTCACAAAAAGGAGTTTAAGCCTGTTGCTCTAAGCAAGAGCAAAGGCCTGTCTTCATGAAAGATATTTCTGCTGTTTTTCTAGATTGATGTGATATGCCTATAAAACTGCTTGCACATACACTTAAGTGTTAGTTTTTTTCAGCCTCAGTTCATAACCATTGGTGAAAACCCTGAAACCAAGTGTTTGTTACTGGGTCATGGTAGCCTATTTCTTAACCATTCATGGGCATCTAAAATTACTCCTTTGATGGCTCAGAGATTATTGAAGAAATGATGGAATAAGAAGTGTGAGAAGCAGAGGAATGGTTGGAGTACTGTATAACAGTTTAATTTGAGATTTCTAACTTCCCACTCAGACCAAAAAAAAAAAAAACTTAAAATATCTTAGATGCATGAAACCTCTTAGTGAAGAAGACTTGCAATGAATACTCTGAAGCTATGCCACTTTCCTGTGAGAAAGAGAAATGTGTAAAGTTGCCTAGAAGATCTTTGCACTAGAGAGATTTTGGAATAGACACTTTGTCTCTAACCTTTTCAACATGTTGAGGTTGTGCAGTATACTGCAGATTCCTATGTTTTTGTTGTTTCACTCATGATGGGCTGGGCTTTAGTGAGTTATTTCTGCCCCTATAAATAACCTCTCAACCATATTCTGGTAAGTGATCACAGAATACTAATTTTTTCACCAAACTGCACTTAGATGATACCTGTACTTAATTTTTGTTGGAGATATATATATATATATTATATATATATATATATATATATATATTATATATATATATTGAATTTACCTAAGGAATGTTTTGTAATACAATAAAACTCAAGTGTATATGGAAACATTTTGAAAGGCCAAATCCCTATTCTTAAATTTATTAAAGTTTTTCTGCAAAGTACAGGAACTAAACTTTTAAGTCTTTCTTAGAATGTTTAATGTATTCATACATTGCCCAACAAGTTATCTTAAAGTCTTGTTATCTCCAAACGGATATCATCATGTCTCTAATTTCAATAATAGTTATTTATGTCACAAAATTCTTTAAGGAAACCAATGAGTTTCTTTAAAGGGATTGGCCCTTTTATATCATGAATTAAGAAAAGATTCAGCAGCTCTTCATAATTCAGACACTGCAGAACACCAGCATGCTGAATGTCAGGAGCTTGGCTTCATTGAATGTTTCAGGCAGATTCCTGGATAAGAAAGCTACAATGAAACTGGCTAGAGCAAGAGAGCTCATGTATGCCAGGACACAGTAAAAGACAATCACTGAACCTTTGTTGCAAACAATGATGATGTGTCCATGTACCATGTGTAGATCAGCATCAACAAATGGAGGAGAAGTTCCCAGCCAGATTCCACAGAGAATCATTTGGATCATGGTGCATATTGGAATGATGTAATTAGGTGCCCTTAAAAGAAGCAGTCCCTCAGTCTTATTCTTGGAACAGTGATCTTAAGTGCCAATACTACAGTAATTGTCTTAGCTAAGACACTAAAGGAACCCACTAAAGGAAGACACAAGTTCACTAAAGTGAACACGATGGCAAATGTTGTCTGCTGAAGCATGCAGCTAGATGTACTTGGATGACCATATAGAGCAATGAACAGATAAAAAAAATAGGAGGCAGATGAGTAGGACATAGGTGAGAGTTTCATTATTGGCCTTGACAATGGGAGTGTTTTGGTATTTCAAGAAGATCCAGAGTACAATAACTGTAACAGCAGAGAAGCTTAGAGCCAAGCTAGCCAGAGCCATTCCCAAGGGTTCTTTATAATCTAGAAAGGTCACAATTTTCTTGATGCAGTTAGTTTGATCTCTGTTGGCAAACTCATCCTCTGGACACTTCACACATTGATCCATGTCTAGTATAGGAAGTAAAGTATTACCAGACTTAATTTTTCTAGAATAATCACAAGGTATCTAAACTTCATTAAACTTACATCTTGTGTTTGATGCAAACTTAAATATGAGATCTTTATAAGATGTTATCTTAATTTCCAATGTTTCTATTCTTTATCCAAACTTTGTTCACATTATATTTTTTAAAAACAAAACTATACTGTTGTGTAATTTTTATGTTTCCACAGTAATATGCCTTACAATGTCCACTTATAGAATCAGTCAATTTTACCCTATAATTGTGTTTATTTTGCAAAAGAAGAACATAGAAGGATATATGTTAGCAAAAAGTGTGGTCATACTTATTGTCTCAAGTAGTTATTTGGACATATAAACTATACCATTCCATGTGTCCAAAAAGAACTTACATCCTATGTTTTATTAAAATATTATAATCCCAAACTCTTTTCTATACATATGTTCTTACAGGTACAAATATGTAGAGTCTTTATCATTCACTATGGAAACTTACCTTTGAAAGAGACATCGTAGAGAAAATCATAGACAATAAAAATTTAGAGTTTTTGCATTCAGTCCATTGTATATATAATAGAAACATATACCTAAAATACTTGATGTTTGACAAAGAAGCCAAAAAATAGAGTGGAAAAAAAGAAAGCATCTTCAAGAAATGGTGTACATTTAATTGTTTTTCTTTATACAATAGAATGAAAAGAGAGCCATATTTATCACCTTGAACAAAGCTCAATCCAAGTAAATCAAGGACCTCAACCTAACACCAGACAAACTGAATTTAATAGAATAGTAAATTTAATTTAAATTTAATTTAAATTTATTGGCATAGGGGGAAATTTCCTGAACAAAACACCAGTGGCTCAGACACTAAATCATGAATTGATAAATAGATCCTCATGAAACAGAAAAGTTTCTGTAAGGCCAAAGACACCATCAATAATAATAATTGACAACCTACTGATTGGAAAAAAACTTAACTACACCTACTTCATTCAAGGACTAATGTCCAAAATATGTAAAGTACTCAAGAAGCTAATCTCCAAAGAACCAAATAACCCAATTAGAAAATGAGATACAGAGCTGAACAAAGATCTCACAACAGAGGAATCTTTAATAACCTAGAAGTACTTAAAGACCTGTTCAAAGTCCTTTATCATCAAGGAAATGGAAATCAAAATGACCCTAAGATTCGACATCATAACAATCAGAATGGCTAACATAAAAAACTAAAATGACAGCAAATTCTGGTGAGAATGAGGAGAAAGAGGAACACATTTCCATTGCTGGTAAAGATTACAAAATGGTACAACCACTCTGGAAATCAATCTGGTGGTTCCTCAGAAAATTTGAAATAATTCTACCTATAGATACAGCTAAGCCACTCTTTGGCATATACCCAAAATATGCCACACCCATACCACAGGAACATGTGCTTCACCATGTTTATAGCAGCCTTATTTTTAATAGCCAGAAGTTGTAAACAACAGATATCCTTCAAATGAAGAATAGATAGAGAAAATGTGGTTCATTTACACTTTAGGAATACTATTTATCTATTAAAAATGAAGGCATCGTTAGATTTTGCAGACAAATGACTGGAAGTAGAAAATATCATCCCCAATGTGGTAACTCAGATGAACATGACATGTATTCATTGATAAGTGGATATTACCTAAAAAGTAAAGAATACCTAGGAAACAACCTAAGACCTGTAGAAGTGCAAGAAGCAAAAAGGACCAGGTAAGGATATTTGAGTTCTACTTGGAAAGGGGAAGGAAATAATCACAGTTGACTGGTAGAGAGGGGAGAATTGGAGAGGAGAGGGGTAGGAAAAAAGTGGAACAGGATCAGATATGAAGTGGCATGACAGAAGCCCACAGGGGCAATAGAATGAACAGAAATAAGCAGCCTGGGAGGGTGGAAAGTGGAGAACCTTCTAGAAAGTACCAGAGACCTGAAACGTTACCTACTTCCAGGACTCACTGGTGGTGACCTTAGCAAAAATGCCCAACATTGGAGAGGAAACTCAATGAGCACACTTTCAATAGCAGTCAGGTCCTCTAGTGGAGCAACATGGTTACTAACCCACAATTAAAATTACTGACACAGAATTGTACCTATCTAAAAGAACTCCAAAGAAAAAATTGAAAAACGACTGAAGGAATGACAGTCCAATGACCAGTCCAACTGGGGATCCATCTTATTGGAATGCGGAAAACTACTGCCTGACACTATTACTGATGCTATTATGTACTTATAGACTGGAGCCTGACATGGCTGTCTTCTGAGAGAAACTTTCAGCAGCTGATGGAGACAAAGGCAGATACTTTCACCCAACCCATGGACTGAAGTCAGTGACTCTTACGTTTGAATTACAGGAAGGACTTAAGAAGTTAAAGGGAGGATGTTCCCATAGGAAGACCAACAGGCCAAACTAACCCAGATTCCAAGGAGCTGTCAGAGACTGTGCTACCAACCAGCAGCATACATAGTCTAGTCTGAAACCCTGGTGGAGGGGAGCATCATCTGGGAGGCAAGGGAGTAGACTAATGAATTGATTGATCAGTGGCAGAGGGACTGAGAGGTGGAGAGGCAGAAACAATAAGAACAAAATAATCAAGTATTATAAAAATGTTATACTTTCAACATTGTATTGTATTCTTGGATAAAAAATCACATACAAGCTTTCTCCATTTTATAAGCCTTAATTAGCACAAGATCTGGCCAGCTGCCCACTTATCATGGTGTAGAATTAATTTTCTTTTCTAAAACCCTAAATTATTACCTACCACTATGTTTCATCCAGGCTGCTCAATATACATTGAGGAATTTCAAAGAATCCTTAAGACTTACTTCAAAACCTGTACTATACAAAATTGGAAAATATATATGAAATTGATGATTT
The DNA here is from genome assembly GCA_021653895.1 of Mastomys natalensis. Taxonomy (NCBI): domain Eukaryota; kingdom Metazoa; phylum Chordata; class Mammalia; order Rodentia; family Muridae; genus Mastomys; species Mastomys natalensis. Next base: position 753,427 of record JAJTUV010000295.1, on the reverse strand, counting down.
TTATAAATAGATAACTCTTACTAAAGTTAAGTGAAGACCAGCAAAGAATTTAAATATTCCTATAATATATATGGGAATACAAGTGGTCATTAAACATTTCCCAAGAGACTTAAGCCCAGGAACAGATGGTTTTAGCACAGAAATCTACCAGTCTTTCAATGTAAAATGAATACCAATACTCATCAATGTATTCCACAAAATTAAAACAAAACAAAAAATCACTGCCAAATCATTTTTATGACATCTTAGTAACCTAGATATCTATACTACATAAAAACTGAACAAGCACAGCAAATTACAGGCCAATTTCCTTTATGATTATTTATGACAAAATTCTTAACTCAAAATTGTTGTGAGGTTTGTTTTTGAAAATCAAAATAACACATTAAAACCATCATCCACCATGATCAAGTGGGCTTCAGGTCAGAGATGAAGGGATGTTTCATATTTTAAAAAATCATCAATATAATCCACCATATAAAAACCTGAAAAAAGATTTACAGGATTAACTCATTAGATACTGAAAATTTGGGGGAAAATTCAACATATGTTCATGGTAAAAGTCTTGTAGAAATGAGGAACAAGATATAAACACAAACAAAATAAAATCAAAATACACCGAGCCAAAGACATCACAACATTAAGTGGATAGAAACTTAAATTAATTCCACTAAAATCAGTGATGGGACAAGTCTTCTAAATCTCTTCCTGGATCATCAACTTAGTATGTGATTTTTCTACCTAGAGCAATATGACAACTAGAGGAGATAAAGATGATACAAATTGGACACAGTAAGTATTTAGAAAAAGTATGTCTAGTCACAGATATTATGATAGTATACATAAGTGACTCCCAAAATTTTACCAGAGAAGTGATGCAGCTGAAAAACACCTTCAGCAAAGTGGCTGGATACAAAATTCCCTCAAATAAAGATGGTAGTCCCATTTTTAAATAAACCATAAATTGGATAAGAAAGAAATTATAGCAACAATACAATTTATGATACTCATACAAAATATAAAATAAAAAAATAACTAAGCAAAAGAAAGACTTATATGAAAAGAGCTTAAAGACTCCAAAGAAAGAAATTGAAAAATCAAAGATGGGAAAATCTTCCCATGATCATAGACTGGTAGGATTGATAGTAAAATAGGCCATGTTGACAAAATTAATATTTAGATACAATGCAATTATGTAATTCCCATAAAATATTAACATAATTCTTTATAGAGACCTTAAAAAAATTCTTAATCTCACACAAAGAAAAAGAAAAATAGCCAAACAAGATAGTTAAAAAAATATGAGCATGAAAATGAAAGAACTTCTAGAAGAAAAAGCATACCTCAAGCTGTTTTAAAGAGTAGTAGTAACTTAAAAATGCCTGATTATGGTATAGAAAAAGACAGATTATTCAAGGGTTGAGTCCAGACAAAAAAACAAAGCCCTATGGACATTTTATTTTTGACAAAGAATCCAAAACCTAGGAAACATGAAGGTATCTTTAACAAATGGTGCTAGCTTATTATATCCATATTTGTCACCCTGAACAAATGCAAGACCAAATGGATCAAGCACCTCAACAAAAAATGTATACAAAACCTAATGGAAGAGAAGGTAGGAAAAAGAGTTGAACTTACTGGAACAAGAAACAAATTTTTTCTAAATTGAACATAAATGGCCCAGGTACCAAGATTAGCAATCGGTAAATAGAACCTCATGAAACTGAAAGGCTCTCTAAGGAGAAGACATGGTCAATAGGACAGCCTACAGATTGTAAAAGTGTCTTCACCAACCTATATATGACAAAGGGTTAATATCTATAATATATAAAGAGCTCAGGAAGTTAGACATGAGCAAACCAAGTAAGCCAATTAGAAAATGGAGTACAGCTCAAGCCTGGTCTTCCTGGCTGGAACAGACACATAGCTGGTCTGCTCCTGTGGAGACACCTGATCCTGAGCCATCCTAGAGGAGCACTGCACTAGAGGAGCCACTGCACTCAGAGCAGAGGGTAAGAAACCTCGCCCACTACCCCAGACCTCAGAGTTACAACTTGGAGCCAGTGGTACTTAGGAACCATCAGGCACCCAAACCCCCCCTCCGGAATACCACTTGCCTTCCACCCTGTGCCTGGTCCTTTTGGCTGGGGCAAACACATAGCTGGTCTGCTCCTGTGGAGACACCTGATCCTGAGCAATCCTAGAGGAGCCACTGCACTCAGAGCAGAGAGTAAGAAACCTCGTCCACTACCCAGACCCCAGAGTTACAACTTGGAGCCAGGGGTACTCAGGAACCATCAGGCACCCAAACCCTGCCCCTCTGGAATATCACTTCCTTCTGCCCCAAGCCTTGTCTCTTGGCTGGCATACATAGCTGTTTGCTCTGTGGAGACACACACTCCTGAGCAATCTAGGAGACTGCACTCAGGCACAGACTCTGTGTCTGCTCCTGTGGAGACACCTTATCCTGAGCCATCCTAGAGGAGCCGCTGCACTCAGAGCAGCAGGATTTCAAGATCCACTCCGAGTTCTGGATCTTGGGTGCCCAGGAGTTTTTCACCAAGGACACGACTTAGGACACAGTGACAGGAACACAGAGACACTGGTGAAGGAAGTCAAGAACATAGCAAAGAAACCAAAGTACTATGCATCATCAGAACCAGTATCCAACATAAGCAAGGCTGAACACACACAAGAAAAAGCAACAGAAAAATCACTTCATGATAGAATAGGATTTTAGAAGACATAAGAACTCCTTAAAAAAGTAGAAAATCACAATGTAACATAGAAGCTTTAAAGAGGAAACAAAAAACACCTTAAAGAATGCAAGAAAACACAGGAAATAGGTAGAAGCCCTTAAAGAGGAAACACAAAAATCCCTTAAAGGATTGCAAGAAAACACAACCAAACAGGAGAGGGAATTGAACAAACCATCCAGGATCTAAAAATGGAAATAGAAACAATAAAGAAATCTCAAAGAGAGACTACCTGGAGATAGAAATCGTAGGAAAGAGATCAGGAGTCATAGATTCAAGCATCAGCAACAGAATACAAGAGATAGAAGAGAAAATCTCATGTGCAGAAGATGCCATGGAAAACATTGTCACAACTGTCAACGAAAATGCAAAATGCAAAAAGCTCCTAACCAGAACATCCAGGAAAATCAAGACACAATGAGAAGACCAAACCTAAGGATAATAGGTATAGATGAGAGTGAAGATTCTCAATTTAAAGGGCCAGTAAGTATCTTCAACAAAATTATAGAAGAAAATTTCCCTAACCTAAAGAACGAAATGCCCATAAACATACAAGAAGCCTACAGAACACCAACAGACTAGATCAGAAAAGAAATACCTCCCGTCACATAATAATCAAAACATCAAATGCACAAAACAAAGAAAAAATACTAAAAGCAGTAAGGGAAAAAGGTCAAGTAACATATAAAGGCAGACCTATAAGAATTACACCAGACTTCTCACCAGAGACTATAAAAGCCAGAAGATCCTGGACTGATATCATACAGACCTTAAGGGAATAAAAATGACAGCCCAGATTACTATACCCAGAAAATACTCTCAATCACTATAGATGGACAAACCAAGATATTCCACGACAAAACCAAATTTGCACAATATCTTCCCATAAACCCAGCACTTTAAATGATAACTGATGGAAAACGCCAACACAAGGAAGGAAACTACAACCTAGAAAAAGCAAAGAAGTAATCTTCCAACAAACCCAAAAGAAGATAGCTATACAAACATAATTCCACCTCTAATAACAAAAATAATAGGAAGCAACAATCATTTTTCCTTAATATCTCTTAACATCAATGGATTCAATTCTCTAATAAAAAGACGTAGACTATCAGCCTGGATGCATAAACAGGATCCAGAATTTTGCTGCATACAGAAAACGCACCTCAGTGACAAAGACAGACACTACCTCAGAGCAAATGGATGGAAAACAATTTTCCAAGCAAATGGTACCAAGAAACAAGCTGGAGTAGCCATTCTAATATCAAATAAAATATACTTTCAACCAAAAGTAATCAAAAAAGACAAGGAAGGATACTTCATACTCATCAAAGGAAAAATCTACCAAGATGAACTCTCAATTCTGAACAACCATGCTCCAAATGCAAGGGCACCCACAAACATAAAAGAAACTTTACTAAAGCTCAAAGCACACATTGCACCTCACACAATAATAGTGGGGGATTTTAACACCCGCTCTCTGCAATGCACAGATCATGGAAACAGAAACTAAACAAAGACACATTGAAATTAACAGAAGTTATGAACCAAATGGATTTAACAGATATCTATAGAACATTTCATCCTAAAGCAAAAGAATATACCTTTTTCTCAGCACCTCATGGTACCTTCTCCAAAATAGACCTTTTAATTGGTCACAAAACAGGCCTCAACAGATACAAAAAGATTGAAATAACCCCTTGCATCCTATCAGATCACCACAGACTAAGGCTGGTCTTTAATAATGAATAAACCAATGGAAAACACACATGCATGTGGAAACTGAACAATGCTCTACTCAATGATGACTTAGTCAAGGAAGAAATAAAGAAAGGAATTAAAGACTTTTTAGAATTTAATGAAAATGAGGAAATATCATACCAAAACTTGTGGGACTCCATGGAAGCAGTGTTAAGAGGAAAACTCATAGCTCTAAGTGCCTACAAAACGAAATTGGAGATAGCATACATTAACAACCTGACAGAACATCTGAAAGCCTACAATATAAAGAAGCAAATACACCCAAGAGGAATAGATGTCAGGAAATAATCAAACGCAGGGCTGAAATCAACCAGGTAGAAACAGAAAGAACTATACAAAATATCAACAAAACCTGGAGTTGGTTCTTTGAGAAAATCAACAAGATAGATAAACCCTTAGCCAGATTAACCAGAGGGCACAGAGACAGTATCAAAATTAATAAAATCAGAACTGAAAGGGAGACGTAATAACAGAAATTGAGGAAATTCAAAAAATCATCAGATCCTACTACAAAGGCCTATACTCAACAAAACTGGAAAATCTGGATGAAATGGACAATTTTCTAGACAGATACCAGGTACCAAAGTTAAATCAGGAGCAAATAAACCATCTAAACATTCATAACCCTTGAAGAAATAGCAGCAGTCATTAAAAGTCACCCACCAAAAAAAGAGCCCAGGACCAGATGATTTTAGTGCAGAATTCTATCAGACCTTCAAGGAAGACCACCAATTCTCTTCAAACTATTCCACAAAATAGAAACAGAAGGAACACTACCCAATTTGTTTTATGAAGCTACAATCACACTCCATACCTAAACCTCACAAAGACCCAACAAAGAAAGAGAATTTCGACCAATCTCCCTTATGTATATCGATGCAAAAATACTCAATAAAATGCTAGCAAACTGAATTCAAGAACACATCAAAACAATCATCCATTATGATCAAGTGGGCTTTATCACAGGAATGGAGGGATGTTTCAATATTCAGAAATCCATCAATGTAATCCACTACATAAACAAACTCAAAGAAAAAAACCACATGAACATCTCACTAGATTCTGAGAAAGCATTTGACAAAATTCAACATCTCTTCATTGTAAAAGTCTTGGAAAGATCAGGAATTCAAGGCCCATACCTAAACATAGTAAAAGCAATATACAGCAAACCAGTAGCCAACATCAAACTAAATGGAGACAAACTTGACGCAATCCCACTAAGATCAGGGACTAGACAAGGCTGCCCACTCTCTCCCTACCTATTCAATATAGTACTGGAAGTCCTAGCCAGAGCAGTGAGACAACAAAAAGAAGTCAAGGAATACAAATAGGAAAGGAAGAAGTCAAAATATCACAATTTGCAGATGATATGATAGTATACTTTAGTGACCCCAGAACTTCCACCAGGAACTCCTAAACCTGATAAACAACTTCAGCAAAGTGGCAGGTTATAAAATCAACTCAAACAAATCAGTAGCCTTCTTTCATGTGAAAGATAAACAGGCTGAAAAAGAAATTAGGGAAATGACACCCTTCACAATAGTCACAAATAATATAAAATACCTCGGGGTGAATCTAACCAAGCAAGTGAAAGATCTGTATGACAAGAACTTCAAGTCTCTGAAGAAAGAAACTGAAGAAGATCTCAGGAAATGGAAAGATCTCCCATGCTCATGGATCGACAGGATTAATATAGTACAAATGGCCATCTTGCCAAAAGCAATCTACAGAATCAATTCAATCCCCATTAAAATACCAACTCAATTCTTTACAGAGCTAGAAAGAGAAATTCTCAAATTTATTTGGAATAACAAAAAATCCGGATAGCGAAAACCATTCTCAACAATAAAAGAACTTCTGGAGGACTCACCATCCTGACCTCAAGCTGTACTACGAGCAATAGTGATAAAAACTGCCTGGTATTGGTACAGAACAGGCAGGAAGATCAGTGGAATAGAGTTGAAGACCAGAAATGAACCCACACACCTATGGCTATTTGATTTTTGACAAAGGAGCTAAAACCATCCAGTGGAACAAGGACAGCATTTTCAATAAATGGTGCTGGTTCAACTGGAGGACAACATGTAGAAGAATGCAAATCGATCCATTCTTATTTCCATGTACAAAGCTCAAGTCAAGTGGATTAAGGACCTTCACATAAAACCAGATACACTGAAACTAATAGAAGAGAAGGGTGGGGAAGACCCTCGAATACCTAGGCACAGGGGAAAGTTTACCTGAACAGAACACCAATGGTTTATGCTCTAGGATCAACGAATTGACAAATGGGACTCTTAAAATTGCCAAGTTTCTGTAAGGCAAAGGACACTTCAATAGGACAAAACATCAACCAACAGATTGGGAAAAATCATTACCAACCCACATCGATAGAGGACTAATATCCAATATGTAAAAGAACTCAAGAAATTAGACTCTAGACAACCAAATAACCCTATTAAAAAATGTGGTATGGAGCTAAAGAAAGAATTCTCAACTGAGGAATGTGAATGGCTGAGAAGCATCTAAAGGAATGTTCAGCATTCCTTAGTATCAGGGAAATGTAAATCAAAACAACCCTGAGATTCCACCTCACACCAGTCAGAATGGCTAAGATCAAAAACTCGGTGATAGTAGATGCTGGCAAAGTTGTGGAGAAAGAGGAACACTCCTCCATTGTTGGTGGGATTGCAAGATGGTGCAACTACTCTGGAAAACAGTCTGGTGGTTCCTTAGAAAATTGGACATATCACTACCTTAGGACCCAGCTATACCAAACCTCGGCATATACCCAAAGATGCTGTAACATATAACAAGGACATATGCTCCACTATGTTCATAGCAGCTTTATTTATATAGCCAGAAGCTGGAAAGAACCCAGATGTCCTTCAACAGAGGAATGGATCCAAATATGTGGTAATTTACACAATGGAATATTACTCAGCTATTAAAAACAATGAATTCGATAAATTCTTATTAATGGTGAACAAAATATCATCCTGAGTGAAGTAACCCAATCACAAAAGAACATACATGGTATTCACTCACTGATTATTGGATTTTAGCCTGAAGCTTGAAATACCCAAGATTCAACTCACAGACCACATAAAGCTCATGAAGAATGATGATCAAGTTGGGGGTGGGGGGCTTCAGTCCTTCTTAGAAGGAGTAACAAAATACTCAAGGGAGCAAATATGGAGACAAAGTACAGCACAGAAACTGAAGGAGGGCCATTGCAGACCATTCCACAGGGGTATCCATGCCATGTGCAGTTACCAAAGGTAGACGTTGATGTGGATGTCAGGAAGTACATGCTGACAGGAGCCTGATATAGCTGTCTCCTTAGATGTCTGCAAGAGTCTGACATATTCAGAGGCAGATGCTCACAGCTAACCATTAAACTGGTCATGGGGTTCCCAACAGAGAAGATAGAGTGAAGACTGAAAGGAGTTAAGAGGATTCGTGACACCATGAGGAAATCAACAATATCAACCAACCAGATCCCCCAGGTCTAAACCACCAGCCTGGGAGTGCTTAGGGAAGGACTCATGGCTCCAACTATATATGCAAGGGTGCTATATATAAGTGGGAGAAGAGATCCTTGGTCCCATGAAGACTGGACGTTGTGAGGGGGGGATATTTGAGGGTGGGGCACGTGTGGGGGATATGAGGTACGGGGAGGTGAGGACGGGGAGGGTGGGTGGGGGTAACCAATGGGGAGGCAGGAGGAGGGAGGAAGGGATAGTGAGTTCCTGGGAGGGAGGGGGGAAATGGGGTAAGGAGAGAACATCTGAAATGTAAATAAAATTCCAATAAAAAAAAGAAAAGAAAAGAAAACAAAACAAAAACAAACAAACAAACAAAAGAAAATGGACAACAATGATGGAAACTGAAGAAATTCAAAAGATTATTAGATCCTTCTACAAAAGCCTATACTCAACAAAACTGGAAAATCTAGATGAAATAGATGACTTTCTAGACGATACCAGTTACCAAATTAAATTAGGATCAGATAAAGTACCTAAACATTCCTATAAGCCCTAAGAAAATAGAAGCAGTCATTAAAAATCTCTCACCCAAAATACCCCTGGACCAGATGGTCATAGTGCAGAATTCTATTAGATATTCAATGAAGACTTAATATCAATTCTTTTCTTTCTTTGGCGGTATATTGTATGGTTTGATTAATATATGGTGGGAGTATTTTCTTTTCTGGTTCAGTCTGATTCGTGTCTATCAACTTCTTGCTCGTTATAAGCATCTCTTTCTTTAGGTTGGGAAAGTCTTCTTCCAGGATTGTGCTGAAAGTATTTCCTGGGACTTCTAGTTGGGACATTCATATGCTTGTCTTTCTACTTTTCTTAGGTTAGCACTTTTCATGGTATCTGAGATTTCCTGGATATTTTTGTTAAAATGTTCGTTTTTGTTGCTGTTGTTTTAGATTTACCATTTTTTAAACTGATGTGTCAATTTCTTCTATTGTACCTTCTATGTTTGAGATTCTCTTTTCTATCTCCTGTATTATTTTAGTAATGCTTGCATTGTTTTCCCTAGGTTTTCCATCTCCAGCTACCCTCAGTTTGTGTTTTCTTTATTTCTTCTATTTCCCTTTTCAGATTTTACACAGTTCTATTTATGTCCTTCACCTGTTTAATTGTATTTTCCTATATATATTTAAGAGATATATACCTTTACTTTTTAAAAGCTTCTATCATATTTTAGGATTAGCTTTTATGATTGGTCTTTTCTTTCTGCTTTAGTTGTCTTATGATAGCCAAGTTCTTGGGTTAGTAGGATAGGTGTGCTCTAAAGGTGTCATATTTTTCTTGCTTTAGTTGACCTTGCTTTTTGAGGGTCTTTAGCTTTATTGATGACTTTAGTCCCTGAATGTTCCTGTGTTAGTAGGTATTGTAATGGAAGTTAGCATCAATTGTCTTGGTTTAGCAGACTTGTGATGGCTATCCTTGGGCTGTTTGGTCCCAGAGCAGTAGGTTTAAATGGTTCAGAATCCAGGGGTATGGTTCAGAATCTCCAGGTCTGATGAAAGTGGGTAGAGAGTTAGGCAAATAGGGTCTGTTGGGCAAGGGAATTTAACCTGCATGTTTCCAGATCCACAGGACTTGTGAAGATGGGCAGAGAATTTGAGGTAGATTTGAGCTTCAACAGGTATAGTAGACTGCTCAGGGACAAAGTCTTCAATTCTTAATGCATATTATTTGATGTATAGATTTAAAGACTTTTAAACAATTTTATTAATTTCTTCTGAGTTTTACATCATACAGCCTAGTCAGACTCATTTCCCCATTCCTTCATTTCTTTACAATTACAACCTCTCTCCAACAAATAAACAAAGAACTTCAACAACAACAGTAACACCAATAAAAGCATAAGATACATCTTATTATTAAAGCTGTAGTATATCACAGTGTGTCCCAACAGATATCCTTCTGTCCACACATCTTCCCTTGTACATGTTTACTACAATAAGTCATCAGTCTGGCTCTTGATTTCTGGGTTTTGTGACACAATCAAACTGTTATACTCACCAACACTCCTTCATGTTATTGAGATCCTGCATCCCTGCATCAGCAGGACTCTGGCAGATCCAGGGTCTTCTTTGCATCTTAGAACTTATGCAGTATCTGGATTCTGGAGAGTAGTATGATATACGCAGTTCCTCGTACTAGTACAGTCTCTGATAGAACATGGGCTTCTGCTGGATTTTTAGGCCAAGATGTGGAGAGAAGTGGAGAAAGTACTCCTGGAGAAAGCTAGGAGTGCTGTGAAAAACATTAAATTCTATGTATATGGTCTTACTTGGAGTTCAGATCCAGTGTACCCTCTGAAAGAATAGCTTATTTCAACTGGACTCCAGACCTATATGGATAGGAAGATGAGGGGAGTGAGTGCTGTTGGGAAAATCTTGGCAGATTTTGACTGAGGGTTGGTAGGCTCTGGACAGGTCTTATCTGGGTTCTGTGTGTAGCCATTGCCTCTGGTAAAGCAGAGGACATTTACTAGATTTGTGGGCTGGGATCTGAAGATGAGGGGCAAGTGTTTTATTGAGAGAAGCTTGGTGGGCTTTAAATCTATATTTTTATAATATTTTATACTTGTGTCAAAAAGTTCAATTACTATCACTCTTAATTTTAAATGTTTCCATCATTTGTTGTGTAGTGCAACTTCTAACTTTCAGTATTTATAATAAAATAAATTCATGTTTGGTATGAATGTTCTCATGTACCCTATTTAGATATCACAGCACAAGAATCTTTCAGTGGAATATCCATTAGGAACAAAAATGTGCTTAGTTATTGATATCACATCAATGAATGAAATTTAAAGCAGAACTTAACATATGTGACTTGGTTAGATAAGAAAAAATTCTCAGAAAATAAAATCAATCTTAAATTTTTCTAAGATTTTGTGTGTAGATTATTTTGCTATCAAATATATCTTTCCAGGTAATAAAGGTTATAGAAAGATACGACAACAATCCTATCATGTATTTTATATTATAAGTGAATAGCAAAAAAAATAAAAGAAGAAAAATATTTGTTAATTCCTGAAACATATTGACTGAGAAATTGTGTAAGAAGAAAATGATACAAAAAGGTAAAAAGTCAGTCAGTGTTGAATAAGATCTAAGATTCAGTCAAACAGAATTTGAACAAAAATCTTCATGGAAAATGAAGCTTCTACTTCTAAGAGCTTGTGTCACTCTACATGTGATATAGCATCTTGGTTACCTGGAAGTTAAGATAAGAATATTTGTTTGTTTCTTTTATGAAAAATCAATCGTCACTACTTGATGAACCATAGTGTATCAGTGTATCAAACTCTCTTGATAAGGGCACTGGATGTTTTATTCACAATAAACAATGTTGAATTTTCCAGTTCTTTTACATCTGGAGATATATAATTATAAAGGATAAAGTAATTTAGTTCTTGGAGATGTTTTAGATTTTTCTTAAGTAATTGCAGATCAAAGTGGCATGACAAGGGAAATTATTTGTATCTAGATACTTAAATATCTGTTTTACCAATGCATATATATATATATATATATATATATATATATATATAAAATATCTTATATAAGATAATAAATTTATAATTTATAGTATGTTTAATTTATAATGTATAATATATATAATATATATTATATTATATATATATATATATATATGTATAGTAAGAATTTTCTGCCTTTTGCCTGAGGTTTTCTCATACTAGTCTGCTCCTGTGAATACATCATATCTTGACCCATCCTAGAGGAACCACTGTACTAAAAGAAGTAGGTAAGTACCCTCCCCAAAACCCTATGGCCCAGAATTGCAGCCAGAACCTGAGGACACTCAGGACCCATCACCCACTCAAACCCCACACTCAGGAATACCTCTCCACTTTGCCCCTCTTGGTCCTTTTGGCTAGGGCAGACTCCTAACTGGTCTGTTCCTGTGAAGACACCATATCCTGACCTATCCTAGAGAAAACACTACACTCAGAACAGTAGGATTCAGGATCCCAGAGGCAACCTCAGTCCCAGGAGCTCTTCCACCCAGAAGCTCAGAATCACAGGATCACAGAGACAGCTGGACTCAGAGGATTCTGATACAAGCAAGATAACAGGAAAGACAGGATTCAGTCAGAGAAGGTGAGTGCAGGTAGCACCAGATGGCAAAAACTAAGTACAATAACATAAACAACAGAAACAAGGATATGTGGCATCATTAGAACCCAGTTTTCCCACCATAGAAAGTCCTGGACAGCCAATCACACAGGAAAACAGGATTCAGTTTTAAAATCACTTCTCATGATCATGATGGACATAAATAACTGCCTTAAATAAATACAGGAGAACACAAGGTAAACAGGTAGAAGCCCATAAAGAAGAAACACAAAAATTCCTTAAAGAATTGCAAGAAAACACAAGCAAACAGGTGAAGGAATAAGTTAAAAATTTTCAGGGTCTAAAAATGAAATTAGAAAGAATAATGAAATCTCAAAGGGAGATTATCCTGGAGATAGAAATCCTAGAAAGAAATCACCAGTCATAGACAAAATTATCACCAACAGAATACAAGAGACAGAAGAGAGAATCTCAGGTGCAGAACAAAATAGAAAAGATTGACACAACAGTCAAAAAAAATGCAAAATTAAAAAGCTCCTAATCCAAAACATCCAGGTAATCCAGGACACAATGAGAAGACCAAACTTATGGATAATAGGTATAGATGAGAGTTGACGATTCACAAATTAAAGGGTCAGTAAATATCTTCAACAAAATTGTAGAAGAAAATTTTCCTAACCTAAAGAAAAAGAGACACATGAACATACAAGAAGACTAGAGAACTCCAGATAACTAAAATGAAAAGAAATACCACTTGTCACATAGTAATCAAAACATGAAATGCTCCAAACAAAGAAAAAACTATTAAAAGCAGTAAGGGTAAAAAGACAAGTAATATATTAAGGCAGACTTATAAGAATTACACCAGACTTGTCAACAGAGACTATAAAAGATCCTGGACTGGTATAATACAGACCCTAAGAGAACACAAAGTCTAGCCTAGACTACCCAGCTAAACTGTACATGGAGAAACCAAGATATTCTGTGACAAATCAAAATTTACACAATATTTTTTCACAAATCTAGGCTTATAAAGGATAATAGATAGCAAAATTCAACACAAGGATGGAAACTAGAATCTAGAAAAAGAAAGAAAGTAATCTTCCAACAAACGTAAAAGAACATAGCTACACAAACATAATTCTACCTCTAATATGAAAAATAACAAGAAGCAACAATTTCATTTTTCCTTAATATTTCTTAACATCAATGGACTCAATTCCCCAATAAAATACAGACTAAGAGACTGGATACATAAACAGATACAAAATTTTGCTGCACACAGGAAATGCACCTCAGTGAAAAAGACAGATACTACCTCAAAGAAAAAGGCTGGAAAACAATTTTCCAAGCAAATGGTCTCAAGAAAGAAGCTGTAGTAGCCATTCTAATATTTAATAAGATTGACTTTCAACCAAAAGTTATCAAAAAAGATAAGGAAGGACACTTCATATTTGTTAAAGAAAAATCTACCAAGATAAACTCAAAATTACTGAACATCTATGCTCCAAATGCACTCACATTCATAAAAGAAATTTTATTAAAACTCAAAGCACACATTGTACATCACAAAATAATAGAGGGGACTTCAATACCCCACTCTAAGCAATGTATAGATCATGGAAAAACAAACTAAACAGAGACACAGTAAAACTAGCAGACAGTTATGAACAAATGTATGTAACAGATATCGATAGAACATTTCATCCTAAAATAAAATAATATATCTTTCTCAGCACCTCATAGTACCTTCTCCAAAATAGACCATATAACTAGTCACAAAACTGGCCTCATCAGATACAAAAAGATTGAAATAATCACTTGCATCCTATCAGATCACTGTGGAGTAAGGCTGATTTTCAATAATAACAAAACAATGGAAAGCCCACATACACGTGAGAAATGAACAACACTTTATTCAATGATGACTTGTCAAGGAAGAAATAAAGAAAGGAATTAAAGACTTTTTAGAATTTAATGAAAATGAAGGTGTGTCATACCACAACTTATGGGACACAATGAAAGCAGTGCTAAGAGGAAAACTCACAGCTCTAAGTGCCTCCAAAATGAAACTGGAGAGAGCATACATGAGCAACTTGAGAGCACACCTGAAAGCTCTAGAACAAAAAGAAGTCGAAACACACAAGAGGAATAGAGGACAGGAAATAATCAAACTCAGGGCTGAACAACCAAGTAGAAACAAAAAGAATTTACAAATTATCAACATAACCAGGAGCAGGGACTTTAAGAATATCAACAAAATAGACTAAACCCTTAGCCAGATTAACCAGAGGGCACAGAGACAGTATCCAAATTAATAAATCAAACTGAAAACGAAGACATAACAACAGAAACTGAAGAAATTCAAAAAATCATAAGATCCTACTACAAAAGCCTATACTCAACAAAACTAAAAAATCTGGATGAAATGGACAATTTCCTAGACAGATACTCATGATGCTGAGAAAACATTTGACAAAATTCAATATCCTTTCATGGCAAAAGTCTTGGAAAATTTAGGAATTCAAGGTCCATACCTAAACATAGTAAAAGCAATATATAGCGAGCTAGTAGCCAACATCAAGGAAAATGGAGAGGAACTTGAAGCAATTTCATTAAAATCAGGACTTGACAAGGATGACCATTCTCTCCCTAGCTATTCAATATAGTACTGGAGGTCCTAGCCAGAACAATTAGACAACAACAACAACAAAAAGGTCAAAGTGATAAAAATTGGAAGGAGGAAGTCAAAAATATCACTATTTGCAGATGATATGATAGTATACTTAAGTGACCACACACACACAAAAAAAATCCACAGGAGAACTCCTAACCCTGATAAACAACTACAGAAAAATGGCTGGATATAAAGTTAACTCAAACAAATCAGTAGCCTTCCTCTACTCAAAGGTATACATGCTGAGAAAGAAATAGTTACAAATAATATATAAAATACATTGGTGTGACTCTAACCAAGCAAATGAAAGTTCTGAATGACAAGAACATCAAGTCTTTGAAAAAAGAAATTGAAGAAGATCTCAGCACCATTTGTTGAAAATGATCTCAAAATACCTCCCACATTCATGAATTTGAAGAATTAATATAATAAAAATGGCCATCTAGCTAAAAGCAATCCACAGGTTCAACGAAATCCCCATCAAAATTCCAACTCAATTCTTCACAGAGATAGAGCAATTTTCAAATTCATTTGGAATACGCGAAATCCAGGATAGCAAAAACTATTCTCTAACAATAAAAGAACTTCTGGGGAATCACCATCCCTGACCTCAAGCTGTATTACAAACCAATAGTGATAAAAACTATATGTTATTGGTACTGAGACAGGCAAGAAGATCAATGGAATAGAATTGAAGACCCAGAAATGAACCCACACACCTATGATGACTTGATCTTTGATGAAGGAGCTAATACCATCTGGTGAAAAAAATTATAACATTTTCACCAAATGTGCTGGTTCAATGAAGGTTACCATGTAGAAGAATGTAAATCAATCCATTCTTATCTTCTTGTACAAACCTCAAGTCCAAGTGGATCAAAGACCTCCACATAAACCAGATACACTGAAACTAATGAAAGAGAAAGTGTGAAAGAGCCTTGAACACATGGGCACAAGAGAAAAGTTCCTGAACAAAATACCAATAGCTTAAACTCTAAGAACAACAGTAAACAAATGGAACCTCATGAAATTGTGAAGCTTCTGTAAGGCAAAATAAACTGTCAAGAGGACAGAACAGGAACCAACAGATTGGGAATAGATCCTTACCAATCCTACATTCAATAGTAGGTTAATATCCAATATATACAAAGAACTCAAGAATTTAGACTTCACAGATATACCAAATATAGTTGATCCTTAGAGGCGCAGAATTTGACATATTCAGAGGTGGATGCTCAGAGCTAACCATTGAACTGATTAACGGGTTCCTAACAGAAGAGTTAGAGAGAAGACTCAGTAGCTGAAAGTGTTTGTGACCTCACGGGAGAACAACAATAACAACCAACCAGGGCTCCCAGGGTCTAAACCACCAGCCTGGGAGCACATAGGGAGGGAACCTTGACCCCAGCTCTATATGTAGGGAGGATGACATTATCAGGCATAGGTGGGTGAGGAAGTCCTTGGTCCAGTGAAGGCTGGATGACCCAGTGTGGGGAAATCGTGGGTGGGGGTAGGAGTGGGAAGGTGGGTGGGGGCATATTCTCATAGAAGCGGAGGAGGGGGATGTGATAGGTGGTTCCTGGGTGTGGGGGGAATGGAGAAAGGGGATTACATCTGAAATGTAAATAAAATTCCAAAAAAATTTTTTAAAAAAAGCTATTACTCCTAGTCTTCCATTTTAAGGATCCATCAAAGTACAAGCTTATAACTTACAGGTGATCTTCATGAGATGGTCTGCCTCAGACTCTAACAATGCAGGTCAGATTTTTTCCTATAGGCAAGACCCATATGAAAACATTTTAGGAAAAGTTACCCTATTAATATGGTTTTCCCTGTTATTATTAAACATATATACAATCACCAGATATTTGCCAACCCTTGAGGGTAGATCTCTGCAGATCTATGATTTTATAGTCTTGTATTGATGCTATATAGACAAATAGATGACTTCTCAATTCTTTATGATTATCCTATAAGAATCCCTAAAATTAGTTAGTATTTATTAAGCTCTTTTATATTGAGACTGCTTTTAGGTCCTTTTCTGATAGTCAAAACTGCTATGAGAACTCTGTCAGTCTTCCAAGTATCATCAGTTAATTGCTTCTAGAGGGTAACCAGAGTAGCACATTACAATGTTTGTAATTCCAATAACCAAAGGTCATAAAAAGAAATTAATTAGCTATTATATTTGCTAGTACAGAAAATAAAATATTGATTGAGTTTATCTATGGAAAACTTCAGTAATAACTTAGTTATTGTCTTACACTACAAGAACCTGTGGAGCTTGGCAGGTGATGAAGGATTAGTCAGATAAATACTTCTATGGATATGCATGTAAATTTTTTTGTTGTTAACTTCTATTTCAATTTATGATTTGGATTTTTCTATAAACTTGTGATGAAGCTTCTACCATGTGATCATGTATTATGAAAGATTTATTAGTTCTGAGGACAAGGGGAAGTGTCAGAACAGAGCTGAGAACATTTTAGAAAGAACACATATTAGTCAGATGTGAACAGAACATGTTATACCAGAACTGAACAAAAATTTTTAGTCAGGATACAAGAGAACTTTTCTCACAGAGCTGAACTCAAGAAGAAATTAGACAAAAGGCAACATAGGATTAGAAAAAAAAGGTGGGGGGTTGAGAGTAAGAGCATTATTGTGACATCAGAGAGGAGAAAAAGCAAGGTTACAAGGAGAATGCAGAGTGGAATAACTTAGAAACTATAAGGTATCATAAAGAACTAACAAAGCAATATGCAGAATGTAGAGAGGAAAAGGAAAAAGAAGCTGCAGAGAGAGCAGAAGGAACAAGCAGGTTCACCTTGCAGTGGAAAAGAAAGGTCTTTTTTTTTTTTTTAATACCAAAGCAGGCTTAATCTAATTCAAAGAATCAAAGATTTCTTATTACAAAAGGGGGTTTAATTTATTTGGTGGTAAAAGGGTAGAAGCTTTTTATCTATGCAATGATGATTGAAGCTCATTTTTCATCCATAACGAGTGAAATCTGTCTACAAAGGTGCTTGATCTTTTCCTCCTAATACATAGTAAGTGTGTGTGTGTGTGTGTGTGTGTGTGTGTGTGTGTGTGTCTGTGTGCATGCACGTGTATGTTTGTAAGTGGTTTGAATGGAAATGTATAAATATGCCTGTGTGGATCTGTATATAAATTAATGTGAATTTATGCATATTTGCTTAAGTAAAGTTTTCCTTTATGTGAACCTTATTCTCTTATCCTGGCTCAGTAGAAGTTTATTGCTCCCAAGTTCGCCCTACTTTGAAAAACAAGAGGCATCTGGACAAATGGGAAAAGACACTAGCAATAAATCTTCTACTTAATCTCCTGCTGTTTTAATATGACATGCTAAATGGCATGTCTGCAGTTCTGTCCTCAGAGAAAAACAAAAGGCAGATCAACTATGGCAGCAAAGTAATTTTGACTAGATAACTGAACCTTTAATTAAAATTCAGCAACCCTAAACATCTAAGACAACAATCTTAACCTCCACTGATGTTCTTCCCCCCTCTTGCCTCAAGGAGAACCAAAAAAAAAGCAACCCCAACCCTACCTGGGATGTTCCCAGCAAATCATATTCCAATAGACCCTACAATGACATACTTTGTCTGTAAGACATGAAGAAATTAAATTGTAACTACACTAAAAAACTATCATGCTTGTTTTCAAATTAGGAAGGACCAGAGGGACTTGAATGCTGCTGAGTGAACTGTCTTCAACATTCTTGCTTTATTGAGCTTACATGCGAAACTGCAAATATAATAGGCAGGTTATGTTTACTTGTGCAATATTTGAGCAGTCATCATGGGAAAGACCAACATTCTTCCAATAGAATAATTCAAGGCCCATCCTCCAAAAGGGAGGATTAAGCCATATGCCATAGACAGAGAAAAAAAACTTGTGGCTATTGAAGCTACTCCTATGGTTTATCTAGGTTGATGTGATATGCCTGTGAAATTGATTACACTTATATTTCAGTGTTGTTATTTTCAGCCTCAATTCATAACCACTGGTGAAGATCCTGAGATCAAGTGTTTGTTACTGCATTATAGTAGCCTATTTCTTAACCATTTATGGAAATCTAAAATTACTCCTTCCATGGATAAAAGGGAACTTTAAAAGAGGACGAAGAATGAACATCAGAGAAAAAGGAAGAAGTGGAGTACTGTATAATACTCTAATTTTAGATTGAAACTTCCCACTCAAACAAAAACATAATAAAACAAAAATTCTTAGATGCAAGGAAGAGTTGCAATGAAGAATTTGAAACTATGCTACCTTCCTGGGAGAAAGAGAAACAAAGGGATCTGCCTATAAGATCTTTACATTAGAGAGTTTTTGGAATGGCTACTTCGTCTCTAACCTTTTGCACATCCTGAAGTTTATGCAGTAATCCAGATTCCCAGCTTTGGGCTGTTTCTCCCATGATGGGCTGGGATTTAGTGAGTTATTTCTTCCCCTGTAAGTAACCTCTCAATAATATTCTTGTAAGCAATGCCAAAATTCTAATCCAAAATATTGATAGTTTCACCAAACTACATTTAGATACTTGCATTTAGGTTTTTATTATATTTTATTTTTGGTGTGTTCCCTATCTCTGGGTAATATATATTTATGCTGAATTTATCCAAGGAAAGTTTGTAATACAACAAAACTCAAGAGTATATGGAAGAATTTTGAAAGGCCAAATTCCTATTGTTAACTTTATTCAATAGAATTTGCATTGTAGCAGAAGCAAATATTTAGGTTTTATTGTCTGATGTATTCATATATTGCCCAATGAGATCTATCTCCAAGGGATATCACCATGTCTGTAATTTAACTGATAGTTATTCCTGTCACAACATTCTTTAAGGAACCCAATAAGTTTTTTTTAAAGGGATACCCTTCTTTAAATCATGAATTTAGGAAAGAATTGCCAGCTCTTCATAAATTGTAGATTCTTTATTACTACACCCATGGAACAATTCATGATCAATTCGTATCTTGTCCAGGAGAATGTCACAGTAAGCTTATGGAATATTTAGGGACTAGAAATTAGTTAATGATACTGTAGTAACTCTATAAACTATAGTTTTTACATTATAATTTCTTTTAAAACATGACCTAAACTGGTACCAAGTTTAAAAAGTTCTTCTTTTAATCAGCATTTCTCTTCAACCGTTCTAAGAATATTCTCAGATTTTATGGTCATTCAAGTAGCAGGATCTCTCCCAGAACATAATTGAAATTCTAGATTTCTGACCTTAAGAATTCCTGTCATATCCTACCATTATAACACATAATATAATATAATTCCCATGATTCCTTAAATTTAATTCTGAAAATAACAACCTTCAAAATATTGATGGCAGATAAGATAGCCTAGACAATATTTAAATTTGATTCTCTTTGATTATTTCAAACATAATGAATGCAACACTATCGCATAATCTTTTCCTAGTTTTCCCCAAAATATATGCCAATCTTTTCCAAACTTCTTGGCTTTGGTTTTTGGTAACTCAGTATGTTCAATTATTGATGATAAAATGTGCATAGGTTTAGGGACATTCACTAGAGCAGAGGGGAGGATCTTACCATAAACAATGTACTTGAATGAGTTTTCCTTCCACAGGCATTCTTTAATGCCTATATCCTATAGTATGCTTGGAGGGAGAGGGCCTAAAGAAGATTTCCTGCATGTATGCTAGGATTTTCACTTTTTAATCTTCTGTAGATTTTTCTTAGTAATGAGAACTATAATTGCAACAGCATATTATTATGAAGATAGCATTTCACAGCTCTTTTAGTCAGTTAGTCACTTAATTTCTTCTGCTTCCTATGCCAAAACCTTTCCTAAGCCTTGATGGTGAGGGGATTCTGTTACCCATTCTATGCAAGTTGAATCAACTAGTCTGTTATTCTTAGTACAACAAATCATTTTGCATTTCTCACTTGACTTCTTTATATCATATAAATAACTTTTATGACTAAGTTTTATATAAACTTATGTCTTAGATAGTAACATAATTATTTAGAAAGGTATATGATACTATGACCACATATCAAAATAACAACACACTGTTATATTATAGGCCATTTTTACATCTTCAGCTATCACGTTTTCCAGAGCCTTACATTATAAGTCATAAAACATCGTCATGTTATGAATTCTTCTATTAAAAAAGAAAACTGTAATGTCTCAACATCATTAATTTTTTAATGTAAGTAAGTGATATATTAGATTATTATTATATTAGGAGATATTAAGGAACATAAGCACACAATGTTATGGTGTCTATTTTTAGGTGAGGGAATGTTCTTTTGGGGCTTCCTTCTTTGCTTGAATTTTAATTTTCATGTTTTCTTCCTGGGAATAAAAGTTCAGGTGAATCATTCATTTTTCCATTAATGTATTCATTGAATTTACATCCTGCTCACAGCCTCCCCTCTGATTACTTACCTGGCATGGTTCCTCCCTATTTTTTCCCTTCCCCTTAGATCCTGACAAGGAGAGAACTACCCGGTGTCAGGAGTAGCAACACAAATTAAGACATCCAATGACTGAAGAACTAGGCACAACTTCTCCCACTGAGGCCAGACAAGGCAATCAGTCATTAGAACAGTCAGGTAACAAAGTCAGGGATAGCCTATGCTCCAAGTGTTTGCAGACCTGAATTCCAAGCTGCATTTCTGCTACATTTGTGCACATAGCTTAGGTACAGTCCATGTATAATCATTAGTTGACAGTTCATCTCTGGAAGCTTGCACAGATCCAGGTTGATTGTGCCTCTGCAGGCCATGATCTATTTGGGTCTTTCAATCCTTCCCACAATTCTCTCAGAGGACTCCTGAGCTGTGTTCAATGTTTCCCTATGGTTCTGTGAATCTGTTTCTCTCAGTCACTGAGTGGAGCATCTAAAAGTATAATTATGCTAGGCTCCTGAGTGCAAACATAGTAGAATACCTTATATAGTTGAAGGGATTGGTTTTGGCCAATGGGATGAGTCTTAAGTAGGCCTAGTCATAGGGTAGTTACTGACTCAGTCTGCTTAATCTTTGTCCTTACACTTCAGTGTGGTCTGAAGCACAAATTAGGGGTTGACGGTTTTTTAGTTGGTGTCCCCTGGGAGTCCTGCTTGTCTACAGGAATTGGTCATTTCAGGCTCCAAATCCCACACTGCCAGGAGTCTCAGTTAGAATCCCCTGTCTAGATTCCTTGGAACCTCCACCACCAAAGGTCTTTGACACATGATTGAGATGCCTCCTCCTAATCCTACTGCTATTTTTTGTTTACAGCCTTGGCCCTCTCTCCCTATCTGTCCCTATACCTGATCCCCCTGATCACCTTGATGCCCCTGATCTCCAACCCATTCCCTCTCCCACCCAATTCCCTCCCACCATCCTCATCCAATTTTATTCTATTTCTTAGTCTGAGTAAGATACAAGCATCTTCATTTGAGACTTCCTTTTTATTCTTATAATCTCACAGAGTCAATTCACATAGAAAATATTTTAATTATGTTTTTAGATTTCTTTGCAGTTCTAGTTCAAAAGATAAGGTTTCCTTATTAAATCTATATGACAATATACACATTGCATATAAACAATGTACATGGCAAATTTTTTTCTGGGATCTAAAAGTAACATACAATTGGTAGTGGAAATTAGGTGTCAAATGAAATAATTTCTATAGCCAAGTAACAATTTTAAGATATTAGATGCTTCAATGATAAAAGCCTACCAGCATTAAAAGTATAAAATGCCTTGATTGCATGATTTGAGCCAATAGACTGATATCCTGATCATATACTAAAATTTTATTATTCAGATTGTTTTCTACATTTTTAATGGTAGAAAAGCATATAATATCCTAATACATAGAAACAATATGCTGATCATGTGGATATTTTCAGAGTACTATGTAAGCAATTAAACTCAATTGATACTTTTAGCTTTAGCATGCATTTTCCTAAACTCATGAAAAGAATTTATTTGTGATCTCACAAAATAATGTAGCTCTTTGGCAAAAATATGCAAAGAAGCATCCCTGCACTGGAGGCCATGATACAGAAGACCTCCACAGCAACCATAGTCTTGCTCTTAGTGCAGTAGTAGACAGGGAGGAAGGTGATCCAGACACTACAGAACCAGCATGCTGAATGTCAGGAGCTTGGCCTCACTGAATGTTTCAGGCAGATTCCTGGCCTGGAAAGCTACAGTGAAGCTGGGTAGAGCAAGAGAGCCCACGTATATCCCAGGACACAGTAAAAAGCAATCACTGAACTTTTGTTACAAACGATGATGTGTCCATGTACCATGTGTAGATCAGCATCAACAAATGGTGGAGAAGTTCCCAGCCAGATTCCACAGAGAATCATTTGGATCATGGTGCATATGAGAATGATGTAATTAGGTGCCCTGAAAGCAGCAGCCACCTCAGTCTTCTTCCTGGAACAGTGATCTTAATTGCTAGTACTACAGTAATTGTCTTGGCTAAGATACTAGAAGCAGACACAGTGAACACAATGGAAAATGTGGTTTGCTGAAGGATGCAGTTGGCCATACTGGGATGACCAATGTAGAGCAGAGAAGAGACAAAACAAAATATGAGGGAGATGATTAGGATATAGCTGAGAGTTTCATTATTGGCCTAGACTATGGAAGTGTCTCTGTGTCTCAAGAAGATACACAGTACAATAGCTGAAAGAACAGAGAAGCTTAGAGCCAAGCGAGCCCGAGCCATTCCCAAGGGGTCTCCATAATCCAGAAAGGTCACAACTTTTGGAGGCAGTTAGTTTGATCTGTGTTGGCATACTCATTCTCTGAACACTTCATATATTGATCCGTGCCTAGTATAGGAAGGGAAGTATTTTCGGATTTAGTTTTTCTCAAGTAATCACAAGATACAGTAAACTTATACTTTAGAAATTCATAATTAACATAGACTAACATCTTGTGTTAGAAACAAGCTTAAATATGGGAGTTTCATAAGATGTGATCCTAATTTTCATTGCTTCTAATCTTTATGAAAGCTTCTCTTCATATTTATCTAATATATTCAAGATGTTTATTGTATTTTTCAAAAACAAAACTGTTTTGTTGCTTAATTTTTGTTTCCACTATAGTATGTTTTAGATTGATCACTCATAGCATCACACCTTTTTCACTTATAATTGTATATTTTGTAAAAGAAAACTTAGAAGGAGATGTGTCAGTACATGTATGTATCAGCAAAATGTGTAGTCCTACATGTATTCTCAAGCAAATATTTAGGCATATAAACTGTACTATTCCATGTCTTAGAAAAGAATTTACAGTCAAATTTTCTAAACCATTAGAATACCAAACTCTCTTCTAAATATTTTTTCTTATACACAAAAATATTTATATCCCTTATCATTCATTATGGAAACTTACCTTTGAAAGAGACAAACATAGTTAGATAACACCATAGTCAAAAAAATTTAGAGTTTTGGAGTCCAGTCCAATGGATACATCTATAAAATCAGTTCCTCAATTAAGGATCGAAAATTATAATGAAAGTGTTAAAGTGCTTAAGAGTTCAAGGACAAGAGAGTTTTATATAAGTGTGTATTTTCTAGTAAGGTCACAAGTAACACCCATAAACATCTCACTATAAAGGGCTTCTTAACCCTGAATTAACTGAAAATAAAAAACAAAAAACATGACACATTGGGGTAGGGAAGGAACATCATGCATTATTCTATCTTAGAGATATATAGATATCTTAGAGATAGAATTACATATAACAAAGGAAAATGGAGAGTGAGTTAAAATGCTTTCACTGAGTAGTGTAAACTAATTAATTATAATTGGACTAAGAACATTATCTTCCCCGTGTATGTACAAGTAATATATAGAGTAATGTGTTTGTACCTAGAAATATATATATGTATATGAGAGTTTGTGTGTGTGTGTGTGTGTTTGTGTAACAGAAAAGGGGAGAGAGAAAGAGAGAGAGACAGAGACAGAGAGACAGAGAGACAGAGAGAGAGAGACCACGTAATAAAATGCCATAAATTTGAAAAAGTGTAAGGAGGGGAGTTTGGGATTTTTTGTAGAAAAGTTAGGGAAATGAACAATGCAATCATATTGTAATCTCCAAAATAAGAGTATTATAAACAGCACCAGTAACTTCAAGGGAGGAAGAGACAACATGAAAAATCATAACCCAAATTCTTTATATGACAAAAATATCACCTTCAGTTTTATGATTTAGTGTGTGAATTGTGGCAGAGCACAGTATATGCCAGTTTTTACTTATTTATGTAAGATTTATCATGTAAGATTTGACTATCCAGTACTCCATAGGCTGTAGTACTTATTTAAAAATAACATGCTCTAATAATGGTAAATGCTTAAAAATTAATTTTGACAGATTTTACGAGTTAGACGTTTTTGAGATTCCTTCCATTCGTATACTGGTAGTTTACACAATAGTATATTCAGTTTTTTTTTCAATCAAATTAAGCTAATAGATAAAAGTGGAGAGGACATGTGATACATGTGACATGTGTTGAAGAGTATGTGTGAGAGTGAAAAGGGAATGCACAGAAGTATGTAGGAAGGTGGGAGTTCAAGAAAAGAAAGAAAAGCTCACAGGAGAAAAGCAGAGTGTATAGGAGAGTTCAGTGTGTGCAGCCTCAAGCTGCAAGGCAAACAAATGAGCAAGAAAGAAAGCAGAGAGTGAGAGAGAGGAGAGGAAAATTTTAAGCCTTGAAAATTGTCTTTTAGCTTGTACCCAAAAAAGTAGTTTGTGTATATTTACTTTGCACCTTCAAGATAACCCTGCTTCCAGTTGAGAATTCCAATTCTGTGCTGAGGCTGGACCCAAAGCAACCCCATAGGAAGATCAGCATGTTAAACTTACCCAGACCCCTGGGAGATCCCAACAACGTAGCCCCCAACAAAGAGCACACATGAGTCAGTCAGAGGTCCCTTACATATACAGAGCATAGGTCTTTCTATTCTAGTCACAGTGGAAGAACACATGTATAATCCTCTAGAAACTTAAGGCCTCAGGAAAAGGGTAGATATATTGGGGATACATCCTCTAGAGGCAGGAATGGATAAATGGAATGAGGAACGTGGAAGGGAGCTGAGGGGGACAACTAAAGCAAAATAATCAAGTATTATAAAATATTCTATTTTAAATCTTCAAGAGTTACAACACCTGCTCTTCCACAGGCCACACCTGCCAAAGACCAGGTAGGATCTCTGTAGACCATCTCCATTCTGTTTATTTTTTACAAAAATTCTCAGGGTCCACCCTAATCTTCAAAAGAATTATAAGGGCAGCTTTGTTGTAAAAAGTATTTAAATCCAAGTCCGGGTTTCTACATCACATTATATTATTGAGTTACTGGGTAAACCACACAGAGACTATATTCTTGTAAATCTTACCCAACACAAGATGTGGGTAGTGCTTATCATCCATGCTGTTAAATCTATTTCACTATCTATAACTCTGGATTATTACTACAACTTATATGTTTCATCTGGGCTGCTTTAAACTCTAATGGGCCCAAAAGCTTACAAGGTCTTGTTATATATGGCTCACCTATCTCATTGCAGTTTTCCCTTCTATCTCCTGGACAATCTTCTTTCTTCTTCCTCTGACCCCAAGCCTGGCAAACATAAACCCCGACCCATCTTTTCCCTGCCTAGCTAATTACTTATGGGAATCTTTATTCAGCAGTCAGAAATAAATTGCTGTTGGGTCACAGGGGCTACATGCAGAATCCAGAACTTGAGGGTTCACAATAAGTATAGCAATACAGTAGAAGATAAAACCTCAAAATGCTTCATCTCAATCCTATCCAAGCTTCCTGTAGATCTGATAGACCACCACACTTGGCCTCACATTTACCAGCCACCAACACTATTATGTCTTGGCCATGAACACGCCAATAAAGCTGATCAGAAAAGCAGGCAAATCTCTGCAAACAAATTAATCCAGAGAGAGAATATAAACCAAAGAACAAAACTCCCATTCAACCAAGACAAACACAGAAAACAGTGGGTCAACATATAATAGCGCCATATGTATCCCTTCATGTCAGCCTAAGAACCTGTACAGTAACAGCCAGGGCTGTACATCACTATCACAATCGGTCCTTATTTTCCAACATAGTTAAAATACAAGAAAAAGGCCTTAAAACTAGAATATGTATGAAGATTTCAGTGGTCTTTAAAAAGGATATGAGTAAATCACTTAAAATGTGAGAAAATGCAATAAATTCTTCAAAGAAAGCCATGAAAATGCAAACAATAAGAGGAAATTAATAACTAGCTAAAGAAGATCAAGAAATGAAAAAAGAAAACAAACCATTGAAGGGAACCAATACACAGTTTAAGACCTGATAAAGGAAAAAGAAGTAAAGTAGAAATGTGTGTTTTTTTTGGAGACTCGGTTATGTCAAATTATGTTTTGTTGGGGCACACAGGTGAAGAGATGTCTTACTAAAATTGACATATAAAAGAATATTTCCCTGAAGCAGATACAGGTGAAAGGATGTTTTGCTGGAGCAGACATGAAAAAGAATGTTTTCCTGAATCAGATGCAGGTAAAAGGATATTTTGATATAGTAAAGACATGAAAGTTCCATGATGAGAGAGTATGTATCCACAAACATTGGGAAACAAGCATCAAGCATTGGTTTTGTTTGCTCTGTCACACAACTTGTTGCTAACAACACCAATGTATTGATTTGCTTTATATTGCATTTTTCAGCTCAAGTTGTGATAATGCAGCCAACTGAGAGAAACTCAGCCAAGAACTGTTCCTGAGTTTTCTGAAGCAGTTTGTCACTTCTGAAGCCTGGCCTCAGGCTAGATGTTGAGCCTTGTGGCTCCTTCAAGATTGAACTACAGCTGTTGGTTTGTGCCTGGTGTCTGCCTCCCTAAGGACTGTTCTATAGCTGCTGAGTCATTTTCTGGTGTTTGCTATGAGAATGAACTGCTGAGAAAGGAATGGAGCATGCCACCAAAGAACTATTGCTGAACAGGTCCACTTACCCCATACCCTAATAACTTTTGTCTTCCACTACCTCTGTTGGTTATTTAGATGAGGCTGATCTCAAGATGGAGTAGATTTGCCCTCTCACCACGAGTTAGCTACTTGCTATCCCCTGAGTTTCATTGTTTGGCCACCACTCAGCTGGACTCTACCATGCCCCCTCTATATGTAACATCCAGGTCTGCAATACCAAGAACATTCAGTAGAAGTTTGCACAAATGACGTCTGCTCCACTGGGAACATCCAGGTTAGGTCCATCTTCTTAATAGCAGCTACACAAGGAATATATAGGACAACCAGATGGATAAAGGCAAGCTAAAGAACACAATCAACAAGAACAAGTACAATATGGAAAGAAGGTACAAGACAGAATGTTATTGGATAAACCCCCAGGGACCACTAGATACTTTATTAGCAGAGAGAACTCTATGTTCTGTGCTATGTGACCACTAGACATCTTCCTTATGTGGGAATTTGTGGTCAAGTGTTCTAGGCCAGAAATCTGGTCAGGAGTCGGTGAAATGCCAACATAAATTTTTTATAGACTTTGATAGAACATTTCCTAATCTTGAAGAATAACAAAATTGCTGGGGTGAATCACTGAAAGGATGGAAACCAATGATGGAATGATGAATGTCTCAGCAGGCCCATGCCAAGGCATCTCTTTCCCCTGAGGGATCAGCCACACGAAGGTATAGCATAGAATAGAGTTTATTTAGGGCATGGGGTGAGGAGCCAGGAGGGGTGGTAGAGGCAAAGAGAGAGAGAGAGAGAGAGAGAGAGAGAGGAGAAGAGAGAGAGAGAGAGAGAGATGAGAGAGAGAGGAAGAGAGGAGAGAACAAGTAGAGAGAGAGAGAAGTAGAGACTGGCCATGACCACGTGGAAATAGGCGGAAGGAAAGGGGGTAGGGGGCAGAGAGAACCTATAGGCAAGAGATCAAGGGAGCAAGAGAGCAAGAGAGTAAGAGGAAGAAGAGGGGGCAGACAGCCCCTTTTATAGTGGGCAGGCCTACCTGGCTGTTGGCAGGTAACTGTGGGGAGGAGCATACCTGGCTATTGCCAGATAGCTGTGGAGATGGAGTTTATACAAAATACTAACAATCACTATTTCTGATTTCAAGTTGAACCTATAGAACTGTAGTATTAAAAGTTGTATGATATTGGCATAAAACTAGGCAAATTAGTCAATGGAATGGAATTGAAGATGACAGATAAATTCACACACCTATGGGCCCTTGATATTGCATAAAGAATCCAGAAATACAATTTTGCAGGGGGGAAGGAATCTTTAAGAAATTGTGTGGGTTAAACTGGATGTCTATATGTAGAATATAAATAGATCCATATTTATTTCCATACACAATTCTCCTGTCTAATTTGGATCAAAGACCTCAACATAAAATTAGACCAATGTACCTAAGTGTAAGAGTATGGTCAAAGGAATACATTGACAGAAGACATTGTGTCCTGAACAAAAGACCAACAGGCCAAACAAAACACCAAAAATTCATAATGGATCATTTTATAATTGAACATCTTCATTAAAACAAAGGACCACCAAAAATTAAACAATGCCACGGCTTAAGAATTGGTAAATCTTTTTACCCCCTTTGCATTAAAAGGAAGGCTAATATCCAAAATATAGAATGACTTCAAGAAACTAGATAACAAAAAAAATAATATTTAAAATTTAGATACATCAATAAACAGAGAATTGGAAAGAGCGGTATCTCAATGGCTGTGAAAACACTTAAAGAGGTTTCATTATCCTTAATCATTATGGAAATGCAATTCAAATCAATTTTAGGGATTCCATCTTTAACTGACAAAAGGCTAAGTTCAATAACAGAGGTTAATAGCTCATGTAACCAAGCATGTGGGGCAAGGCAAATGTGTCTCCATTGCTGATAGGAAAAATAAACTTATTAAACAACTATGAAATAAATATGGCAATTTCTCAGAAAACTGGGAAGATCTATTGCCAAATCTAGATACACACCTCTTGCATATTTGCCTAGTACTCTCATGTACCACAAGGACAATTGTTCAACTATGTTTTTGTGTCTACATTCAAAATAGCCAGAAAGTGAAAGTAAGTAGATGTACATAAACTGAAGCCTGCGTAATAAAGTTAGCATACATTTATACAACATATTAATACTCAGTTGATAAAAACAAAATGGCACAATGAAAAATTTTCCTGGCAAATGTATGGAATTAAAAAAAAGTCATCCTGAGTCAGATAACCACATCTAATAAATAGATGTAGTATCATGCATTTAAAAGTTGATATTAGTGTTAATAAATTATAAACACAAACAATACACTGAACTAGAGAGGCTAGATAATGAGGTCTGGAGTAGAGGAGCATGAGACTTCCTGGGTTGAGGAAATTGAATAAGTCCATTTTGTTTGTTGAGGACAGAAGAAGAGCAAGTGGTCTGTTGTGAATTATGGAAGAAGAGTGAGAGTGAATAGCTCAAATTTGAAGGTATTTGTTTGACTATGTAGAAATATATGTACAGTAGAAATATTTTGGAATCTATGAGGATGGCTCTAGTGAACATGTCTAATAATGGAGATTACAGAGGCTAATGCTGGGCTCTTTGGCAATCAAGAAAGTGTTGTGCTGTGTAAAATTGGTTGAGTTATTGACTTTAAGGTGAGAAGAAAATCTGCAAACAACCCAGGTTGATGCTTGGTCAGAATGTAACCATCTCATACCTGATAGTATGGCCCCATTGCTTATGACAATTTTGACACTGGTTATTGAATAGGGAAAAAGGTGTAGTTGTTATGGCTAGAAGTCTTGTACTACAGGCTATGTAAAGATAAACCAGATGTTACAATATTTTTCTATACCTTTCACCTAATACGACCACATTGAAAGATGTGCTGTGGAAATGGTACCCACATAACTTGTTGAAATGACCAAAATGACACATTTTAACCTGAATAGATATGCAATCTATAAGGTGTCCAAACCGAAACCCTACTTGGATGGTCATAACCTGGACAATGGATATTCCAGAGAATTAGCAAATGTGAAATAGTACTGTTCTATAAAAAATTAAATTTAAAGAATGATTCCTAATTTATATATATATTATTTATTATTCATATATTTTTATTATTATTGTTATGTTGTTAGATCGTGTCCTATCCTGGAATCAGCAGAGAAGATTTCTTAGTAGCTGATAGGAGCAGGTGTATAGACCCTTAGACAGGAATGGGAGACAGACTAAATTTGATATCTTCATTATATTCTTCCATTTCAATTAGGTAGGACTCTCACGTGAGAATCACAAAAAATTAAAAGCATTTAGCAAGAAGCCTGTTTGTAGGTCTGCACCAGTTCCTCTGCATAAATGGTATGGCTTTTTACTTGAGTTTTCTGTGGGACTCCTAAGAGTGGGAGCAGGTATATCTCTGACTGTTTTGCGGCCTTTGAAACTCATTTCTCCTATTGATTTGCCTTATTCAGCCTTGATATGATGACCCTTGGCTTATCTTATTCTATCTTCTGTTGTTCTGTTTGACATCTACACTTTTCTGAACATAAAAATAAAAGGGAATGGTTCTGGAAAGAGAGATGTGTGAGAAGCCAAGAAGAATAGAGGGATTGGAAACATGACTGGATGTACTATATGAGAGAAGACTCTATTTACAATGCAGAAGAAAAACTTATATGAGCAAGGCAAATTTAATAAAATTTATTTTAGTGTCCTGTATTCAGCCAACATAAAAGTCAATAAACTTTATTGTTTATTTGATTTTGATGCATATGCTCTAATATTAGTAGCATCAATAAAAGTTTTTTTTCCTTTTTTAATTTTAATTTTTTTGCTTATTCACTTTATAACCCGTCCCAGTCACCCCCTCCCACCATCCTTCCCCATCTCTACTTTTCTGAGTACCCCCTCCTCCTGTATCCCCCACCCTGCCACTTTAAGTCTCTGAGAGGCTAGGTGCTTCCTCTCCCATTGAGGCCAGATGAGGCACCCAGCTAGAAGACCATACTCCATATACAGGCTGCATGTTTTGGGATAGCCCCCACTCCGGATGTTTGAGACCTACATGAAAACCAAGCTGCACATTTACAACATATGTGCAGGGAGGCCTAGGTCCAGCCCATGGAGGTAGATCTGTGTAGACTAGGTATGCTCCACGGTTGGTGATTCTGAGAGCTCCAAGGGTTCAGGTTGGTTTTACTCTGTTGATCTTCCTGTCCAGTTCCTATCTCCTTAGGGCCCACAATCCTTCCACCTATTCTTCTATAAGAGTCCTCAAGCTCCATCCACTGTTTGGCTCTGGATGTCTGTATCTGTTTGAGTCAGCTGCTGGTTAGAGCCTCTCAGAGGACAGCTTGCCCCTGTCTGTTCTCAGGCTGGAGGTTTTAGATCCTGGGAGCTCTGGTTGAATCTTTTGATACTCATTCTAAAAAAGGACAAAAGCACCCTCACTTTGGTCTTCCTCCTTCTTCTTGAGCTTCATGAGGTTTATGCATTGCATCTTAGGTATTGTGTGTTTTGGGGCTAATATCCGCTTATCAGTGAGTGCATACCATGTGTGTTCTTTTGTGATTGGGTCATCTCACTCAGGATAATATTTTCTAGCTCCATCCATTTGCCTAAGAATTTCATGAGCTCATTATTTTTAATAGCTGAGTAGTACTCCATTGTGTAAATGTACCACATTTTCTGTATCCATTCTTCTGTTGAAGGACATCTGGGTTCTTTCCAGCTTCTGGCTATTATAAATAAGGCCGCTATAAAACATAGTGGAGCATGTGGCCCTGTTGCATGTTGAACTATCTTCTGGTATATTTTTTAATATTAACACTCTAAATATTTTCGATTCTTACTGTAACTCTCTGGGTTTGTATGGTGAAATTTGGTTAATATTTTAGTGAAAAAATTTCAGACATATATTTAATCTTCATAATCCTCTCATGCAAATCATATGGAAACCATTTACATACATAAAAATGCATAATCTTTAATACTCTGAAGAAATATTTTTCCTTGATTCTAGAATTATGAAACAAAACTAATGTCCAAGACACAGAGTTTATTATTTCAAATAAGTGCTACTGAATTTTTTTTTACTACTATTTATCTTTCCCTTACCACAAAGAACTTTTGAGAACTGTGTGCATATTGGAGATACAACCAATTTTATTATTTTGAGAAAACATATCCTTACCTGTCATGTTGGAAATTTCGTTTTCTGGACAGCTGTAACAATCAAAAACAGCAGACAGTCTTTCCCTCCTGAAAGTATTTTCTGAATCCAGGTCTGCAAGGCACACTACATATGGAGGCTAGTGTCTGAACAAAATCAGATAAATTATTGATATAAACAGTTTAACATATGTGACAAACACTGCAGTGATTCACATGAGAAAGCGAAAGAAAGATAACCCTTTACATACCCTATCATTTTATAAAGTTAAATTACATTGTTTTGTTTTTAAATGATAAAACTTTTATGAACGTATGGTGATTTTTCATATCCTGAAACATTTATAAGAGAGTGAGTAATAGAGAGATCAAATAGATGAAGAGAGAGAGAGAGAGAAAGAAGAGAGAGAGAGAGAGAGAGAGAGAGAGAGACGAGACAGAGACAGAGACAGTCACAGAGAGACACAGAGACAGAAGACAGAGAGACAGAGAGAATCTAGGTTGGTGGAAATAAATAAATGAGGAAGCATTATATTCCATAACAAAAGAAAAGTAGACAAGATTATACGTAGTTTTGATTCCTGTAAAGCATTAAAATTAAAACTAAATTACCTGCTTGATATCTGTAGCCCACTCTATCATTTCATCAGACACAAATAATTGTTCACCATATGAAAAATGAACCAGAAAATCCCCTATTTTCATTTTAAGTCCATACTGTTTTAGGAAATCCATAATATAGAAAATGTCATATTTTGTATCCAGTTTTCTATTCTGGTTCATGATTATTAGGTCTCCAACAGGGTTTATAAATTGTATTGTCTTCAGAAAAGAGAACATCAAAAACATATTTGTCATTTTAATTTCAACTATGCATACATATTTGTACAGAAATTAAAAAATTTGGAATTTCACTCATATCCATTATCCACTCCTAAAAGCCAAATTTATCAGAAGTATTCAATGCTGAAAATGTAAGATATATTCAATATACATTTAAAGTTTCACTATGCTTTACAAATACATTTTCTCACTGTATTTTATGCATTAATACATGCAGAAATGCATTTATGCTTGAAAGTATTGTTAAATAATCCAGGTTTTCTGACTACAATGTTATTTGGTCACAAGATAGGGAAACCAATGCTCAATTGTTCAAAATACGAAAAAAAGAAAAAAAAAAACCTTGAAATTACTTGTGGTCTATTCATAACATTAATTAGAAATGTTTTGTTCAAATAAATGGCAAGTCATTTTCATAATTTCAATTACTAATTTCATAAAGAATTTCAAATGATGAAATCATGAGATTCATGTTTGATTGAAATATCAGAACTTTCATGACATATATTGTGAAAGTCTGACTTGGTGCTATTGTTAACAGTCACATAATGATGAAACTAACATAATATACCTGTTATACAGTGGTAAAGTATAGAAATACACGTATTTAGGATAAAGTTATTATTTACAGGGATTTTGACTTTATGATTCTCTTCATGAATTCTATCTATGTGATATATTTGCCATTAAGTGTAAGAATTATTACCTTCCAAGAGTTAAATTCTGGTACCTTTCCATCATTCACTGAACACATGTCTACTTGTTGCAGAAGTCTCATGAAGTGAGTGGGCCACAGCATACACAGCATTTATAAGTGAACATGTTTCACTGATAGCATTCCAAGGGGTGGCACAAAAAACCATTTAAATAGGATTTTTGTTGGACAATTCTTCATGTTTACAATTAGGTGGTGGCAAAGAACACTTAAAGTAGGTCCACCACAGTTTAGCAAAAGAAATGTCATTATATAGTTAGAAGGGTGCACTGTCTGCATAAATTGTTTAAAACCAGACATTTTAGATGCTGATTGAAAAATTAAGAGTCCCATGACGAGTTAAGCATGAAATTCCTGTCATTGTGATCATATCAAATTGTGACACACTGACCCAGAGTCTCTGAATGTTTTTAATTTCCATAGTATGAAGTTTAATTGTACAGGAGATTCTTTATCCCCATAGACAATCACTACTTTTGCTATGACATTATGATTTGTTCATAATATTTATGAGTCATTTTAAGGTATAACATCTTATTAGGGATAATTGTGACAAATGCTAAGCAGACAGTGTTTCTTTCCTTATTTGTTCTCAATTCAGAAAGGAATTGAATTCCTGGTCATCATCTGTAATGATCACTCCTACCCAGTTCCATCTGAATAAACTGCTAGGGACACCATGGCTAGTGGTAGAGATGTGCCCTTGGGGTACATCTGGTAGAGATGAGGAAACTTTCCTGGTCACTTAGAAGGAGATGAAAATAACCACATAAATCTGAAAGATATTGACCATAAGCTCTCTATTGAAGAAATGGAATGCACATGGCTCACCCTAAGATCTAAGTGTACTAGAGCAATGCTAGAAGTCTGAGAAAGTGTCAATTCTTCATATTATTATTAAATCATATTGAACTTCTTGTGAATTGCTATACAGGTAAGATAAACTAAATCTTCTGGTAAAACATTCCACATTATGTTGTATCTCCTGCCATTTTGTCATTAAGTTGTTGTGTTTGCCAAAGAATATATCTAACTTTCATGTTTGATAGATCAGAATAGATATAAATGAATTCTCTGTCTTTTAGTCACCTTGGTACTTAGAAAAACAGACTGTGGTAAGATAGTTTTTCAATAAGTGTAATCCTCCGTGACTTATCTATGGACTTCTGGAGAAGTACAACTTTGTTTCAAGTTTGTAAGATGTCATCTATTAGGTCCTGTAAGTACAACTAAATATCTCTTTTATTTTTACAGTAGTAATTAGGAATATTTTTTTTCCAAAGACCAAACTCTTTTCACATTATCTGCAATTAGGTTGCATTCAATCTTAACTAGTAGGGAAATGTTAGGCAAAATATAAAAGTTCCTATTGATTTCTTGAATGGCAAAATAAACAGAGGAAATCAAGTGGATAGTCGTAGGTGTCACCCTGTAAACAGAGCACACCAATCACAGGGATATGGGTTTTAATTATAGTATTCTTAAGTAAAACCCATTGTATGTTAAGCAAAGAATTCTTGGATTTTTATGACTCATTTATATGTTGCCACAGTTCCTTATTGGGATATATTTGGATATGAGAGTTCAAAATAATTTAAAGATCTGAATTTTTTAAATTTTATGAATTGAACTTTATTTACTTCTGTTTTGAAATCTTGAGTAAAATATACATATAAATGTATTAAGCATTTACAGTGTTTTCCATTATCTTCTTCTTTTGACCTCTTATTTAACTGTGTTCTGAAATTAGAAACCATGAGCTTTTATTTTATTGATTTTTAATTAACATTTTTTAAAATACAAATTTTATATTAACAAGATTATGTCATTTTTTAAATTTTCTATAGTTCCATCTTGTTTTTCTTGAACATGATGAAATACATATGTTCATCCATAACTATGAAAAGATTTCTGAGCCAACACTGAATCTACCCATGCCTTCATTTTATAACTCTAATAACTAACATGTGAGGAAAATAAATGAGAATCATCTGCTATCTAGAATGTTACACTCTTTACTGAATCAGCACTAAAAAAATGTCATGACCTTTCATAATGGAATGAAGAATAGGTGCCTAATTTTTCTGGATCAAAACAGGCAAAGTCTAAAGAATTCATAGGCAATGGAAATATCACAATACTTACACTCTTTTCTTCATTCCACACAGTTCATCTTTTTTCATTTTCTATTTGAGGCTGTATACAATTGAGTAATATAAAATTGGTTACAACTACATTTCCCCATTTTGATTGAGGTCCTCTTTCCTCACATATTCCCTTAAACTGTACTAATTCCTTCTTTCTCTACAATCACTGGATATTACATCACTGGCCTTGGTTTCTATTTGGTTCAGATTTGTCCAGATTTTTTCTGTTACTAATATGTTCACTTAAGTTTCTCTCTTTTATTAAACATATTTAACTGGATATATCTGCTTTGATATATTTTATACAGTTTGATAACCTTATTAAACAATTACATATCATTTCAGTGTATTGTACATGAGTATTTTTTCCTTTTGCCTCATCTGTATTTTCTGAAATGCTGTGTGACTACAGTAAATGTTTATACCACTGGACATAACTCTTAGCTCTGAATCCAGTATTGAATGAACGTATGAGTTTTATTTTCTCTATTATTTACTACTTCTTATTTTTTAATCATTTTTTTTCTATTCATTCCCTTATTTATTGAATATCTTCTTCCTTTCAGAAATACCTGAAACATGCCATAAGTTTTAAGGTGAAAGCCATTCTGAACTGGAGACAAACATTCATTTTGAATTTTGAGTTCCTTAATTAATGCTCTTCAATCGCTGAAGTATGAAGGTTTAACATGTTAAGTAATATAAACTCTTCTTTACAAACTAGTTTAGAAACAATATTAAATAATGACATAACTAGTAGGAGTATCACCATTTCTGAGCTCACTTTGTACTACACACTTCTCTATTAATCAAATTGGCCAAAAGGGTATGGTGGTTGATCAATAGAATGTAACTGAAGAAAAAAAATCCAAACACACACCTTTGAACACATGATTTTTTTGATAATAAATCCAGAAAACTGCACTAAAATAAAGAACCTGTCTTGAATAATGGTACTGGCCCAACTGTATGGCTTCATTGTGTAGAATAAAAATGCATCTATGTCTAAATTGTGAAGAAATCTCAACTCTAAATTTTATATCCCAACTGTGCATATACAAAACTCACTGGTGATACAGTTTCAAAGATATACTGAATTCCAAGCACATGAAATGTATAAAATAAACTCTGTGATACATCTGGAAATTCTTTGTCTTATGATATTTTGTCAGGAGATTAACTTTTGAAGTTTATAGTTTTTTGTGTTTATGTTATAGCTTGGTAAATATTCTTTTAATGGGTTTCTTGTTTATAAGATACATATGTTTAATTTTCTATTTGTATGTAAGTGTGTTTCTCTTCCGTTTTTTGTTTTTGTATGGGCTCCTTTTCTGATTAACTGAATGATTTTTATAATCTGAAATATTTGATTTATCCTATTTTATTCCTATTCTTTATATGACAATTTTTAATAGGTGTAGTGAATGATGTGGAGCCATATGGGAGGTAATTAGTAAATTATCTTTCAGGAGTTGAGGGAGGAAAATTCACGATTTGAGTATATTGTGCTAAATATGTGTTATAAATAAACAATGATGGAACTAAATGTGATTTAGGTTGTAAATTTAGATGGACTTAAAAATAGTATGCTTTGTAAAAACTATAATAGAGCACAGGGCATATAATCTCAATTATATTAAAAATTAAAATGTACAAGTATGGGACAGAAAGGAGGTTTTGGAATACTGCAAGTATGAATTGATAAAAAGATAAGAGTTGAGGATACAACATTCAGGATTCCCAGTGAAATCTTCTATGTATTTTAAGCTTCATTGTAGTGTTGGACACACACACACACCCATATATATTGCATTCACACTTGAAAAGCATGGAATCATAAGTTATATATCTATAAAACCAAATATAAAAAAAATAACAATATAAATCAGATTAGCTATAATAAAATTTGTGTTTAATTTTTTCAAATCATATACTTTAATTTACATTAAATTTTATTATACAATTATTTATAGTCAATGGTTTCTTTATAAAATATTAATACTTTACATTTTTAAAATATTATTGGTTTTGTTCTGCCATCATCAGTGATGTCACATTTTATAATCTGTTTAGTGAGTATCTATTTATCAGTTGTGGGATTTCTCTTTAATCTGGAAAACCTGGAGTTTATCTGATGAATATTTCTTGTTCAAGGCAACACAATGTCTTCTACTTCTTAGCATAAAAGTGCAGTGACATTTCAATTTTCAAGCTTAAAGCTCTATTTAGTTATTTGCCTCTTATTATTCCATATAAACCAACTATATACATGTATGAGAAATAATACTCCATATCTATTGTGCATAGAATATGATTAAACCTGGACTGATATAAGCAATGGGTAGATGCTGAATAAGACAAAAACACTGAAGGAAAAAGAATAGTAATCTTTACAATTGTGTCCCCTTAGTAGTTAAATCTCATGTAGTAGAAGGCTGTAAATATAAGAGCATATCTACAGTGTAAAAGTAGACTTGATTGGTTTTGTAAAAGATTGCAAATAGTAGCATGGGGGAATGCATAAATCTGAAGAATTATTGGAAGGGATTAAATATGATGATAATGCATTCTATGCTATCCTCAAATAGGTAAAATCTTTTTTAAAAAATGTAACATAATGTAAGGTAATTGTGAGAGAAAAAAGGAAAACATTTATGCAATATTATCTGATTTATTGCAAATTACTCTGTAGATGTGCATAAAAAGAAAAATAACTATCACATAATGCTGGTCTAACACTTACTGGTACTGTAAGGAAGTTAACCTTTTAAAAGGTATCCTAGGATGTAAAGTGTGTTCACTATATGAAAATCCATTAATGTAATCAACCATAGACAAACTCAAAAATTCACATGATCATCTCAGATGCTAAAAAGGCATTGAACAAAACATAATACCTCATGATGTTAAAAGTATTGGAGAGATCATGTATTCAAGGACCATGCCTAATCATAATAAAAACAATATACAAGGTCCTTAGATGAAATGTCCAATAGTGGATAGACGGAAATTGTAGAGTTCACCTTCCCTAGAAAGACAAGGCATACCATGAACAGATGAGGTTGCAATCCCACATTCAAAATCTCTGATGTCGAAATGTTTCTGTCTGAGAAAACTGCAATGATAAAGATTGAGAAAAGACTGAGGAAAAGGACATCCAGTCACCTGCCCAAACTGGGCTCCATCTCAAAAAAGGCTCCAAGGCCTGACAATATTATTGATGCTATGGTGCCTACAGGAGCCTAGCATGGCTGCCCTCTGGGAGGTCCAACAAGCAGTTGACTGAGACACATGCAGATACTTACACCCAACCATTGGACTGAATAAAGGACCCCTGTGGTTGAATTAGGGAAAGGGTGGATAATGTTTAGGAGGAGGGCAACACCATAGGAAGACAAGCAGCCTCACTAACCTGGACTCCTAGATGTCTCAAACATTTAGTCACAAACAAGGCAGAATACCCTAGAATCACATGAAACCATATGATGGAAATTTTCATATAAAGGGAATCTCTCTAAGATTAAGGGCATTCATTTCAGCATCTAACTGGATTGTGATTCAAAAAAGACAATAAACAAGCTACACTATAAAAGCACCTTAATTGATGAAATGACCAGCCATGAAACATAAAATAAATATTAGTTATGTCCTAGAGAAGAACAGCCAGAAGTCACATAGGGTCTTATCTCTCTCTCACCATCCTTGGAATGCTTTATGTGCATTTATGCATAAATGAAAGATGCACTTACTGCTTGTCTAGATTCCCACTGAAGTAATCATTCTTCACATAACCATGCTTTCTATAAATGGAAAAGAAACAATCAACATTTTATCTCCTAGATAATTTTCTGTGTCTTTTATTCTCTAAAAGCAACTGGGGTCACTTAAATATCAAAAAAGAAAGGAAAGCTTCAGCATCAAGAAGACAACAATCAAAGAGAACATCTATGCCATGTCATTAAGATAGGCGCTGGATCAAAATGCAGCATGAAGCGTCAGGTGGGCAGAATCTCATATAACAAATTTTCATGAACACATCCAAGTGTCACTTTTAATTACGGTAGTTATTATTAAAGAACACATGTACTTGTTCAGTTCACTGTCTGCCTCTGGAGAATTCTGAATCACTCTCTTGCCTGGGGCTCTGCGTCTGAGATCCTATAGCCAGGCGAAAAAATAGGGAAAATAATTTTGATCATGTTGTTCTTCTATGTATCCCTTATGATTGCATTTATGTAAGTACATATGAAGGTTCCAGACATCAGGAAAGAGAAGCAATGAAAAATGTGGTAGAATTTTGTGTGTTGATTTTTTTTTTTTTGTCTATCAAATATATCTTTCAGAACAACAGACTTATAGAAAGTAAAGGTAAGCAATTCTATCATTATATTTGTAAAATTCATGAAACAGTATTCACCATGAAATTAATTAAGAGAAAGTGTTAAACAAAGCTAAAAGATGAGTCATTGATAAGTAAGATCTAAGGTGGAGTGAAACAGAATTTGAACATAAAATATTCATTGAAAATGAAGCTTTCAAAACCATAACTTCTAAGAGCCTATGTAACTCTCTATGGGATAGAACATCTTGGTCTATCTCGAAGTTAGAGTGAGGGCATTTGATTTTCTTTCTTTTATAAAACATCAATACTCACTACTTGAGAAACTATAGTGTATCAGTTATGCAAACTCTCTTGATAAGTGTACTGGATTTTTTAATATTTGCAACAGACAAAGTTAAAAAAAGTTAACATTACTGGTCCCTCCTACATCTGGACTTATATAATTACATGTGACAAGGTGATAGAGGTCTAGGAAAATGATTTAGTTTCTCTTAAGTAATTACAGATCAAAAGAGCAGCATATAGGTCCTTAAATGGGATGGCCAACAGTGGGTACAGGAAACTTGTAGAATCTACCTCCAATAGAAAGACAGGAAATCAAGTGGAGGGGTAAGGTTCCCAAAATTTTTTCTCTTTATCCTTTAAGCTAATCTTGCTAACTACCAAAGAAAATCTCAAGATACTTCCATTTTATTATTGGTCTAGCTTTCCATGATTCAGATATGTTTCCATGAACTCTCTGTGCACCCTTGGTCATATCTCTAAACACTAACCTACCTCTCCTTCTCTGTTTTTCCTCTCTAGACAAAGTTCCATCCTATTATCT
Organism: Mastomys natalensis; assembly: GCA_021653895.1. Lineage (NCBI taxonomy): Eukaryota > Metazoa > Chordata > Mammalia > Rodentia > Muridae > Mastomys > Mastomys natalensis. The sequence goes on along the minus strand of JAJTUV010000295.1, from coordinate 711,509 downwards.
TTTCTCCTCAGCCATTGTGTGATCAGTTTTTATTGACAATTTGGAGAATAAATGGTCACCATAATCATAGATACCTGAGACAAAAGAGTCTTAATTAAAGCATAACAATGTCATGTCCTGTTTAAAACAAGATATGAAGGCAAATAAATCAGAATATAAGTAATAAAGAGATAACTTTTACACATTGCATAAAAATATTATGGGTACACATTCCTCTTTTCTCTTGATAAATTTTCTTTTTCTTTCAATAATAATCTATATATAATAAGTAAAATTATGAATAGTATCAGGTGAGACTTACAGGATCATGTCTATAAATATTTGGCAATTCTATTGAATATTCTTTCTTGAGGAGTTTGCAGTTTGGTATCTAAATTATTTTCTATCCTATCTTGTATAACTATCATAAAAAATGTTCTTAGATTTAAATGCATTATCTAAATCTAAAAACAAACCTTCTTAAATATTAACAATTTAAAGATTAATTGTGACACTATCACTATCTAGTTTTGAAAACCATGGGAAACCTGAGAAGAACAATTATTTGAATCAGTAAGAAGTATAGGTAAGCAGCTTTCAAATTACTAAAGTGGCAGACATAGTTGGTTGAATGAACAATCCCAGTGAAATATCTCTGTAATATTTGAGCATCTATGTGGCAGAAATTTCCTGGCCAATGTATTTGCAATGGAGCCTTGTCATTGGATAAGGAAGAAGGAGGCAGAGCTAGAAGTTGAGAGGATAAAAAACACAGGGAGAGAGGAGGAGGAAGGGAGAGGGAGAAGAGATGGCAGCAAATGCATGTGTCTGTAGCAGTCTCGAGTAGTTATTCATATCAAAAGGTTAGATAATTGGGATAGCAATATGTTTTGAGTATTTGCTGATATAAAAATCTATTTGGTTAATCTTTAAGCATTAAGACTCTCATTTCTACTGGGTACTAGGAATTATGGTATCTACCTGGAGGATGATTGTTATTGTATGGGGTTAAGGTGAGCACCATGGGGGAGGCAGAGTTGCCCCAGGGGCCATTCTTAGAGCCATGGAGGCCACAGAGCTGACTAGTGGAGTCAACAGCCAAGCCAATTTCTTGTGGGTCCCAGCTGGTGTCATGATTGTTGCTGGAACTTAGATCCAGCAGCCAGGCAGCTGCCATCTTTTCAAATAACTCCAGCAACACATTTATCATCAACTTTCTGGTCTAGTATATTTGAGAGAAAGATTTGTGAAGCAGGAATTATAAAGGACTTGCTTAACTGGTCTTGGCATTGCTTGGTAATCAACTTTGTCTACATACAAGTTTTATCTTTTTGGACAGTATTATGTCTACAGATGAAGTTAGGCTGTTATATTTGCTCAATACCAAGCTTGCCATAATTACAGTTATCTCCAAATTGATGTCCTTCTATGTTCATTATCTTCTTAGATGTGAATTTTGGGGACTTTGAGAAGTAAACCTGTCATGTTGTCGAAAAATATATTTTAATGAAAGAACTTTAAATGTCATATTTTGTGGATCTGTGATTCCCTACCCTACTCTCTCTGTCTCTTTTTTATTTTCTCTCTCTCTCTTTCTCTCTCTCTCTCTCTCTCTCTCTCTCTCTCTCTCTCTCTCTCTTTTTTTTTTTTTTTTTTTTTTAATTTTCGAGACAGGGTTTCTCTGTGTAGCCCTGGCTGTACTGGAACTTACTCTGTAGACCAGGCTGACCTCGAACTCAGAAATCTGCCTGCCTCTGCCTCCCAAGTGCTGGGATTAAAGGCATGAGCCACCCCTGCCTGGCCCTATCCTCTCTTCTTAAAACAGGAGATTGTTGACATAAGCATTACAATGCCATTTCCAGATACAAACAAGATATGAGGGCAGTGAAATCAGCATTTTGTATAACATAAATTTAACTTTTGCACAGTGCATAAAAACATTATGAATACATTACTCTAAGGAGATTTAAATGCCAGGAGGGTTGCTTTGATGTAATGCCGAATCTAAAAGACCAAAGATGCCAGCCAATATGATTATACCCAAGAAAAATTGTAATAACCTTTGGCCCAGCCATATCCGCTGGAAAAGGTGAGAGTCATGAAGCCAGCAGAGCTGCTTCACACAATTCCTACATAGCTCAACAGATTGGAATAATCACTTTCCTTTACTTCTTTTTCACTTTATCTCTAAGATTGTTCTTTTGTCTTTACCTGTTGTATTCTTGGGGATGTTTTACATTATAATTCACTTCATGTCTTTTCCCCAGGAGAATATAATATGTCTAAATGCTTTTAGGATAATCCTAAAATGACATTTATCATGCCATTGTTTGGAAATCTTCCTTATATCTTAGAGATCATTAACCTCAGATAAGCACATAGGTTGATGAGTCCATTATTAACAGAATCTTAGAGAAGTATCTGTCATGAGCAAATTCTAAGACTAGAATTGGTATAGGGTAAACAGACAAGTTAAAAACTTCTGACTGTCAAAGAGATAGGTTACAGATTTTAGGTTTCTTTTTATTATAGCTCAGACCTATCTGAAAATGTGGTTTAAAGATAGAATTTCATGGAATGTATGTCCCTGAAGGAAGAAAACTCATTAAATAAGAAAGATAGAGTAAAATACATTTTACTTCTTTATAACATAGATGATGAGACATAGTAAAGATAGGTACTGCTATTTGCTATTCATAAAAGACTTGTTTGTATATTTTTGTTTGTCTGTAATGCTTTAAAACAACACATATTGCCAGCATAAAAGCAGGCTATAGGGGTAATGATGAGAATATAATTTGTTCTATTTGTGCATTCTTATTGTAACCCAACCTAGAACCCTGGCCATATAATGAAAAATCAAACATATAAGCTCTATCATTTGGATAACAATTAGAATCTCCTTGTTCTGTGACTTTTGTATAATAAAGAAGCGACCTGTTTGCTAGTTAGTACTCAAACAGAATTTGCCTAATTGCTAGTGACACAAAGATTCTAAATTTACTTGAACATCACCTGACTCATTCTCTCCCATCTCTGACACTATATCTCCTCTGAACCTATGATGATAGAAATAACCCTAAAAAACTCTGCTAGGAAAGACCCCCTTAAGAATGCCCTCTTTAAATCCTGTATGAAGAAAATAAATACTCCACTATAAATTAAAATTTCAACAATATCTATCTAAAAATTTAGCCCCACAGAAGATGATAGAGAAAAAGCCATAATAAGGGTTTTAACAACACTCATCAAAAATTATAGCAAATAAATAACCTCATACAAGTAAAACCAAATGAACACACACACACACACACACACACACACACACACACACACACTACCCACAGCACAACCATTGTGAACAACAAGAAAATAATACAAATTAACCATCAGTGGGCACTGGGAACTGATATATTTCAATAATAGTGGTCTCAATTCTCCTATTAAAAGTCACATATTAATAGGTTGGATGTGAAACCAGAATCCATCCCCTACTGTATACAACAAACACACTTCACTATCAAGAAGTGATTTTACCTCATAGTAAAGGATTCAAAAATATATTCTATGTAAGAGTCCTATGAATCAAATGTTATCTAACAAAATAGTTTTACAACAGAAATTAGTCAAAAGATATGGCAAAGACACTACAAATTTATGAGAGGAAAAATTCACCAAGACAAAAAAGCTGAAATCTCAGTTTTTAATCTGTTCATTAAATATAGGGACACTCACTTTTGCAATAGAAACACTACTATAGCTTAAATAACATACTGGACCACACAATGATAATGGAATTCTTCCATATCCCACTCTTAATGGATAGCTCATGCAGACAATTTAAACTGAACAATGCTAGATATAAGTGACATTAAAAACTAAATAATCCTAACAGGTATGTATATAATATTACATTCAAACACAAAAGGTTGATCATCTCCTTAGATGCTGAATTAGCATTTGTCAAAAATCAGTACATTTTTAAATTAAAAGTATTAGAGAGATCAGGAATTCAAGGCCCATATCTAAACATAACAAAAGTGATATATGGACTCATTAGATAAATAACAGTGGTTAGAGGGAACTTGTAGAGTTTATCTCCAGTAGAAAGACATTGCATCAAGGGGAAGGATGGGGTTGCCATGTCACAGACAGAACTCTGACCCAGAATTGTTCTTGTCTAAAAGAATTGCAGGGACACAAATGGAGAAAAGGCTGAGGCACAGGTTATCCAGTGACTTGCCAAAATTGGGATCCATCTCAAGGGAAGGCTCCAAAGCTTGAGATTATTTCTGATACTATGTTGTGTTTACAGACAGGAGCCTAGAATGGCTCTCCACTGAGTGGCCTAACTGATAAGGTACCAAGAAGGGTTGGTTGGGAGGTTTTAGAGGAAGAACCAGGAAATGGAAAATGTTATTGTACTATACTCTTAAAAGCAAAAGAAGCAAAAAAAAAAAAAAAAAAAAAAAAAAAAAAAAAAAAAAAAAAAGAGCATTGACAATGTAAAGACAATGTAAAAGAAGGCAGACATAATATAAAAAAATACCACCACAATTATATAAATGTTGAAAATATCAATTTCAGTGTACTAATACATTATATGCCAGTTTTACTAATTACTGTAAGATATAACTACCCACGATTCATAATGTTACAGAATTCATTGAGAATGATTATGCTCAAAATAGTATTTTCTATCTTTATTACAGAAAAGTTTCTTTCCATTATATATTATTTATTTACATTCCAAATGTTTCTACTTCCATTCACCCCTATCAGAGATCTTCACCCCATCCCAATTCCCTTCACTTCTGAGAAGATTTTCCCAATTCCAGAGATTCCCCTTCCTGGGGTATTAAGTCTCTACAGGATTTAGCACATCCTCTTCCATTGAAGCCAGACAAGGCTGTTCTCTTCTATATACTGCTTAGGACTTTGGACCAGCCCATGTATGCTGTTTGATTCCTGGCTTAGCCTCTGGGAGCTCCCCAGGGACCAGGTTGATTGACACTGTTGGTCTTTCTTCGGTGTTATCATGACTTTCATCCTCTAATCTTTCCTTAAATCTTCCAAATGGTGCCTGACCTCAGTCCTGTGGTGGATATAAGTATCTTAATTAATTTTAATCCACTGTAGTACAATCTCACAGAGGACCTCTATGCTAAGTTCCTGTCTGTAAGCACAATATAGTATCAGAAATAATGTCAGATATTGGTGCCTGATAATTGTATCCCAAGCTTTGCAGGTCACTGATAGACCTTTCCTTCAGTGTCTGCTCAATTTTGTCCTTTCACTATTATAGACAGGAACATTTCTGGACCAACATTTTTGCATGTAGATTGGTGTCTCCATACCTTCAGTGAGAATACTGTCCAACTACTAAGGTGATCTCTTCAGGTTCTATCAACCCACATTACACAATTCAGCTAAGGTCAACAGCAAGGAATCCCAGAAATCTTTTATATCCCAGATCTCTGGGAATTAGAAGAGTCTGCTCCCCAAACCTCTTGAGCTGAAAGTTTCCATTCATCCTCTTGGTCTTGTAGGCTTCTCTTGAGTCTCCTCCATGCCTGATCCTTCCCCCATTTTACCATCCCCCCCCCACCCAGGTTGCTAAATTTCTCTACATTTTGTGATTGTGTTGTTTCCACATCTAAGTGCAATTGAAGCAACCTTAACTGGGCTTTTTCTCCTTGTTTAAAATTTTAGGGTATGTAGGGTGTATTATGGGTATTCTGTATTCCATTGTGTAAATGACCAACATTTTCTGTATCCATTCTTCAGTTGAGGGACAACTGTGTGTTTTCCAGCTTCTAGCTATTACAAATAAGGCTGCTATGAACATAGTTGAGCATGTGTCCTTGTGATATGGTGAAGTACCTTTTCGATATATGCCCACTAATGGTATAGCTGGGTCTTTAGGTAGATCTAATTCCAATTTTCTAAGGAACCTCCAGATTGATTTCTAGAGTGATTGTACCAATGTGCAATCCCACCAGTAATGTAGGAGTGTTCCTCTCTCTCCACATCCTTTACACCATCTGCTTTGCCAGAGATTTTGAACTTCTCCATTCAGATTTGTGCAAGATGGAATCTCAGTATCATTTGCATTTCCTTGATGACTAAGGATGATGAACATTTCTTTAAGTGCATAATAACCATTGTAACAATAGCAATCTACAAACAGATTCAATCCAATCCTCATTAAAATTCCAACTCAATTCTTCATAAAGCTGGGAAGAGCAATTCTCAACTTCAACTTCATATGGAAAAAAATAATGGAATACCAAAACAAACTCTCAAACTCTCAACATTAAAAGAACTTCTGGAGGAATCACCATCCCTGACCACAAGCTGTAATACAGAACAGTAGTGATAAAAACTGCACAGTTTTGATTGGTAGAGAGAGAGACAGATCAATCAATGGAATATCCTTGAAGAATCTGAAATAAACCCACACATATATGGAAACTTGATCTTTGACAAGGGAGCCAAAGCCATAAAGAGAGAGAGAGAGAGAGAGAGAGAGAGAGAGAGAGAGAGACAGAGAGAGATAGAGAGAGACAGAGAGAGACAGAGAGAGAGAGACAGAGAGAGAGAGAGAGACAGAGAGAGAGAGACAGAGAGAGAGAGAGAGACAGAGAGAGAGAAGGAGACAGAGAGAGAGAGAGAGAGAGAGAGAATATTAAATAAATTGCTTTAACTAGCAGTTTGCATGTAAATAATGCAAATTGATCTGTATTTATCACCTTGTACAAATGTTAAGTCCAATTAGATCAAGGACTTCAACATAAAACCAGATACACTGATTCTAACAAAAGCTAGAAAAGAGCCTCAAACACAGTGACACATAGGAAAATTTTTCTTAACAGATCACCAGTGACTCAGGCTCTACGTTCAACAATTGGCAAAAGTGACTGAAAATCTCCTGTAAAACAAAGGACACTCTCAATAAGACAAAACAGCAACACCCAGATTGGGAAAAGATTGTCACTAACTCTGAATCAAATAGAAGGCTAGTATCCAAAATTTACAAAGCACTCAAGTTAGCCTCCAGAACACAAAATAACCCAACTGAAAAAAATGGGCTACAGAGATAAATAGAGAAATCTCAATTGAGGCATCCCGAAAGCCCCAAAAGCACTTATAGAAATGGGTGAAACATTCAACAGAAATGTGTTAGGTCCATTTGACTCATACTGTTTGTTAGTTTCCTTACTTTTCTATTTATTTTTTCTGGATTACCTCTCAATGGATGAGTGAGGGGTATTGAAACCTCCCACTATTAATGTGTGCTGTTCAGTGTGCAATTTAAACTTTAGCATGTTCCTATTACAAATGTGTGATCCATTTTATTTGGGACATAGATGTTCAGAACTGAGATACCATCTTGGTAGATTTCTCTGTGATGAATATGAAGTGCCTTTCTCTATCTCTTTGATTAATTTTTTGAAAGTCTATTTTATTAACTAATAGAATGGATACTCCATCTTTGTTTGTTTATGAGGAGTAATGGGAAAGAAGAGGAGTGGATTGGGATGTAATGTGAATAAATAAATTATTGAGAATATACATACTGTTTCAAATGATTCCATAGCCTATAGGCCAAATCAAATTAAATGTTCATATTATTTGACATTTAAATTCCTTTAACACAAGGATACCAAATTAAATTTAAATCTCATTGGTTCCTATGTTTACCATTCCAGACACCAGGTTCCCAGGACCCAATGGGTATAACCTTAAAAGAAATTCCAAATACTTGGGAGATGGAACCACCAACAGTAGAGGGACATGGCTCCCAGCTGAAAGATAGTGCCACCTACCCATTTTCAAAATTTTTGACTCAGAATTAATCCTGTGTAAAGAAAATTCAGGGACAAAAATGAGTAGAGATTGATGGAAAGGCCATGCAGTGATCACCCCAACTTGAGATACATTGCATGCACAGGCATCAAACCTTGAAACTATTGCTAATGCCATATTTTGTGTGCAGACTGGAGATTGATACGACTATTCTCTGAGAGGCTCTATGAGCAACTGACTGAGGCAGAGGCAGTTAATTATAGCCTACCATTGAACTAAGCTCAGGGACCTCTATGAAAGAATTAGGGGAAGGGCTGAAGGAGCTGAAGCATATTGCAACACCATAAGAAGAACAAAAGTGTCTACTCACCAAACACCTCAGCGATCCACGGGTCTAAATGACTGACCAAAGACCATACATGGGCTGGTCTGTGTCCCCTGCTACACATGTACCAGAGGACTGCTTTCTCTAGCCACAGTAGGAGTGGAGGTGCTTTCTTGTGTGGAGGTTTGATTCTCCAGAGAAGGTAGAGGGTTGAGTTAGCAGTGAGTGGGTAGGTGAGGGATCAAACTTATGAAGGAAAAGTGGAGGGTGAATGTGGTGGGAGGCTTGTGGAAGGGGCAGGAAGGGGTTTAATTTGAAATGTAAAAAATAAAATAATTTTAAATGAATATTTTACTGAAACATAAAAGAATATACCTTCTTTTCAACACCTCATGTATCCTTCTCAAAAGCTGAACATATAGTAAGTCCCAAGGAAGCCTCAAAAGGCAAAAGAAAATTAAAATAATGCAGTGTCTCTTAACAGACCACCATGAATTAAAGTTGGACTTAACAAAAACAGAAACAGCACTGAATCTTTCTAGTTTCCACCTGAGCCCAGAGATGATCCTGTGCCACAGTGATCCATATGCAAATATCATCAGTAAAGAGCTGGTCTCCTAGGCGTGAAGACACACCTGTGAGGACAGGATGCACAAGCCACAATCTGAGACAGCAAGACCAGCTAACATAAGAGATAGCCAGATGGCAAGAGGCAAGAACAAGAATATAAGCAATAAAAACCAAGGTTACTTGGCATCATCAGAACACAGTTTTCCCACCACAGCAAGCCATGGATACCCAAACACAACAGAAAAGAAAGACATTGATTTAAAATCACATCTCATGACAATGATAGAGGACATTAAGTGGGACATAAATAACTGCCTTAAAGAAATACAGACTACCAGTAAACAGGATGAAGCCCAGAAAGAGGAGACAAAAAAAATTTCTTTAAATAATTACAAGAAAACACAACCAAAAAGGTGAAGGAATTGAACAAAACCACCCAGGACCTAAAAATGGAAATAGAAACATTAAAGAAATCACAAAGGGAGACAACACTGGAGATAGAAAACCTAGGAAAGAGATCAGAGTCATAGATGCAAGCAACACCAACAAAATATAAGAGATAGAAGAGAGAATTTCAGATGTCGAAGATACCATAGAAAACACTGACACAACTGTCAAAGAAACTACAAAATGCAAAAAGCTCCTAAGCCAAAATATCCAAGAAATCCAGGACACAATGAAAAGATCAAACCATAGGATAATAGATATAAAAGAAAGTGGAAATTCCCAACTTAAAGGACCAGTAAATATCTTCAACAAAATTATAGAAGAAAACTTCCCTATGTAAAGAAAGAGATGCCCTTGTGCATATATGAAGCCTACAGAACCCCAAATAGACTGGATCATAAAAATACTTCTCCCATCACAAAATAATCAAAACACCAAATGCACAAAACAAAAAAGAAAGTATTAAAAATTGTAAAGGAAACATGTCAAGTAACATATACAGGCAGACCTATCAGAATTATACCAGACTTCTTACCAGAGATTATGAAAGTTAGAAAATCCTGGGCAGATATCATACAGACCCTAAGAGAACACAAATGCCAGCCGAGGTTACTATACCCAGTAAAACTCTCAGCTACCATAGATGGAGAAAACAAGCTATTCCAAGATAAAAATCAAATTTACACAATGTCTTTCCACAAATCCAGCCCTATAAAAGATAATAGGTAGAAAACGCCAACAAACAGAGGGAAACTACACCCTAGAAAAAGCCAGAAAGTAATCTTCTTTCAACAAAGCCAATAGAATATAGCCATTCAAACACAAAAATAACATCAAAAATAGCAGGAATCAACAATCACTACTCCTTAATATCTCTTAAAATCAATGGACTCAATTCCCCAATATAAAGACATAGACTACCACACTGGCTACATAAAAAGGACCCTGCATTTTGCTACACACAGGAAAAGCACCTCAGTGTCAAAGACAGACACTACCTCAGAGTAACGGGCTGGAAAGCAATTTTCCAATCAAATGATCCCAAGAAGCAAGCTGTAGTAGCCATTCTGATATCAAATGAAATCAATTTCAATCCAAAGTTATCAAGAAGTATAAACACTTTATAGTCATCAAAGGAAAAACCTGCCAAGAAGAACTCTCAATTCTGAACAACTATGCTCCAAATGCAAGGGCACCCACATTCATAAAAGAAACATTACTAAAGCTGAAAGCACACCTTCAAAAAGACCTAATATCAATAATCTTCAAATTGATCCACAGAATAGAAATAGAAAAAAACTTCCAATTCTTTCAATTCTTAGTCTTATTAAAAGGATCAAAGCTTTTCTATAACAAATTTGGGTTTAATTCATTTAGCATTAATATTGTGGAAGCTTTCACTTTCTCTATGCAGTAAAGATTGGAGCTCATTTTTCATCCAGAAATAGTGAGTTTTTTTCTGCACACTTGCTTGGTCTTTTGCCTCAAATGATTGTGCAAGTATGTATGTATCTGCAAATATGTAATTGTGAGAATGTATGCAAAGTGGACTCAACTGATTTGAATGGAAAAGTGAAAATGTTGTATGTAAGAATATATATATGAATGTATGTTAGTTTATACATATTTGCTTATGTAATTTTTTTCCTTCTGCCAGGGTTATTCTCTTATTTTGGCTCCATAGGAATTTTTGCTACAATTGTCCTCCTAGCCTGGAAAGCAAGAGCCATCTGGACAAAAGGAAAAAGACTCTAGCAATTAAGCCTTTACTTAGTCTCCTGCTGTTTTAGGATGAAGTGCTAAATGCCAGAGCCTGTAATATGGCCTGAGAGGAACACAGAAGGCAGGTCAGCCACAGTAGCAAAGTAACTTAGACTTAGATAATTGAACCTTCAATTACTATTGCACAACCCTAAATATCTCCTAAGACAAAAGTCTTATCCTCTGCCTATGTGCTTCTCCCTCTACTGCCTCAAAGAGAAACTCCAAAAAATAAACCCTGACCCCACCTGAGCTTTACCTATCAAACTATATGCCTAAACGCCCTGCAGTTACGTGCTTTGACTGTAGGATGTGAAGAAATTAAGCTGTGACTTGACTGAAAACGATCATAATGGCTTGCTTTGACATTAGGTAGGAGAGGAGGAAGAATGCTGCTGGTGAACTATCTCCAACATTCTTGCTTGATTGAGCCTACATCCTGAACTGCAAATATGATAGATAGGTTATGCCTGCTTGTGCAATAGTTGGATATTTATCATGGATAAGATCAACATTCTTCCAATAGAATTCAAGACCCATCCATAAAATGGGATTTTAAGCCTGTTGATCTAAGCCAGAGCAAATGCCTGTGAATATGAAAGCCACTTGTGTGTTTTTTTCTAGGTTGATACGATATGCTTGTGAAACTGCTTGCACATACACTTAAGTGTTAGTGATTTTCAGCCACAATTCCTAACCATAGGTGAAAACCCTGAATTCATGTGTTTGTTACTGGGTATGGTAACCTATTGCTTAACCATTCTCAGACATCTAAAATACTCCTACAATGGCTTAGGGATTATTGAAGAAGTGGAAGTAAAAGAAATGTGAGAATCGGGGAAGGGGTCGAGTACTGTATAATGTTTAATGTGAGATTTCTAAATTCACACTCAGACAAAGTTAAAACAAGTCAAAAATTTTAGATACAAAAAACTTCTCATTGAAGAGGAGGTCCAATGAAGACTCTGTAACCATGAGACCTTCCTAGGAGAAAGAGAAACATAAAAAGCTGCCTGGAAGATCTTTACATCAAAGTGTTTTAGAATGGAAACTTTATCTCTAACCTTTTCAACATCCTGAGGTTTGTGCAGTATATTCCATACTCCCAGCTTTTTGTTGTTTCACCCATGATGGGCTTGGGTTTAGTGAGGTATTTCTGCCCCTATAAAGTAACCTCTCAACCCTATTCTAGTAAGTGACAATATAAAACAAAATACTGATAATTTCACCAAACTGCACTAAGATGATCTCCGTACTTATTTTTTGGGGGGAGTTCCCTATCTCTGCATAGTACATACTTATTTTGAAATTACCAAGAAATGTTTTGTAATACAACAAAACTCAAGAGTATATGGAAGCATGTTGTAAGGCCATATCCTTATTCTTAACTTTATTCAATCTATTCTGCAAAGTTGAAGAACTAAACATTAAAGTTTTTCTTAGAAATGTCTACTGTATTTACACAATGCCCAACAAGTTCTCTTTAAGTCTTATCATCTCACAGCATTTTACCATGTCTATATTTCACTAATAGTTATTTCTATCATAACAGTCTTTAAGGAAACCAATGATTTTCTATAAAAGGATTGGCTCTTAATATCATGAATTAAGAAAAGATTCGTCAGCTCTTTCAGAAATTGTAGATTATCCACTACTATACCCATGGGATAATCTATGATCAACCTATATCTTGTCTAGGAGAATGTCACAATAAACTTTTAGAAATTTGAGATCAAGAAATTTGTTAATGATACTATGGTTTCACTCCACACTATAGTTTTTAACCTTACAGTTGCTTTTGAAATATGACCTAAAATAGTACCAACTTTTAAAAGTTTTCTCTAATTATCATCTACTTCATTCTATTTTAGCACTATTATCAGCTCCTATAAACAATCAAGTAGCAGGATCATAACTTTCCCATATCTTAATTGATCATCTAGAATATCTGACCTTAAGAATTCCTACAATACCCTACAAATTTACAAAAAAATGTCAAAAAAACCCCACTGCACCTTTAATTTATACTGAAAATAATTATCTTCTAAATATTATGTAAGAGGAGTAATAGCCTAGACAATATTTTACACTTGTTTCTTTATGATTATTTCATACATTATGAATATAACACTATCATATAACCTATTCCTAGTTTCCACAGAAAACTTTTGTCACATTTCAATGCACCCTTTTCCAAACGTCTTTGGATTTGGTTTTGGAAACTTACTATGTTAAATTTTTGATGCCAAACGTTGTATAGATATAGGTCCATTTACTAGAGAGGAGATTCCTATCATAAACAAAGTACTCAAAAAAGAATGAGTTCTTAGTGATTCTGACTGGTGTGTGTTGGAATCTCAGGGTTCTTTTGATTTGCATTTCCCTGATGACTAAGGATGCTGAATATTTCTTTAGATGTTTCCTGACCATCTGAATTTCCTCAGTTGTGAATTCTCTCTTTAGCTCTGTTCTCCATTTTTTAATAGCATTATTTGGTTCTCTGTAGTCTAACTTCTTGAGTTCTTTGTATATTTTGGATATTAGCCCTCTATTAAATATAGGATTGGTAAAGATCTTTTCCCAATCTGTTGGTTGTTGTTTTGTCCTATTGACAGTGTCCTTTGCCTTAGAGAAACTTTGCAATTTTATGAGGTACCATTAGTCTATTGTTGATCTTAGAGCATAAGCCATTGTTGTTCTGTTCAGGAAATTTTCGTCTGTGCCCATTGTTCGAGGCTCTTCCTTACTTTCTCTTCTATAAGTTTCAGTATATTTGATTTCATGTGGAGGTATGTAGGACTGTGATAGGATGGCTGGTTTTGATTGAAGCACTGGCTGAAAATAGCCTGGAGACACAACAGGTGTACATTGCTTGTGATGGACAGGCATCTGTTCCGCCAGACTCCCAGATTCCAGGCTCCTAACATGTAGGTGATCTCCATTTGATCTACACCTTGCAGTCACCTTTGGCTAGGTAGGGCCTGACTACAGGCTTCAGCCTTGAGAGATTTCCATATTCATGAGTTACCTAAGGCTGGGGAGCATAGCTAAATTAACTTATTACTTCCCAGTCTCTCCTCTTCCCCTCCCCTATTTAAGCCAGGACTCCACTGGCTTAAACTGGGAAGTGCAGGCCATCTACCACACACCATGAACAATAAAACTCTTGGAACTCACTGACTTATCACTGGGGCCTGCTGTCGCCAGAGCTTCCAGCCCTTGGAACTCTGGACTTTCTTGAGTTATTGGGACCTGCAGTCTTGGAAAGCCCTTGTGTTTCCACTTTGTTTTTCCCACAGAGGTCCTTGTTCCACTTGGCCTTGAGTTTTGTACAAAGAGATAAGAATGGATTGATTTACATTCTTCTACATGCTGAATTCCACTTGAACTATCACCAATTGTTGAAAATGCTGTCTTTTTTCACTGGATGGTTTTAACTCCTTTGTCAAAAATCAAGTGATCATAGGTGTATGGCTTAATTTCTAGGTCTTTAATTCTATTGCATTGATCTACCTGACTGTCTCTGTACCAATACTTTTACCAATATTTCTTTGTAATACACCTTGAGGTCATAGATGGTGATTCCCCCAGAAGTTCTTTTATTGTTGAAAATAGTTTTCACTATTCTGGCTTGTGGATTTTACAAAATGAATTTGCAAATTGCTCTTTCTAACTCTATGAAGAATTGAGTTGGAATTTTGATGAGAATTGCATTGAATCTGTAGGTTGCTTTAGGCATGATGGACATTTTTACTATAGTAATCCTGCCAATCCATGAGCATGGGAGATCATTCCATCTTGTGTGATTTTCTTTGATTTCTTTCTTCAGAGTCTTGAAGTTCTTGTCATACAGATCTCTTACTTACTTGGTCAGAGTCAAACAAAGGTACTTCATATTCTTTGTTACTTTGTGAGGAGCATCAGCAGATGTTGGCAAGGATGTGGAGAAAGAGGAACACTCCTCCATTATTTTTTGGATTACAAACTGGTATAACCACTCTGTAAATCAGTAGGATGGTTCCTCGGAACATTGGACATAGTACTACCCATGGACCAAGCAATACCATTCCTGGGTATATACTCAAAAGATGTTCTATGTACATTAAGGACACATGTTCCAGTAGGCTCATAGCAGCCTTATTTATAATATCCAGAAGCTGAAAAGAACCCAGATGTCCTTCAACAGAGGAATGGATATAGAATGTGTTGTACATTTACATAATGGACTACTTCTTACCTATTAAAAACAATGACTTCATGAAATTCTTAGACAAATGGATGGCGCTCAAAAATATTATCCTGGTTGAGGTAGCCCAATCACAAAAGAACATACATGGTATGCACTCACTGATAAGTGTATATTATCCCAATTGCTTTGAATACTCAAGATACAACTCATGACAACATGATGCTCAAGAAGAAGGAAGACCAAAGTGTGAGTGCGTCAGTGCTTTTTAGAAAAGGAAAACAACACTCATGGGATTAAATATGTAGACAAATTGTGGAGCAGAGACTAAAGGAAAGACTATCCAAAGACTGTTCCACCTAGGGATCCATCCCATATACAATCACCAAACCCAGATACTTATGGATGACAAGAAGGCCATACTGACAGGAACCTGATACAGCTGTCTGCTGAGAGGACTCTGCCAGAATGTGACAAATACAGATGCAGATGCTCACAGCCATCCAGTGGACCTTACACAGGGTCCCCAGTGGAGGAGTTAAAGAAAGACTTGAAGGATCTGAAGGGTTGGCAACCCCATAGGAAGTAAAAGAATGAAAACCAACCAGAACCCCAAGAGACTAAACCATCAACCAAAGAGTACAGGTGAAGCGACCCATAATTCAAGCTGCATATGCAGCAGAGGATGGCCAGGTCAGACATCAGTGAGAAAAGAAGTCCTTGGTTCTATGAGGGCTCAGTGTCCCAGTATAGGGGAATGCCAGGGCGGGGATACAGAAATGGTTGGGTGGGTAGGGAGCACTCTCATAGAATTTAGGGAAGGGGGGATAGAATGGAGGGTTTCAGAGAGGAAACCAGAAAAGTGAATAACATTTAAAATGTGAATAAATAAAATATCCAATAAACAATTATAAAAAGAGGTTGCATATATTTAGGGCATTAAATACAACATCTGTATGTTAAATGTCTTCAAATCTTTTTATGCTCTGTATTAAAAAGATTGTGTTAATGTATTATTTATCATAAGTTAGTTTGCATTTTAGGGTGTAATAACGAATAAAGTGGTCTTTTTGTTTAAGTATATACATATCAATATAAGGGGAAAAGAATTAAAACTTGATATTTATCTCTCACCAAAATTAAATTATTAAAAAAATTAGTCACCTAAATAAATGTTAGTTTCAAATAAAAAAAAAGAATCAGGTTTTGTCTCATAGAAATTCTTTACTGCCTATAGATTATAGTATACTTAAGGGTCCCAAAGAGGATCTCCTGAGTGTATGCTAGGATTTTCACTTTTTAGTGCTTTATAGATTTTGATTGGTAACCAGAATATCAAGTGTAAAATGAAATTATAAAAATAGCTTTTCAGAGGTCTGCTTACTCACTGGCTCTTAATATCTTCTGCTTCCTATTCAAATAATTTACCTAAGTCTTGACTGTGAGGGGATTTTCTTGGCTATTCTGTTTAGGTTGGATCACCAAGTCTGTTACTCTCAGTACAATAAGCCATTTTGCATTGCTCAATTGACTTCTGTGTATCATATTATTGGGTTTTTGTGACTAAGTTTAATAGAAACATATGTCACAGACATAAATATTATTACTTCAAAAGTCATATGGTACGATGACCACATCACTAAATAACAATATTATGTTATTATAGGCCCATTTGCATCCTCAGTCATGAGGTTTCAACATTACAATATAAGTCATAAAATATCTTCAAGTTTGGAAGTCTTCAAATTAGTGGAGGAAACAGTAATAATGGCACAACACTTTTATTTGTTTTCTCAAGGACTTTCAAATAAGTGATTTATTAGATAATTATTATATTAGAGGATTTAAAAAACATAAGCACACAATGTTATGGTATCTGTTTTTATGTGCAGAAATAATCATTTTGTTTTTTTTTTTCTTTGCTTGTATTTTAATTTTCATAATGCTTTCTTCCTTGGAATAAAAGTTCAGGTAAATCATTCATTTTTTACCATTAATGTATTCATTAAATTTACATCCTGGGTACGGCCTCCCCTCTGATTAACCACCTCACATGACACATCCCAAAGTTCTCCCCTCCCCTTCCTCTCTGAGAAACGGGGAACCCCTAGCCCCAGGTACCAAATCACATTGACATCAAGTCACTGCAGGAACAGGCACTTGTGCTCTCAGCCAGGCCAGAGAAGGGGCCCAGTCATGGGAACAGGTTACACAGGCAAGTAACAGAGGCAAGGACAGCTACTGCTCAAGGGCTTGCAGACATACATGAATTGCATGTTGCACTTCTGCTGTATATGTGCAGGCAGCTTAGGTCCAGCCTATGTGTCACTATTAGTTGATAATTCATCTCTGGGAGCTCCAAGGGTTCTGGTTAATTGTCTCTTTTGGGCTTTTACAGGAGGCTACGAGTTGTTTGGGTCTCTCAATCCTTCTCACAATTTTTCAGAGGACACCCAAAGCGGTGTCCAATGTTTAGCTATGGATATATTTTATGTTTATGTCAGCCTCTGTGTCTAGCATCTTAGAGAATAATCATGCTTGGTTTCTGGCTGCACACAGAATAGATTAAGTATTTTCAAGGATTGCTTCTTGCCCATGGGATGAATCTTATGGGGACCAAGTCACTGTTTAGAAACTGCCTGAATCTCTGCTACATCCTTATTCCTGTACTTAATGTGGTATGAAGGACAACTTATGGGTTGAAGATTTGGAGGTTGCTATCCACTGTGGTTCCTATTTGTCTATAGGAGATGGTCATTTTTGGCTCCAAATCCCACACTGCCAGGAGTTTCAGCCTGAATCACCTCCTAGAATCTTTAGAGCCTCCCCCATCCCTGGTATCTGACACATCATTGAGATGTCGCCCACCCTCCTACTGCCAAGTTTTGTTTAATGACCTGTACCCTCTCCCTAACTGTCCCGACACCTGATCCCCTAATCCACACTGCAATCTCTTTCTCACCCAGTTCCTCCCTCCATCCTCATTCAAAGATTATTCTATTGCTTTGAGTGAGATTCAAGCATCCTCCTTTGAACCTTCCTTGCTATTCTTATCCTCTAAAGCCCTGTGATACCACCTCACACTGAAAATTACTTAAGTACCTTTTATATTTACCTTGTATTGTTAAATTCATATAATATGTTATCCTTACTAAATGTTACCTATATATACGAACCACGTGGTAATAATTTTTCTTGGAATCTAATAATAACATACAATTTGCACTGAAAAATAGGTATTATATGAATTTATTTGTACACCCAAGTAACAATTTTCAGAAATCAGACAATTCGATGATAAAATCCTGATTACATGGTTTGATCCAATAGACTGACATCCAGGTAATATGCTAGATCTTTATGTCCAGGTATTTTTTTATATTTTTTAATGGTAGAAACCCATATAATGATATAATACATAGTAATAATTTTGCTGATCATATGGATATGTTTGGTGTAATAAACAAGCAATTATAATCAATTAATATTTATAGCTTTCACACGTTTTTTCCTAAACTCATGAAAAGAATTAATTTGTGGTCTCAACAAAATAATGTAGCACTTTGGCAAAAATATACAAAGAAGCATCCCTGCACTGGAAGCCAAGATACAGAAGACCTCCACAGCAACCATAGCCTTGCCCTTAGTGCTGTGGTAGACAGGGAGGAAGGTGACCAGACACTGCAGAACACCAGCATGCTGAATGTCAGAAGTTTGGCATCATTGAATGTGTCAGGCAGATTCCTGGCCAGGAAAGCTAAGTGAAACTCCTAGAGCAAGAGAGCCCATGTAACCCAGGACACAGTAAAAGACAATCACTGAACCTTTGTTGCAAACAATGATGATGTGTCCATGTTTCATGTATAGATCAGCATCAATAAATGGTGGAAAAGTTCCCAGCCAGATTCCACAGAGGAATCAGTTGGATCGAGGTGCATATGGGAACGATGTAATTAGGTGCCCCTGAAAGCAGAAGCCACCTCAATCTTCTTCCTGGAACAGTGATCTTAAATGCTAGTACAACAGTAATTGTCTTGGCTAAGACACTAGAGACAGACACAGTGAACACAATTGCAAATGTGTCTGCTGCGGGATGCAGCTGATCATACTGGGATAACCAATGTAGAGAAAGAACAGACAAAACAAAATATGAGAGAGATGAGTAGAACATAGCTAAGAGTTTCATTATTAGCCTTGACTTGGGAGTGTCTCGGTGTTTCAAGAAGACACAGAGTATAATAGCTGTAAGAACAGAGAAGCACAGAGCCAAGCCAGCCAGAGCCATTCCCAATGGATCTTCATAATTCAGAAGGCTACAACTTTCTTGAGGCATTTAGTTTGATCTATGTTGGCATACTCATCCTCTGGACACTTCACACATTGATCCATGTCTAGTATAGGAAGGAAAAAAATTGTCAGAATTAATTTTTCTAGAATAATCACAAGATACACTAAACTTATAATCTAGAAAATCATAATTAACTTAGACTGAAATCTTGTGTTGTATGCAAACTTAAATATGGGAGCTTTATAAGATGTTATCCTAATTTCCGATGCTTTTATTCTTTATGTAAGCTTTTGTTCATATTTGTCTAATATATTCATAATGCTTATTGTATTTTTAAAAATAAAACCTTACTGTTGCATGGATTTTAATGTTTCCACAATGATATGCTTTAGATTGTTCACTCATAGAATTATGAAATTTTTATGTTATAATTGGGTATATTATACAAAAGAAGAACTTAGAATGACATGTGTCAGCAAAATTTCTGTCCTCCATGTGGCTTCAAGTTATTTGGATATAAAAACTGTACCACTCCACGTCTTAGAAAAGAACTTAACAACCAAAATTTTACTAACCATTATAATCCCCAGCTCTGTTCTACACATTAGTTCTTACACTTACAAATATTTATTCTTTGCCATTCATTATGGAAACTTACCTTTGAAAGAAATATTGTTTAGAGAATATCATAGTCAATAAAAATTTTGAGTTTTAGAGTTCAGTCAAATGGATATGTCTACAAAATCAATTCCTCATTTAAGGCTAAACAGTTTTGAAAGAAATGTTTTGAAGAGTGAAAGAGCTAGAGGATCAGAGAGTTTTATATAAGTGTGTATTTTCTAGGAAGTTCCCAAGTAACACCCATAAACAACTCACCACAAAGGCTTCTTAACCCAGAGCTTACTGAAAACAAACACAAAAACATGACACATTGGAGAAAGAAAGAAACATCATGCAAAATTCTACCTTAGAGAATTACAGATAACGAAGGAATATGCAAAGTATGTAAAATCGTCTTCACAATGAAGCTTATACCAATTAGTGTGTGTGGTTTTAGTGTGTGTGTGTGTGTGTGTGTGTGTGTGTGTGTAAACAACATTTAAAAAATGACATAAATTTTAAAAAGTGTAAGGAGGTGTGGTTGGACAATTTTGTAGGAAAGATAAGGAAAAATGTAATCATATTATAACCTCTAAAATAAAAGTATCATAAAAAGCACTGATAATGTCAAGTGAAGAAGAGATAACATGAAAAATCATCACCTAATTTCTCTCCATTCAAAAAATATTGCATTCAGTTGTATTATTCAATGTTTGAATTGTGGTAGGGGATACTATATGCCTGTTTTACTTATTTATGTAAGATTTCCTATACTGTACTCCCATTACTGAAGTATATATTAAGAAATACCATTTCCTAAATAATGGTAAATGCCTCAAAAATAATCTTGACAGAGTGTAGTAGATGGAGGTTTTTGTGATTCCTTTCACTGTTATACTTGTAGATTAAACAATAATGTATTCAGTTTTTTCAATCACATTAAGCTAATTGATCAAAGTTAAAAGTGATGCTCTTTTCCAAGTACAGAGTTTCTGCATTGAAATAGGTACATTTGGTTTATTTTGTATTTCCTTTATGATTTTGCTAAACAATGTTATCCAATTTGGTGTGTAGATGTATTCAAATACTAGAATTTTTGCCTACATATTAATAATCAAGTATTTTGTATACTATTCTCAGATCTCTTAAAAATATTTAAAGTTCTGGCTATGGCAATGAGACCACTGAAGTAGATCAGGTAATATAAATTGGAAAGAAAGATCACAAATATCATTATTTTTAGAAAATATGATTGTATATATGATCAACCACCAAAATTCCACTAGAGAATTCTTACAGTTCATGAACAACTTCAGCAATGCAGCAGGTTAAAAAATAAACCCAAAGGAAATCAGTAGCCTTCTTCATACAAAAGATAAAAAAAAAAAAAAACAGTATGAGAAAAAAATCAGGGAAACAGCACCTTTCACAATAGCCAAAATTAGTATAAAATTTCTTGATGTAACTCTTCCCAACTAAGCTAAATATCTCTACAACCTGAAATTCAGTTCTCAAAAAAAAACCAAAAACCAAAAACCAAAAAAAAAAAACAAAAAACAAAAAACAAAAAAAATTGAAGACTACTTCTGAAGATGCTCATAACCTCATGCATTACAGGAGTATTGTAGTAAAATGGTCACCTTACCAAAAGCAATCTACAGACTCAAGGCAATCCCCATCAGAATTCCAACACAATCTTCATAGACATGAAAAGAGAAATTTCAACTTCATATGGAAAAACAAAAATCCCATGCAGCTAAAATAATTCTTAACAATAATTCTTAAAATCCAGTGGAAATCACCTTACCTGACCTCAGGTTACACTACTAAGCAATAGTGATAAAAACTGCATTGGATTGGTATAGAGACAGGCAGGTTAATTAATGGAACCAAATCGAAGACCCAGTAGTAAACTCATACAGCTATAAATAATTGATCTTTGCAAATGAAGGCAAAAATTGCAGTGGAAAAAAAGAAAACATCTTCAATAAATGGTACTGGTCTAACTGTTTACTCTATAAGGAAAATGACAATAGATCTATATTTATCACCTTGCAAAAGCTCAAGTCCACGTGGAACAAGTACCTCAAAACCAGATATACTGAATTTAATAGAAGAGATAGGTGGAAATATACTTGAACTCATTGGCACAGAGGGAAATTTCAGAAAAAATCTTCACTAACTTCCTTCTTACATAGGGCTAATATCCAAAATATATAAAGAACTTAAGAAGCTAACCTCCAAAGAACCAAATAACCCAATTAGAAAATGGGGTACAGAGCTGAGCAAATTTCATAATAGAGGAATCCTGAATGGCCTAAAAGCAATTAAAGAAAAGTTCAAAGTCCTTAGTCATCAGGGAAATGGAAATCAAAATGATCCAGATATTATATACCACACCAATCACAATAGCAAAGATTACACACTCAAATGCAGCACATGCTGGCACATGTGGAAAAAGAGGTAAAAGCTCAAGTGACAGCACATGCTGGCAAGGAATTGGACAAAGAGAACATTCTTCCTTTGCTGGTGATATTGAAAACTGGTGCAACCACTTTGAAATCAATCTGTTTTTTTCTCTGAAATTGGAAATAATTCTACTGGAGTACCCAACTAAACCCTTTGGGCATATACCCAAAATATGAAACACCACATCATAGGAGATTGCTCCAGGATGTTCATAGCAGCCTTATGTGTAACAATCAATAGCTGAAACAACCCAGATGTCCCTTTATCAAAGAATGGATACAGAAAATGTGGTTTCGTTTCAAAATGGAATACTAATTAGCTATTAAAAATGAGAACAACATTAAGTTTACAAGCAAATGGATGGAAGTAGAAAATGTCATTCTGACTGAGGTAACTCAGGACCCAAAAGGATGTACATGGTATGTACTCACTAATAAGTACAGGCTACTTAGGAAACAAAAAGTACAGACTACCTAGGAAACAACCTACAGACCTTAAGAAGTACAAGAAGCAGAAAGGACAAGTGAGGTTGTTTCAATTCCACTTAGAATTGGAAAGGAAATTAGGACTGGAGACAGAGGGAGGGGATACATGGGAGGAAAGCAGAGGGAGAGGAGGAAAGGTAAATAAGATCAAGTAATCCTGACAGGAGAAAAATCCAGAGTGCTAATAGAATGAAAAAATAAGCAGCCTTGGAGGGAGAAAGGTTGGGAATCCTCTAGACAGTACCAGAGACCTGAAAGTTTAGCTACTCTCAGGACTTATTTGTGGTAACCTTAGCAAAAATGCCCAACATTCATTGCACAGACAGAACTCCACTTCCAGTAGATAAACAGGGGCTCAAGGGTTACTAACACACAGTCTGAATTTCTGATCCAGAGTTGTTCCTGTCTAAAGGAACTGCAAGGGAAAAATGGAGAAAAGACTAAAGGAAAGACAGACCAATGACTGGCCCAAATTGGAATTCATCTCATGGGTGAGGGGGTTACAATGGCCTGACTTATTACTATACTATGATGTGCTTATACTGGAGCATGGCATGTCTGTCTTCTGAGAAACCTGTTGGCAACTGACAGAGAAAGGCAGACACTTACATCCAAACATTGGACTGAAGTCAGGGATTCCTATGTTTGAATTAGGAGACAGATTAGAAGAAGGTGAATCAGAGATTGACTACGTAGGAAGACTAGCAGGCTAAACTAATCCAGATTCCAGGGAGCTGCAGAGACTGAGCCTCCAACCAAGAGCATATAGAGGCTGTTCTGAGGCCATGGTTGGTGGAGAGGGGAGCATCATCTAATAGGCAAGGGGTTAGAGGAATGGCACTAGGATTTGTGGCAGGGGGACTGAGGGTGAGTAACAGCAATAAGAACATAATCAAGTATTATAAAATTGTATTTTCCATCTTCAAGATTGACAGCCCCTGCTTTTCCACAGTCCACTCCTGCCATAAGACCAGGTAGGCTCTCTGTATATTGTTCCCTCTCTGTCAATTACCTCTGTCACAATTCTCAGGGATCCCCTAGTCTTGAAACATCAATTACAGGGCAGATTCTGTTGTAAAAAGTATTTAAATCACAGGCAGATGTTTCTACTTCAACTTTTCTTATTGAGTTCCAGGATAAAAAACTCACACAGCCTTTATATTTTTAATAAGTCTTAATGAGAAGAAGACCTGGGCAGCTGTCTTCCCTCCATGGTGTTGGAATCTCTTTTCCTATCTAGAATCCTGAATTATTACCTACTACTAACTAGATTCATCTTGGCTACTCAATAGAAATTGAAGGAATTTAAAAAAAAAATCATTAACTCTTACCCCAAAAGCCTGTCCTACACAAACTTGAAAAATCCATATGAAATCTATGATTTTCTTTATAGATACCACTTACTTAAAGTTAAATGAAGATCAGTAAACTATTTTGATAGTTCTATAACACCTAAAGAAATATAAAAGTCAATTAACATTTCTCAACAAAGTAAATCCCAGTTCAAGATGGTTTTATACAGAATTTTACAAGATACTCAATATAAAGTAAATACCAATAGTCTCAGTGTATTCTACAAAATTGACACACACACAAAAAAAACACTGCCAAATTATTTTTATGTGGCCATAGTGACCTGAATAACTAAACTACATAAAAACTCAACAATCAGAGAATTTCAGGCCAATTTCCTTTAAGATCATTGATGCCAAAATTCTCAGTTCACAAATTGTTGTAAATTTCATTTTCTGAAAATCCAAATAAAACAATTCCACTAAAATTAGTGATGAAAGAAGGACTCTGAATCTTTTCAATCTATTCAACTTAGTACTTGAATTTCTAGCTAGACCAATATGACAATGAAAGGAGATGAAGATACAAAGTAGAATGGAATACGTCGAAGTATAGCTATTCACAAATGATATTATAGTATACATAAGTGACTCCAAAGTTCCACCAGAGATTTGCTGCAGCTGAAAAACATGTTCAGCAAAGTGAATGGAAAAAATTACCTGAAAAGTAATGTCACATTTTAAATAAACAGTAAACAGGCTGAGAAAAAATTATGGCAACAATACTATTTATGATACACACAGAAAATAAATAAATAAAATAAATAAAACACAACCAAACAGGAGAAAGACTTACATGACAAGAACTTAAATTCTCTGAAGAAAAAAACTGAGGAAATTATCAGAATATGAGAAAATCTCCCACGCTCATGGATTAATAGGATTAATAGTAAAATAGGCCATATTGACAACAACAATCAATGGATTCAATGGAATTATGCAATTCCCATCAAAATACTAATCCATTTTTTATACAGACCTTAAAAAAATCTTAACTTCACACAGAAAAGAAAAGGGAAAAGAAAAAATAAACAAACATATAGTTTAAAAAAATCTAGACATGAAAGAACTTTGGAATAATCAGCATCCCTCAAGATATTTACAGAGTAACAGTGATTTAAAAATGCAAGATATTGGTATAGAATGAGACAGATTATTCAAAGGGTTGATTCCAGATATAAATCCACATCCATATGGACATTTGACTTTTGACAAAGAATCCAAAACTATACAATGGTAACATGAGAGAACCTTTAACAAATGGTGATGCTCTAACTGAATCCATATTTGTCACCCTGAACAAAACTCAAGTCCAAATGGATCAAGGACCTCCACATAAAACTGTATACTCTCGATTTAATGGAAGAGAAGGTGGGAAATAGCCTTGAACTCATTGCAACAAACAACAAACTTTTCTGAACAGAATATCAATGGCCCAGGTGCAAAGATCAACAATTGGTAAATAGGACCTCATGAAACTGAAAGGCTCTAAAAGGCAGACAACACTGTCAATAGAAAAGCTACAGATTATAAAAATATCTTCCCCAACCCTACATATGATAGAGGGATCTTATCTATAATGTACAAAGAATTGAGGAAGTTAGACATCAGCAAACCAAATAACCCTATTAGAAAATGGAAGTACAGAACTAAACAGAGAATTCTCAACAGTGGAATCTAAAATAGTGGAGAAGTATTTAAAAAAAAGAAGTTCAACATACTTAGTCACCAGAGAAATGTAAACGACCAGGAGATTCCATCTTATATACATCAAAATGGTTAAGATTAAAAATTCAAATAATTAAAATATCCAATAAAAACAAAAGAGTACAAAAAAATAAAGGAAAATAATTCATGTGACAGCTCATTCTAGTGAGGATGTGGTCAAAGAGTACATTCATCCATTGCTCACTCTGCAAGCATTTAGAAACTGAGCCAACAACTAAAAAGCATACATGGGGTGGGCCGAGGCTCATTCAAATCTATAGCAGATATGCAGCTCAAACTCCATAACTGCCTTCTCTGGTCTCAGTGGGAGAAGATGAACCTAGCCTTGCAGAAACTTTTTGTGTTCTGGTACAGAGAAAACCTCACTACTCTAAGATGAAGGCGTCAGGGTAGGAATTCTTTGACATAGGGACCAAGAAAGGTGCAGTATCAGTATCAATTAAATATATTAATTAATTCATTAGTTAATTAAAATCAGAACCAAGTCACATCCACTATTTCCCTATTTATTCATTACAGTACTTGATGTTTTAGCTAGAGCAATAGGACAATAAAATATATAGGAAAAAATCAAAGCATTATTTACAGATGATATGGTTTTAATCACATGTAACCCTAAATATTCCACTAGAGAACTGCAGCTCATCTAAATTATCAACAAAATGCCTGGATACAAGATAACACACACAAGAAAACACACACACACACACACACAAAACACACACAATAAATAGTTTCCATATATACAAATGACAAATAGAATGTAGAACAAACAGCACCTTTCATAGTAAACTCAAATAATGTAAAATAGTTTCTTATGGAAACTATGACTAAATAAGTGAAAGTCTTGTAAAAAAAACAAAAAACAAAAAACAAAAAACAAACAAACAACAACAACAACAAAAAAAACCACCTTAAACCTCAAATCTTTTAAGGAAGTAATTTATGTACTGTCAGAAGGGAGAAAGATCTCACACTGTCTTGGGTGAGTGGAATAAAAATAATCATCCTTCCAAATTCCACATATAGATTCAATGAATCCCATCACAATGTGAACCTAAATTTTTAAAGACCTTGAAGGAATATTTCTTTGTGATACCCAAGATATCCTGAAGAATAAGAGAACTGATGGATGAATCACCATTTCTGGTTTCTTTTTTTTATAAATCTTCTTTATTTTATTGAAGATTTTATTTACATTTCAAATGTAATCCTCTTTCCCCATTCTCCTCACCCAGGAACCCCCTATCCCATTCTCCCTCATCCTGCTTCTATGAGGATATGTCCCCACTCACTATCACACTTCCACCTTCTCGCCCTCTATCCCAGACACTGGGCCTTCCAGCCTTCACTGGACCAAGGACTTCCTCACTCACCTATGCCTGACAATGACATCCTCCCCTACTTATACAGCTGGGGCCATGGGTCCCTCTCTATGTGCTCCCAGGTTGGTGGTTTAGACCCTGGGAGCTCTGGTTGGTTGGTATTGTTGCTCTCCCCATGGGGCCACAAACCCTTTCAGCTCCTTCAGTCTTCTCTCTCACTCCTCCATTGGGAAACCCCAGTCTTCTCTCTCACTCCTCTATTGGGAAACCCATGATCAATTCAATAGTTAGCAGTGAGCATCCACCTCTGTATATTTCAGGCTCTGGCAAACCTCTAAGGAGACAGCTATATCAGGCTTCTATCAGCATGCACTTCCTGGCATCCACATCAACGTCTATGTTTGGTGACTGCACAAGGGATGGATACCCAGGTGGAACAGTCTCTGGACGACCCCTCCTTCAGTTTCTTTGGTCTTCCTTGTTCATGAGCTTCATGTTGTCTGTGCGTTGCATCTTGGATATTATGAGCTTTTGGGCTAATATCCAATTATCAGTGAGCCATACCATGTGTGTTCTTTTGTGTTTGGGTTACCTCACTCAGGATGATATTTTCTAGTTCCATCCATTTACCTAAGAAATTCTCAAATTCATTGTTTTAATAGCTGAGTAATATTCCATTGTTTAAATGTATCACAATTTCTGTATCCATTCCTCTGTTGAAGGACATCTGGATTCTTTATAGCTTCTGGCTATTATAAATAAGGCTGCTATGAACATAGTGTAGCATGTGTCCTTGTTATATGTTGGAGCATCTTCTGGGTATATGCCCAGGAGGGGTATAGCTCGGTCCTCAGGTAATACTATGTCCAGTTTTCTGAGGACCAGCCAGAGAGGCATCTCAAAAGGCTGTGAAACACTTAAACACTTCATCCTCACTCATTATTTAAATGCTATTAAATCCATTTTAAAATTCCATCTTAACCCAGCAAAATGGCTAAGTTCAGTAATAAATGGTGACAGCTCATGCAAGCAAGCATGTGGGGAAAAGGAGTCATGTCTCCATTGCTTATAGGAATATAAAATTATAAAACAATTATGAAATAAATATGACAATTTCTCAAAAATTTGTAAGTAGATCTAATACCAAACTCAAGTATACCACTCTTGTATATTTTACTAGTACTGTCTTATACATAAGGACACTAGCTCAATTATGTTTGTGTGTCTATAGTTAAAATAGCCAGAAACTACAAAGAAATAGATGTACTTCAAATGAAGAGCACATAAAAAATAGCATGCATGTATACAATATAGTATTACTTAGTTATTAAAAACAAAATGACACAATGAAATTTTCTGACAAATGGATGGAAATAAAAAATGTGATCCTTCCTTTAAAAGTTTATTTTAACTGTTAAGTAAATGATAAATACAAACAGTGCACTGACCCTGAAAGGCTAGAATGAAGAGATCACCATTAGAGGAGCATGAGTATTACTGGGTTGAGGAAACAGAATAGTTCCATTTTGTCACTGAGGGCAGAATAAAACAGGAGAGCAAGTCGTCTGTTGTGGGTCATAACAGAGAGTGAAGAGTTAACAGGTGGAATTTGAAGGTATTTGATTGACCATGTAGAAATATAGTACAATAGAAATATTTGGTAATCTATGAGTATGGTCCTAGTGAACACTTCTCCTAATGGAGATTACAAAGGATATATTGTGCTATTTCACCTCCAGGATAGTAGTGTGCTAGATTAATATTGGTTGAGTTGCTGATTGAGCAGGTGACAAGAAAATCTGTAAACAACCCATGTAGATGCTTGGTCAGAATGTAACCATCAGAAACCTGGTAGCATAGCCACACTGATGATGACATCTTCAAATCTAGTTATTGAATATGGAAAGGTGTAGTAGGTATTGGCTAGAAGTTTTTTTCTACAGGCTATGCAAAGATAAACACAGACATTACAACACTGTCTGAACCCTTCAACTGCAGTATGTCAATGTTGCAAGATGTGCTGAGGCAATAGTAGCACATACCTTGTTGAAATGAGCAATCATTGATTGATTTAACTTGATACCCACTCCACAGAAGGAGTCCATGCCCAGCCATACTTGGATGGTTATATCCTTGACAATGTATATTCTAGAGAACTAGGAAATCCCAAATAGTACTCTTCTATTTAAAAAATTAAGCAATGATTTCTAATTAATATGATGTTATATTGGTATATATGTATATATACATGTACACACATATATATATACACATATATATTATATATTTCAATATATACTATTACAGTGTTAGATCAGTGTCCTGTCCTTGAATCAACAGAAAATATTTCTTAAGCAGTGGAGAGGACCAGGTATATAGACTCAGGTCCAGGCATGAAGACAGTAAAACTAAATTAGCCATCTTCATCATGTTCCTTCCTTCAGAAGAATAGGGTAAAAAATTAATTGAAAAATACAGAGAGAATGAATGACATAAAAAAAAACCAATATGCTACCATTTTAAATATAAGAAATCTAACATAAGATCCCAAAAATTAAAACATCTAGCAAGAAGACAGAGTATGTCTGCATCAGGTGATCTGAGTTTCTGTGGGACTCATAACAGTGGTAGCAGGTATATCTCTGACTGTTTGCTGGCATTTGAAATTCATTTCCTCCTAATGGGTTGCCTTATACATCCTTGATATGATAACTCTTGGCTTGTCTTATTGTGTATTCTTTTGTCCTGTTTGACAATCTTCTTCTGGAGGCCAACTTATTTCTGAACATAAAATAGAAAGCGATTTATTCTGAGAGACAGGAATGTGGGAGGAAACCAAGAAGAATAGAGTGATTGGAAATGTGGCTGAATGTACTGTATGAAAAAGACTCTATTTATATTTAAAAAAGAAAATCATAAGGGCAAGGCAAATTTAATAACATTTATTTTAGTGTCTTGTATTCAACCAACTTAAAAGACAATAATATTGACTGTCTATTTGATTTTGATGCATGTGCTATAATATCATTTGAATCAATAAAAGTTTTATTAATTTCTTCTATATGTCACTCTAAGTTTTTTGTTACTTACTGTAGTCTCTGGATTTTGTAGTGAAATTTTATTAACATTTAGTGTTAATTTTAAAACATGTACTTCATTTTCATAATCCTCATATGCAAATCATATGGAACCATTTACATACTGGCCTGGTTCTTAAATTTTAGTTATTTGTCTGGATATTTCTATCACATACAACAGAAGTTAATTCCAAACTTCATTTTTGTAATGCACTACCATTTTGAAAATTCATTTTCAAAGCTTTAGTTGACCTAAACATTGATACCACTGCTTATTTAATTGTGATATCTCTGTACATATGAGATATGAATCATAGAATAAAAGCTGTTATTCAGAATTCTGTTTGTTAGACTGCAAACTCATTTAAACTAGACAGCAATTGAAAATGCAAACTGTAAATTATTCTATTGATCTGCCATATCACAATTTAAAAACTTATACTTCTAAAATATAATATGGCTGCTGTTGAAATGAAGTGATTATTTTAATGTTCCATGGATTCTGATAAAGCAAAAAGGCAAAGTATCTCTATCTTTAATACATTTAAAACATGTAATTAAAAAGGCAAAGTATCTACATCTTTAATACATTTAAAACATGTAATTATAAGAAACACATAATCTTTAGTACTTTGAAGAAACATTGTTTTTATTGTTTCTAGCATTAGGAAACAAAAATATAGCCTAAGAGACAACGTATATTATTGCTAATCACAGTGTTACTGATGATTTTTTTTTTTTTTTGCTTTTATTTATCTTTTCCTTTCCACAACGGACTTTTGAAAACTATGTGCATATGGGAGATATAAGGAATTTTATTACTTTAAGAAAACATATCCTTACCTGTAAGGTTGGAAATTTCATTTTCTGGGCAGGGGTAACAATCAAAACAGCAGACAGTGTTTCCCTCCTGAAAGTATTTTCTGAGTCCTGGCCTGCAAGGCACACTACATATGGAGGCTAAAGCCTGAAAAAAATCAGATACATTATAGAAATAAACAGTTTAACATATGTGTAAAACACTGCAGTGATTCACAAGAGAAAGTCACTGAAAGACCTCCCTTTACACATTGTATCATGTTATACAGCAAAATTGTATTGTTTTGTTTTTTAATGATAAAACTTTAAGAACATAGGATGATTTTTATATCATGAAACCCTTATAAGATAGCAAGTAAAGAGAGAGAGAAACAGACTAAAGGTGGAGAAAGAATGAGAGAGAATATCTAGGATTGTGCAAGTCAATAAATGTGGAAATGTTAAAAATTTTATTCCATAACAAAATAAAAGTAGAAAAGATTATAGGTCTTTTTGCTTCATGTAGAACTTTAAAATTAAATCTAAATTACCTGTTTGCCATCTGTAGCCCACTCTAGCATTTCATCAGATATAAACAGTTGTTGACCATCTGGAAAATGACCTGAAAATTTCCCTATTTTTATTTTAAGTCCGTCCTGTTTTAAAAAGTTCATGATATAGAAAATTTCATATTGTGTATCTCGTTTTCTATTCAGGTTCATGTTCACTAGGTCTCCAGCAGGATTTAAAAATTGTGTGGTCTTCAGAATAGAGAACATCTAAAACATATTTGCATTTTAGTTTCAAATATGCATTCATATTAATATAGAAATTATAAAGTTTGTAGTATCACTCATATCTATTATCTGCTCCTAAAATCTACCTTTATCAGAAGTATTCCATACTGAAAAAGTAAAATATATTCCATATACTTTTAAAATTTCACTAAGCTTTACAAATACCATTTTCTTACTAATTGGTGCCATAACACATGCACACATGAAGTTTATGATTTGAGACTAGTGATACATTATCCATTTTTTTCTTCAAATAATGTTATTTGATCATAAGACAGGGAACTAAATACTCAGTTGTTCAAATTATGGAAAAAGTATCTGAAATTGTTTTAGGTCTATTCATTATATTAATTAGAACTTTTGATCGCCGGGCACTTGGGATGCAGAGGAAAGTGGATTTCTGAGTTCGAGCCAGCCTGGTCTACAGAGTGAGATCCAGGACAGCCAGGGCTACACAGAGAAACCCTGATTCAAAAAGTCAAAAAAAAAAAAAAAAGGAAATATTTTGATCAAATAAAAGACAAGTCATTTTCATAATTTCATTTACTAATTCCATGAGAAAAAAATTCAGATGATGAAGTCATGAGATTCATGTATGGTTGAAATATCAGAGGAAATTTCATGACTAAGATTGTGAAATGCTGACTTTAATGCCCTTGTTGTCTGTAATATAAATTATGACATTAACATGATAGGTCACTTATGTAATGGAAGAGTTCATAAATACATGCATTTAAGATAAATATTATTTATTTACTTGATTTTGACTTTACTATTCCCTTTGTGACTACTACCTCTATGTTATATATGTCATTCAGTGTAAGAATTATTACCTTCCAGGAGTTGAATTCCGGTACCTTTCCATCATTCTCTGAGGATGTGTCTACTTGTTGCAGAAGCATCTCATGAAGTGAGTGGGCCACTGCATACACAGAATTGTATATGTTGTAACATGTTTCACTCATAGACATTCCAAGTGGTGGCACAAAAAACCATTTAAATAGGGTTTTGATTGGACAGTTTTTCAGTGTTTTGCAATTAGGTGGTGGCAAAGAACACTTAAAGTAAGTCCACCATAGTTTAGCCAAAGAAATGTTATTACTATAGTTAGAAGGGTGCACTATTTGCATAAATTGTTTAAAACCAGATATCTCAGACTGCAGATGTGAAAAAATAAGAGTCCCATGCATGGAGGTAAGCAAGAAATCTCCTGTCATTGTGATCATATCAAATTGTGACACACTGACCCAGAGTCTCTGAATATTTTTGAATTTCCATAGTATGAAGTTAAATTGCACAGGAGAGTCTTTATCCCCATAGACAATCACAACTTTTGCTGATGACATTATGATTTGTTCATAATATTTGTGAATCATTTTAATGTATAACTTCTTATTGTATGTGATAATTGTGACAAATGCTAAGCAGACAGTGTTTCTTTCCATTACTGTTCTCAATTCAGAAAGGAATTGAATTCCATGGTCATCATCTGTAATGATCACTCCTACCCAGTTCCATCTGAAGTGAACTGCTAGGGACACCATGCTAGGGTAGAGATGTGTCCTTAGGAGTCATCTGGAAGAGATGAGGAAACTGTTCCTGATCACCTAGTAAATGATAATAACCACAGTAAAGCTGAAAGACATGAACCATAAGTATCATGAAGAAATGGAATGCACAGGGCTCAGTCTAAGATCTAAGTGTGCTAGAGCACATGCTAGAATTGTGCGAATGTGTCAATTCTTCATCTTAATATGAAAATCGTATCCTACTTCTTTTGAATTGTTATACAAATACAGAAAAACTAAGTGTTCTGATAAAATATTCCACATTATGTTTTCTCTGCTGCCCACTTGTCATAAACTTGTGTTTGCCATAGAAAGTGGCTAAACTTTATTTTTAACAGATCAGAATACATACAAATGAATTCTCTGCCTTTTAGTCAGCTTTGAAACTCCGATACTATTTCATTAAAAGTAAACTTCTGTGACTTACCTCTGGAGTTCTGGAGAAGTACAGGATTGGTCCAAGTGTGTAAGATGTTATCCACATAGGTCCCGTAAATACAATTAAATATCTCCTCTGATTTTTACAGTAGTAATTAGGGATATTTTCCTTTTTTTTCAAGGACCAAACTCTTTCCACATTATCCTCAATTAGGTTACACTCAATCTTAACTAATAAGGAAATGTTGGGTAAAATATGAATGTTCTTATTGATTTCTTCAATGGCAAAATAAAGAGAGGAAATCAAGTGGATGGTCTTACGTGTCACCCTAAAAACAGAGCACACCAATCATGGGGTACATGGGTTCTAATTACGGTAATCTTAAATAAAACTCAATGTGTGTTAAGCAAAGATTTTTTAGATTTTTGTGTCCCATTTTATATGTGACACAGTTCATTATTGTGTTGTGTTAGGATGTTAGACCTGTCAAATAGTTTAACAAACTTAAAGGGTTTTTATTTTTTAACTTGATGAATTAAACTTTATTACTTTGTTTTGAAATCTTGGGACTAAAACATACAAATGTCTTAAGCATTTACAGAGTTTTCTATTAGTTTCTTCTTTTGACTTCTATTTAACTGTGTTCTGAAATTAGACACCATGTGCCTTTTTCTTTTGATGTCATTAATAAAGTTTTTAAAATATGAATTTTATTTAAGAGGATTGTCTCATTTTTGAAATTCTCTAAAGTTCCATCTTGCTTTTCTTAAATATGGTGAAATATCTATGTGTAGTTTTTAAATAAGAAAAGAATTCTGAGCCAACATTGAATCTACTGATGACTTCACCATATAACTCTAAAATACATAACATGTGCATTAAAGAAGTAAAATTTATCTGCTATATAGATTATTATACTTTTTTATAGAATCAGATCTAAAATATGTCATGACAAAATGATGAATAGGTAGCCAAAATTGTCTGGGTTAACAATTGCCAAAATCTAAAGAATTCATAAGTAATGCAAATACTACAATAATTTACACTTATGTCTTCATTTTATACAGTTCACCTCTTTTCATTTTTCTATTTTAGGCTGAAAAAATAGAGTCATGTAAGATTGCTTATAACTACAATCACTCTTTTGGTTTGGATTCAGCTCCTCTAGCTTCACATGTACCTTAGTTTCTACTAATTCATGCTTTCTCTACAATCACCAGCTATTATACAACTGGCCCCAGGTTCTATTTGGTTCTGAGATGTCCAGATATATTCTGTTTCTAATATGTTCACTTTAATTTCTCTCTTATCACACATATTTTAACTGGATATATCTGCTTTGATATACTTATAAAGAGTTTGATAATATTATTTAAGAGTTATATATCATTCAATGTGTTGTACATTAGTTTTTTTGCTTTTGCCTCATCTCTATTATCTGTAATGCTTTGTGACTACAGTAAATATTTATGTAACTGTACATAACTGTGGGTCTAAAGTTGTTATTGAATTGACTTAATTTTATGTTCTCTATTATTTAAAACTTATTATTTTAATAACTTTTATTCTAGTCATATTTCTTGGATTTTTTCTTTCATTCAGGAACACCTGAAATTGTGTAATACTTTTTAAAGCTATTGCCATTCTGTACTGGAAAAGACATGCACTTTGAAAATTCAGTTCTCTAATTAATCTACTTCAATTGTTGATGTATGAAGGTTCAATATGTCGAGTCATAACCACTTATTTACAAACTACAGCTTAAAATTCAAAAAAAAAAAGAATAGTTAAAACAATCCTAAGTTATGAAATAACCAGTATGTATGTCACCATTTCTGATCTCGGTTTGTATTCCACACATCTATTAATAAAATTGGCTTGAGGTGGGTGAACATTGATCAATAGATTGCAACTGAAGACCTATAAACATACACCTTTGGACACATTAATTTTTTTTTAATTAAGTCCACAAAACTAAACTAGAATAAAGAAACTGTCTTAAATAATGGTTCTGGCTCAACTGTATTACTTCATGGGAAGAATAAAAATACATCCATGTCTATATTTGCAAAGAAATCTCAATTCTAAATTTTGTATACCTAAAAGGGATAACAAAACTCATTGGTGACACAGTTTCAATGGCATAGTGAAGACAAGTACATGAACAACACAAGATAAACTCAGTGACATTTTGGAAAATTCTTTGTCTCATAATTTTCAGGAGATGAACTTTTGCCATGTACAGTTCTTTTGTGTTTATGTTATAGCTTTTGAACAGTTCTTTTTATAGACTTCTTGTTTGTAAAGATGTCTATTTTTCTATTTGTATATTAGTGTGTTTCTCATGCCTTTTTTTGTTTTTGCAGGTGTTTCTACTCTGATTGAATTATTTTATAATCTGAACTATTTGTTTTATTCCATTTTATTACTGTTCTTAATATGACAAAATTTTAGTGGGTGAAGGTAATAATGTGGGTCTTTATGGGATTTAATTAATAACGATCTTATAGGAGTTAAGGGAGGTAAACTCACAATTTGAGTATATTGTACTAAAATATATTTTATATAAATGATGATGGAAACATAAATTTGATTTATGCTGTAATTTAGATGGACTTTGAAAACAGGATGTTTAGTAAAATCATAATACTGCACAAGGCCTATAATCTTGATCATATTAAAGTTCAAATGTACAAGTATGGAACAGAAAGTAAATTTCAGAATAGGATAAATATGACTTGAATAAAAGATAAGATTTCAGGACTCCAGAATTCCCACAAACACTTCTATGTATTTTAAGCTTGACTGTAGTGTTGGACATACACCCCCCCCCACACACACACCCCACATATTGCTTTCAAACTTTAACCATATGGATCATAAATTATACATCTATAAAACCTAAATTGAAAAATTAACCAGCTAAATCAAATTAGCTATAATCAAATTCATGTTTAATTTTTTCAAATCATATACTTTAATTTTCTTATACATTTTATTATACCTTCATTTTATACTAAACTGTTTCTATATAAATCATTTAATGCTTTACATTTTTAAAGTATTGTTAGTTTTGTTTTGCCATCATCCATGATGACACATTTTCTAACTTGCATGTTGAGTGTCTACTAATCAGTTCTAGGATTCCTCTTTAATCTGTGGAAAGCCAGTAGTTTATCTGATGAAATTCTGTAGTTTATCTGATGAATATTTCTGTTCAATGCACCACAATGCCTTCTACTTCTATGCATAAAAGTGACGTGACATTTTGAATTTTCAAATTAGATTGCTCTATTTAGTAATTAGCTACTTATTATCTCATACAATCCCATTATATACACATATGAGAAAAAGCACACTCCATATTTATCTGTGTATAGAATATGTTTAAAACAAAGACTAATTAATATAGGCAATGGATAGATGCTGAAGGAGGTAAAATGCTAAATGAGTAAGAATCAGTAATCTTTTAAACTGTATCCATTTGGTAGTTAAACATCACAAGAAGGCCATAAATAAAAGAGCATATCTGCAGTGCAAAATAGATTTGATTGTTTTTTAAAAGATTGCACATAGTAGCATAGGGGAATATATAAATCTGGAAGAATTATTGATTGATAGGGAAGAAACATGATGAAATTGCATTCTACACTATCCTAAAATAGGTAATATACTTTTTAAAAAGGGGTACCACAAGGTAGGGAGAAAAATATGGAAAAACAGATGGTTCAAAGACATCTATTTGAATTATTTACTGAGATATTGTAAATTACTCTGTATATGTGCATCAAAAGGAAAGATAACTATCATATGATGTAGGTCTAACACTTATTATCATAACAGGAGAGTTAATTTAAAAAGCATACCAGGGATGTAAGTGTGCTCATTATATGAAAATCTATTAACATAATCTACCATAAAAACAAACTCAAAAATTCACATGATAATCTCAGATGCTGAAAATGTGTCTGACAACAGACAAAGCCTCTTCATGTTAAAGTATTAGAGAGATCACATATTCAACTTTCATAGCTAAACATAAGAAAACAATATGAAGGGTCCTTAGATGAAACATCCAACAGTGGGGAGAGGGAACTTGTAGAGTCCACCTACAGTAGAAAGACACAGCATAATGTGGATGGATGAGATTACCATCCCACAGTCAAAATCTCTGATCCAGAAATGTTTCTGTCTAAAAGAACTGCAATGACAAATATGGAGAAAAGTCTAAGAAAATTATCTAGTGACCTGCCCAGATTGGGATCCATCTCAAGGGAGGTTCCAAGGACTGACACTATTGTTGATGCTATGGTGTGCTTATAGACAAGAGCCTATCATGGCTGTCTGTTGAGAGGCCCAACAAGCAGATGACAGAGACAGATTCTAGTATTTCCAAAAAAACATTGGACTGAACTTGGGAATCTATGTGGTTGAATTAGGGAAAGGCTGAGAGAAGCTTAGGAGGAGGGTAACCCCACAGCGAGACCATCAGTCTCAACTAACTTGGACCCTTAATGTCTAAAACACTTAGGCAGAAACAGGACAGCATACACTAGCATCACATGAAATCATAAGATGGAAATTGTCATATAAAGTGAATCTCTCTAAGAGTAAGGGCAAAAGTGTGATTCATTCATTTGGCATCTAACCGGATTGTGATTCAAAATGACAATAAACAAGCTAGACTATAAAACTACCATAATTAGAAAAATAACCAGCCATGAAACATAAAATAAATTTTAGTTATGTCCTAGAGAAGAACAGCCAGAAGTCACATAGAATCTAATCGCTCTCTCACTGTCCCTGGAATGCTTTATGAGCATTTATGCATAAATGAAAGATCCACTTACTGCTTGTCTAGATTCTCACTGAAGCAATCATTCTTCACATAACCATTCTCTGTATAAATGGAAAAGAAACAATCAGTCTCTTTATCTCCTAGATAATTTTCTTTGCCTTTGATTCTCCAAAAGCACCTGGGGTCACTCAAATAGCAAAAATGTAAGGGAAGCTTCAGAATCAAGAAGACAACCATCAAAGAGAACATCTTTGCCATGTCATCAAGATAGGTGCCTGAGCAAATTCAGCATGAAATGTCAGGCAGGGAGAATCTCACATATCAAATTTTCATGAACAAATCCAGATGTCGCTTTTTATTAATGTAGTTACTATTAAAGATCAAGTGTACTTCTCACAGTATTTACTGTTCAGTTCACTGTCTGCCTCTGGAGAATTCTGAAGCACTCTCTTGCCTGGGGCTCTGCATCTGGATCTTATGGTCAGGTGAAAAATAGGGGTCATAATTTCACTAATGTTGTTCTTCTGTGTATCCCTTTTGATTACATTTATGTAAATAGACATAAAATTCCAGACATGATTCCTTTCGGAATAGTTTTCTACAAGTCTAGTTCATCAAACCAGTTTTCTAAAATAGTTTTCAATAGTTCACTTTAGTTATATAGGTTATTCCAATGAGGTTTATAGGGAATTATGTCAATGAATCCAAATTAACCCAACTGACCTTAATAATAAAAAAATTAATAAAAGTAAACTGTATCTTTATGCATCTTCAACACTTGTAGACATTAACTTTATCTCATTGCTTTCTGTCTAAATCTTGTTTCTTGCTTTTATTATGAATTAAATTACATTGGAACAGGGTCATAGAAATGCATAATTTCTAATTAGTGTTATTCATAAGCAAGTAACAAAGGCTGATTAAATGGGAAATCCAATGCAAGCAATTTTTTATTTAATTGTTCACTAAAAGACAGGTTAAGCAGCAAGCTGAGTGCAATATTATAATACATGCTGTCTAAGTGTCTTTAAGTGATATTTAAGTCTATAAGCACAAATTACCTCTGCCATGGAAAATCTTCAAAGTACATCATAGTTGATTTAGATTTTACTTTTTGTAGCTATTGAATTGTATTTCATAGGCAAGAATTTCCAATATTAAAAACTTTTATATTCTACTTTTTAATTCGTTGAAAGTCTTTAGCTTTACAAGTAATTTTCATCACAATCAAACCATTGTCCAATTCTTTTATTCCTATATTCACCCTTCATTTAACTGTGTTACCTTTATCTTCTAATACCTTCAAGCTTTTTTCCTGCCAAAATTGTTATGGAACAATTGATCTTCCCAAGAATTATGGTCAACTTGTCATGTGTTCTCATAAAAAAATAGTTTTATTTTCCAAAAGCTAAAATTTGCATTCATTAATACAAATGAGGGTATTGTGTGTCCATTTCTCATCTTCATATTTTGATGTAATCTCTCTTGGGCTTGATGGTGCTGTGTTTGCTGCCTCAGTCCCTGGGAGTTGGAACCTGCCCTGCTGTGTTCAGAGCTTTGTGTTTCCTTCTAGTCATCTACTACTTCCAGCACTTACATTCAGTCTGTTCAAATTTCTGAAATAGTTCCTTGTTTCCCGAGGAACATGTATTAAATATGGTACCCCCAGTGTCATATACTGTGTAGTTTCCAATTCTCTCCCCTTCAGCCAGTAAGTACATTTCTCTGTGTTACTAATCTTCTAATAAGAAGCACTGAATCATCCACACTGTGGTCTTTGTTCTTTGTGAGCTTCATATGGTCTGTGAATTGTATCTTGGGTAATCTGAAATTTGAACTAATATACACTTATCAGTGAGTGCATACCATGTGTGTTCTTTGTGACAGGGTTATCTCACTCAGAATGGTATTTTCAATTTCCATCCATTTGTCTGCAAATTTTTTAAAGTCATTGTTTTACATAGGTGAGTAGTACTCCATAGTGTAAATGTGCCACATTTTCTGTATCCATTCCTCTGTTGAGGGCCATCTGGTTTGTTTCCAGCTTTTGGCTATTATAAATAGGGCTTTTATATACATAGTGTAGCATGTGTCCTTATTGCAAGTTGGAGCACCTTCTGGGTATATGCCCAAAAGTGGTAAATCTGGGTATTCAAGTAGTACTATGTTCAATTTCCTGAGGAACTGCCAGACTGATTTCCAGAGTGCTTGTACTAGCTGCAAAGGAGAATTGTCCCTCTTTCTCCACATCTTCAGTAGCATCTGCTGTCACTATGTTTTTGATTTTAGCCATTCTGACTGGTGTTAGGTGAAATCTCCGGGTTGTTTTGATTTGCATTTCCCTGATGACTAAGGACATTGAACATTTCTTTAGGTGATTTTCAGCCATTCGATTTTCCTCAGTTGAGAATTCACGCTTTAGCTCTGTTCTGCATTTTGTAATAGGGTTACCTGGATATCCATCCCATATATACTTGCTGAACCTGGATGCTACTACTATTTTATTATTATTATTATTTTCCTGAACCAGGAAGTGCTTGCTTACAGGAGCCTGATATAACTGTCTCCTGAGAGGCTATACCAGAGCCTGACAAATACAGAAGAGGATGCTCACAGCCAACCCTTGGACTGAGTGCTGGGTCCCTGATGGACGAGTTGGAGAAGGGACTAAAGGAGCTAAGGGGTTTCAACCCCATTGGAGGAGCAACATAGTCAACATGCCTGACTTCCTAAATCTACTGGGGACTGGACCACCAACTAATGTGTACACATGGAGGGACCCATGGTTCTGGCAGCATATGTGGTAGAGGATGGCCTTGTTGGACATAAGTGGGAGGAGCGGCACTTGGGTCTGAGGGGGTTTGTTGCCCCATAGTTGTGGAATGCCAGGCAAGGAAGGCAGGAGTGTGTGAGAGGGTTAGTGGGTTGGGTTGAACCCTCATAGAGGCAGGGGGAGTAAGAATGGGATAGGGTGTTCCGGAATGAAGCCCTGCAAAGGAGATAACATTTGTAATGTAAATAAATGAAATAACCAATAAAAGAAAAAATATAAAAATAAAAAATAATCATAAAATAAGTCAAATAATTATATATAAAATACTGCCAGATGTGTGTTGAGTGCTCTTTGGATGATGCATGTATTTTAAGAAATTTTGAGTGTGTTTAATCATATATTGACTTAGTAGCATAATAACTCCTGGGTTTTCTTTTATTGCATATGTCCTTTCTAGCCTAAAACTTATCTGAATGATGAATGTAGGTCAAATAATCATTGCACAAATGTATGATTAAGTTTCCATATTACCTGATTTGGTCTTCATTTTGTACAAAAATATTCATAACTGTATCCATTTTGTGTGTTCACTTATATTTGCATGTGCATGCTGAAATCAGTCATTCACATGTGATGTTTGCTTCAATTATACTCCCCTATCTATTCAATGAATCTGCATTCCACATATGAAGTCCTTAATCTTGAAAGGTAAGCATGTCAGTTACTCAACCATTTTCTGAGGCCCTAATAGTCTCTATTTTTGTTTAAGAAATGAGTTTTAATATCTGAGTTAATATCCATACAAATAGTAAGGGGAGAATTCTGTTTTATTACATATATTTAGGTATGTTAAATTTAATACTTAACTTGTAGGAATGCTATGCTCAGAGATTGGCTATGAACGCTACTATAATGGGTCTAAAATAAACTTAATAAACTCTGACTGTACCCCCCCCAACATATTAAACCATCAATTTAGAGAGTTCTCCATAGTTTTATATAGGCTTGTGGCAACTCAAGTATGATTGCCCACGTGCCTTATATAGATTTAATATACCCTAAAAAAAATTCTTTTTCTGTATAATTATTCCTTGGGACTGGGAGTTGCCTCATCCTATAAAGTGCTTGCCACACAAGCACAAGGACCCATATTTGCAATTTCAGACATAATATGAATTAGGTAGAAATAGAATTTCTTTTTTCAGTGATAGTAAAAATTACACATACTCAAAATCAGTCATGAAGCAAAAAACAAAACAAAAATAACCAACCAAAACCAAACAAACAAAAACTTCTTGTGAGTTCTCATACCCAAGTTGGCCACCTGAAACTCACTCAAACTGCTGTAGAAGGCTCAGTGATCACATGAAAGACGTAGCAGATAGTCCATATGGATAGACATGTAGATAACAACACTAAAATTGGATTGTTAGATCTATGAGCTCAGAGAGGTGTGACAGGTACACACAAGACCTATTCTGGAAGAAGCCATAAAACTACAGAGTGTAGGTTGAGTAAGACACAAAGCCACACAGGGATGAGAATATTTT
Source organism: Mastomys natalensis (assembly GCA_021653895.1). Classification (NCBI taxonomy): domain Eukaryota; kingdom Metazoa; phylum Chordata; class Mammalia; order Rodentia; family Muridae; genus Mastomys; species Mastomys natalensis. The sequence continues at coordinate 668,445 of JAJTUV010000295.1, read as the reverse complement.
TGTTAATAATAACAGTATGAATGGTCAGTATTCTTAACCATATTTTGTTTCAATGTTACTGCAATAAAGTTTATAGAGTAATATCAATATAACTTGATTGTTTAAGAAATGATGTTACAAAGATCTGTGAGCATGTAAAGACAGCAACAATTGAAGGAACTAGAAAATATTTGAATATGACTAAAATTAATTAATTTGAAGTTTCAAGATTTAATTACATGTTTAAATAATTATTTATTTTGAAATTACAAAACAAATTTGTGGGAAAACGGGGCCTCAGCATGGGAGGCTGCCTGGAGACTTCCATGTGGCAGGTCCCACATCCAGGAGAATGTCTAAGGTTCCTGAGGCTGGAAGCTTCAGAGACGGCAGGCCCGGCAGGCCTCAATGAAATGAGGAAGTCCTTGGTTCCAAAGGGTTTATTATCATGGCGGATGGTGGATGGATCTGGATGTACCCCCCCAAACTCAGGGCAGACCTGAGTTAAATAGGGAGGGAGAAAGGGGGAGTTTCTGGGGGCAGTTTAATTGGCTCCGCCCTCTGACCTTCATTAGTATGTAAATCTCTAGGGCCTGAGGCCTGTAGTCACACCCTCTACCTGTGCACTTTGGGAGGGGCTCTAATGGCCTACTTGACTGAACAATGTAGGTCCATGGAGATTAGACTGCTTGTTAGGACCCTGGGTTCTGGGATGTGGCCGAACTCCTGCCGTTTCTCCCTTGGAGTCTCGGGGTTCTAGGCCCATGCCCATCCCACACAAATTCATCCTTTTCCTATTCTCCTTCCTTCTTACAATGACTTTCCCACATGTCACTATGCTGGCTTCCATATTAGTGGCATCATTTTTAAAAACTATTTTAGATGTATATATACATATATTCCTAAATATACCAATATAATTTGCTCAATCTGTATCAGTTATTTACATGTACATATGGTTGTGGAGCTGTCCATTTGGTATTGGATAATAAACATTTATATACCTCTATTGGATAGATCTTTTTCTCCAACTCTCAGCATTCATAGTAGATTATAGATATTTATATATCATTGAGGCCTTGTTAGCCTTATTTTTCAGCACATTTTTATGCAGTCATGTTAGTAAGACTTCATTGGTACAGCTTCTGACTTTACCAAGAGATACAATCTCAAAACCAACTGCATGATCCTCTGATTATTACAACCTTTCTCTTCTTTCTTATACAAAGATGTTGTGTATAAAAGAGTACATGTACAAACTTTTGGTGATATAGAAATAATCACAACTCTAGAACTCAATACTGATTTATCCTTTAAATAATGAACAATTCTTAACTTCTGTGAAAGACAAAATAATTGTAATATAGTGAAGAGTCATTAAGGAAATTCCTGAACACTGGACCCTGGTCTCCAGAGTTACATGTAGATATGGACACAGGCACAGATACATGAAACATACATACAAATACACATTTATTTTATTACATATTAGAATGACTAATCCAGCTTGCTACTTGGGTACATTTGCTTAGAAAACTTTTTTCCAGCTCTTAACTTGGAGCCAATATAAATCTTTATTTCTATGTGTTTCTTGTATGCAGCAGAATGATGAATCCTGTTTTCCTATCCATTCTGTTAGCCTCTGTCTTTTTATTGGGAATTATGTCTGTTGATACTGAGATATTAATGACCAGTGACTGGCATGTATGTGTACTTGTGTGTGCTTGCTTGTTTTGGCTAGTATGGGATTACTTATTTCATGTGATTCTTGGATATTGTTATCCTCCTTGTGTTGGAGTTTTCATTTAAATATTTTGTGTAGGGCTGGATTTGTGGATAGATATTGTATAAAATTGGATCTGATGAAATGCCTTATTTTCACCATCTCATTCTTCTCTTCCTCTTATTGTTAGGTAAGTTCTTTTCTTTTTTTTTTTTTTTTTTTTTTTTTTTTTTTAATTTTTATTTTCAGCAAATCAAAAAAAATTAAATTAAAAAGCATTCAAACAGAATAAAATGAAAATAAACAAACAAGCAAAATACCAAGGGTCAGATATACTTATACAAGAATTCTATAGGGCCTTCAAACAAGCAACACTTTTTGAGTTATGTTTAAAAAAATTCAGAACCACAATAAGCTCCTTCACAAAGCAAATAATATTGAAATAGTGAAATCAAGTGTAGACACAACACAAATATATAAATTATAGTCCAATATCCCTCATGAATATACATACAAAAATTCTCATTGAAGTAGTTGCAAACTGAATACAAGAGATATAAAAAAAAATAATATTCCATGAATAACTGAACAACTGATTTTTTTTTTTTTTTTGAAGACCGTACTCCATATACAGGCTGCATGTTTTGGGATAGCCCCCACTCCAGATGATTGAGACCTACATGAAAACCAAGCTGCACATTTACAACATATTTGCAGGGAGGCCTAGGTTCAGCCCATGGAGGTAGATCTGTGTAGACTAGGTATGCTCCACGGTTGGTGATTCAGTCTCTGAGAGCTCCAAGGGTTCAGGTTGGTTTACTCTGTTGATCTTCCTGTGCAGTTCCTATCTCCTTAGGGCCCTCTATCCTTCCACCTATTCTTCTTTAAGAGTCCTCAAGCTCCATCCACTGTTTGGCTCTGGATATCTGTATCTGTCTGAGTCAGCTGCTGGTTAGAGCCTCTCAGAGGACAGCTTGCCGGTCTGTTCTCAGGCTGGAGGTTTAGCTCCTGGGAGCTCTGGTTGAATCTTTTGATACTCGTTCTAAAAAGGACAAAAACACCCTCACTTTGGTCTTCCTCCTTCTTCTTGAGTTTCATGAGGTTTATGCGTTGCATCTTAGGTATTGTGCGTTTTGGGGCTAATATCCGCTTATCAGTGAGTGCATACCATGTGTGTTCTTTTGTGATTGGGTCATCTCACTCAGGATGATATTTTCTAGCTCCATCCATTTGTCTAAGAATTTCATGAGCTCATTATTTTTAATGGCTGAGTAGTACTCCATTGTGTAAATGTACCACATTTTCTGTATCCATTCTTCTGTTGAAGGACATCTGGGTTCTTTCCAGCTTCTGGCTATTATAAATAAGGCCGCTATAAACATAGTGGAGCATGTGGCCCTGTTGCATGTTGAAATATCTTCTGGGTATATACCCAGGAGGGGTATAGCTGGGTCCTCAGGTAACACCATGTTCAATTTTCTGAGGTATCGCCAGACTGCTTTCCATAGTGGTTGTACCAGCTTGCAATCCCACCAACAATGGAGGAGTGTTCCTCTTTCTCCACATCCTCGCCAACATCTGCTGTCACCTGTGTTTTGGATTTTAGCCAATCTGACTGGTGTGAGGTGGAATCTCAGTGTTGTATCAAAATTCCCACTCAATTCTTTACAGAGATAGAAAGAGCAATCTTAAAATTCATTTGGAATAACAAAAAACCCAGGATAGCAAAAACTACACTCAACAATAAAAGAACTTCTGGGGAATCTCCATACCGGATTTCAAGCTGTACTACAAAGCAATAGTGATAAAAACGGCATGGTATTGGAACAGAGACAGTCAGGAGGATCAATGGAATAGAATAGAAGACCCTGAAATGAACCCCCATACCTATGGTCACTTGATCTTCGACAAAGGAGCTCAAACTATCCAGTGGAAAAAAGACAGCATTTTCAACAAATGGTGCTGGTCCAACTGGAGGTCAACTTGTAGAAGAATGCAAATTGATCCATACTTATCTCCTTGTACAAAGCTCAATTCCAAGTGGATCAAGGACCTCCACATAAAACCAGCTACACTGAAACTAATAGAAGAGAAAATAGGGAAAAGCCTTGATCATATGGGCACAGGGGAAAAGTTCCTGAACAGAACACCAATGGCGTATGCTCTAAGATCAAGAATTGACAAATGGGATCTCATAAAACTGCAAAGCTTCTGTAAAGCAAAGGATACGGTCAACAGGACAAAGCGGAAACCAACAGACTGGGAAAAGATCTTCACCAACCTTACATCTGATAGAGGGCTAATATCCAAGGTATACAAAGAACTGAAGAAACTAGATTCCAGACCATCAAATAACCCTATTAAAAAATGGGGTAGAGAGTTGAAAAAAGAACTCTCAACTGAGGAAACTCGAATGATTGAGAAACATCTAAAGAAGTGCTCAGCATCCCTAGTCATCAGGGAAATGCAAATGAAAAAGGTAAGTTCTTTTCATGGTATCATAGAGTTCTGAGATATTTTGGGTTAGGAATATTTTAGATTTAACATTTTCTTTGACTGATGAATCAGTTTCTTCTATTGTATCTTCTATGCCTGTGATTCTCTCTTCAATCTCCTATATTCTGTAAGTAATGCTTCCATCTGTTGTTCCTCTTTTCTTCACTAGGTTTTCCATCTCCAGCATTTAAACAGTTTGACGTTTCTTTATGTCTTCTTTTTCCATTTTCAGGTTTTGCACAGTTCTACTTATTTCCTTCAGGTGTTTAATTGTACTTTCCTGTATATCTTTAAGGGATGTATACATTTACTCTTTAAAGGACTCTATAATCTTTATAGGATTTGATTTAAGGTCTTTTTCTTGTTCTTCATTTGTGTTAGGATATGCAGGGCTTGGTGTAGTAGGATAGCTGTGCTCTAAAGGTGACAGATTGCTTTTGCTTTAGTTGACTGTGTTTATTAGAGGGCCTTAAGCCATCTTGATATCTTTAATCTCTGAATGTTTCTGTTTTAGTAGGTATTGTAAGAGAAGTTAGCATCAATTGTCCTGGTTTGGTAAGCCTGTGTTAGGTTTCCTTGGGCTGTACAGTTACAGAGAAGCAGGTCTAAATTTACAGCATCCATAGGTATTGTTCAGGATCTTCAGGTCTGATGAAGATGGGTTGAGACATGGCATCAGAATGGAGGCTAGACAGCACTGCTTGGCATGCTCCAGAAGACTCAACAAATAGGAAAGATCAGTTGGGAAAAGAACGTTAACCTGTATAGTTCAGGGTCTATGGGTCTTATGATGTAGGCAGAGAATTATGGGGAAGGGTGATTTGAATTCCAGTATGAATAGCAGACCTCTCAGGAGTGAAGCCTTCTATTCTTAATGTATATAATTTGATGTCTGAGAGTTAAAGTATTTTTCTTTTTATTGATTCCTTGTGCCTTTAACATAATGCACCATAGTCACAATCCTTTGCCCATTTACTCATTTCTGCCATTAAGCTTACAACCTCACTCCAAAAATATACCATAACAAATAAAGAACTTCAACAAGAGTTAAAAACAATAAAAACATAGGAAAATTCTCATCATTAAAGCTGTAATATATCACAGTGTTTCCCTAAAGATATCCCTCTCTCCACACATTTTCATTTGCAAATGTTTATTACAATGATTCATCAGCCTGGCCCTATATATCTGGCATTTATGACAACATCAAAATGTATCTTCACTGGGACTCCTTCATGTCATTGAGATCCTGGAGTCCTGGATCAGCAAAACTCTGGCAGATCCAGTGTCTTCTGTGGTTCTCAATACTTGTGTCATCTCTGAATTTTGGAATAGTGGTATATTATTTGCAGATTGATGTACTATCATGGTCTCTAATAGAACACGGGGCTTCTGTTCAATTTGTGGGCCAAGATGTATTGACAAGGGGACAAAGTACAGTTGGAGAAACCTAGGTGGGCCTTGGAAAAACATTGGACTCTATGGTTATGGTCTTGTTTGTTGTTCAGGAATCCAGTGTGCCTCTGGTAGAATAGAATATCTCAACCACAACCCCAAACCACATTTATATAACAATGACCTTCTGGGTATCATTCTATGTGCAGTTATGAAAGGCAGACACTGATGTGGATGCCAGGAAGTGCATGTTGACAGAAGCTTGATATAGCTGTCTCCTTAGAGGTCTGCCAGAGCCTGACATATACTGAGATGGATGCTCACAGCTAACCATTAAACTGATCACCATGTTCCCAATGAAGGAGTTAGAGAGAAGGCTGAAGAAGCTAAAGGGGTTTGTGGCCCCATGGGTAGAGCAACAATATCAACCAATCACAGCTCCCAGTGTCTAAACCACAAGCCTGGGAGCACATAAGGAGTGTCCCATGGCTCCAGCTGTATATTTAAGGAAGGATGCTCTTGTTGGGCATTGATGGGAGAGGAGGTCCTTGGTCCTGTGAAGGCTGGATGCCCCAGTGTGGGAGAATTCGAGGCCAGGGAGGTGGGAGTGGGTGGGTGTATGGAGGCACATCTTCATAGAAGCAGGAGGAGGGGGGATGGGATAGGGAGTTTCTGGGTTGGGGGAAAATAGGGAAAAGGGAATAACATTTGAAATAAAATATCCAATAAAAAATTAATTTAAAAAAAAAAGACACAGAATAATGGGTTGGATATGAAATCAGGATCCATCCTCTGCTACATACAACAAACACACTTCAATATCAAGAGGAGATATTATCTCAGAGTAAAGGTTTTAAAAATACATTTCATGCAAATGATCTTATGAAGGAAATGTTATCTAACAAAGTATACTTCCAACAAAAATTAGTCAGAAGATATGGGCAAGGACACTACACATTTATGAAAGCCAAAATTTCCCAAAATTAAAAAGCTGGAATTTCAGTTTTTAACATCTGTTCATTAAATATAGGGACACTAACCTTTGAATAGAAACACTACTTCTGCTTAAATTATGTACTTAAACTTCACACAATGATAATGGGGTACCTCTGTATCCTACTCTGCTAATGTAGAGTTTGTGCAGAGAATTTAAATTGAGCAATTCTGGAGCTAATTGACATTAAAAACAAAATTATCCTAACAAGTATTTATAGAACATTACATTCAAACACAAAACTGTGGTCTTCACCTTAGATGCTGAATAAGTATTTTACAAAATACAATATTCCTTATTATTAAAAGTAATGGAAACATCATAAATTCATGACACATATATAAATATAACAAAAGAAATATACACAGTCATTAGATGAAATGTTTAATAGTGGGTAAAGGTCTCAGTCCACCGTCGTAGAGTCTCTCAGAGGACAACTGTGCTAAGTTCTTGTCTGAAAACACAACACAGTATCAATAATAGTGTCAGTAATTGGTGCCTGCTGATGGGATAGATCTCAAGTTGGACAGTCACTGATGGGCCTTTCCTCCAGTGTCTGTTAGATTTTTGTCCCTGAATTACTTTTAGACAGAAAAAATTTTGGGCAAAAAATTTTGAAGGTAGATTGTTGTCCCCATCCCTCCATTGGGGACCCTTTCTAACTAGTGGAGGTAATCTCTTCAGGTTCCATCAACTCACATTGAACATTTCAGCTAATGTCAAGTGCAAGGAATCTTGGGAGTCTCTTACATTCCAGGTCTCTGGGACTTTCTGGAATCTGCCCTCCAAATCCTTGCAACCAAAAGTTTCCATTCATTCCCTTGACCCTCTAGACTTCTCTTATATCTCGCCCATACCAAAATATAGAAAGGGTTCAAGAAGTTAGCCTCCAGAAAAGCAAATAACCCAACTGACATATTGGCTACAAATATAAACAGAAAAATATCAAATGAGGCATCTCCAATGCCCAAAGAGACGTGTGAGACATTCTAAAGATACATATTATGCACATTTGACTCATAATGTTTGTTAGTTTTTCTATATCTGTTTATTTATTTTTTATGTTGGATTACCTGTCAATTGGTGTGGGGGGGTGGTTATTGAAGCTTCCTACTATTAATATGAACTGTTCAATGTGTAATTTAAGCTTTAGCATGTTCCTATTACAAATGTGGGAGACATTGCATTTGGGATAGAGATGCTCGGAACTGAGAATTATCTTCATAGATCTCTCTTTTATAAGTATGAATTGCCATTTTCTGTCTCTTTTGATTAGTTTTGGGTGAAAGTCTACTTTATTAACTATCATAAAGGGTACTTCATCTTTTTGGGGGGGCAGGGATAGGAAGAGAAGAGAAATTTGAGATTAGGGTGTAATGTGCTTAAAGAAATAAATTATTTGGAATATACTGTTTTAAATTATTCTGTAGTACACATACCAAATCTAAATATATGTTCATATTATTTGACTTTTAAATTCCTTTAAAACAAGAATACTAAATTACATTTAAATCACCTTTGTTCCTATGTTTACCATCACAGACTTCACTGAAATAATAGGTTCCCAGAACCCAAAAAGGATGACCTTAGAAGAAATTGCAAATAGTGGAGAGATGGAACCACCTCCAGTAGAGAGTCATGACCCAATTGAAAGATGGTATTACCTAACCATCTTTGGAATTTTTGACCTAGAATTGTTCCTGTCTAAAGGAAATGCAGGGACAAAATGGAACAGAGACTGAAGGAAAGGCCATTCAGAGATTGCCCCAAGTTGGAGTACATTCCATGCACAGACACCAAACCTTGACCCAATTGCTGATGCCATGTTGTGCTTGCAGAAAGGAGCTTCTCATGGGTATCCTTTGAGAGGCTCTATGTGCAAGCGACTGAGATAGATATAGATAATTACAATCAACCATTGGACTAAGCTCAGGGACGTCTATGGAAGAATTAGGAAAGGGCTGATGGAGCTGAAGAGGACTGTGATCCCACAGGAAGAATAACAGTATCCAATCACAGGAACCCTCAGAGGTCCTAGGGATTAAACCACCAACCAAAGAGCATACTGGGCTGGTCTGTGGCCCCTGCTACATATGTTGCAGATGACTGCCTTGTCTTTCCACAGTGAGAGGGGAGGTGTTTTGTCTTATGGAGGCTTGAATCCCAGAGAAAGGGGATGCTAGAGTGGTGAGATGGGTGTTGATGCATTGGTAGGGGAGCAACCTTTTAAAGGCAAGTTGCAGGTATGTGGTGGAGGCCTCATGGAGTGGGTCAAGGAAGTGGGAATAAGATTTGAAATGTAAATAAATAAAATAATTAGTAAAAAGATTATTTTATCCAAACACAAAAGAGTATACCTTCTTCTCAGTACCTCATGTATCTTTCTCCAAAGTTGAGCATATAGTCAGTAACAAAGGAAGCCTCAACAGATAAAAGAAAATTAAAATAATGCCTTGTATCTTAATAGACCACCATGAATTAAAGATGGACTTCAACAAAAACATAAACACAAGAATCTATACACACTCATGGAAATTGAACAACTCTTTTCTCAATGATCTCTGGGCCTGAGGAAAAAACAAGAGAGAAATTACTGACTTCCTTAGAATTAAATGAAAATAAAGTCACAACATACTCAAGTATATGAAACTCAATAAAAGCTATGGTAACAGGAAAGTTCATGTCACTAAATGTTCCACAAAGAAATTACAAACATCTCATTCCAGCAATTTAAAAGAACACCTGAAAGGTCTGGAAGTAAAAGAAGCAAGCACACTAAAGAGAAGTAGATAGAAGGAAATAATCAGAATCAGGGCTGAAATCAATCAGGTAGAAACAAAGAAAAAATGCAAAGTATCAATGAAACCAAGTGTTATTTCTTTGGGAAAATCAACAAGACAAACAAACTCTTAACCAAACTATTGAAACAATAGAGCTACATGATTCAATAAACATAATCAGAAAGGAAAGAAGAGATATAAAAGAAAGTGAGGAAATTGAAAGAATTATTAGTTTACTTCAAAACTCTGTTTTATTTCACAAAATTAGAAAATCTTAATGAAACATATGATTTTCATGAAAAATAAGACTTACCAAGTCAAATCAAGATCAGGGAAACTAATTAAAACTCCTATAATCCCTAAGCAACAGAAGCAGGTTTTAAAATGTTCCCAAATAATAACAACAATAACACCAACCACAACTACAACAACAACAAAACAACCTAAAGGCCAGAAAGAGATGGTTTAAGTATAGAATATTACCAACCTTTCAAAGAAATGATAACATCATTAATCCTCAAACTCTTACACACATTAGATATAAAAATAATATTGCAAAACTCACTCTATGACACCACAGTCATTCTGATTACTTATCCATAAAAAGACTTATCCAAGAAAGAGTACTTCAGACTAATTTCTCTTTTGAACATCAATGAAAAAAATACAAATAAAATAGTGACAAACCAAATCCAGGAACATATGAAAAACACCATCCACCATGATCATGTAGGGTATATCTTAAGAATGCAGAGATGGTTCAATATAGGAAAAACTTTCATGTTAATTCACCTTATAAACAAACTGAAAGAAAAAAGACACATGTTGAAAAGACTTGGTGGAAGAAGACAGCAATCACAGGAGGGGAAGGGAAGGAGGGTTCTGGTTGGGGAAGAATACAGGGAGGGGAAGAGAGGTACATGATCAGGTATTTGGTCGGGGGGAAAGAGGACTGAAGTACTGAGGAGCAGCAGAAAAAAATGGAAACTGGCAGGTTTGGGATGGAGGAGGTGAAAGGACTCTCTAGAATATACCAGAGACATGAAAAGTGAGAGACTCTCAGGTCTCAAAGGGCGGGACCATACAGTTGGGAGAGGGATCTTGTAGAGTGCACCTCCAGTAGAAAGACAAGGCATTAAGTGGAGGGAAGGGATTGCCATTCCACAGTGAAAAACTCTAACCCAGAATTGTGCCTGTCTGAAAGAACTGTAGGGAAAGTAACGGAGAAGAGCCTGAAGAAAAGGAGGTCCTGCAAGAGGCCCCTATTGGGATCCAGCTCAAGGGGTAGTCCCAAGGTCTGAAACTATTACTTATACTATGGTATGCTCTCAAAAACAGGCCTATAATAACTGCCCTCGAAAGACCCAACAAGCAGCTGAAAGAGTCAAATGCAGATATTTACAACCAACCAATGGACAGAAGCTGGTCACCACTGTGGTTGAATTATGGAAAAGCAGGAAAGAAGCTGAGGAGGACAACCCTATAAGAAGACCAGCAGTCTCAAAAAATCTGGACCCCTGAGGTCTCTCTAACAAGGAGCCTCTAAAAGGCAGAGAACAGAAGCTGATATTAGCCCCCCAACGTGAATACAGCAAATGACTATTGGGTCTGGACTCAGTCAGAGACAATGAACCTACCCATCAATAGACTAAAGGCCAAAGGGATTGGGGAGGTATGGTTGGGTAGGTGTATGTGGGGGGTGGGAATTTCATGGAGACTGGAGACAGGGGTAGTGGTGGAGGTATGGGTTGTGGAACAGTCACAGTGTAGACTGGGAGGGACAGAAGTCTGGACAGTGAAAAAGATTAAATAAAAATGTAAGAAAAAAAGAAAATATTTTAACACGTTTAAAAGTATTAGAGAGGACAGCGAAATAAGTCATATATCTAAATATAATGAAAGCAATATATAGCAATCCACTAGCCAACAATTGAATGGAGAGAAATTTAAAGCAAATTCAGTACAATGAGGGATAAAAGGTGGCTGACCACTGTCTTCCTACCTATATAAAACTGTACATAACATTGTAGGCAATGCAAAAGGACAACTAAAGGAGATCAAGAAGATATAAAGTGGAAAGGAAGGAGTCAAAATATCTTTATTTTTAGATGATATGTTATTATACATGAGCTACCCCAACAGTTCTACCAGAGAACTCCTCTAGCTGAAGAACACCTTCCTTCATCAAAGTGGCTAGATAGAAAATTAACTCAAAAAGGCCCTTCTTTAAACAAATGATAAATGAGCCAAAAGAGATTAAAGAAAGAATAATTTTAACAATAGCTAACCAACAGTGTAACATATCTTGCTGCAACTCCATCAAAGCAAGTTAAAGCTATGTGTGACAAGAAATTAAAATCACCAAATAAAGAAACTGAATAAAATATGAGAAGATGGAAAGAAAGCACATGCTCATGGATAGGTAGGATTAACATAGTTAAAAATGGCCATCTTACCAAAAGCAGTCTACAGATTCAGTTCAATACTCATGAAAATTCCAACAGATATTTTACAGACACTGAAAGAATAAATCTCCTATGGGGAAACAAAAGACCCTGGATAGCTAAAACAATCTAGAACAATAAAAGTCCTTAATGAGGAATCACCATTCCTGACCTCAAGCTGTACTATAGAACAATACTGTTAAAAATGGAGTAGTATTGACAAAGAAACAGACATGTTCATCAGAGAATTGAATGGAAATTCCAAAACTAAACCTGTATACCAATGAACACTTGGTTGCTGATAAAGGAGCCACACAATGGAAACAGAAAGCTTCTTCAACAAATGTTGCTGATTTAACTGGATGTTTACATGTATAAAATTGAAAATAGTTACACTACTTATCATCCTGCATAAAACTCAAGTCCAAGTAGTTCAAGGACTTCAACATGAAACTAGATTCACTAAATCTCATAGAAAAGAAAGTAAGAAATAGCCTGGAACATATTGGTAGAGGAGACAAATCCCTGAAAATAACACCAATGGCTCTGACTCCAAAACTAACAATTGATAAATGGGATCTATTGAAATTCAAAAGTTTCTATAAGACATTTGATATTACCAAAAGGACAAAATGGCAGCTACTGACTGGGAAAGGTTCTCCAAGAACCTTATATCTGACAGGAAGCTACTATCCAAAATTTCTAAAGAAGTCAGACATTAAAACCCCCTCCCAAATTTTTATTTAAATGGGGCTAAATTCTAAACTGAGAATTATAAACAGAGGAGTCACCAATGTCCAAGAAGCACTAAAATAAATGTTCAAATTCCTTATGCATCAGAGAAATGAAAATCATAACAATCATATGTTCTATCTTATACCAGTCAGTAAGGATAAGATCAAAACCTCAAGAAATAACACATAGCAGCAAGAATGTAGAAATAGAAGAACACTCTTCCACTGCTGCAGGGAGTGCAAACTTGTACAATCACTTGGGAAACCAATTTGGTGGATTCTTAAAAAACTGGGAATAGCTCTACCTCAAGACTGGATATATAACCAACAGATGCTCCACCATTTCACAAATACTATATTCATAGCAACTTTATTTATAATGTCAAACTGAAAACAACCTAGATGGTCCTCAACTGAAGAATGTGTAAAGAAATGTGGCACATCTACAATGGAATACTACTCTGCCATTAAATCAAAGACACCATGAATTTTGAATGGATGGCAAATAAATGGAACTTGAGACTATCATCCTGTGTGAGGTAACCCAGTCCCAAAAGGACATGAATTTTATTTACTCACTTTAAAGTGGATATTAGCCATAAAACACAGGATACCCAAGTTATATCCCATAGATCCAAAGAAGCTAAACAAGAAGGAAGGCACAAGCTAGGATTCTTGGATATTACCTAAAAGAAGTAATAAAATAGTCATAAGAGGAAAATGGAGTGAGGGAACTGGATTGGAGAGGGGATATGGAGGTTATTTGAAGGGGTTCATGATCAGGTGTGGAGAGAGACAGGAGAGATGTCTAGATGGCTCTGAGAATGAATGGTAATATAAAACTAACAGTGGTGGGATAGTAAACAACTTCTCCAGGACATAACAGACCTTGAATAAGCACTTCTCCAACAATCAGTGGGAGTCAACTTAGCTGTGATTCAGAGTTTTGCAGACATGGAACAAGAACAGGCCACCTTCTGTACGCAGCGAGAAACCTCAGTGGAAATATAGTCACCAAACCACCCACAAAGCTTTCAATCTAAACTTTATCCAGTATGAATGCAATGCAGAGATTGGGGATGTACTAAGAGAATGGCCATCCAATAGCTGGCCCAAATTGAGATCCATGCCATGGGCAAGCACCAATCCTTGATACTTTAATACTACTCTGATATTCTTGCAGACAGGAGTCTAGCATGGCTGCCCTTTTACAGGTTCTACCAAGCAACTGACTCAGAGTAATACAGACACCCACAGCCAAACAATGGAGCTTGGGGACTCTGAGGGAAGAATATGAGGAATGACTGTAGGCTCCATTGTAGATAGGTGAAAAAGGAATTATTGTATAAATGGCATATTACTAAATACAGAGTGATTTATAAGTATAGGAAAACATTGGAGAAACAAACAAATACAATCATATTCCAAATATCTTGTAATCATATGGGTGCTTACATAGTAAAAAAATAACAAAAATATAAATAAATAAATCCATTAGTTATACTACATTATGAAATATGACAATTCTTGAAGTCATAACTTCATAGAATAAATTTATTAATACTAGGAGTTTATTACCTACCTATAACTTGTTGATAAGGGGAGACCTTGAAACAATACAAACTATAAAAGCTATTACTCCTGGTCTTCTTTTTATACCAGAACTAGATGATAAAACCATTGTCAGGAGCCATCACAGGACAAGCTAATAACAAACAAGTGATCGTCCTGAGCTGTTTGTTCTTCCTCAGATTATAATAATACAAAACGGATTTCCTTCTATAGGCAAGGCCCAGGGGAAAACCCTCTTAGTAAAAATTTCCATTATTAATATTTTTTCCTGTTATTATTAAATATATTGACAATTACAAGGTAATTTTCTGCCCTTTACAGCAGATCTCTGCAAATATATGAAGATGTACTGTCTTGTAGAGATGCTATATGTACAAATAGATGACTTCTCAATTCTTTATGAAGATCTTATAAGAATTCCTAAAATTACATTAGTATTTATTAAGCTCTTTTATACTTGAACTGATACTAAGATCTTTTCTGATAGTCAAAATTGCAAAGAGAACTCTGTCCATCTCCCAAATGTCACCAGTTAATTGCTTCTAGATAGTAACCAGAGTTTCTGACACTCAGAGATTATTCCAAGTGGTTATAAAATCATTAACCAAAAGTCATAAAAATGGAACTTATGATGTATTCTGGGTTCTAGGCCAGAAGATAAAGTATTTGCTGTGTTTATTTATGCAAATCTTCACAAATAATGTAGTTACGGTTTTTAACACCTGTGGAGCTATGAGAGGTGATTTAATCTTTATCCAGATAAATACTCCTAATGCATATGCATGTAAACATTCTTTGTTGTAAACTTCTATTTCAATTTATGACTTGGGTTTGGTTGTAAACTTCTGATGAACCTTTAATTATTATGATCATATATTCTGTAAGATGTATAAGTCCTGAAGACAAGGAGAACTTTTTGTCACAGAACCAAACTCAATAAGAAGTACAGGCATAACATTGGAGGAAAAGGGCATTGTGAGTAAGAGCATAATTGTGACATCAAAGCATTAGAAGAAAGCAAGTTAGAAGGAGAATGCATAGGAGATAAAAGTAGAAATTATAAGGTAATATGAAAATCTAAGAATACAATATGCAGATTGTAGAGGGAAAGAGGAAAAAAGCTGCAGAGAGAGCAGAAGAATCAGGCAAGTTTCACATTAGCATGGGACAGAACAAGTTATTTTAATTACAAGGCAGGCTTCCTCTTATTAAAAGGAATAAAGCTTTCTTATTACAAACTTGCATATAATTCATTTAAAATTAAAAGTGTAGAAGTTTTTACTGTCTCTACCCAATTAAGATTGGAGCTCATTTTTCATCCAGAAAGAGTGAGCTCTTTCTACACACTTGCTTGGTCTTTTGCTCCAAATGTATGTGCAAGTATGGATGTTTGTGCAAATGTATAATTGTGAGAATGTATACAAAGGGGACTCATCTGGTTTGAATGGAAATGTATAAATATGCATGCATTTATCTGTATATGAATTTAGACATATTTGATTATATAACATTTTTCTATCTGCCAGGGTTATTCTCTTCTCCTGGCTCAACAGAAGGGAAAGGTCTCTAGAAATTAAGTCTTTACTTAGTCTCTTGATATTTTAGGATGAGGTGCTAAATGCCAGAGACTGCAATTGGGTCTTGGAGTAACCCAGAAAGCAGGCTAGACACAGTAGTAAAGTAACTTGGACTTAGATATGTGAACCTTTAATTATTATTCAGTAATCCTAAATATTTCCAAAGACAAAAGTCTACACTCTGCCTAAGCTCTTCCCCTTTCTTACCTCAAGAAGAACCTCCAAGAAATAAACCCTGACCTCACCTCTGCTGTTCCCCAGCAAACCATATTCCTAAAGGTCTTGCAAATACAAGCTTTGACTATAAGAGATAAAGAAATTGAGCTGTAACAAAACTGAAAACAATCATGCTAGCTTGCTATGACATTAGGTAAGGGAGGAGCATGAATGCTGCTGATGAACTGTCTCCAACATTCATGCTTTAATAATCCAATAAGCTAAACTGCAAGTATAATAGGCAGGTTATACCTGCTTGTGAAATAGTTGGCTATTCACATGACTAGGACCAACCCTTTTCCAATAGAATTCAATACCATCCACAAAACAGAGTTTAAGCCTGTTGCTCTAAGCAAGAGCAAAGGGTTGTGGCTATGGAAGCCACTTCTGTGATTTTTCTAGGCTGATGTGATATGCCTGTGAAACTGCTTGTGCACACACTTAAGTGTTAGTTATTTTCGGCCTCAATACATAATCATTGATGAAGATCCTGAAATCAAGTGTTTGTTACTGGGTTATGGTATCCTATTTCTTAACCATTCATGGACATTAAACTACTCCATCTATGTCTCAGAGAATGTTGAAGAAGAGGAGGAATAAGAAATGTGAGAGACAGATGAATGGGTGGAGTACTGTATAACAGTTTAAACTGAGATTAAAACTTCCCAAGCAGACAAAAATAAAACAATTCAAAAAATCTTTGATGCAAGAAACTGCTCAGTGAAGAAGAGGTGCCATGAAGACTGAAACCATTCCACCTTCCTGGGAGAAAGAGAAACATACAAAGTTCTTTAGAAGATATTGACATCAAATGGATTTTGGAATGGACACTTTATCTCTGACCTTTTCAATTCCTGAGGTTTGTGCAGTATTCTGCAGATTTCCTGATTTGTCTTTTTTCACCCATGATGGGATGGGCTTTAGTGAGTTATTTCTGCCCCTGTAAATAACCTCTCAACCATATTCTGGTAAGTGACCACAAAATACTGATTGTTTCACCAAGTTGCACTTAGATGACACCTGTATTTATTTATTTATTTATTTATTTATTTATTTATTTATTTATTTATGTATTTATGTACTTATGTATGTATGTATGTATTTATTTATTTATTTATTTATTTATTTATTTATTTATTTATTTATTTGTGGGTACACTATCCCTGGATAATATATATTTATGTTGAATTTCCCCAAGGAAAGTTTTGTAATAAAACAAAACTCAAGAATATATGGAAGCATTTTGAAAGACCAAGTCCCTATCTGAAAATTATTCAATCAATTCTGCAAACTAGGAGAACTAAACATTTTTGTCTTTCTTAGAATGTCTTGTGTATTCAGATGTTGTCCAACAAGATCTCTGAAAGTCTTATTATCTCTAAAGTGATATCATCATATCTTTAATTTCACTAAAAGTTGTTTCTGTCTCAATATCTTTTCAGGAAACCCATGGGTTTCTTTAAATATATTGGTTCCTTTAAATAATGAATTAAGAAAAGATTTGTCAGCTCTTCATAAATTGCATATTATTCACTAGAACACCCTTGTAATAATCCATGACCAATCCTATCTTGTCCAGGAGAATATCACAATAAGCTTATAGAATATTTGAGGTCTAGAAATTTATTAAGGATACTATGGTTCTAGCCCACACTACAGTTTTTAACCACACAATTTCTATTAAACTATGACCTTAAGTAATAACAAGTTTAAAAAGTGATGTTTAATCAACATTCCTTTTGCTCTTTTTTAACACTTTTCTCAGATTTTATGAACATTCACATAACAGGATCTCTTTGTTACCATAACTGATAATCTAGAGTATGTGACTTTATGAATTCCTATAATATACCTCACCATTTAGTATAAATTGTCAGAAAAATCCCACGGTTCCTTAAATTTAATCCTGAGGATAATCACCTTCGAAATATTGATGACAAAGAAATAACTGCATAGACAATTTTTTAAACCTGTTTCTTTTTGATTATTTCAAACCTTATGAATATAACACTATCATATAACCTATTCCTAGTTTTCACAGAAAACTTTTGCCAAATTTCAACTCATTCTTTTCCAAAATTCATGGCTTTGGTTTTTGGAAACTAATTATGTTCAATTTGTGAGATGAAACTTTAAATATGTTTAGGCCCATATACTGGAGAGGAGAATCTCACCATAACAACTTACTTAAAATAGGATGCATTTTCCTCCTATAGACATTCTTTACTGCCTATAGTTTATAGTATGCTTGAGCGTGCCAAAGAAGACCTCCTGAGTGTATGCTAGGATTAGCACTTTTTCATCTTTTATACATTTTGTTTAGTAATCAGAACTTCAAGTGCAGTGTCATATTATAAAGTAGAATTTCACAGCTCTCCTTAGTCAATGGCTATTAATTACTTCTGTATCTAATTCAAAAATTTTACTTAAGTCTTGAAGTTGTGTGGATTTTGTGAGCTATCCTATATAAGTTGGATTACTTAGTCTGTTACTCTCAGTACAATAAACCATTTTGCATTTCTCAATTGATATATGTGTATCATTAATTAGTTTTTGTTACTAAGTTTGATAGTAACCTAAGTCTCATATAAATGTAATTGCTTCGAAAAGCATATGGTACTAAGACCACATAGCAAAATATCAAGACACTGTTACTGTTATATTATAGGACCATTTTCATCCTCAGTCATGAGGTTTTAACAGCATTACACTATGAGTCACATAATCTCTTAAAGTTAAGAAATCTTCATATTAAAACAGATTAGAGAAATTATGACACAATACCATTATTCTTTTGGTCAAAAGAATTCTTTTCAGGTAAGTAATTTATTAGATTATTATTACATAAGGAGATTTAAAAAATCCATAAGGACATCATGTTATGATATCTGTTTTTAAGTGCAGGAATGTTCTTTATTGGGTTTTCCTTCTTTGCTTAAATTTTAGTTTTCATAATGTTTTCTTTCTGGGAATAAAAGTTTATTTAAATCATTCATTTATTCCATTAATATATTCATTGAATTTATATTCTGTTTATAGCCTCTGATTACTAACCTCACATGGCTCCTCCCCATTTTGTCCCTTCCTCTTCCTTCCTGCTAATGGGAGAACCCCTAACTTCCTGGGTAACAACTCACACTGTGACATCAAGTCACTGCAGGAGTATGCATATGTTATCTTAGTGAGGCCAGATAATGTGTCCAGATAAAGTAATGGGTTGCACAGGCAAGTAACAGAGTCATGGAAAGCCCCAACTCCAGGTGCTTGAAGATCTACATGAATTCAATGCTGTATTTCTGCTACATCTGTACAGGCATCTTGAGTCCAGCCATGTATGATCATTGGTTGATAGTTCATCTCTGGGAGCTCCCAAGTGCCCAGGTTAGTTGTCACTGTTGGACTACTTCTGGAGGCCACGAGTCACTTGAGTCTCTCAATCCTTCCCTCAGTTTTTTCAGAGGAAACCCTGAGTTGTGTCCAATGTTTAGCTATGGTTCTGTTCATCTATTTCTGTCAGACTCTAAGTGGAGCATGCCAGAGGATAATTATGCTAGGTTTCTGACTGCAAGCATAATAGAGTAGCTAAAAGTTTTAGTAATTGGTTCATGGCTGTGGGATGAGTCTTAAAAGGGCCCAGCCATTGGCTAGTTATTGAGTCAATCTCTGATCCATCATTGTCCCTGCACTTCAATTTGTTCTTCAGGACAAATTACGGGTTGAAGTATTTTTAGTTGGTGTCCTGCTTGTCTACATGAGGTGGTCCTTTGAGGCTCTACATTTCACACTGGTAGGAGTCTCAGCTAGAATCACCCTTTTAGACTCCTTGGAGTTTCCCTGACCCAGGTATTTGATACATCATTAAGATGTCTCCTCCACTCCTACTGCCATGTTTTGTTTACTGACCTGGCTCTCTCCCTCTATCTGTCCGTACACCTGATCTCCCTCAAGTTCTACCCATTTCTTCTATCACCTAATTATCTCCCTCCATCTACATTCAATCCTGTATCTTAGTTTGAGTGAGATTCATTATTCGTTCTTTGATCTTTCCTTGTTCTTATCATCCCAATTCCAGGGATACCACTTCACATAGAAAATTCTTTAAGTATATTTTATAGATTTCCTTTCCACTCTAGATCAAGTCGTATGTTTTCCTCATTAAATGCTTTCCATATATAAAATCCACATGGTAATAATTTTTCTTGGAATCTAATAATAACACACATTTTGTTCAGGGCAATAGGTATCAAATGAAATAAATTATAATCATGAGTAACAATTTTCAGATATCAGAATATTCAATGGTAAAAGTCTGATGACATGGTAGGATCCAATAGACTGATGTCCCAGTCATATGTTAGATTGTTATTGCCCAGCTCATTTTTACATTTTTTAAAAGGAGAACCTCACATAATGATACAATACAAGGAAAGCAGTGTGGTGATCATGTAGATAAGTTTGGTATACTATGTAAGGAGTTAAATTTAATTGATATATTTAGCTTTAGCATGCATTTTCCTAAATTCATGAAAAGAATTTATTTGTGGTCTCAACAAAATAATGTAACACTTTGGAACAAATATGCAAACAAGCATCCCTGCACTGGAGGCCATGATACAGAAGACTTCCACAGCAACCATAGCCTTGCCCTTAGTGCTGTGGTAAACAGGGAGGAAGGTGATCCAGACACTGCAGAATACCAGCATGCTGAATGTCAGGAGCTTGGCCTCATTGAATGTGTCAGGTAGATTCCTCACCAGGAAAGCTACAGTGAAACTTGCTAGAGCAAGAGAGCCCATGTATCCCAGAACACAGTAGAAAATAATCACTGAACCTTTGTTACAAACAATAATGATGTGACCATGTACCATGTGAGTATATACATCAACAAATGGAGGGGAAGTTCCTAGCCAGATTCCACAGAGAATCATTTGGATCATGGTGCATATGGGAATGATGTAATTAGGTGCCCTTGAAAGCAGCAGCCATCTCAGTCTTCTTCCTGGAAAAGTGATCTTAAATGCCAGTACTACAGTTATTGTCTTAGCTAAGACACTAGAGGCAGCCACAGTGAACACAATGGCAAATGTAGTCTGCTGAAGCATGCAGCTAGCTGTACTTGGATGACCAATATAGAGCAATGAACAGATAAAACAAAATATGAGGGAGATGATTAGAACATAGCTGAGAGTTTCATTATTGGCCTTGACAATGGGAGTGTCTCGGTGTTTCAAAAAGACACAGAATACAATAACTGTAACAACAGATAAGCTTAGAGCAAAGCCAGTCAGAGCCATTCCCAAGGGTTCTTTATAATCCAGAAAGGTCACAATTTTCTTGAAGCAGTTAGTTTGATCTGTGTTGGCATACTCATCCTCTGGACACTTCACACATTGATCCATGTCTAGTACAGGAAAGGAAGTATTACCATATTTAATTTTTCTAGAATAATCACAAGGTAACTAAATTTCATTAAGCTTACATCTTGTGTTTGATGCAAACTTAAATATGGGATCTTTATAAGATGTTACCCTAATTTTCAATGTTTCTATTCTTTATCCAAGCTTTTTCCCATTATATTTTTCAAAAACAAAACTGTACTTTTGCATAATTTTTATTTCCGCAGTAATATGCCTTTGATTGACTACTCATAGAATCATAAAATTTTACCCTATAATTGTGTTTATTTTCCAAAAGAAGAACATAGAAGAATATATGTCAGCAAAAAGTGTGGTCATACTTATTGTCTCAAGCAGTTATTTGGACATAAAAACTCTACCATTCCACTTCTCCAAAAAGAACTTATAGGCAACGATTTATTAAACCATTATAATCCCAAACTCTTTTATGTGCATATGTTCTTACAGGTACAAGTGTTTAGAGTCTTTATCATTCACTATGGAAACTTACCTTTGAAAGAGACATTGTTATAGAAAATCATAGACAATAAAAATTTAGAATTTTGGAGTTCAGTCTAATGGTTATATCAAAGATACATATACCTAAAATAATTGATGTTTGACAAAGAAGCCAAAAAAATAGAGTGAAAAAAAAGAAGCATCTTTAAGAAGTGGTGCTCGTTTAACTGCTGTTCTTTATACAGGATAATGAAAATAGATCCATATTTATCACCTTGAACAAAGCTCCATCCAAGTGAATCAAGGACCTCAACCTAACACCAGACACACTGAATTTAATAGAATACAAAGTGGATAATAGCTTTAAACTCATTGGCATAGGGGGAAATTTCCTGAACAAAAACACCAGTAACTCAGACTCTAAGATCATGAATTGATAAATGGACCCTCATGAAACTGAAAAGCTTCTGTAAGGCAAAAGACACCATTAATAAGAATAAATGACAACCTACTGATTGCAAAAATCTTCACTAACCTTTTCATACATAAGACTAATGTCCAAAATATATAAAGAACTCAAGAAGCTAACCTCCAAAAAAAAACAAATAACCAATTAGAAAATGAGGTCCAGAACTGAACAAAGATCTCACAACAGAAGAATCTTAAATGGCCTAGAATAAATTAAAGACCTGTTCAAAGTCCTTAATCATCAGGGAAATGGAAATCAAAATAACCCTGAGATTTAACATCACAACAATCAGAATGGCTAACATAAAAAAAAAAAAACTCTAATGACAGCAAATTCTGGTGAGGGTGGGGAGAAAGAGGAACACTTTTCCATTGCTGGTTGGGATTGCAAACTGGTACAACCTCTCTGGAAATCAATCTGGTGGTTCCTCAGACAATTGGAAATAATTCTACCTGAAGACCCAGCTAAGCCACTCTTGGGCATAGATCCAAAATATGACAAACCAATACCACAGGAACATGTGCTCCACCATGTTCATAACACTCTTATTTTTAGTAGCCAGAAGTTGTAAACAACCAGATGTCCTTCAAAAGAATAATGAATAGAGAAAATGTGGTTCATTTCACAAGGGAATACTATTCAGCTATTAAAAATGAAGGCATCATTAGATTTTGCAGACAAATGACTGGAAGTAGAAAAAAATCAGCCCCAGTGTGGTAACTCAGATGCAAAAGGAAGGGCGTGATGTATACTCACTGATAAGTGGATATTACCCAAAATGTAAAGAATACATTGGAAACAATCTAAGACCTTTAGAAGTGCAACAGGCAAAAAGGACCAGGTAAGGATATTTCAATTCCACATAGAAGGGGAAAGGAAATAATCACAGATGACAGAGGGAGAGGGGAAAATGGGGGAGGGTAGGGGGAGGGAAAAAGTGGAACAGGATCAGATATGAGGTGGCAGGAGTGAAGCCCACAGGGTCAATAGAATGAACAGATATAAACAGCCTTGGAGAGTGGAAGGTGGAGAACCCTCTAGAAAGTACCAGAGACCTGAAAGGTTACCTACTTCCGGGACTCACTTGTGGTTACCTTAGCAAATATGCCCAACATTGGAGAGAAGGAACTCAGTGAACCCACTTTCAATAGACAATGAGGTCTTCTAATGGAGAGACATGGTCACTAACCCACAATTAAAATTACTGACCCAGAATTGTTCCTGTCTCAAATAACTTCAAAGAAAATATTGAAAAAAGACTGAAGGAAAGACAGTCCAATGAACAGCCCAACTTGGGATTCATTTCATTAGACAGAGGGCCACTACTGTCTGACAGTATTACTGATGCTATGATGTACTTATAGACTGGAGCCTGACATAGCTGTCCTCTGAGAAGAACTTTCAGCAGCTAATGGATAAAAAGGCAGATACTTTCACCCAACCCTTGGACTGAAGTCAGTGACTCCTATGTTTGAATTACTGGAAGAACTTATGAAGCTAAAAGGAATACCAACAGCCCAAACTAACCCAGATTCCAAGGAGCTGTCAGAGACTGAGCCACTGTAGAGCAGCATACATAGGCCAGTCTGAGACATTGGTGGCAGGGAGCATCATCTGGAAGGCAAGGGAGAGGACTAATGAATTGATGATTGATTGGTGGCAGGGAGACTGAGCAGGAGTGGATGGGGGAGAGGCAGTAACAACAAGAACAAAATAATCAAGTATTATAAAAATGTTATACTTTCAACATTGTATTGTATTCTTGGATAAAAACACACACAGGCTTTCTCCATTTTATAAGCCTTAATTAACACAAGATCTGGGCAGCTGCCTACTCTCCTTGGTGTTAGAATTAATTTTCCTTTCTAACCTTAAATTATTAACTACCACTATGTTTCATCTGGTCTGCTCAATATACATTGAGGCATTTCAAAGAATCCTTAAGAGTTACTTTAAAACCTGTACTACACAAAATTGGAAAATATATATGAAATTGATGATTTTTCTACATAGATAAATCTTGCTAAAGTTAAATGAAGACGAGCAAAGAATTTAAATATTCCTATAACCCCTAAGGAAATACAAGTGGCCATTAAACATTTCCCAACATAGTTAAGCCCAGGCACAGATGGTTTTTGCACAGAAATCTACCAGACTTTTAATGTAAAATAAATACCAATGCTCATCAATGTATTCCACAAACTTAATACAAAAGAAACACTGCCAAATTATTTTTATGAGATCTTAGTAACCTGGATGTCTATACTACATAAAAACTCAACAAGCAAAGCGAATTTCAGGCCAATTTCCTTTATGATCATTGATGATAAAATTCTTAACTCAAAATTGTTGTGAATTTTGTTTCTGAAAATCAAAATAACACATTAAAACCATCATCCACCATGATCAAGTGGGCTCAGGTCAGATATGAAGGGATGTTTCTTTATTAAAAATAATCATCAACATAATCCATCCAGCACATAAAAAACTGAAAACAAGATGTACAGGATTAAATCATTAGATACTGAAATTTTTGGGCAAAATTGAACACACCTTACTTACAAAAGTTTTGGAGAGTGATGAACAAGGTGTATACACAAACATAATAAAAGCAAAATACATCAAGCCAAAGATATTACCATATTAAGTGGATAGAAACTTAAAGCGATTCCACTAAAATCAGTGATGAGAAAAAGTCTTCTAAATCTCTTCCTTATCTCATCAACTTAGTACATGATTTTCTAGCTAGAGCAATATGACAACTAAAGGAGATGAAGATGATACAATTTGGAAAACTTTAAGTATTTGGAAAAAGTATGTCTATTCACAAATGATATGATATTATACATATGTGACTCCAAAAATTCCACAAGAGAAGTTCTGCAGCTGAAAAACACTTTCATCAAAGTGGCTGGATATAAAATTGCCTCAAAAAAAGATGGTAATCTCATTTTAAGTAAGCCATAAAATGGATGATAAAGAAATTATGGCAATAATACAATTTATGATACCCATACCAAATATAAAATAAAACACTAACCAAGCAAAAGAAAGATTTATATGAAAGAACTTAAAGTCTCTGAAGAATGAAATTATATAAAATATCAGAAGATAGGAAAATCTCCCATGTTCTTGGATTGGTATGATTGATAGTAAAGTAGGCCTTGTTGACAAACTCAGTGTATAGATTCAATGCTATTATGAAATTCCCATTAAAATATTAAAACAATTCTTTATAGAGACCTTAAAAACAATTCTTAGTTTTCACACAAAAAGGAAATGGATGAAAAAATAACCAAACAGTACAAGTAAAAAAAAAATCTGAACATGAAAGGAATTCTGGAAGAAAAAGCACCCCTTGAACTGTTTTAAAGAGTAATAGTGACTTAAAAATGCAAGATTATGGTATTCAAAAAGACAGATTATTCAAAGGATTGAGTCCATACAAAAATACTAAAGCCTTATGGACATGTGATTTCTGACAAAAATACAAAACCATATAATGGAAACATGAAAGTATTAACAAATGGTTCTAGTCTAATTGTATCCATATGTGTCACCCTGGAAAAACACAATTCCAAATGGATCAAGGACCTCAACATAAAACTGTATACACTAAATGTAATAGAAGAGAAGGTGGGACATAGACTCGAACTCAGTGGAACAAGAAACATTTTTTTTTTTCTGAACTGAGCATAAATGGCCCAGGTACAAAGATTAGCAGTCGGTAAATAGGACCTCATGATACTGAAAGGCTCTGTAAGTCAGAGGACACTGTCAATAGGACAGCCTACAGATTGTAAAAGTGTCTTCCCCAACCCTACATATGTCAGAAGGTTAATATCTACAATGTACAAAGAACTCGGGAAGTTAGACATCAGCAAACCAAGTAAGCCAATTAGAAAATGGAGTACAGAGATATACAGAGAATTCTCAACAGAGGAATCTCAAATAGTGGACAAAGCATTAAAACAAAATTTCAACATACTTAGTCATGAAGGAAATGCAAATGAAAAAGACCCTGAGATTACATCTTAAACACATGAAAATAACTAATATCAAAAAATTCAAGTGATAGCACATTCTGGTGAGGATGTGGTCAAAGGGAATCACTCCTCCATTGCTCCCCCCGCAAGCATTTAGAAACTGAACCATCAACTAAAGAGCATACATGAGATGGTCACAGGCCCACTTCAAATCTCTAGCAGACATGCAGCTCAATTTCCATGACTGCCTTGTCTGATCTCAGTGAGAGAGGATGAGCCTAGCCCTGCAGAAGTTATGCCAGAGTAGATGGATACACACAGGGACTCCACCTCTCAAAGATGAAGGAGTGGGGGAGATGTAGGGATTCTTTAACATGGGACCAGGAAGGGCACAGCATTAGGATTTAATAAATACATAAATAAGATAATTAAAATCAGGACTAAGTCAGATCTACTAATGATTTATTACAGTACTTGATGTTTTAGCTAGAGAAATAGAACAATACAATATAGAGAAAATGAAGTAAAATAATAATTTATAGATGATTTGATTTTAAACACATGTAACCCTATATATTTCAATAGAGAATTCCTGCAGCTGATATAAATTATGAGCAAAGTGGCTGATAAAGTTGAATGACACAGGTGATAGCACATGTAGGTAAAGATGTGGGGCAAGGGGAAGATGTCTCCATTGCTGATAGGAATACAAACTTATAGAACAACTATGAAAACCAATATGGAAATTTCTCAGAAAACAGGGAATAGATCTATTGCCAAACACAGCTACACCTGTCATGTACATTTGCCTAGAACTCTCTTATACAACAAGGACATGTTCTCAACTCTGGTTTTCTGGCTATAATCAAAATGGTTGGAAACTGCAAACAAGAATATATACTTCAACTGTAGAGCACATAAAGAAAATAGCATACATTTATATAATATAGTATTACTCAGTTGTTTTAAAAAAATGACACCAGGAAATCTTCTGTCAAATGGATGAAACTAGAAAAAGTCATCTTGAATCTGGTGCCTTAGACCACTCGGCCATCCTGAAGATGCTCTAACACATAAAAAGGACATATGCTCCACTATGTTCATAGCAGCTTTATTTATAATAGCCAGAAACTGGAAAGAACCCAGATGTCCTTCAACAGAGGAATGGATACAAAAAATGTGGTACATTTATACAATGGAATATTACTCAGCTATTAAAAGCAATGAAATTTGATAAATTCTTATATAAATGGATGGAACTAGAAAATATCATCCTGAGTGAAGTAACCCAATCACAAAAGGAACATACATGGTATTCACTCACTGATTATTGGATTTTAGCCCAGAAGCCTGAAATACCCAAGATTCAACTCACAGACCACATAAAGCTCATGAAGAATGATGACCAAGTAGGGGGGGCTTCAGTCCTTCTTAGAAGGAGTAACAAATACTCAAGGGAGCAAATATGGAGACACAGTGCAGGACAGAAACTGAAGGAGGGGCCGTCTACAGACCAATCCACCTGGATATCCATCCTATGTGCAGTCACCAAAGGTAGACGTTGATGGATGTCAGGATGTACATGCTGACAGGAGCCTGATATAGCTGTCTCCTTAGAGGTCTGCAAGAGTCTGACATACTCAAAGGCAGATGCTTACAGCTTAATCATTAAACTGATCATGGGGATAGATCATGGAGAAGATAGAGTGAAGGCTGAAGGAGTTGAGAGGATTCGCAACACCATGAGGAAAGCAACAATCCCAACCAACCAGAGCCCCCAGGGTCTAAACCACCAGCCTGGGAGCGCTTAGGGAGGGACCCATGGCTCCAGCTATATATGCAAGGGAGCTATATATAAGTGGGAGAAGAGATCCTTGGTCCCATGAAGGCTGGACGTCATGGGGGTGAGGAATATTCGAGGGTGCGGATGTGAGGTACGAGGAAGGGTGGGTGGGGGTACACCAACGTGGAGGCTGGAGGAGGGTGGAAGGGATAGTGAGTTCCTGGGAGGGAAGGGGGGAATGGGGTAAGGAGAGAACATCTGAAATGTAAATAAAATTTCCAATAAAAAAAAAAAAGAAAGAAAAAGTCATCTTGAGTCAAATAACCCATACCTAGAAAATGCAATATTATTCATCTAACAATTGATATTCACTGTTAAGTAAATGAAAAATACAAACAATGCACTGAACCAGAGAGGCTAGACAATGAAGAGATCTGGGGCAGAAGAGCATGAGTCTTACAGGAATGAGGAAATAGAATAGGTCTTTTCAATGTTGAGGGCAGAAGAAGACAGGAGAGCAACTAGTCTGTTGTGAGTTATGAAATGAGAATGGGGAATGAGCAGCTGGAATTTGAAGTTTTCTGGTTGACCATGTGAAAACGTAATACAGTAGAAACATTTTGGAATCTATGAGGATGGTGCTAGTGAAGACTTCTACTAATAGAGAAAACAGAGGCTAAACTTGTGATCTTTGGTAACAAGGAAAGTGGTTGGCTGGATTAAAATTGGTTGAGCTTTTGGTTGAACAAGTGACAAGATAATCTGTAACAATCCATGTTGATGCTTGGTCAGAAGATAACCATCTAAAACCTGGTAGGTTTGCTCCATTGCTGATGAAAACTTTGACTCTGGTTATTGAACATGGAAAGGTGTAGCTGGTATGGGCAAGAAACCTTATTCTACAAGCTATGCAAACAAAAACATAGATATTACAACATCCACTAAACCCTTCATCTAAAATCTGTCCAGGTTGCAAGATGTGCTGGGGCAATGGTAGCTCATAATTTGTTGAAATGACCAAGAAATGACTGATTTAAGTTGATACTCACTCAACAAGAAGTTCATGCCCAACCCTATTTGGATGACCTGGAGAATGAATATTTCATAGAACATGAAAATCCCAAATAGTTTTTAATTTTTCTTTTAAAAGTTAAGGAAATATTCTTTTTGTTTGTTTTGTTTGTTTGTTTTTTTTGAGTCAGGAGACAGGGTTTTCTCTGTATAATCCTGGCTTTCTTGGAACTCACTCTGTAGGCCAGCCTGGCCTTGAACTCAGAAATCCACCTGTCTCCGCCTCCCAAGTGCTGGGATTAAAGACATGTACCACCACTGCCCGGCTAAGGAATGATTCTTAATTCATATTATGTTATAATTGTATATATATATATATATATATATATATATATATATATACACACACCACACACACACACATTGGTAGATCTATTCCCTATCCTGCAATCAGTAAAGAAGCTTTGTTAAGCACCAGTTAGGAGCAGGCATATGGACTAATAGCCAGACATGCAAAGAGAAACTAATTTAGACATCTTCAATCATGTCTCACTCTTCAGAAGAATAGGTTAGGAAAAAGTGAAAAATAAAGAGGGAATGCAGAACACCACACACAAAAATTACTCATATTCTATGATATAAACTTGGCAGGACTCTCACATGAGAGTCAGAAAAAAAAATAAAGCATCTAGCAAGAAGCATGAGTAAGTTTGCACTAGATTCTCTGCACATATGGTATGGCAGTAGATTGAGTTTCTGTGGGACTCATAAGAGTGGGAGCATGTAGATCTGTGACTATTTGCAGACCCTTGAAACTCATTTCCTCTATTAGGTTTTTTTGTCCATCCTGCATATGATGATTCTTGGCTTGTCTTACTGTATCTTCTTTTGTCCGGTTTGACAATCTTCTTTTGGAGGCCCACACTTTTCTAGAAATAAAATATAGGGGGAATGGTGCTTGGAGAGAGGGTTTGTGGACAGAAGCCATGGGTAGAGGGATTGGAAACATAGCTGGAGTACTATACAAAAGAAGTCCTACTTATAAAGAAAAAGAAAAACACATAGGAGCAAGGCAAATTTAATAATAACTTATTTTAGTGTCCTGTGTTCAACTAATGCAAAAATCAATAAATTTAATCATTGATTTGATTTTGATACATTTCTACAATATCCTTTGAATCAATAAAAATTTATTATTTCCCTTTTTATGTCTTACTCTAATTAAGTAGTTTCACTTCTTACTGTAGTGTCTGGGTTGTATCATAAATTATGGGTATATTTTTGCATAATTTTTGAAAATATTCTTCATCTTCATAATCCTTATGTGTAAACCATATGCAACTATTTGTATACTGGCCTGGTTCTTAAACTTTCAGTTATTGCTAGGCTATTTCTAATTCCTGCAATTGATTCTATTCTTCATCTTCCTACTGCAACATTATTTTGAAAAATGTTTGCCAAATTATTATTTTCCTCAGTGTAGATACCAGTACTACCTATTTAATTATGATGTCTCTGTGCATACTATATATGAATCATAGAATAAAAGCTGTTATTCAGATTTCAATTTTTTGGACTTCAATCTCAACTGGGAATCAGATGGCAATAGAAAATGCAAACTTCTCATTATATTATTGATCTACCATAGAAAACTTCAAAATGTTTAATTCTGAAACATGATAGAAAAACAAGTAACAACTAGTGATGTTATAAAATTCAGTGGATTCTCAAAAAACAAAAGTTCATAGTGTCTATGTCTTTAATAGATTTGAAGTGTACAATTGTAAACATGCATTAATCACGTGTACTCTGAAGAAATATTGTTTCATTGGTTCTAGAAATATGAGACAAAACATAGGCCAATAGAGAAAGTTATTATTTCAGATCACAGTGTTACTGAATTTTTTTCTACTGTTATTTACCATTCCCTTTCCACAAACGACTTTTGAGAACTATGGGCAAATGGGAGATATAAGCAATTTCATTTCTTTGAGAAAATATACCCTCACCTGTCATGTTGGTAACTTCATTTTCTGGGCAGGGATAACAATCAAAACAGCAGGGAGCTTTTCCTTCCTTAAAGTATTTTCTGAGTCCTGGTCTGCAAGGCATAGTACATATGGAGGGTAGCATCTGAGGAAAAATCAGATACATTATAGAAATAAACTGTTTCACATGTGTGGTAAAAGCTGCAGTGATACACAAAAGAAATCCATTGAGAAACCTCCTTTTACACACATGTATCCTATTCTAAAGCAAAATTATTTTGCTTTGTTTATGGTAGATAAAACTTTTATGAACCCATTGTGATTTGTATATTGTAAAACCTTTTTGAGAGAATAAGAGAGACAGAAACAGACACAAAAAGAGATATGAGAGAGAAAGAGAGATAGACACACACACACACACACACACACACACACACACGAGAGAGAGAGAGAGAGAGAGAGAGAAGAGAGAGAGAGAGAGAGAGAGAGAGAGAGAGAGAGAGAGAGAGAGATTAGGACAATATAATTCAATAAATAAGGAAATATTAAAACTTTTATTCCATGACAAAACAAAAGTAGACAAGATTGTATATAATTTGCTTCATGTAAACAATAAATATTAAAAATAAAATACCTCCTTGTTATCTGTAGCCGAATCTATCATTTCACCAGACATAAAAAGTTGCTGTCCTTTTGGAAAATGACCAGAAAACTTTCCTATTTTCATTTTAAGTCCATATTGTTTTAGAATATCAACAATATAGAAAATGTCATACTCTGTATCCGGTTTTATATTCTGGTTCATGTTTACCTGGTATCCAGCAGGATTTGAAAATTGTATAGTCTTCAGAATAGAGAACATCTAAAATACATTTGTCATTTTAATTTCAGCACTTCAGACATATTAGAACAGAAATTATAAAGTTTGGAATATCACTATTATCTATTATCTACTCCTAAAATTCAGTACTGAAAAAATATAATATATTCCATATACATGTAAAGTTTCCTATGCTATACAAATAGCATTTTCTAACAGGATTTCATACCATAACACAGATCCACATGAATTTTATGATTTGAAAGCAATGAAAAATTTATGTTTTTTTCTGACAACCGTATTATTTGCTCATAAGATAAATACTCAATATTTCAAAATATGGCAAAAGAACTTGAAATTATTTCAGATTTATTCATGACATTAATTAGAACATTTTTGGTCAAATAAAAGACAATGTATATTCTTAATTTCATTTATTAATTTATGAGAAAAAATTTCAAAAGATAAAGTCATGAGATATAAGTATGATTGAAATATTGGACAAAATATCATGACTAAAATTATGAAATGTTGACTTGGGTGCCAATGCTGGTTGTCTCATAAATTATGACAGTAATATGTTATGCCTCTTATGCAGTGGTAGAGTACAGAGAGACATGCATTTACAATAAGTCTTAGTTATTTACATGGATTTTGACTTATGATTCCCTTCATAAATGCCATTTCTATGATATAGATGCCATTCAGTATAAGAATTATTACCTTCCAGGAGTTAAAATCCAGTAACTTTCCATCATTCTCTGAGCATGTGTCTACATGTTGCAGAAGCATCTCATGAAGTGAGTGGGCCACTGCATACACAGCTTTGTATAAGCTGAAACCTGTTTCACTCATAGACATTCCAAATGGTGGCATAAAAAACCATTTAAATAGGGTTTTTGTTGAACAGTTCTTCAGTGTTATACAATTAGGTGGTGGCAAAGAACACTTAAAATAAGTCCACCACAGTTTAGGAAAAGAAATGTCATTACTGTAGTTAGAAGGTTTCACTCTCTGCATAAATTGTTTAAAACCAGACATCTCAGAATGCTGATGTGAAAAAATAAGAGTCCCATACAAGGAATTAAGCATGAAATCTCCTATAATTGTGATCATATCAAATTGTGACACACTGACCCAGAGTCTCTGAATATTATTGAATTTCCATATCATGAAGTTCAATTGTACAGGAGATTCTTTATCCCATAGACGATCACAACTTTTGCTGATGACATTATGATTTGTTGATAATATTTATGAATCATTTTCATGAATAATATATTACTGTATGGGATCATAGAGACAAATGCTAAGCAGACAATGTTTCTTTCCATTACTGTTCTCAATTCAGAAAGGAATTGTATTCCATGGTCATCATCTGTTATGATCACTCCTACCCAGTTCCATCTGAAGTGAACTGCTAGGGACACCATGGCTAGTGGTAGAGATGTGTCCTTAGGAGTCATCTGGTAGAGATGAGGAAACTGTTCCTGGTCACTTATGAAATGAAAATAACCACAGTAAATCTGAAAGATATTGACCATATATCACTATCAAGAAGATGGAATGCATAGGGCTCAGTCTAAGATCTAAGTGTGCCTGAACACATGCTAGAAGTGTGAGAAATTGTTGATTTTCATCTTAATATGAAAAACATATCCAAGTTTTTGTGAATTCTTGTGCAAGTAAAGATAAACTATGTCTTATAAAAGATATGTCTTATAAAGATAAACTATGCTGTTTCTCCCACCAGGTTGCCATAAAGTTGTCTTTGACAAATAATGTATCTACTTTTTATGTTTGATCAATTAGAATAGGTATAAATGAATTCTCTTCCTTTTAGTCAGCCGTGGTACTCAGAAACTCAGACTGTGGTAAGATAGTATTTCATTAAATGTAATCTTTCATGACCTACCTCCGGAGTTCTGGAGAAGTACAGGATTGGTCCAAATTTGTAAGATGTTATCCAAAGAGGTCCCGTAAGTGCAATTAAATATCTTCTCTGGTTTTTACAGTAGTAATTAGGAATAATTTCCTTTCTTTTCAAAGACAAACCTCCTTTCACATGTTCCAGCATTAAGTTACATTCAATCTTAACTAGTAGGGAAATGTTGGGTAAAATATGAATGTTCCTATTAATTTCTTCAATAGCAAAATAAACTGAAGAAATCAAGTGGATGGTCTTAGGTGTCACCCTGAAAACAGAGCACACCAAACATGGAGGATATATATGGGTTCTACTTATGGTAATCTTAAATAAAGCTTAATGTGGTTTAAGCATAGAATTCTTGGAGTTTTGTGACCCATAGATATGGTCATCCAGTTACTTATTGTGATGTATTAGGATGTGAGACCCTCAATATAATTTGAGTTTTAAAGTTGTTTTATTTAATTAGATTAATTGAACTTTATTATTTCTCTTTTAAACACTTGTATTTAATATATACAAATGTATTAAGCATTTACAGATTTTTCTATTATTTTATTCTTCTGACTTTTTTAGCTGTGTTCTGAAATTAGATACTATGTGAATTTTTCTTTTGATTTTTAATAAATTTTTAAATATGAATTTTATATTAACAGGATTCTGTCAGTTATCAACTTTTCTACTGTTCTTATTTTTTAAAACAAGATAAACTATCTATGTGTCCTCCATTAATAAGAAAAGATTTGGCCGAGCGGTGGTGGCGCACGCCTTTAATCCCAGCACTTCGGAGGCAGAGGCAGGCGGATTTCTGAGTTCGAGACCAGCCTGGTCTACAGAGTGAGTTCCAGGATGGCCAGGGCTACACAGAGAAACCCTGTCTCGAAAAACAAAACAAAACAAAACAAAACAAAAAAAAAAAAAAGAAAAGATTTGAGCCAACTTTGAATCTGCAATGACTTCATGTTATAATTCTAATACCTAACATGTGGAAAAAATGAGAATAATCTGCTATCTAAAATATCATGTGCATTCATAAATATATAAGAATAGGTAGCCATATTTGTCTGTGTCAATAATTGCAAAAGTCTAATAAATTCATAGGTAATGCAATTCTTATACTCTTTTCTTCATTCCACACAGTTCATCTCTTTTCATTTTCTTTTTGAAGTTTTATAAAATTGAGTGATAAAAGATTAGTTGTAACTATAATATTTCCCTGTTAGAATTGAATTCATTTTGCTTCATGTCTACCCTTAGGTTGGTAGTCTAATTCATCCTTTCTCTACAATCACTGGTTATCACATAACTGGCCTTGGATTCTATTTGGTTCAGACTTTTCCATGTATGTCAAATAATGTAGATGTTTCTTCACAACCTGCAGTTTAGAATTTAAATAAAGAATAACTAAAACAACCATAAATAATGAAAGAACTAGTAGGACTGTCACCATTTCTGATCTTACTTTGTACTTCACACCTCTATTAATAAAATTGGACAAAATGGTGGTGGGTGTTAATCAACAGAATGCAACTAAAGACCTAGAAATAAACACACACCTTTGGACACATGATATAATTTTTGATAATGATGTCCAGAAAGCCAAAGTAGAATAAAGAAACTGACTTCAGTTAAGGTCCTGGCCTAACATTATGGCTTCAGGGAGAAGATTAAAAATACACGCATGCATATAACAGTGAAAAAATCCTAACTCTATGTTTTGTTTCCACACTTGGGATACAAAAACTAATGGGTGATACATTTTCAAATGAATATTGAATGATATTTGGTTGAAAAACAACATAAATCCAGTGACATTTTGGAAAATTTTTGCCTTATCATATTTTGTAAAGATTTTAACTTTGAAATTTATAGTCTTTCTGTGTTTACTTTATGGCTTCCAAACTTCTCTTTTTATGGGATACTTGATGCTTAGGATGTATATTCCTAATTTTCTATTTGTATATAATTGTTTTGCTCATTCATTTATTTTTTTCAGGAGTTCTTTTCCTGTTTGTTTGAATTTTTTATATTATGAAAATTTTGTTTTATTCTGTTTTATTACTATTTTTTATATAACAAGTTTTAATGAGTGAAGGTAAGAATGTGGGCCCATATGGGAGATAATAAGGAAGTGATCTTAAAGGAGTTGAGGGAGTAAAATTCAGAATTTGTGTATATTATACAAAAATATATTTATATAAACAATAAATGGAATATAAATTTGATTTATGCTGTAAATTTAGATATCCCTGGAAAATAGTGTGCTTAGTAAAAAAGCATAATAGGACATGAAACATACACTATCATTTACATTAAAAATTCAAATGTACAAAAATGGAACAGAATGTAGATTTAGGAATTGGGTAGGGATGTGGTTATAAAAAGATAAGAGTTGAAAGGATACAGCATTCAAGATTCCCAATGAAATCTTCTAAGTATTTTAAGCTTGACTATGGTGTTGGACATGCATATCTATATATATTGCATTTACACTTTAAACAATAGATTTTAAATTATATATCTACAAAACCTAAACTGAAAAAATTAACCATTTAAATCAAATTAGCTTTAATAGAATTTATATTTTTTTCAAATCAGACGTTTAATTTACAATAACAGTTATATAAACATTTTATAGTCAGTGGTTTCAGTATAAAATATTTAGTGTTTTACATTTTTAAAATATTGTTGGTTTCATTCAGTGATCATCAATGATGCCACCTTGTCTCATCTGCTTGATGAGTGTTTACTTATCATTTGTGAGATTTCTCTTTAAGCTGTAGAAAGGCTGCAGTTTATCTGATGAGTATTTTCTTTTCATTTCTTTTCACAATGTCTTCTACTTCTAATCATGAAATTAAAGTGACATTGTGAATTTTCTAGCTTGAAGGCTCTCTTTTGTCATTAGCATCTTATTATTCTATATATAGCTGCTATATACACACATCAGAAAAAACACAAGCCACATCTATCTCTTCATAGAGTATGATTAAAACATGGACTAATATAGGCAATTGATAGATATTGAATGAGAAAAAATATTGAATGAGATCGAATCAATTATCTTTAAAAATGTATCCCCTTGATAGTTAAAACTCATATAATGGAAGGGTATAAATATAAGAGCATAACTGTAGTGCAAATTAGACTTGATGTATTTTTTAAAGATTGCATAAATCAGCATGGGGGAATGCATAAATCTGGAAGAATTATTGGAAGGGATTAAATATGATGGTAATGCATTCTATGATGTTTCATATAGGTAGTGTTCTTTTTTAAAAAAATTAATTAACACAATCAAGGGTACTTGTGGGAGAAATATAGGAAAATATTTCTGCATTGTTCAAAGAATACTCTTTGAATTATTCTCTGAGGTACTGTAAATAACTGTGTAGAGGGTCATCAAAAATAACTATCATATGGAGCAGGTCTAACACTTATTATTACTACAGGAGGGTTAATTTTAAAAGCAGAGTTCACTTCCTGTAAAAAGACAGGGAATTAAGTTGGGGGTTGGGGTTGCTTTACCATAGTCAAAAACTCTGAACCAATATTTTTCCTGTCTAAAAGAAATGCTGAGATAAAAATGGAGAAAAGACTGAGGGAATAGAGGTCCAGTGACCAGGATAACTTGGGATCCATCTTAAGAGCTTCAAGGTCTGACACTATTACTGATGCCTAGCATGGCTGTTCTCCAAGAGGCCCAACAAACAGCTGACTGGGACAGATGCTGATACTTACACTCAACCAATTGCCTGAAGTCTGGGATCCCTGTGGATGAATTATGGAATGGTTGGAGAAGTTGTGGAGGAGAGCGACCCCATAGGAAGACCAGCAGTCTCAACTAACCTAGAATCCTGAGATCTTTCAGACACTGAACCACCAAGGAGGCAGCATACACTAGCTGTTCCAATGCCCTTGACACATATGCATCACAGAACTGCCCTGTCTAGCCTCAGTGAGACAAGATGCACCTAACTCTTGAAAGATTTGAGGCCCAGAGAATGAGGAGGCCTAGCAGGGTGTGTTGGGGAAGGGTGTGGGGATATCCTCTTGGAGAACAGGGAGCAGAAATGGAATGAGGAACTGTCTTCAGTCAGACCAAGAGCAGGATAATGACTAAAGTGTAAAAAAAAAATGATTAATGATAATTTTTTTTTAAAGGAAAACGTTAGAATACATGAAAAGAAAGAAACCATAACTTCAGAATTAAAAGAAATAAATTAAAAATAATTTTTAAAAAGCATGTATATCTTTGATAACTAATGATTCTAACATGAAACATTTCTATGAAAAATGAATTGATATTAATTACTACCAACAGACTTGTAGATAACAGATATGTTGTTTATACACGCAAGGTCATTATTACTTTGGTAAGAAGAATAAAATATTAGGGAGAACTAGATATAAGGATTGATTAGCACTATAGGAAACATGTAAACTTTATTCCCTTCAAACAGCAGAGGTCATTGGAAAAATGTATTTATTGTAAGAGATTGAGGTGAAAGTTGACTATAAGGATCAGTTATCTTCCGGATATGGAAAAGGATCTATATGGTTAAACTGACAGCACTGAAAAAAAATTTACTCCCTAAAACAGTTCAAGGAAAAGTTAAACTGAATGCTAGCATCAAAGTGGAATTCAACAGAAAATCTCACCCTTAGGTACAGGGTTTTGCTGAGAAGAAAGGGACATATAGTTTTCTCTAAGAGATTATCTTGGCCAGAGCTTTGTGGAAAATCTCACATCTGAAAATACATAGGTAGCATTGATTAGTCTTGTAAGGTTGAAAATAAAATACAAAAATTGGGTGAGTAGGCAAGGGAGTTTATACAGCAGATTGGTTAAGGAAAATGATCAAAATAATCAAAATAAAATGTATGACACTCGAAGAACTAATAAAAATATACTCCAATTAATCAAATTCAAAGTGGGAAGGTTTGGATATAGACTTAAACTGATGGAGTATTTGGTTGCTTTGGTTCCAAATCAGTTGACATCATGGCTCAATGAAACAATTAAAAACATATTGGCAAAGTCAGGATCTCAATCTCAGTGATACACAAACAAATAACTTAATCTTCATCTTGAAATCAGAATGTCAAAGATTGTCAAGTTTAAGATCGATAATGTACTATAAAAATATATTTGGGTATACTTCAAATCTAATGTAATACAATGGTTAAGAAGTAGAGAGACTAAATACATGTAATGAGCTCCTTTATTTTTTTCTACCAGAAAATCTCCAAGTTAGAGACAATAATAGAAACTACTTGGGGAATACATTTGCTTAGAAACAGAGAAATTTGGAGTAGGTCTCTGACCATAGACATCAGAGTATATGAAATTTAGTCTCGTAAATGACAAATTTCAGTATTTCAAACATCCACATTTAATGAGATACACTCAATCTAATAGAAGAGAAAGTGGGAAAGAGCCATGAGTACATCAGCACAGGGGAAAATATCCAGAACAGAACATCAATAGCTCAGGCTCTACGATCTAATATTGACAAATGGGATCTTATAAAATTGAAAAGCTTTTGTAACACAAAGGAAACAGTCAATAGGACAAAAATGGCAACGTACATATATAGGGCTAATATCCAACATATACAAAGAACTCAAGAAGTTAGACTCCTCCAGAGAAGCAAAGAACCCTAATAAAAATGAGGTACAGGACTAAACAAATATTTCTTAACTAAGGAATTTCAAATGGCAGAGAAGTACTTTAAAAATATTCAACATACTTAGTCATCAAAGAAATGCAATTTAAAATGATCCTGAGATTTCACCTCACACCAGTCACCAAGTAGGTGGACTAATAATCAAATATTTTAATTCTAAAAATTAATTGCTTTATCAACCCTTATAGTGTTAATAATAATGATAGAAATATTTAAATACTGCCAATAAAATAACATTGAATAGCCATACAACCATCTTTATTATGTAGGCAGAATATAGGAAGAGGAACACATACCCTTTTGGAAACATGTATATTGAAAGTTTCATCAGATTAAAATTTCAGAATGTGGGACATAAAATGAATAAAAATGAATTACAAGCACATTATCTTTGACATCTAAGCCAAGGCCTGTCACCAATGAATCTAGGTTATGGCAGCAATAACACATTTACTTCTGAAGATTTTCTTGTCCAAACTATAAAACTACTTAACTTCTCCTGAATTCTTTCTCATCTATATCAGTTCATTAGGACTACTGGGTCATCTTCTCCATGCAATATTTTTCACAAATAGATTTTTTTTTTTTTACTAATAGTCACTTTCCTTACCATATCAACCTATAGTTCTACTGCAATTTCTACTTTTGACTTAGATTTTAGTGATTTCAGCTACAGGATAAACAGGCAAAAACAATTTTGAAATTATGACACATTATTTGACCTAAATCTGTATATCTTTTCAACACTTGTAACTAAAAGTCAGGCCAGATATATTGATCTTTGATGTGCAGGCATTGAGCTTCCAAGCCAATGGAAGAAATAAGAGCAAAACAATAAAAAAAAAAAACCCACTTTCTGGTAAACTTTATGAAATAAACCAAAAGCAGTGTTTTTATTACTATTCTCAGGAGCATCACATGAGACCCTAAACGGATATTGTCATATTAAGTGAATCTCTCTCTGAGAGAAAGGTCAATATTGTGATTTATTCATTCATCATTTACTAGGATTGTGATTCAAAAATGACAAAAAGCATACTACACCATAAAAACAACATAATTAGGGAAACGGCCAGCCATGAAACACAAAATAAATTTTAGTTATGGCATAGAGAAGGACAGCCAGAAGGCACATAGAATCTTATCTATCACTCAACATCCTTGGAAAGCTTTATGTGCATGTGTGTATAAATGAAAGATGCACTTACTGCTTGTCTAGATTCCCACTGTAGTAATCATTCTTCACATAACCACTCTTTGTATAAATGGAAACAAAACAATCAGCCTCTTTATCTCCTAGATAATTTTCTTTGTCTTTTATTCTCAAAAGCACTTAGGGTCACTCAAATGGCAAAAAAGAAAGGAGAGCTTCAGACCCAAGAATAGAACAATCAAAGAGAACATCTTTGTCATGTCATCAAGTCAGGTGCCTGAGCAAAATGCAGTATGAAGCGTCATGCAGGCAAAATCTCACATATCAAATTTTGATGTGACACACATCCATGCATCACTTTTTATTGCTGGAGTTACTATTAAAGAATGCATGTACTTCTCAGAGTATTTACTGTTCAGTTCACTGTCTGCCTCTGGAGGATACTGAAGCACTCTCTTGCCTGGGGCTCTGCATCTGAGATCCTATGGCCAGGTGAAAAATAGGGGTAATAATTTTGGTCATGATTATTCTTCTATGTTTCCCTTATGTTTATATTCATGTAAGTAGACATAAAGGTTCCAGACACGATTCCTTTTGGGGATATTATCTCACAAGCCTAACTTATCAACCTAGTTTTCTGAAATCCTTGGCAATAGTTACCTTTGATTACATAGGTTATTCCAATGAGTTTTTTTATGGAATTATGTCAATGAATCCAACTGAACTCAGTTGACCTCAGTAATAAAAAGACTAATAAAAGTAAACAATACATTTAAATATATTCAATGCTTAGAGACATTAATTTTATATGGTTGCTTTATGCCTGATTCTTGTTTCTTAAATTTATAATTATGATTTGAATAATTTTAGTTCTGGGTCTTGGAAGAATACATAATTTGAAATAAAAGTTATTCATAAACTGTTAACAAAAGCTGATTAAATGGGAAATCAAAGACAAGCACGTTTTTTTTTTTTTTTTCATTGTTCATTAAAGGTCAGGTTAAATAACAAGCTGAGTGCACAGAGTACACTATGCCCTGTCTTAAGTGATCTCAAGTGTATTAACCTTAGTTGTGATGTTGAATAAGAAATTCATTCTATTAATATGCAAGAGTGATTTCCATTACAAATGCAAAGATGTCTTGGATTCTTTTCTTTGACTAAAAATTTTAAGTCAGTTCTAAACATTATTTTTATTTGTCATCTGTAGTGATTTTTTATGATAGGGTTTCTGATGGCTATACATAGATATTACATAGCACAAATTATCTCTGCCAAGGAAAATCTTCGAAGTTCATCATACAAGACAGAAAATAACCTCATTGAAGATTGTTGGGCATATAACTCAGTGATCATTCTTATTATTAATATCATTTATAAAAATGAATTTTCAAAAATATATGGTTTTGCCACGCAGTTACTTTAGGTTTTTCTTATAGCTATTGTATTACATTGCATGAGCAGGTATGTCATATGTTAAAAACATTTATATTCTGCAGTTGAGTTCTCTGATATTCTTCAGTTTTACAAGTCATTTGATAATGATCACACCATTCACTAATTCTTGTATTCCTACATTCACTATTCATCCAACTGTGTCTTTTATTTTTTAAGCCACTCAAGAATACTTGGACTAATTATAACAATTGATCTTACAAAGAAGTATGATCAACTTCCCATGGTATCGGCACTCATTTAGAAAAAAAAAAAAAAAAGAGTTTTCTTTCTTTTTTCACCAACTAAAATTTCCATATTTCCACTCACCAATAACAATGAGGGAACTGTGAGTCCATTTCTCATCTTCACGTTTGGATGTAATCTCTCTTGAGCTTGCAAGGTGCTGTGTTTGCTGCTCAGTCCCTGGGAGTTAGTACCTCCTCTGCTGTGTTCATTACATTATGTTTTCTTCTAGTCATCTACCACTTCTGTTACTTATATTCAGTCTGCTCAAATTACAGCAATAAATCCTTGAGCCTTGAGGAACATGTATTAAATATGGTTCCCTCAGTCTCACACATGTAGTTTGTAGTTTCAAATTTTTCCCCATTGTCCCATGCATTTATGAGTCAATAATCAAATAAAAAATCAAATAATCATATATAAAAGTTTACCAGATATATGTTGATAGCTCTGTTTTTGTGATGTATATAGTTTAAGAAATTTGAACATGCTTAAATGAATATTGACTTACTTGCATAAAATCTGTTGGATTTTCTCTAACTGCCTATGTCTTTTCTAGCATGAATCTTACTTGAAAGAAGAATGAAACTCAAATATTCTTTGCACACATGTATGCACAATAATGCTCCACATCACCTCCACTGGTCTTTATTTTGTACAAAAACCATCATAACTGTATTCATTCTGTGTGCCCATATATACTAGCACACGCATGATGAAATCAGTCATTCAGATGTGATATTTCCTTCAATTATCCTCCACTATCAAATCAATGAACCTGCATTCCACAGAGGAAGTCCTCAATCTTGAAAGACAAGCATCTCAGTAACTGAATCATTTTCTGAGGCTCTAACACTTTCCATTTTTTTGTATAATAAATGAGCTTTAATAGCTGAAGTTATACCCATACAAATAGCAAGTGGAGAATTGTCAGTAGATATGCTGAGGTATTTTAAATTTAAACAAGGTATGTAATCATGCTGGGCTCAGAGAATGAATATGATTGTCACTATGACAGATCCAAAACAAACTTAATAATCTCTGGCTGTCATCTCTTTAAAAACATTAAACCATTAATTTAGGAGTTCGCATAGTTTAGTAGCTTTTGGTATCTAGTATGATAACCAGTGCTTATATAGATTTAAAATCCCAAGAAAAATCTTTTAGTTTAAAATTATTCTTTGGGACCGAGAGATACTATAAAGTGCTTGCCATACAAGCACAAGGACCCATATTTGCAGTTTTTGACACCATAAAATTAGGTAGATATAAAATTTCCTTTTTCAGTGACTGCTAAAATCACACATACTCAAATCAGTCATGGAGCAAAGAATGAAATAGTCATGAGCTCTCATACCCAAAATGGTCTCTTAAATGTCACTCAAACTGCTGGAAAAGGCTCAATTATCATCATGAAATAGGTAGCAGATAGTTTATAAGGACAAACATTGTAGATGTACACGGAATTTGAATGGTTACATCTATGAACTCAAAGTGCTGTGTGACAGCTACACACAAGACCTTTTCAAGAAGAAACCATAGAAAACAGAGATTGTAGGTTGAGTAATACACAAGTCCACGTATG
The DNA here is from genome assembly GCA_021653895.1 of Mastomys natalensis. Classification (NCBI taxonomy): domain Eukaryota; kingdom Metazoa; phylum Chordata; class Mammalia; order Rodentia; family Muridae; genus Mastomys; species Mastomys natalensis. The sequence continues at coordinate 624,588 of JAJTUV010000295.1, read as the reverse complement.
GCTGAGAATCCTCTTGTAATAACTACTAGATAAAGAGTCAGTTTCCTTAACTATATTTTTTCCTCAGTTTTACTACAATAAATTATATAGAGTAACATCAACACAACTTGACTGTTTAAAAGAAATCTTGATAAAAAGATCTGTGGACATGTAAAAACAGCAGAAACTGAAGGAATTGGGGAATATATGAATATGACAAAAACTAATGTTTGAGTTTTCAAGACTTAATATACATGTTATAATAATTCTTAATTTTGATATTACAAATGAATTTCATTCTTTTCCCATTCCATTTCCTTCTTCCAATGACTTGACCACATATCAGTCTTTCACATTAATGGAATCATGTTTAAAAATATTTTCTCTTTTGGTAATTCTTTTTTTCAATATTATTGGTTATTTTATTTATATACATGTCAAATGTTATCACCCTTCCCAGTTTCCCTTCTACAAGCTCCCTATCCACTATTCCCTACACACCCGCCCCACACTCCTGCCTCAGTGCCCTAGTGATTTCCTATCCTGTGTCTTCAAGCCTCCACAGGACCAAGGAGGTCCCCTGCCAGTGATGCTAGATAAGGCAATCCAATTTTAATTATCCAGGTGGTGCCATAGGTCCCCCTGTGTGCTATTTGGTTGGTGGCTTAGTCCTTTGGGGCAGTGGGGGTGGAGGGGAGATCTGTTTGTTTGGTACTGTTGTTCTTCCTATCTGGTTGCAAAACCCTTCACCTCCTACAGTCCTTGCCCTTATTTCCCATTGGATCTTCACACTCAGTCCAATGTTTGGCTGTGTACATCCATATGTGTATTGATCTGGCTCTGGCAGAGCCTCTCAGGGGACAGATATATGGGGCTCCTGTCAGTATGCACTTCCTGGTATCCACAATAATATCTGGGTTTGGTGTTTGCAGATGGATAGAGCCCTAGGTGAGGAAGTCCTGGATGGCCTTTCCTTTAATCTCTGCTCCAATTTTTATCCCTGCATTTCCTTTTTACAGGAAGAATTCTGGATTAATATTTTTGAGGAGGGTGTGTGGACTCATCCCTCAGCTGCTGGCAATCTTTATCCACTGGATATTGTTTCTACAAGTTCTATCTCCCCTTGGTTTGGTATTTCATCGAATGTCCTCCATGTTGGGTTCTGAGAACCTCTTGAGTACCTTACATCTGTGACTTTCTAGTTGCTTTCACCAATTTCCCTTCCCCCACTATTATACTCCTACTTTCAAATTCTTAACCCTTTGTACATCTCCCCCATCTCCTTCCATATCTGAACTTCCTCCACTTTTACCCACCTCTCTCTCTCTCTCTCTCTCTCTCTCTCTCTCTCTCTCCTCTCTCTCTCTCTCTCTCTCATCCCTCTCTCCCTCTACCTCCCAGAGATTATTCTCTTCTCCCCACAGAATAGGACTGTAGCATCCACACTTTGGTGTGGAATGTTGAACATTTCTTTAAGTGCTTTTGAACATTTGGTGTGGAATGTTGAACATTTCTTTAAGTGCTTTTGAGCCATTTGAGATTCTTCAGTTGAGAATTCTCTCTTTAGCTCTGTACCCCGTTTTTTACTAGGCTTATTTAGTTTCCTGGAGTCTAACTTCTTTGGTTCTTTGTATATTTGGATATTAGTCCTCTATTAGATGTAAGGTTGCTAAAGATCTTTGCCAAATCTGTTGTTTGCTGTTTTGTCCTATTGACTGTGTCCTTTGTCTTACAGAAGCTTCTCAATTTTATGAGGTCCTGTTTGTCAATTTTTGATCTTAGAGCATCAGCCATTTGTGTCTCTTCAGCAAATTTTCCCCTGACAATGTATTTGAGGTTCTTCCTCACTTTTTCTTCTATTAGATCCAGGGATTGTGATTTCATCTTATGCCCTTGGTAAATGTGGGACTTGAGCTTTCTACAAGGAGATAAAAATGGGTTAATTTGCATACTTTACATGCTGACCACCAGTTAAACCAGCACCATTTATTGAAAATGCTGTCTTTTTTCCACTGGATGGTTTTGGCTCCTTTGTCAAAAATCATATTACCATAGGCGTGTCAGTTCATTTCTGGGTCTTCAACTCTATTCCATTTATCTACCTGTCTCTCTCTGTACCAACAACATGCACGTTTTATCACTATTGTTCTGTAGTGTAGCTTGAAGTCAGGGATAGTGATTTCCCTAAAATTATATTACTGTATGGAATGTTTTTGAATATCCTGGTTTCTTTGTTATTGCATATAAATTTTAGAATTGTTCTTTCTATCTCTGTGAAAAATTAAGTTGTTAATTTAATGAGGATTGTATTGAATGTTTAGATTGTTTTGGTAAGATGGTGATTTTTACTATATTAATCCTACGTATTCATGAGCATGGGAGAACTTTCTTTCTTTGAGTTCTTCTAGAATTTCTTTCCTCAGAGACTTGAAGTACTTGTCATAAAGATCTTTCACTTTCTTGGATATCATCTCACCAGGATATTTCATACTATTTGTGAATATTGGAAATTGTGTCACGTCCCAAATTTCTTTCTTATTCTTTTATCCTTTGAATAGAAGAAAGCTACAAATTTGTTTAAATTTTTTATCCAGCCACTTTGCTGTAGATTTTTTTTTATCAGTTTTAGGAATTCTCTGGTCAAATTTTTGGGGTCACTTAATTATACTATCATATCTGCAAAGAGTGGTATTTTGAGTTCTTCTTTTCTGATTTATATCCCTTTGATTTCCTTTTGTTGCCTAATTGCTCAGGCTAGAACTTCAAGTCCTATATTGAATAGATAGGGAGAGAGTGAAAAGCTTTGTCTTGTCCCCAATTTTAATGGGAATCCTTCAGTTTCTCTTCATTTAGTTTGATGTTGGCTATTGGCTTGCTGTATATTGCTTTTATTATATTTAAGTATGGGCCTTGAATTCCTATTCTCTCAAATACTTGCAGCATCACAGGTGTTGTATTTTGCCAATGGCTTATTCATCTAATGAGATTATCATGTGATTTTTTTTCTATGAGTTTTTGTTTGTTTTTTTTTTTTAACAGTAGATTACATTGATGGATTTCTCTATATGAAGTCATCCCTGCATCCATGGGATGTAGTCTGCTTGATCATGATGAATGATCATTCTGATGTATTCTTGGATTCAGTTTGCAAGAATATTATTGATTATTTTTGCATCAATATTCATAAGGGAAATTGGTCTGTAGTTCTCATTCTTGTTGGGTCTTAGTTTGATTTACCTATTAGTCTAACTGTGGTTGCACAGAATGTATTAGGTAGTTTTCCTTCTGTTTCTATTTTGTGGAATATTTAGGAAATACTAATATTAGGATTTCTTTGAAGGTCTCATAGAATTCTTCACTAAAACTATCTGCTCTGAGAACATTTTGGTTGAGAGACTTTAGTGACTGCTTCTATTTCCTTATTGGTTATGGGACTGTTTAGATGGTTATCTGATCCTGATTTAACTTTGTTACTTGGTATGTGTCTAGAAAATTATTCATTTCATCTAGATTTTCCAGGGTTTTTTTTTTTTCTTTTTTGAGTATAGGTTTTTATAGTAGGATCAAATATTTATTTTTAATTTCTTCAGATCCCATTGTTATTTCTCTATTTTCATTTCTGATTTTGTTAATTTGGATATTGCTTTTGTGCCCTCTGGTCAGTCTGGCTTTGGGTTTATCTATCTTGTTGATTTTCTCAAAGTACCAGCTCCTGGTTGTATTTATTCCTCCTATAGTTCTCTTTGTTTCTACTTGGTTGATTTCAGCCCTGAGTTTGATTATTTCCGGCCATCTACTTCCTTTAGGAGTATTTGCTTCTTTCTGTTCTAGAGCTTTAAGATGTGCTTTTAAACTGCTAATGCATAATCTCCCTAATTTCTTAGCACTGCTTTTATTGTGTGCACTCTATTTGGGTATAGTATACCTTCATTTTTATTAAATTATATAAAGTATTTTATTTCTATCTTTATTTCTTCGCTGACCAAGTTATCATTTAGTAGAGTGTTGTTCAACTTTCATGTGTATGTGAGCTTTCTGTTTTTCTTTTTTTTTCTTCTGTTTTTGAAGATCAGCCCTAGTCTGTGGTATTCTGATAAGATGAGTGGGATTATTTCAGTCTTCTTGTATTGACTGAGGCTTGCTTTCTATCTGATAATATGGTCAATCTTGGAGAAGGTACCATGAAGTGTTGAGAAGAAGATATATTCTTTTGTTTGGGGATGAAATATTCTGCATGTATCTCTCAAGTCCATTTCATTCATAACTTCTGTTAATTTCACTGTGTCTCTGTTTAGTTTTTGTTTCCATGGTTGGTGAGAGTGGGGCTTTAGAGTCTCTTATGATTATTGTGTGAGGTTCAATGTATGCTTTGAACTTCAGTAATGTTTATTTTATATATGAGGGTGCCCTTGAATTGGAGCATAGATTTTCAGAATTGAGAGTTCCTCTTAGTGGATTTTTCCTTTGATGAGTATGTAGTGTCCTTCCCCATCTTATTTGATAATGTTTGGTTGAATGTATTTTTTTTATTGGTTACTAAAATTGCTACTCCAGCTTGTTTCTTGGGACCACGTTTTTGGAAAAAATTTTCCAGTCTTTACTATGAGGTAGTATTTTTACATGCACATATACATATATTCCTAAATATACCAATGTAATTTTCTCAGTCCATATAAGGTAGTTACATGTGTATATGGTTGTAGAACTGTCCATTTGTTATTGGATAAATAAATTTAATTACGTCCTTTGGACAGAACTATTTCTCCTGCTCTCAGTATTCTTAGAACACTGTAGATATTTATGCAGCATTTGAGGACTTGTTGACCCTATTTTTCATCCTATGTTTAAATATTCATATTGGTAAGACTTCCTGAGTATAGCTTCTGACAATACCAGGAGATACAGTCTCCAGAACAACTGTATGATCCTCTGATTATTACAATCTTTCTCAACCTTCTACAAAGATATTGTGTATACAAAAGTACCTGTAAAAACTTTTCTTTTGGTGAAAGAGAAACAATCACAACTATGGAACACATTAGTGACTCATCCTAAAACAATGAACAATCTTCAACTTCTGTGAAAGAAATGTGCCAGTAATAAATTGAAGAATCATTGAAGAACACACTGAACATTGGTCCTTGGTCTCTATAGTTATATGTATACATGTGCACAGGCAAAAGTAAATGAAATATACATACAAACACAAGTATATTTTGTTACATGTTAACTTGACTATTCCAGGTTGCTTCTTCAGTCCATTTGCTTGATAAGCTTTTTTCCAGCTCTTAACAATTAACTAATATTTACCTTTATTTCTGTGTGTCTCTTGTATGCAGCAGAATGGTAGATCCTGCTGTGTATACATTCTGTTAGCCTGTGTGTTTTTATTGGGGAATTAACTCCATTAATATTGTAATAGTCATAACCAGTGATTTGAGTGTGTGTATATTTTTGTGTGGTTCCCTTATTTCTGCTGGTGTGGGTTGACTCATTTTGTGTGTTTTCTTGGATGTTGTTATCCTCCTTGGGTTGGAGTTTTTATTTTAATATTTTGTGTAGGGCTGGATTGGTGGATAGATATGGTTTGATTTTGGATCTTTCTTGAAATGTCTTGTTTTCTCCAGCTGTGGTTATTGAGAATTTTCTGTAGGTTATTAACCTAGGTTAACATCTTCAATTTTTTAGAGGTTGCAAAAAATCTGACTAATCGTTACTAGCTTGTAGAGTCTCTTTTGAAAACTCAGGTGAAATTTTGATGAGTCTGCATTTTTATGTTACCTGGCCTTTATTCAAGGCTACATTTTTTTTTCATTTTATTCATTTACATTTTAAATGATATCCACCTTCCTGTTTACACCTCCACAATCCACCATCCTCCCCCCTCTTGTACCTTCCCTTTGGTTCTATGAGGATGCTCCTTCACCCACTCATTCACTTCTGCCTCACTGCTCTAGCATCCTCCACGCTGGTGCATCAAGACTCCACAGAATCAAGGGCTTCCTCTCCCGTTGATGACAGATAAGGCCATGCTCTGCTACATATATATCTGGATCCATGGCTCCCTTTATGTTAACTCCTTAGTTGGTAGATTAGTTCCTGGGAGCTCTGGGTTATCCAGTTCATTGATATTATTCTTTCTATGGGTTTACAACCACCTTCATCTCCTACAGTCCATTCTTTATCTCTTCCTTTGTGGTCTCAAAGCTCAGTACAATGGTTGGCTGTGAGCATCTGCATCTGTATTGGTCAGGTACTGGTAGAACCTCTCAGGGAACATCCATTCCAGGCTCCTGTCAAAAAGTGCTTCTTGGAATCAGCAGTAGTGTGGGTGTTTGGGTCTAAGATTGGGTTGCGGCAGTCTCTGGGTGGCTATTTCTTCAGTCTCTGTTTTATTTTTGTCCCTTAATATTCTTTCATTTTTAAAAAGAAATTGTTATTTTATTTATTTACATTTCAAATGTTATCCCCCTTCACAATTTATCCTCCAAAAATCCCCTATCCCTTCCCCTCTCCCAATTGCCTGTATAAGGGTGCTCCCCACAATTCCACCCACTTCTGCTTCACCACCCTAATATTCCCCTAGGCTGGTGCATAGAGCCTGCACAGGACCAAGAGCCTCCCCTCCCATTGATACCAAATAAGGCAATCCTCTGCTACATATCTAGCTGAAGTCATGGGTCATGACCAAATGTACTCTATGGTAGGTGGCTTGGTCCCTGGGAGCTTTGGGGGTTCTGGTTGATTGATGTTGTTGTTCATATGGAGTTTGCAAACCATCAGCTCTTTCAGTCCTTGTCCTAACTTCTCAATTGGGTTCCACACATTGTGTCTGATGTTTGGCTGTTTGTATCTGCATCTGTATTGGCCAGACTCTGGGAGAACCTACAGAACACCAAACAGATGCGACCAGAAAAGAAATTCCTCCTATCACAGAATAAAAACATCAATTGCATAGAACAAAGAAAGAGTATCTAAAGCATTAAGGTAAAATGGTCAAGTAACATATGAAGGGAGACCCATAAGAATTACACGACAATTCTCAACAGAGATTTTTAAAAGCCAAACCATCTGGGGAGTATTTCATATGGATACTAAGAGAACAAAAATGTCAGCCCTGGCTACTCCACCCAGCAAACCTCTCAATTAGCATACAGGAAGAAACCAAGGTATTCCTTGACAAAACCAAATTCAAACAAGATCTTTCTACAGATCCAGCCATACAGAGGATAGTAGAAAAAACAAAAGCTAAAAAGAGGAAGGAAACTACACCCATGAAAAGGCAGGAAACTAATCTTCTAACAAGAGTCCCAAAAGAAGAGAATGAAACAAAAATGATTATACCTCTAACAACAAAAATGACAGAAAGCAACTATCATTGGTCCTTAATATCTCAACATCAAGGGACTCAATTCACCGATAAAAAGACATAGACTAACAGATATGATACCTAAGCAGGACCCAGCATTTTGCTGCATATAGGAAATGCACCTCAGTGATAACAACAGACACTACCTCAAATGAAAAGCCTGTACAAAAATTTCCAAGCAAATGGTTTCAAGAAACAAGCTGGAGTAACAATTGTAATATCTAATGAAATAGACTTTTAACCAAAAGTTATCAAACAACATGGGGAAGGACACTACATACTCATCAACAGAAAACTCCACCAAGAGGAACTCTCAATTCTGAAAATCAATGCCCCAAATGCAAAGGCACCGACATTAGTAAAAGAAACATTACTGAAACTCAAATAACACATTGAACCTCACACAATAAGTAAATAGCAGACTTTAACACCCTACTCTCACCAATGGACAGACCATGGAAACAGAAACACAGTGAAACTAACAGGAGACATGAACCAAATGGATTTAGCAGATAACTACAGAATCCTTAAACAAAAGAATACATCTTTCTCTCAGCACCTCACAGTACCTTCTCCAAAACTGACCATATAATTGGTCACAAAACAAGTGTCAACCAGTACAAGATGATTGAAATAATCACATACATCCTATCAGATCATCACAGATTAACACTGGTCATCAACAGTAAGAAAAACAATAGAAAGCCCACATACAAATGGAAGTTGAGCAAATATCTACTCAATGATAACTTGGTAAGAGGAGAAATAAAGAACTTTCTAGAATTTAATGAAAATGGAGGCACAACATACCCAAAATTACCAGACATAATGAAAGCAGTGGTAAGAGGAAAACTCATAGCTCTGGTATTCTTCATAAAGAAAAAGGTGAAAGCATACACTAGCAGCTTAACAGTACATTTGAGAGCTCTAGAAAAAAAAATGAAACAAATACACCCAAGAGGAGTAGACTGCAAGAAATAATTGAACTCAGGACTGAAATCAATCAAGTATAAACAAACAGAACTATACAAAGAATCAACAAAACCAGGAGCTGGTTCTTTGAGAAAACCAAGACATGAAAACCCTTAGCCAGACTAGCTAGAGGTCACAGAGACAGTATCCAAATTAACAAAATCAGAAACGAAAATGATGATTATGGACACATAATGATGGAAACTGAAGAAATTCAAAACATTATCAGATCCTACTACGAAAGCCTATACTCAATAAAACTTAAAAATCTAGATGAAATAGATGATTTTCTAGATAGACACCGGTTACCCAGGTCAAATTAGGATCAGATAAAGTACCTAAACATTCCTATAAGCCCTAAGGAAATAGAAGCGGTCATTAAAAATCTCCCAACCAAAAAATGCCCTGGACCAGATAGTCATAGTGCAGAATTCTATTAGATATTCAGTGAAGACTTAATATCAATTCTTTCCTTTCTTTGATCTGTATATGGTTTGATTATTATATGGTGGGAGTATTTTCTTTTCTGGTTCAGTCTGATTTGTGTCCTATCAGCTTCTTGCTTGTTTATTAGCCTCTCTTTCTTTAGGTTGGAAAAATCTTCTTCCAGGATTGTGCTAAAAGTATTTCCTGGGACTTCTAGTTGGGACATTCATATGCTTCTATTCCTACTATTCTTAGGTTAGCTCTTTTCATGTTATCCGAAATTTCCTGGATATTTTTTGTTAATTTTTTTTTTTTTAGATTTACCATTTTTTAAACTGATGTGTCCATTTCTTCTATTGTACCTTCTATGTTTGAGATTCTCTCTTGTATCTTCTGCATTATTTTCATAATGCTTGCATTGTTTTCCCTAGGTTTTCCATCTCCAGCTACCTTCAGTTTGTGTTTTCTTTATTTCTTCTATTTCCCTTTTCAGGTTTTACACAGTTCTATTTATGTCCTTCACCTGTTTAATTGTATTTTCCTATATATCTTTGAGGGATATATACCTTTACTTTTTAAAAGCTTCTGTCATATTTTTTTTATTGGAAATTTTTTATTGGAAAATTTTTTTACATTTCAGATGTTCTCTCCTTACCACATTTCCCCCACTCCCTCCCAGGAACTCACTATCCCTTCCCCCTCTTCCTGCCTCTATGTTGGTGTACCCCCACCCACACCCCCTGTACCTCACCTCCCCACCCTCGAGTATCCCCCCCCCCGACGTCCAGCCTTCATGGGACCAAGAATCTCTTCTCCCACTTATATATAGCTCCCTTGCATATATAACTGGAGCCATGGGTCCCTCCCTAAGTGCTCCCAGGCTGGTAGTTTAGACCCTGGGGGCTCTGGTTGGTTGGGATTGTTGCTTTCCTCATGGTGTTGCGAATCCTCTCAACTCCTTCTGCCTTCACTCTATCTTATCCATTGGGAACCCCATGCTCAGTTTAATGGTTAGCTGTGAGCATCTGCCTCTGAATATGTCAGACTCTTGCAGACCTCTAAGGAGACAGCTATATCAGGCTCCTGTCAGCATGTACATCCTGACATCCACATCAACGTCTACCTTTGGTGACTGCACATAGGATGGATATACAGGTGGAATGGTCTGTAGATGGCCCCTCCTTCAGTTTCTGTCCTGCACTGTGTCTCCATATTTTCTCCCTTGAGTATTTTGTTACTCCTTCTAAGAAGGACTGAAGCCCCCCCTACTTGGTCATCATTCTTCTTGAGCTTTATGTGGTCTGTGAGTTGAATCATGGGTATTTCAGGCTTCTGGGCTAAAATCCAATAATCAGTGAGTGAATACCATGTATGTTCTTTTGTGATTGGGTTACTTCACTCAGGATGATACTTTCTAGTTCCATCCATTTATATTAAAATTTATAGAATTCATTGTTTTTAATAGCTGAGTAATATTCCATTGTATAAATGTACCACATTTTTTGTATCCATTCCTCTGTTGAAGGGCATCTGGGTTCTTTCCAGTTTCTGGCTATTATAAATAAAGCTGCTATAAACATAGTGGAGCATATGTCCTTGTTATGTGTTAGAGCATCTTCTGGATATATACCCAGGAGTGGTATAGCTGGGTCCTCAGGTAGTGATATGTCCAATTTTCTGAGGAACGCCAGACTGTTTTCCATAGTGGTTGCACCATCTTGCAATCCACCAACAATGGAGGAGTGTTCCTCTTTCTCCACATCCTGGCCAGCATCTGCTATCACCTGAGTTTTTTATTTTAGCCATTCTGACTGGTGTGAAGTGGAATCTCAGGGTTGTTTTGATTTGCATTTCCCTGATGACCAAGGATGATGAACATTTCTTTAGGTGCTTCTCGGCCATTCGCATTTCCTCAGTTGAGAATTCTTTGTTTACTCCTTACCCATTTTTTAATAGGGTTATTTGGTTGCCTAGAGTCTAATTTCTTGAGTTCTTTGTATATATTGGATATTAGTCCTCTATCGGATGTGGGATTGGTAAAGATCTTTTCACAATCTGTTGGTTGCCGTTTTGTCCTATTGACAGTGTCCTTTTCCTTACAGAACTTTGCAATTTTATGTAGTCCCATTTGTCAATTCTTGATCTTAGAGCATAGCCATTGGAGTTCTGTTCAGGAACTTTCCCTCTATGCCTAGGTATTCGAGGGTCTTCCCCACTTTCTCTTCTAATAGTTTCAGTGTGTCTGGTTTTATGTGGAGGCCTTTATCCACCTGGACTTGAGCTTTGTACAAGGAGATAGGAATGGATCGATTTGCATTCTTCTGCATGCTGTCCTCCAGTTGAACCAGCACCATTTGTTGAAAATGCTGTCCTTGTTCCACTGGATGGTTTTAGCTCCTTTGTCAAAGATTAAATGACCATAGTTGTGTGGATTCATTTCTGGGTTTCAACTCTATTCCACTGATCTTCCTGCCTGTCTCTGTACCAATACCGGGCCATTTTTATCACTATTGCTCTGTAGTAAAGCTTGAGTTCAGGGATGGCGATTCCTCCAGAAGTTCTTTTATTGTTGAGAATGGTTTTCGCTATCCTGGGGTTTTTGTTGTTCCAAATAAATTTGAGAATTTCTCTTTCTAGTTCTGTAAAGAATTGAGTTGGTATTTTAATGGGGATTGCATTGAATCTGTAGATTGCTTTTGGCAAGATGGCCATTTTTAATATATTAATCCTGCCAATCCATGAGCATGGGAGATCTTTCCATTTCCTGAGATCTTCTTCAATTTCTTTCTGCAGAGACTTGAAGTTCTTGTCATACAGATCTTTCACTTGCTTGGTTAGATTCACCCCGAGGTATTTTATATTATGTGTGACTATTGTGAAGGGTGTCATTTCCCTAATTTCTTTTTCAGCCTGTTTATCTTTCATGTAGAGTAAGGCTACTGATTTGTTCAGTTGATTTTATAACCTTCCACCTTGCTGAAGTTGTTTATCAGGTTTAGGAGTTCTCTGGTGGAGTTTTTGGGGTCACTTAAGTATACTATCATATCATCTGCAAATAGTGATATTTTGACTTCTTCCTTTCCTATTTGTATTCCTTTGATTTCTTTTTGTTGTCTAATTGCTCTGGCTAGGACTTCCAGTACTATATGAATAGGTAGGAGAGAGTGGGCAGCCTTGCCTAGTCCCTGATTTTAGTGGGAATGCTTCAGGTTTCTCTCCATTTAGTTTGATGTTAGCTACTGGTTTGCTGTATATTGCTTTTACTATGTTTAGGTATGGTCCTTGAATTCCTGTTCTTTCCAAGACTTTTACCATGAAGGGATGTTGAATTTTGTCAAATGCTTCCTAAGCATCTAATGAGATAATCATGAGGTTTTTTTCTTTGAGTTTGTTTATATAGTGGATTACATTGATGGATTTCCGAATATTGAACCATCCCTGCATTCCTGGGATAAAGCCCACTTGATCATGATGGATGATTGTTTTGATGTGTCTTGGATTCGGTTTGCTAGAATTTTATTGAGTATTTTTGCATCAATATTCATGAGGGAGATCTGGTCTGAAGTTCTCTTTCTTTGTTGGGTCTTTGTGAAGTTTAGGTATGAGTGTGATTGTAGCTTCATAGAACGAATTGGGTAGTGTTCCTTCCGTTTCTATTTTGTGGAATAGTTTGAAGAGAATTGGTATTAGGTCTTCCTTGAAGGTCTGATAGAATTCTGCACTAAAACCATCTGGTCCTGGGCTTTTTTTGGTGGGGAGACTTTTAATGACTGCTGCTATTTCTTTAGGGGTTATGGGACTGTTTAGATGGTTTATTTCCTCCTCATTTAACTTTGGTACCTGGTATCTGTCTAGAAAATTGTCCATTTCATCCAGATTTTCCAGTTTTGTTGAGTATAGGCCTTTGTAGTAGGATCTGATGATTTTTTGAATTTCCTCAGTTTCTGTTGTTATGTCTCCCTTTTCAGATCTGATTTTATTAATTTGGGTACTGTCTCTGTGCCCTCTGGTTAATCTGGCTAAGGGTTTATCTATCTTGTTGATTTTCTCAAAGAACCAACTCCTGGTTTTGTTGATATTTTGTATAGTTCTTTCTGTTTCTACTCGGTTGATTTCAGCCCTGAGTTTGATTATTTCCTGAGGCCTACTCCTCTTGGGTGTATTTGCTTCTTTTTGTTCTAGAGCTTTCAGGTGTGCTGTCAAGTTGTTAATGTGTGCTCTCTCCAATTTCTTTTTGTAGGCACTTAGAGCTATGAGTTTTCCTCTTAGCACTGCTTTCATGGAGTCCCACAAGTTCTGGTATGATGTTTCCTCATTTTCATTAAATTCTAGAAAGTCTTTAATTTCTTTCTTTATTTCTTCCTTGAGAAAGTCATCATTGAGTAGAGCATTGTTCAGTTTCCACATGGATGTGGGTTTTCCCTTGGTTCTGTCATTATTAAAGACCAGGCTTAGTCCTGGTGATCTGATAGGATGCAGGGGATTATTTCAATCTTTTTGTATCTGTTGAGGACTGTTTTGTGACCAATTTATGGTCTATTTTGGAGAAGGTACCATGAGGTGCTGAGAAAAAGGTATATTCTTTTACTTTAGGATGAAATGTTCTATAGATATCTGTTAAATCCTTTGGTCCATAACTTTGCTAATTTCAATGTGTCTTTGTTTAGTTTCTGTTTCCTGATCTGTCCATTGGAGAGAGCAGGGTGTTAAATCCCCCACTATTGTTGTGTGAGGTGCAATGTGTGCTTTGAGCTTTAGTAAAGTTTCTTTTATGTATGTAGGTGCCCTTGCATTTGAGGTAGATGTTCAGAATTGAGAGTTCATCTTGGTAGATTTTTCCTTTAATGAGTATGAAGTGTCCTTCCTTATCTTTTTTGATTACTTTTGGTTGAAAGTCGATTTTATTTGATATTAGAATGCTACTCCGCTTGTTTCTTGGGATCATTTGCTTGGAAAATTGTTTTCCAGCCTTTTACTCTGAGGTAATGTCTGTCTTTGTCTGGTGTTCTGTTGCAACAAAATTCTGGGTCCTGTTTATGTATCCAGTCTGATAGTCTAGTCTTTTTATTGGAGAATTGAGTCCATTGATGTTAAGGGATATTAAGGAAAAATGATTGTTGCTTCCTGTTATTTTTGTTATTAGAGGTGGAATTATGTTTGTGTAGCTACCTTTTTTTGGGGGGGGGGTTGTTGGAAGATTACTTCCATGCTTCTTCTCGGTTGTAGTTTCCTTCCTTGTGTTGGCGTTTTCCATCATTATCCTTGAAGTGCTGGGTTTGTGGGAAGATATTGTGCAAATTTGGTTTTGTCATGGAATATCTTGGTTTCTCCATCTATAGTGATTGAGAGTTTTGCTGGGTATAGCAGTCTGGGCTGGCAGTTGTGTTCCCTTAGGGTCTGTATGATATCAGACCAGGATCTTCTGACTTTTATAGTCTCTGGTGAAAGTCTGGTGTAATTCTTATAGGTCTGCCTTTATATGTTACTTGACCTTTTTCCCTTATGCTTTTAGTATTTTTTCTTTGTTTTGTGCATTTGGTGTTTTGATTATTATGTGACGGGAGGTATTTCTTTTCTGGTCTAGTCTGTTTGGTGTTCTGTAGGCTTCTTGTATAGGTATCTCGTTCTTTAGGTTGGGGAAATTTTCCTCTATAATTTTGTTGAAGATATTTACTGGCCCTTTAGATTGGGAATCTTCACTCTCATCTATACCTATTATCCTTAGGTTTGGTCTCCTGATTGCATCTTGGATTTCCTGGATGTTCTGTGTTAGGAGCTTTTTGCATTTTGCATTTTCTTTGACTGTTGTGTCGAGGTTTTCCAGGGTATCTTCTGTGCATGAGATTCTCTCTTCTATCTCTTGTATTCTGTTGGTGATGCTTGCATCTATGACTCCTGATCTCTTTCCTACGTTTTCTATCTCCAGAGTAGTCTCCCTTTGAGATTTCTTTATTGTTTCTATTTCCAGTTTTAGATCCTGGATGGTTTTGTTCAATTCCTTCACCTGTTTGGTTGTGTTTTCTTGAAATTCTTTAAAGGATTTTTGTGTTTCCTCTTTAAGGGCTTCTACCTGTTACCTGTGTTCTCTTTCAATTCTTTCAAGGATTTTTGTGTTTCCTCTTTGAGGGCTTCTACCTTTTACCTGTGTTCTCCTGTATTTCTTTAAGGGAGTTACTTATGTCCTTCTTAAAATCCTCCATCATCATCATGAGAAGTGATTTTAATTCTGAGTCCTGTTTTTCCTGTGTGATGGAGTATCCAGGGCTTGCTATGGTGGGAGAACTGGGTTCTGATGATGTCAGGTAACTTTGGTTTCTGTTGCTTGTGTTCTTGCGCTTGCCTTTGCCATCTGGTTGACTCTAGTGTTACCTGTGCTCACTGTGTCTGACTGGAGTCTGTCTTTCCAGTTATCTTGCTTGTGTCAGATCTCCTCGGATTCCAGATGTCTCTGTGTTCCTGTGATCCTAAGCTCCCTCTGCTCTGGATGCAGTAGGTCTTTTAGGATGTCTCCAGATCAGATGTTTCCACAGGCGCAGGCCGCTAAGGTCCTCTGCTCCTCTGCTCTGGGTGCAGTGGGTCCCTCTAGGATGTCTCAGGATCCGGTGTTTCCACAGGAGCAGACCAGCTGCTGGGTCCGCCCCAGGCCAAAGGACCGGGGCCCCTGCGCAAGGGAAGTTATAGTCCGGAGGGGCGGGCTTTGGGTGCCTGCTAGTTCCTTAAGCCCCACCTGGCTCCCGGCTGTAATTCTCTGCTCTAGTGGTGGTCAGTGTCTCGGACTGGTTTTCCACAGGGCGACCCCTCTGCTCTGGGTGCAGTGGTCCCTCTAGGATGTCTCAGGATCGGTGTTTCCACAGGAGCAGACCAGCTGCTGGTCTGCCCCAGGCCAAAGGACCAGGGTCCCAGCGCAGGGGAAGTTATAGTCGGAGGGGCGGGCTTTGGGTGCCTGCTAGTTCCTTAAGCCCCATCTGGCTCCCGGTTGTAATTCTGGGGTTTGGGGTAGTGGGCAAGGTGTCTTACCCTCTGCTCTAGGTGCAGTGGGTCCCTCTAGGATGTCTCAGGATCGGTGTTTCCATAGGAGCAGACCACCTGCTGGTCCGCCCCAGGCCAAAGGGCTGACTTTAGTCCCTGAATGTTCCTATTTTAGTAGCTATTTAAATGGAAGTTAGCATCAGTTGTCTTGGTTTAGAAAAGATTGACACAACAGTCAAAGACAAGGCAAAATGTAAAATACTCCTAACCCAATACATCCAGGTAATCCAGGACACAATGAGAAGACCAAACTTATGGATAATAGGTATGAGATGAGAGTTGATGATTCATAAATTAAAAGGCCAGTAAATATCTTCAACAAAATTGTAGAAGAAAACTTTCCTAACCGAAAGAAAAGAGATACATACACATACAAGAAGACTAGAGAACTCCAAATAGACTAGAACGAAAGGAAATACCACCTGTCACATAGTAATCAAAACATGAAATAGTTCCAAACAAAGAAAAACTATTAAAAACAGTAAGGGTAAAAGGACAAGTAAAATATTAAGGCAGACTTATAAGAATTATACTAGACTTTTTAACAGAGACTATAAAATATCCTGGAATGATATCATACAGACCCTAAGAGAACACAAAGGCCAGCCCAGACTACTCTACCCAGCAAAACTCTCAATAACTGTACATGGAGAAACCAAGATATTTGTGACAAATCCAAATTTACACAAGATCTTTTAACAAATCTAGGCCTATAAAGGATAATAGATGACAAATTCCAACACAAGGAGGGAAACTAGAACCTAGAAAAAGCAAGAAAGTAATCTTACAACAAAAGTAAAAGAAAATATCTACACAAATATAATTCTACCTCTAATAACAAAAATAAGAAAAATCAACAATCATTTTTCCTTAGTATTTCTTAACATCAATGGACTCAATTCCCCAATAAAAATACAGACTAAGAGACTGGATACATAAACAAGACCCATAATTTTGCTCCACACAGGAAATGCACCTCAGTGAAAAAGACAGACACTACCTCAAAGAAAAATGCTGGAAAACAATTTTCCAAGCAAATGGTCCCAAGAAAGAAGCTGGAGTAGTGATTCTAATATCAGATAAAATCGACTTTCAACCAAAAGTTATCCAAAAAGATAAGGAATGATTATTATTACATTAGAAGATATTAAGGAACATAAGCAAACAATGTTATGGTGTCTATTTTTAGGTGCAGGAATGTTCTTTTGGGGCTTCCTTCTTTGCTTCAATTTTAATTTTCATGTTTTCTTCCTGGGAGTAAAAGTTCAGGAGAATCATTCATTTTTTTCAATTATTTGTATTCATTGAATTTACATCCTGCTTTCAGTGTCCCCTCTGATTACTCACCTCACTTGACTAGTCCCATTTTCTCCCTTCCCCTTAGATCCTGAAAAGGGGAGAACTACCCCTGCAACGAGTAGCAACATAAATTAAGACATCCAATGACTGCAGGACTACGCACAACTTCTCCTTCTGAGGCTGGACAAGGCACCCAGTGATTAGAACAGGTTGCAAAGGCAGGTAACAAAGCCAGGGATAGCCTATGCTCCAAGTGTTTGCAGAGTTGAATTCCAAGCCGCATTTCTGCTACATTTGTGCACATAGCTTAGGTACAGTCCATATATGATCATTAGCTGATAGTTCATCTCTGGAAGTTCTCACAGGTCCAGGTTGATTGTGCCTGTTGAACTTCTTCTGCAGGCCATGAGCTATTTGGGTCTTTCAATCTTTCCTACAAATCTCTCAGAGGACTCCTGAGCTGTGTCCAATGTTTCCCTATGGTTCTGTGCATTTGTTTTTGTCAGTCGCTGAGTGGAGCATCTAAAAGTATAATTATGCTAGGCTCCTGAGTGCAAACATAGCAGAATACATTAAATAGTTTTAGGAATTGGTTTTGGCCAATGGGATGAGTCTTAAGTAGGCCCAGTCATAGGGTAGTTACTGACTCAGTCTGCTTAATCTTTGTCCTTGCACTTCAGTGTGGTCTGCAGCACAAATTCTGGGTTGAAGGTTTTTTAGTTGGTGTCCCCTGGGAGTCCTGCTTGTCTACAGATATTGGTCATTTCAGGCTCCAAATCCCACACTGCCAGGAGTCACAGTTAGAATCCCCTGTCTAGACTCCTTGGAGCCTCTCCCACCAAAAGTCTTTGACACATAATTGAGATGCTTCCTCCTAATCCTACTGCCATTTTTTGTTTACAGGCCTATCCCTCTCTCCCCATCTGTCCCTATACCTGATCCCCTGATCACCTTGATGCCCCTGACCCCCAACCCATTCCCTCTCCCACTCAATTCCCTCCCTCCATCCTCATCAAATTTTATTCTATTTCTTTTTTTGGGGGGGGGGGGTTTGTTTTGTTTTGTTTTTTCGAGACAGGGTTTCTCTGTGTAGCTCTGGCTGTCCTGGAACTCACTCTGTAGACCAGGCTGGCCTCAAACTCAGAAATCCACCTGCCTCTGCCTCCAAGTGCTGGGATTAAAGGCGTGCGCCACCACTGACCAGCTTTTATTCTATTTCTTAGTCTGAGTAAGATACAAGCATCCTCATTTGAGCCTTCCTTTTTATTCTTATAATCTCACAGAGTTAATTCACATAGAAAATTATTTAATTATGTTTTTAGATTTCTTTGCAGTTCTAGATCAAAAGATAAGTTTTCCTTATTAAATCTATATAACAATATACACATTGTATATAAACAATCTACATGGCAATTTTTTTCCAGGATCTAAAAATAACAAACAATTTGTACTTGAAAATAGGTGCCAAATGAAATAATTTCTATAGCCAAGTAATAATTTTACGATATTATATGTTTCAATGATTAAAAACACACCAGCATTAAAAGTACAAAAGTGCCTGATTACATGTTTTGAGCCAATAGACTGATACCCTGATCATATATTAAAATTTTATTATCCAGATTGTTTTCTATATTTTTTAATGGTAGAAAGGCATATAATAGCATAATACATAGGAACAATATGCTGATCATGTGGATATGTTCAGAGTACTATGTAAGCATTTAAATTCAATTGATACTTTTAGCTTTAGCATGCATTTTCCTAAACTCATGAATAGAACTGATTTGTGGTCTCAACAAAATAATGTAGCATTTTGGCAAAAATATGCAAAAAAGCATCCCTGCACAGGAGGCCAAGATACAGAAGACCTCCACAGCAACCGTAGCCTGGCCCTTAGTGCTGTGGTAGACAGGGAGGAAGGTGATTCAGACACTGCAGAACACAAGCATGTTGAATGTCAGAAGCTGGGACTCATTAAATGTGTCAGGCAGATTCCTGGCCAGGAAAGCTACAGTGAAACTTCCTAGAGCAAGAAAGCCCATGTATCCCAGGACATAGTAAAAAGCAATCACTGAACCTTTGTTACAAACAATGATGATGTGTCCATATACCATGTATAGTTCAGAATCAAGAAATGGAGGGGGAGTTCCCAGCCAGATTCCACAGAGAATCATTTGGATCATGGTGCACATGGGAATGATGTAATTAGGTGCACCTGAGAGCAGCAGCCACCTCAGTCTTCTTCCTGGAACAGTGATCTTAAATGCTAGTATTACAGTAATTGTCTTGGCTAAGATACTAGAGGTAGACACAGTGAACACAAGGGCAAATGTGGTTTGCTGGAGGATGCAGCTGGCCATACTAGGATGACCAATGTAGAGCACGGAAGAGACAAAACAAAATATGAAGGAAATGAATAGGACATAGCTGAGAGTTTCAGAATTGACCTTGACTATGGGAGTGTCTTGATGTCTCAAGGAAACACAGAATACAATAGCTGAAAGAGCAGAGTAGAACAGAGCCAAGCCAGCCAGAACCATTCCCAAGGTGTCTCCATAATCCAGAAAGATCACAACCTTTGTGAGACAGTTAGTTTGATCTGTGTTGGCATACTCATACTCTGGACACTTCATACAATGATCCATGCATATTATAGGAAGGGAAGTATTTTCAGATTTAGTTTTTCTAGAATAATCACAAGACACAGTAAACTTATAATTTAGAAATTCATAACTAATGTAGACTAATTTCCTTTGTTAGAAGCAAACTTAAATATGGGAGCTTCATAAGTTGTGATCCTATTAATATAGTAAAAATGGTTATCTTGCCAAAAGCAATCTACAGATTCAATGCAATCCCCATTAAAATACCAACTCAATTCTTTACAGAACTAGAAAGAGAAATTCTCAAATTTATTTGGAACAACAAAAACCCCAGGATAGCGAAAACCATTCTCAACAATAAAAGAACTTCTGGAGGAATCGCCATCCCTGACCTCAAGCTGTAATACAGAGCAGTAGTGATAAAAACTGCCTGGTATTGTACAGAGACAGGCAAGAAGATCATTGGAATAGAGTTGAAACCCAGAAATGAATCCACACAACTATGGTCATTTAATCTTAGACAAAAGAGCTAAAACCATCCAGTGGAACAAGGACAGCATTTTCAACAAATGGTGCTGGTTCAACTGGAGGACAGCATGCAGAAGAATGCAAATCGATCCTTCTTATCTCCTTGTACAAAGCTCAAGTCCACGTGGATAAAGGACCTTCACATAAAACCAGACACACCAAAACTAATAGAAGAGAAGGTGGGGAAAACCCTCGAATACCTAGGCACAGGGGAAAAGTTTCTGAACAGAACACCAATGGCTAATGCTCTAAGATCAAGAATTGACAAATGGGACTTCATAAAATTGCAAAGTTTCTGTTAGGCAAAGGACACTGTCAATAGGACAAAACGGCAACCAACAGATTGTGAAAAGATCTTTACCAATCCCACAATCGATAGAGGAACTAATATCCAATATATACAAAGAACTCAAGAAATTAGACTCTAGGCAACCAAATAACCCTATTAAAAAATGGGGTATGGAGGTAAACAAAGAATTCTCAACTGAGGAAATGCGAATGGCCGAGAAGCACCTAAAGAAATGTTCATCATCCTTGGTCATCAGGGAAATGCAAATCAAAACAACCCTGAGATTCCACCTCACACCAGTCAGAATGGCTAAAATAAAAAACTCAGGTGATAGCAGATGCTGGCCAGGATGTGGAGAAAGAGGAACACTCCTCCATTGTTGGTGGGATTGCAAGATGGTGCAACCACTATGGAAATCAGTCTGGCGTTTCCTCAGAAAAGTAGACATAGCATTACCTGAGGACCCAGCTATACCACTCCTGGGTATATATCCAGAAGATGCTCTAACACATAACAAGGACATATGCTCCACTATGTTTATAGCAGCTTTATTTATAATAGCAGAAACTGGAAAGAACCCAGATGCCCTTCAACAGAGGAATGGATACAAAAATTGTGGTTCATTATACAATGGAATATTACTCAGCTATTAAAAACAATGAATTCTATAAATTTTAATATAAATCGATGGAACTAGAAAGTATCATCCTGAGTGAAGTAACCCAATCACAAAAGAACATACATGGTATTCACTCACTGATTATTGGATTTTAGCCCAGAAGCCTGAAATACCCATGATTCAACTCACAGACACATAAAGCTCAAGAAGAATGATGACCAAGTAGGGGGGGGCTTCAGTCCTTCTTAGAAGGAGTAACAAAATACTCAAGGGAGAAAATATGGAGACACAGTGCAGGACAGAAACTGAAGGAGGGGCCATCTACAGACCATTCCACCTGGATATCCATCCTATGTGCAGTCACCAAAGGTAGACGTTGATGTGGATGTCAGGATGTACATGCTGACAGGAGCCTGATATAGCTGTCTCCTTAGAAGTCTGCAAGAGTCTGACATACTCAGAGGCAGATGCTCACAGCTAACCATTAGACTGATCATGGGGTTCCCAATGGAGAAGATAGAGTGAAGGCTGAAGGAGTTGAAAGTATTTGAGACACCATGAGGAGAGCAACAATACTAACCAACCAGAGCCCCCAGGGTCTAAACCACCACGCATGAGGAGGGAGGAAGGGATACTGAGTTCCTGGGAAGGGGGGGGGGAAATGGGGTAAGGAGAGAATATCTGAAATGTAAATAAAATTTCCATAAAATAAAAATAAATAAATAATAAATAAATAAATGTGATCGTAATTTTCATTGCTTCTAATCTTTATACAAGCTTCTCTTCATATTTATCTAATATATTCAAGATGTTTATTGTACTTTACAAAAACAAAACTGTTTTGTTGCATAATTTTTGTTTCCATAATAGTATGTTTCAGATTGATCACACAAAGCATCATACCTTTTTCACTTATAATTGCATATTTTGTAAAAGAAGAACTTAGAAGGAGATGTGTTAATGCATCTATGTGTCAGCAAAACTGTGGTCCTACATGTAGTCTCAAGCAGATATTTAGGCATATAAACTTTACTATTCCATATCTTAGAAAAGAATTTACAGTCAAATTTTCTAAACCATTAGAATAACAAACTCCTAAATATTTTTCTTACACACAAAAACATTTATATCCCTTATCATTCATTATGGAAAGAAACAGATATAGTTAGATAACACCATAGTCAAAAAATTTTAAGAGTTTTGGAGTAGAGTACAATGAATACCTCTATAAATTAAGGCTTAAAAATTACAATGAAAGTGTTTAAAGAGCTTAAGAGTTCAAGGAAAAGAAGTTTTATATAAGTGTGTATTTTCTAGGTAGGTGAAAAGTAACACTCATCAACATCTCACCATAAAGGGCTTCTTAACCCTGAGTTGACTGAAAATAAAAACAAAAACATGACACATTGGAGTAGGGAAGGAGCATCATGTATTATTCTATCTTAGAGATATATAGATATTTAGAGATAGAATTACAAATAACAAAGGAATTTGGAGAGTGGGTTAAAATGTTTTCACTGAGAAATATATTTTAATTAATTAAAATTCGATAAGAACATTATCTTCCCAGTGTTCATACAAATAGTATATAGTGATGTGTTTGTACCTAGAATATATATATCTATATCTATACATATACATATACATATATATATATATATATATATATATATATATATATATATTTCTGTATGTATGTGTGTGTGTATATGTGTGTGTGTGTTTGTGTGTGTGTGTGTATTTGTGTGTGTGTGTATTTGGTGTGGTGTGAAGAGAGGTGTAGAGAGAAAGAGATAGATAGAGACAGAGACAGAAAGACACAGAGATGGAGAGAGAAAGAGATTACTTAATAAAATGCCATGAATTTGAAAAAGTGTAAGAAGGGGAGTTTGGGAGTTTTTATAGAAAAGTTAGGGTAATATACAATGCAATCATATTGTAATCTTCAAAATAAAAGTATTATAAACAGCACCGATAACTTCAAGAGAGGAAGAGACAACATGAAACATCATGAACCCAAATTATTTATATTTCAAAAAAATCACCTTCAGTTTTATGATTCAGTGTGTGAATTGTAGCAGAGCACAGTATATGCCAGTTTTACTTATTTATGTAAGATTTATTATGTAAGATTTGACTATCCAGTATTCCCTAGGTTGTAGTACTTATTAAAAATACCATGCTCTAAATAATGGTAAATGCTTCAAAATTAATTTTGGCAGATTTTAGGAGTTAGACGTTTTTGAGATTCCTTCCATTTGTAGTTTACACTGGTAGTTAACACAATAGTATATTCAGTTATTTCAATCAAATTAAGCTAATAGATCAAAATGAAAAGTGGTATTATTTTCCTAGTATAAGTCTCTCCATTCAATGATGTACATTCTCTATGTCTTTCTTGATTTTGCTGAACAGTGTTATCTAAATTGATGAGTCAAAGTATTCAAACCCTCCAACATTTTACTCACCTAAAAATGATCAAGTAGTTTTCTACTTTCCTCATATTTCTGAAATATAATACTTAAAGTTCTAGCTAGGGCAGTAAGACCACCAAAGGCAATCAGGATATACAGATTGTGAAGGAATTACACAAGTTACTTTCAGATGATATGATAGTATATATAACTGACCCCCAAAATTCTACCAGAGAACTCATATGGCAGACAAACACTTTCAGCAAAGTGGCAGGGTATAAAATCAATAGCCTTTATACAAAGAAAAGGAATTAAGGAAACAGCAATCTTCATAATAGTCATAAATTCTATAAATATTTTGGTTTGAATATTGCCAAGCAAGTGAAAGATCTCTCTGACAAAAACTTCAAACACCTGGAAGAAGAAATTGAGGAAAACCTCAAAAGATGTAAAGATTTCCTATACTCATGCATTAATAAGATTAACATAGTAAAACTGCACTCTTTACCAAGTGAAATCATTAGAATCAATACAACCTTCATCGAAATTCTAACACAATTATTCAGAGATATGGAAAGAGCAATTTTCCACTGCATAAGAAAAAAACAAAAAACCCAGGACAGACAAAACAATTCTCAACAATAAAACAACATCCAGGGGAAATCACAATCCCTAACATCAGACTGTACAACAGAGCAATAGTGATTTTAAAAAGTGTGGTACTAGTACAGAGACAGACAGGTTGATCAATGGAATAAAATGAAAAACCCAGAAGTAAACCTATATACCAACAGACACTTGGTCTTTGACAAAGAAGCCAAAAATACAGTGGAAAAAAGAAAGCATCTTCAATAAATGGTGCTAGCCTAACTGGTGATCTGTATATAGGAGAATGAAAATAGGTCAATCTTAATCACTTTGAACAAAGTTCAAGTTAAAGTATATCAAGGAATTAACCTAAAACCAGATAAACTGAATCTAATAAAAGAGAAAGCTGTAAAGAGCCTTAACCTCACTGGCACAGGGCAAATTTTCCTGAACAGAACACCAATGGCTCAAGCTCTATGATCAAGAATTGAAAAGGGGCCCTCATGAAACTTAAATGAAAGCTCCTGTAAGACAAAAGACCCCATGAATTGCAAAAATTGCCAACCTACTGATCAGAAAAAAAATTCTTCACTAATCTTCCATCTGACCAGAGGCTAATACCCAAAATATATAAAGAAATGAAGATGGTAACCTCCAATGTACCAAATAACCCAGTCACATTAAGTTGTTTTTGTTGTGCCTGTTCAGAAATCACATTAGGGTCTTTGTTCAAGCTGGAGCATGCACTCACCAGCATCACTGGCACATGAGGACAGGAGGGTGAAACTCCTGAGCCCACAGCTGGATAAAGGTTTAAAGGATATGGGGAGCAAGTTAGATGCTTTGTAGCTTGGCAAGCATCTCTTTGAATGTAAGCTTACAGGAGGGTGTTCTGAAGCAAAACTGAATTATCACAAACAGTCTGAAAGTATATCTGGAAATATCAAATATTTATTGGCTCTTGCTAGGGAGTAGCTAGAGAGTAACTCTGGGGAATGGGCCAGAGACAAGCTATGTGGTTCCTTCAGGTTGAAGGTTGGATTCAGCTGCAGGTAAAGTTCTCAGACCCTTTTTTCTGATAAAATGGAGGCTGATCTCAAGATGGAGTAGATTTGGCCTCTCACCATGAGCTAGCTACTGGTTCTCCCCTGAGTTTCACTGTCTGGCCACCACTCAGCTGGACTCTACCATGCCACCTCTACATGCAACATCCAGGTTCTGCAATACCAAGAACATTTGGTATAAGGCTGCACAAATGAAATCTGCTCTACTGGGAACATCAAGATTAGGCTCATCTTCTTACTACCTGCTACACAAGGAATAGCTATGGACAGCTAGATGGATGAAGGCAAGCTAAAGAACACAATCAACAAGAGCTAATGCAATATGGCACATTTCCAGTGTACCTATCCAATTACAGCAAGCCCTCTATAGTCTAAAACAACTATAACAGAAGACAATCAACTAAATCCAACCTTATTAATATGATAAATGTCTGTAAAGAGGAAATGAATATATCCCTCAAAGAAATAAGGGAAAATGAAATCAAACAGGTAAAGACTAATAAATTATTTAAAGAAATACAGGAAAACACAATTAAAGTAGAGAAGAAAATAAATAAAACTTTTCAAGATCTGAAAATAGAAATAGAAGCACTAAAGAAAACACAATGTCATGGAATCCTGGTAATCAAATAACTTAGGAAAGAAAACAGAATATTCAGATGCAATTGTTACTAACAGAATATATTAGATAGAAGAGAAAATCTCAGTCATAGAAGCTATGATAGAATAAATTGAAGTATTACTCAGACAATTGTAAATCTAAACTATTCCTATCATATAATATCTCAGAAATCTTGGATACTTTGAAAACTCCTAATCAAAGAATAATATAAATTAAGAATATAAAGAGTCTAAGGATAAGGTCATAAAAATATTTTCAACAAAATCATAAGAAAATAAGAAAAATTTCCTACCTAAATAAAAAGATGAATAGAAGTATAAAATATCATTAAACTCCAACTAAATTGGAACAGATTAGAAAATTCTCCTGCCACACAATAATCAATACACTAAATACACAGAACAAAGAAGACATTTTAAAGCTACAAGAATACAACAAAAAATATACAATGCAGACGTATAAGAACTACACTAGAATTCTCAACAGTGACTCTAGACTAGAAAAGCCTGGAGAGATGTCCTACAGCCTCTAAGAAACCACAGATGGCAAACGAGGTTACTATACTCAGAAGACTTTCAATCTACTAAGATGGAAAAATAAGATATTTCAAGGCAAAAAGAAATTTAAATGATAACTATCCACAAATCCAGTTCTACAGAAAATCCTTTAAGAAAACCTTCAACCCAAGAAGGTTAAATACACACATGAAAAGTAATTCCATACTAGTAAAAATAAACTATAGGAAATGTCCTACCATCACCACCACCACCATAATATCAAAATAACAGGAATGAACAATTGACCATTAATATCTCTCATCATCAATGGACACTATTCCCTCAAAAAAGATAGAGGCTAATAAAATGGTTATGTAAACAAATTTATTGTTTTTGCTGTAATACAAGAAACACATATAAGCAAAAAATAGATAGATATTACCTTAAACAGCTGCCAAAACCTTTTCCAAGCAAAGGGAGATAAGAAACAAAATGGAGTAGCAATTCTAATATCCAATAATATATTTAATCAAAAATAATCAAAAGTAATGGTGAAGTACACTTCACACTCATCAAAAGAAAAATCCACTAAGATGACACCTAATTCTGAATATTAGTGCCCCAAATGCAAGAGCAACCACATTTGTAAAAGAATATTACCAAAGCTTAAACTACACATAGTACCCTACACATTAATGGTAGAAAACTCTACTCCCTCCTGTCAATGATGACAAGTCATGTATTGTGGCCCGAACAGGGCATCAGGTGTGGTTCCAAATACAGATTTGCTGCAGGGGAATCTGAACTCCTCTCAGGCAGACTGAACATGGGAAGCTAATATGCATTTCACAAAACATCTCTATCTTTACTGAGTTTTTAGAAAATGCTGAAACACTATTCAAGGGTGGGAAAATGCAGTCTAAGTTGGGAACCTCAGCCTCAGTACAAAACTACTCAGGCCGAAGCCAAAGCTAGGGTCCTCTAACTGCCAGGTGTCCAGTCACTCCTGGAAACCATGTAGAGTAAGGAATGGAGGGGGTCAGACAGGGCTGTGAGGACAAACCTGGTGCTAAGGGGAATAAGCAACTTTAGCTTAGCTCAGGGTAATAAATGTCTGGAAGTGAAGAAGGGTTTTCTGTGGGAGACTTAGGCAGCAGTTCTGTACAAGGAATGCTTCCTCCACACTCTCCACGGAAATTCGTGATGAGAATAGCCTACAGACTCTAAAAGTTTCTTCCTCTCTTTCGGTCTGGGCCTGAGCAATGAGCAGATCCCCAGCAGCAACTCTGCACCCAATCTCACAAAAGCCAGAGGAAGCAGGCCTCCAAGGAGCTCTAACCTGGGCAGTATCTTAGGTAAGGAGATAGCAATACCTGTATTAAACAGGGAGTAAATGGGACCCATGGCGTCCCAGGAATTCACTCCTGGCCCAGAGCATTGGTTCCTTCCTGTCTGCACCTGAGCACAAAGCAGATCTTGGGACCCAGCTCTAACCCCAGTAGTAAC
Source organism: Mastomys natalensis (assembly GCA_021653895.1). Taxonomy (NCBI): domain Eukaryota; kingdom Metazoa; phylum Chordata; class Mammalia; order Rodentia; family Muridae; genus Mastomys; species Mastomys natalensis. The sequence goes on along the minus strand of JAJTUV010000295.1, from coordinate 596,781 downwards.
ACCCACCCCACACAGTTCTGAAAAGACCAAGATAATAGGAAAGACAGGCTCCAGTCAGAGACAGGGTAGGTAGCACTATGGAGATCCAGATGAAAAAAGGCAAGTGGAAGAAGGAAGCAACAGTAAACCAGGGTACTTGGCATCATTAGAACCTACTTCTCCCACACTAGAAAATCCTGAATTCCCCATATCACCAGGAAAGCAAGATTCAGATTTAAAATCACTTCTAATGATGATGATAGAGGACTTTAAGAAGGACATGAATAGCACTCTCAAAGAATTTGAGAGAACACAGGTAAAGAGATAGAAGCCCTTAAGAGGAAACACAAAAATCCCTTAAAGAATTACAAGAGAACACAACCAAACAGGTGAAGGAATTGAACAAAAGCATCCAGGACATAAAAATGGAAGTAGAAACAATAAAGAAATCACAAAGGGAGACTACCCTGGAGATAGAAAACCTAGGAAAAAAATCAGGAGTCATAAATGCAAGCATCACCAACAGAATAAAAGAGATAGAAGAGAGAATCTCAGGTTCAGAAGATACCTTAGAAAATATTGACACAACTGTCAAAGAGCAGACAAAATGCAAAGAGTTCTTACCACAAAACATTCAGGAAATCCAGGACACAATGAGAAGACCAAACCTAAGGATAATAGGTATGGATGAGAATGAAGATTCCCAACTAAAAGGGCCAATAAATATCTTCAACAAAATTATAGAAGAAAACTTCCCTAACCTAAAGAAAGTATGCCCATAAACATACAAGAAGCCTACAGAACATCAAATAGACTAGATTAGAAAAGAAATATCTCCTGTCACATAATAATCAAAACATCAAATGCATGATACAAAGAAAGAATATTAAATGCAGTAAGGGAAAATGGCCAAGTAACATATAAAAGTAGACCAATGAGAATTACACCAGACTTCTGACCAGATTCGATAAAAGCAAGAAGATACTGGACAGATGTCATACAGACCATAAGAGAACACAAATGTCAACCCAGGCTACTATACCCAGCAAAACTCTCAATTACCATAGATGGAGAAACCAAGATATTCCATGACAAATCCAAATTTACACAATATCTTTCCACAAACCCAGCATTACAAAGGATAATAGCAGGAAAGCTACAATACAAGGAGGGAAATTATACCCTAGAAAGAGCAAGAAAATAATCCTCTTCCAACAAATCCAAAAGAAGATAGCCACACAAAGATAATTCCACCTCTAATAACAAAAATAAAAGGAAGCAACAATCACTGTTCCTAAATATCTCTTAACATCAATGAACTCAATTCCCCAATAAAAAGACAAAGGCTAACAGACTGGATATATAAACCTGACCCAGAATTTTGCTGCATACAGGAAACTCACCTCAGTGACAAAGACAGACAATACCTTAGAGTAAAAGGCTAGAAAACAATTTTTCAAGCAAATGGTCCTAAGAAACAAGCTGGGTAGTCATTCTAAAACCTCCAGCCTGAGAACACAAAGGGAGGGACTCATGGCTCCACCTGTACAGGTAGTTGAGGGTGGCCTTGTCAGGCATTAGTGAAAGTGGAGGGCCTTGGTGCCTGAAAGTTTGGATTCCCTAGTGTTGGAGATTTTGAGAGCAGGGAGACGGGAATGGGAAGATGGTGGGAGCACACTCTCATAAAAACTCCCAGAATTATATGGATTAGACATTAGAGAGACAGGCCGTCAGAAGACTAGATTCCAGAACTCAAACAAAAAATTATCTTGAAATTTAAATTTGTTTTGAGAATTGTATATTGCAGAATACACAGCCCTGGTATATCTGCTTCTCAAGCAAGCTGAGCAGACCTGCTCAAACCTCTGATGTCCTGGAATCTCAGCTGGATGCAGTGAAGACAAAGACATCAGAGGCTTATCAATTTACTCTTCCCCTTGCCCCTCTTCTAATATCTCAATGCCTATAACCAGCTTGAAGAAGTTAATGAAGAGTTGGTGTCCCTCTTCACTGTGCTGGGAGAACAAGGTGGTTAAATTGGGCTGTCTTTCTAGGGAAAAGTAATGGTTTTGTTGGAACAGGGAGAATAGCTAGGATTTATTGCATAGCCATAACCTATTGGTAGAAATCTGTATAATTACTATTAAGCTGTAGTTATAATTTCTTAAATGGTACAAAATTTACTTTAATTTCAAATTTAATGTTTTCATTGGTACGAGTTTCTTATTGATATAAAAGTGAGACTAATATTGTTACTCTCAAAGGCATTGTGCCTATATAACACATTTAGTAATACAAGGCTTAGACTCAGTCCTTCGTTAACTCTTTTAACTGATTCGAGATACTTAGCCTGTGAGTTAAGGGCCTATAGCAAATTCATGGCTCTTGGTTTATTGTTAGTGTGTTTTCTATATTTTATTTAGAAATAGCTGAGAGGAGTTAACAGACAACAGTCCAGATTGCCTTACATGGATAGCTGGTTTTCAAAATGTCAGAAGTCCATAGAAGTGATGTTATGAACATTCCTGTATTAATGTTCATTTTGATTAGAGACCTGTCTGCTCCTGACAGCTTCCTGTCTTGGATTCTAAGAAGAAATTGAGCATCTTTGGAGTTACTCCAGTTGTGGTGAAACAGCCACTAGGCAAGAATTGCCTCTTTTTATCTACTGACAAATTACTGTCCAGAAAAGTACACAATTGCAGAATAGTCGACTGATTATATCTGCCAAAATGGAGTAATCAGCCCTTAATAATTCTGAATCACTAGGTCTGTCAGATAATCCTGGGCCAGAAGGCTGAAGATTGGATGTTCCAATGTTTTGTAGTATAGGGACTGTAGAGGTGTTCAGCGGTCTCTATAAGTTGGCTAAGTTCTAGAAGCTATGCATTGTGCTTCCCATAATTTCAGTTAATTCAGTCATTCTGGATTTCTGACAGGGTTGAAGACTTACAGTCTCATAGCCAATCCCAGCTCTTTACTTTGAGAGAAAAGATTTGAGAGGATGGTTTTCAGCTGACATTCATTCTAAAGCCAAAAAAAGCCAGCTTCAAAACTAAGTCTTTTAATTAGGAGAAATGACAGAGGTTCTGGTTAGTCAACAAAATGTTGGACTGGGTATTAGGTCTATCTTGAAACTTACTGATACAAATTGGTATGATTATGCTCTAATTGTATTTTGAGAGATAATTTTTATTTTAACAGGAAGGGTGATATGTAGGAGGAGCTAAGTTGGGAGGAGTAAAGAGAGGAAGAGGAGGAGTAAGTAGAGGAGGAGGAGAAGGAGAGGAGGAACTCGGAGATAGAGAGAGAGAGAGATGGAGAGAGAGAGAGAGAGAGAGAGAGAGAGAGAGAGAGAGAGAGAGAGAGAGAGAGAGAGGTGGGGGAACATGGAGGGTGATGTTTGCATGTTTCCGCCAGTCAAAGATAGTTGGTATATTTAGGTTGGGTATTGGGTTACACTTCTGATTGCATGGGCATCTTGTTATTGAGCATTACCAAACTAATAAAGCCTTTGATTAACATTTAAAAAAAAAAGGATGAGGAGGAGGGTAATGGAATACCTGTGACTGGAAATCAGATGAGGAAACTAGCTGGAAGAAGAAAGGGAAGGGGCAGAGGGAAACACATCAGAACTCTAATGACACATCTATGAGGATGCTGTAATGTAATAAAACCCAGTACTTTGTATGTTAACTTAAAATACTAATAAAGAAAAAAAAGCAAGAAGGAGGAGGGGGGATAGGATAGGGGGTTGCTGTGGTAGGGATGGAGAAATGGGATGACATCTGAAATGTAAATAAATAAAATATCCAATAAAAAGTCTTTTATAAAAGAAAAAAAGTGATAATGCAACCATAATAATAAATTATCTGACAAACCTTAAAAAAAAGTTCCTTCGTCAAACATACTTATGAAGAAGTTATTAATATCTAAATATACAAAGAACTCAAGAAATTGGACATCAAGAAACCACATAACCCAATAAGAAAGTGGAGTACAGAGCTAAACAGAATTCTCAACAGGAATATTGAATGATAGAGTAGCACTGAAAAAAAATTTCAACATCCTTAGTCATCATGGAAATACATATGAAAACGACCTTGAGATTTCATCTTATATGAACCAAAATGTCTGAGATCAAAAAACTCACATGACAGCACAAGCTGATGAGGATATGGACAAAGGGCAACAGTCCTCCATTGCTGAATCTGCCAGCAGTTAGAGACTGACCCATCAACCAAAGAGTACACATGAGCTGGGCCAAAGACCACATCCACATCACACATAAAGCGTACATGCAGCTCAATAACCATGACTGCCTTGTCTGTTCTCAGTAGGAGAGGATATACCTACCCCTGCAGAAACTTGTTGTGCCAGGGTAGAAGGATAACAAGAGGGACCCACCTCTCAAAAATAAAAGGAAAGGGGGATAGGGGTAGGGATTCTTTGACAGGGTGGTTAGGATTGGTGCAGCATTGGGATGCAAATGAATAAAGAATCAAAAATCAAATAAATAATTATATAAATAACATATTTAAATCAGGACCAAGTCAGATACATTATTTGAATATCTATTCAGTATAGTACTTGCTATTTTATTTAGAGCAATAGGACACTGAAGAATGTTAAGCTATACAATTCAGAGAGAATAAAGTCAAAGCATCCTTATTTACTGATGATATGGTTGTAAACATGTGTTTCTCAATATTCCAGTAGAGAACTCGGGCAGCTGATAAAAAATATCAGCAAAGTGGCTGGATACAAGTTTAACACACACACACACACACACACACCACACACACATGCACACACACAAACACACATACACACACATATACACACGCGCCACACACACACACACACACACACAATCAGAAGGTTCCTTATATATAAATGACAAATTGACTGAAGAAGAAATTAGAGAAAAAATATTCTTCATAATAAACTCAAATAAAGTAAAATATCTTATGGAATTTATGACTAAACAAATGAAAATATTGTAGGAAAAATATAAACCACAAAACTTTGAAGGAAATAATTTAAATAGTATCAGAAGATAGAAAGCTCTCTCAATGACTTAAATCAGTTGAGTAGCATAGTAAAATAGCCAACCTTCCAACTTCAACATATGTATTCAGCCAATTCCATTAAATGCCAACAAAAATTTTTATAGACCTTCATAGAACATTTCCTAATCTTGAACAATAAGAACATTGCTTGGTAAATCACTATTTCAATTTGTACTATAGGACTATAATACTGAAAATTGCATGATATTGGCATAAAACTATGCACATTAATCAATGGAATGAAATTGAAGATGAGAGATAAATTCACATATCTATGGACTCTTGGTATTTCAAAAAGAATCCAGAAATACACACTTAGGTGGGGTTGGAGGGAAGACGTCTTTAAGAAATGGTGTCGGTTAAACTGGATGTCTGTATGTAGAATATAAATAGATCCATATTTATCTCCATACAGAATTTTCATATCCAATTGCATCAAAGTTCTTAACATAAAATTAGAAAAATGTACCTAAGTTTAAGAGAATGGTCAAAGGGATACATTGATAGAAGACATTGTGTCCTGAACAAAAGACCAAAAGGCCTTTTGTTCAGACACCAAAAATTCATAATGGGTCATTATATAATTGAACATCTTCTTTAATGCAAAGGACACAAAAAAATTAGAAAAAAGCACTACAGTCTAAGGCTTGGTAAATCCTTGTACCACTTTGTATTAAAATGAAGGCTAATATCCAATATAGAATGACTTCAGGAAACTAGATAACAAAATTAATGTTTAAAATTTAGATACATAATTAAATAAAGAATTGTAAATAGAGGAGTCTCAAATAGCTGTGAAACACTTAAAGAGAGTTTCATCATGCTCAACCATTATGGAAATGCAATTCAAATCAATTTAGGCATTCCATCCTTAGCTGACAAATGGCTAGCCTAAATAACAGAGGAGATAGCTCATGTAAGAAAGTATGCGGGGTAAGGGAAATGTGTCTTCATTGCTGATAGGAATATAAACTTATTAAACAACTATGAAATAAATATTGCAATTTCTCAGAAAACTGGGAATAGATCTATTGACAAGCCCAGCTATGCCACTCTTGCATATTTGCCTAGTACTCTCATGTACCACAAGGACAATTGTTCAACTGTGTTTTTGTGTTTACAGTCAAAATAGCCAGAAAGTGAAAACAAGTAGATGTACTTCAACTGCAGTCTGCATAATAAAATAACATACATTTATACAATATAGTATTACTCAATTGTTAAAAACAAAATGGCACCATGAAATTTCCTGACAAATGGATGGAATTAGAAAAAGTCATTCTGAGTCAGATAAGCAACATCTAGAAAACAGATGTAGGATTATTCATTTACAAGTTGATATGAAGATGAAGAGGTCTGAGACAGAGGAGCATGAGTCTTACTAGGATGAAGAAATTGAAATAGTTCATTTTGTTGCTGAGGGCAGAAGAAGACAGGAGAGCAATTGGTTTGTTGTGGATTATGGAAAGAGAGTGAAGAGTGAATAGCTGCAATTTGAAGGTATTTGCTTGACTATGTAGAAATATAGTAAAAACCATTTTGGAATCTATGAGGATGGCCCTAGTGAACATGTCTACTAATGGACATTTCAGAGGCTAATATTGGGCTCTTTGGCAATCAGGAAGGTGGTGTGTTGGGTTAAAATTGGTTGAGTTATTGACTTAGAAGATGACAACAAAATCTGCAAACAACCCATGTTGATGCTTGGTCAGAATGTAACCATCTCAAACCTGATAGCATGGCCCCATTGCTTATGACAACTTCAACACTTGTTATTGAATATGGAAAGGTATAGTTGTTATGGGCTAGAAGTCTTATACTACAGGCTATGTAAAGATAAACATAGATGTTACAATATTCTCTATACCTTTTATCTACAATATGACCAAGTTACAAGATGTGCTTGCACAATGGTAGCACATAACTTGTTGAAATGACCAACTAATGATTCATTGAACCTGATACCCAATCTACAAGGTGTTCATGCCCAACCTTACTTGGATGGTCATATCCTGGACAATGGATATTACAGAGAATTAGCAAATCCCAAATAATACTGTTCTATAAAAAATTAAATTAAAGAATGATTCCTAATATACATAAAATATTTATTATATATTAATATATTTCTATTATTATTATCATTATTATATTGTTAGATCATTGCCCTATCCTGGCATCAGCAGAGAAGCTTTTCTAAGTAGCAGATAGAAGCAGATACATAGACACTTAGCCAGGAATGCAGAGAGAAACTAAATTAGGTATCTTCGTCATATCCCTCCCTACAGAAGAGTAAGGTAGGAAAAAGTGAAAAATACAGAGGGAATGCAGAACACCAGGAAAAATTCTTCCTTTCAATGAGGCAGGACTCTCATGTGAGAGTCACAAAAATTAAAGCATTTAGCAAGAAATTTGTGTAGGTCTGCGCCAGAGTCTCTTCATATATCGTATAGCTCTTAGCTTGAGTTTCTCTGGGACTCCTAACAGTGGGAGCAGGTATATCTCTGACTGTTATCTGGCCTTTGAAACTCATTTCTTCCTATTGATTTGCCTTATCAATCCTTGATATGATGACTTGTAGGACCCCAAAGAAAAATGTATATGAGCAAGGCAAATTTAATAAAATTTATTTTAGTGTCCTGTATTTAACCAATATAAAAGTCAATAAATTTTACTGTTTATTTGATTTTGATACATATGCTATAATATTATTAGTATCAATAAAAGTTTTATTAATTATTTTACAAAGCACTGAGTATTTTCAATATACTCTATAGTCTCTGGGTTTGTGTAGTGAAATTTGGTTAATATTTTAGTGAAAATTTTCAGATATGTATTTAATCTTCATAATACTCACATGCAAATCATATGGAACCATTTACATACATAAAAATGCATAATCTTTAATACTCTGAAGAAATGTTGTTTTTAATTGCTTCTAAAATTATGAAACAAAAATATAATTCAATACACAGAGTTTATTATTTCAAATAAGTGTTATTGATTTTTTTTTTAATTTTTATTGGATAATTTATTTACATTTTAGATATTCTCTCCTTACCCCATTTCCCCCTACCTCTCAGGAACCCATCCCCCTCCTCCTGCTTCTATGAGAGTGTGCCCCCACCAGTCCCCCCCACACCTCACCTTCCCACCCTCAAACTCCCCCACACAGGATGTCAGCCTTCATGGGACCAAGGATCTCTTCTCCCACCTATAGGAACATCCTTCCTTGCATATATAGCTGGAGCCATGGGTACCTCCCTAAGAGCTCCCAGACTGGTGGTTTAGACCATGGGGGCTCTGGTTGGTTGGTATTGTTGCTCTCCCCATGGGGCCACAAAACCTTTCAGCTCCTACAGTCTTCACTCTAATTCCTCCCTTGGGAACCCCTTGATCAGTTCAAATGGTTAGCTGTGAGCATCTGCCACTGAATATGTCAAACTCTGGCAGACCTCTAAGGAGACAGTTATATTAGGCTCCTGTCACCATGTACCTCTTGATACCCACATCAGCATCTACCTTTGGTGACAGCACATGGAATGGATACTCAGGTGGAATGGTCTGCAGACGGCCCCTCCTTCAGTTTCTGTCCTGCACTTTGTATTCATATTTGCTCCCTTGAGTATTTTGTTCTCCTTCTAAGAAGGACTGAAGCCCGTCCCCCCCCCCCCCGCCCCACTTGGTCTTCATTCTTCATGAGCTTTATGTGGTCTGTGAGTTGAATCTTGGGTATTTCAAGCTTCCGGGCTAAAATCCAATAATCAGTGAGTGAATACCATGTGTGTTCTTTTGTGATTGGGTTACTTCACTCAGGATGATATTTTCTAGTTCCATCCATTTACATAAGAATTAATCGAATTCATTGTTTCTAACAGCTGAGTAATATTCCATTGTGTAAATGTACCACATTTTTTTGTATCCATTCCTCTGTTGAAGGACATCTGTGTTCTTTCCAGCTTCTGGCTATTTTAAATAAGGCAGCTATGAACATAGTGGAGCATATGTCCTTGTTATATGTTAAAGCATCTTCTGAGTATATGCCCAGGAGTGGTATAGCTGGGTCCTCAGGTAGTGATATGTCCAATTTTCTGAGGAACCACCAGACTGTTTTCCAGAGGGGATGCACCATCTTGCAATCCCACCAACAATGGAGGAGTGTCCCTCTTTCTCCACATCCTCGCCAGCATCTACTATCATCTGAGTTTTTGATCTTAGCCATTCTGACTGGTGTGAGGTGGAATCTCAGGGTTGTTTTGATTTGAATTTCCCTGATGACAAGGATGCTGAAATTTCTTTAGGTGCTTCTTGGCCATTAGCATTTCCTCAGTTGAGAATTATTTGTTTAGCTCAATACCCCATTTTTTAAATAGGATTATTTGGTTGTCTAGAGTCTAATTTCTTGAGTTCTTTGTATATATTGGATATTAGTCCTCTATCAGATTTGGGATTGGTAAAGATCTTTTCACAATCCGTTGGTTGCCATTTTGTCCTATTGACAGTGTCCTTTGCCTTACAGAAACTTTGCAATTTTATGAAGTCCCATTTGTCAATTCTTGATCTTAGAGCATAGGCCATTGGTGTTCTGTTCAGGAACTTTTCCCCTGTGCCTAGGTATTCGAGGGTCTTCCCCACCTTCTCTTCTATTAGTTTTGGTGTGTCTGGTTTTATGTGAAGGTCCTTTATCCACTTGGACTTGAGCTTTGTACAAGTAGATAAGAATGGATGGATTTGCATTCTTCTACATGTTGTCCTCCAGTTGAACCAGCACCATTTGTTGAAAATGCTGTCCTTGTTCCACTGGATGGTTTTAGCGCCTTTGTCATGGATCAAATGACCATATCTTTCCCTTACCACAAGTGACTTTTGGAATTATGTGCATAATGGAGATACAAGCAATTTTATTAGTTTGAGAAAACATACCCTTACCTGTCATATTGGAAATTTATTTTCTGGGCAGTTGACAGCCTTTCCCTTCTGAATGTATTTTCTGAATCCTGGTCTGTAAGGGACACTACATATGGAGGCTAGTGTCTGAAGAAAATCAGATAATTATTGAAACAAACAGTGTTACATATGTGTCAAACACTGCAGTGATTCACAAGAGAAAGCAAAAGAAAGAAATCCCTTTACACATCCTGTCATTTTATAAAGTAAAATTACATTGTTTTGCTTTTAAATGACAAAACTTTTATGAATATATGGTGATTTTTATATCCTGAAACACTTGTAAGAGAGTGAGTTAGAGATCAAATACAGAGAGAGAGAGAGAGAGAGAGAGAGACAGAGACAGAGACAGAGACAGAGACAGAGACAGACAGAGAGACAGACAGAGAGACAGAGACAGACAGAGACAGACAGAGACAGATACAGAGACAGGCACAGAAGCAGACACAGAGGCAGACAGAGAGACATAGAGAATCTAAGACAGTGGAAGTCAGTAAATGAGAAAATGTTAAAATTTAATTCCATAACAAAACAAAAGTAGACAATATTATAGGTAGTTTTGCTTTCTGTAAAGCATTAAAATTAAAACTAAATTACCTGCTTGCTATCTGCAGCCCACTCTATCATTTCATCAGGCACAAACAGCTGTTCACCATTTGAAAAATGACCAGAAAATTCCCCTATTTTCATTTAAAGTCCATGCTGTTTGAGGAAATCCATGATATAGAAAATGTCATATTTGGATCCTGTTTTCTATTCTGGTTCATGTGTATTAGGTCTCCAAAAAGGTTTACAAATTGTATTATCTTCAGAAAAGAGAACATCTAAAAGACATTTGTCATTTTAAATTCAACTATGCATACATATTAGTACAGAAATTAAAAAGTTTGGAATGTCACTCATATCCATTATCCACTCCTAAAAGCCACATTAAACAGAAGTACTCAGAGCTGAAAATGTAAAAATATTCCATATACATTTAAAGTTTCATTATGCTTTACAAATACTGTTTTCACATTGTATTTTATGCTGTAAATGTGCACAAATTAATTTATGTTTGGAGAGTAGTGATAAGTTATTCATTGTTTTCTGCCAACAGTGTCATTTGGTCATAAGATAGGGAAAATAAATGTTTAATTGTTCAAAATATGGAAAAAATATTTGAAATTATTTTCAAATATTAACTAGAAATTACATTACATTAACTAGAAATGTTTACTTCAAATAAAAGACAAGTGATTTTCATAATTTCAATTACTAATTTAATAAGAAAGAATTTCAAATGATAAAATCGTGAGATGCATGTATGATTGAAATATCAGACGAACTTTCATGACATAGATTGTTAAATCCTGACTTGGTGCCATTGTTAAATGTCACATAAATTATGAATCTAACATGATACACCTCTTATGCAGCCGTAGAGTATAGAAATACATGTATTTCAAATAAGTGATTTATTGGATGATTATTTCATAAGGAGATTTAAAAAAACATAAGTACATCATGTAATATTATCTGTATTTAGGTGCAGGAATGTTCTTTTTGTTTTTTCTTTTTCTTTGCTTGTATTTAATTTTCTTTTTTTTTTATTGGATATTTTGTTTACATTTCAGATGTTTTCCCCTTACCCCATTTTCCCCTCTCCCTCCTAGGAACTCCCTATCGATTCCCCCCTCCTCCTGCTTCTATGAGGATGTACCCTCACCTATCCTCCCCCCGCACCTCACTTCTCTACCCTCGAATTTCCACCCCCCACGACATCCAGCCTTCATGGGACCAAGGATCTCTTCTCCCACCTATAACACCCTTGCATATATAGCTGGAGCCATGGGTCCCTCCCTAAGTGCTCCCAGGCTGGTGGTTTAGACCCTGGGAGTTCTGGTTGGTTGGTATTGTTGCTTTCCTCATGGGGTCATGAACCCTTTCAACTCCTTCAGTCTTCACTCTAACTCCTCTATTGGAAACCCCATGATCAGTTTAATGGTTAGCTGTGAGCATCTGCCTCTGAATATGTCAGACTCTTGCAGACCTCTAAGGAGACAGCTATGTCAGGCTCCTGTCAGCATGCACCTCCTGACACACATGTCAGCATCTACCTTTGGTGACTGCACATGTATTTTAATTTTCATAATGATTTCTTCATGGGAATAAAAGTTCAGATAAATCATTAAAGTTTTTCATTAATGTATTCATTGAATTTACATCCTGAGTACAGCTTCCCCTCTGAGGAGGCTGACATGACACCTCCCAAGTTTCTCCCCTTCCCTTCCTCTCTGAGAAAGGGAAACCCCTCTCACCAAGTACCAAATCACATTGAGATATCAAGTCAATGCAAGACCAGCACTTGTGCTCCAAATCAGGCCAGAAAAGGGGCCTAGTCATGGGAACAGGTTGCACAGGCAAGTAACATTGTCAGGGACAGCCGCTGTTCCAGGTGCTTACAGACATACATAAATTGCATGTTGCACTTCTGCTACATATGTGCAGGCACCTTAGGTCCAGCCCATGTATGATCATTAGTTGATAATACATCTCTGGGAGCTCCCAAGTGTCCAGGTTAGTTGTCTCTTTTGGACATTTTCTGGAGGCCATGAGTCATTTGGGTCTCTCAATCCTTCCACAAATTATGAGAGGAAACCATGAGCTGTGTCCAATGTTTAGCTATGGTTATATGTTTCTGTTTCTGTCAGCCGCTGAGTGGAGCATCTTAGAGAATAATTATGCTTGGTTTCTGGATGCACACATAATAGAGTAGATTAAGTATTTTCAGGAATTGGTTCTTGCCCAGGGAATGAATCTTATGTGGTCCCAGTCACTGGTTAGTTACTGTATCAATCTCTGTGACATCATAGTTCCTGACTTAAATGTGGTCTAAAGAACAACTTATGGATTGAAGATTTTGAAGTTGCTGTCCACTGGGTGTCCTGTTTGTCTATAGGAGATGGTTATTTTAGGCTCCAAATCCCACACTGCCAGGAGTCTCAGCTAGCATTACCCTCCTAGACTCCATCCCAGGTCCCTGACACATCATTGAGATGTCTCCTCCCCTCCTACTGCCAAGTTTTGTTTAATGATCTGTACCTTTCTCCTTATCTGTCCCTACATCTGATCCCCCTAATTCCACTGCATCCCCTTTCTCACTCAGTTCCCTCCTTCCATCCACATTCAATGGTTATTCTATTTCCTGGTCTGAGTGAGATTCAAGCATCCTCCTTTGAGCCTTCCTTGTTATTCTTATCCTCTCAAGCCCTGTGATACCACCTCACATTGAAAATTATTTAAGTATGTTTTATAGATTTGCTTATAGTTCTAAATCCATATAATATGTTTTCCTTACTAAATGTTACCTATATATACAATCCACATGGTAATCATTTTTCTTGGAATCTAATAACAACGTGCAATTTTACTGAAAAATAGGTATCAAATGAATTAATTTGAACAACTAAGTAACCATTTTCAGAAATCAAACAATTCAAGGATAAAATCCTGATTACATGGTCTGAACCAATAGACTGACATCCAGGTAATATGCTAGATAGACCTTTATGTCCAGTATTTTTTTAATCTACATTTTTTAATGGTAGAAACTCATTTAATGATATAATACATAGTAATAATTTTGGTGATCACCTGGATATATTTGGTGTACTAAATAAGCAGTTACAATCAATTAATATTTATAGCTTTTGCATGTATTTTTTTAAACTCATGAATAGAATTGATTTGTGGTTGCAACAAAATAATGTAGCACTTTGGCAAAAATATGCAAAAGAGCATCCCTGCACTGGAGGCCATGATACAGAAGACCTCCACAGCAACCATAGCCTTGCCCTTAGTGCTGTGGTAGACAGGGAGGAAGGTGATCCAGACACTGCAGAACACCAGCATGCTGAATGTCAGGAGCTTGGCCTCATTGAATGTGTCAGGCAGATTCCTGGCCAGGAAAGCTACAGTGAAACTTGCTAGAGCAAGAGAACCCATGTATCCCAGGACACAGTAGAAGACAATCACTGAACCTTTGTTACAAACAATAATGATGTGTCCATGTACCATGTGAGAATCAGAATCAACAAATGGTGGAGAAGTTCCCAGCCAGATTCCACAGAGAATTATTTGGATCATGGTGCATATGGGAATGATGTAATTAGGTGCTCCTGAAAGCAGCAGCCACCTCAATCTTCTTCCTGGAACAGTGATCTTAAATGCTAGTACTACAGTAATTGTCTTGGCTAAGACACTAGAGACAGACACAGTGAACACAATTGCAAATGTTGTCTGTTGCAGGATGCAGCTGGCCATACTGGGATAACCAATGTAGAGAAAGGAACAGATGAAACAAAATATGAGAGAAATGAGTAGAACATAGCTGATAATTTCATTATTGGCCTTGACTATGGGAGTGTCTTGATGTTTCAAGAAGACACAGAGTACAATAGCTGTAAGAGCAGAGAAGCAGAGAGCCAAGCCAGCCAGAGCCATTCCCAAGGGGTCTCCATAATCCAGAAAGATCACAACCTTTTTGAGGCAGTTAGTTTGATCTGTGTTGGCATACTCATCCTCTGGACACTTCACACATTGATCCATGCCTAGTATAGGAAGGAAGTATTTTCAGATTTAGTTTTTCCAGAATAATCATAGATACAGTAAGCTTACACTTTAGAAATTCATAACTAACATAGACTAATTTCTTGTGTTAGAAGCAAACTTAAATATAGGAACTTCATAAGATGTGGATGTGATCCTAATTTTCAATGCTTCTCCTATTCTTTTTTGCAAGCTTTTGTTTATATTTATCTAATATACTCAAAATGTTTATTGTATTTTTAAAAAATAAAACCTATAATGTTGCATAATTTTTATTTCAACAATAATATGCCTTATATTGATCACTTATAGAATCACACAATTTTCACCTATAGTAGAGTATATTATACAAAAGAAGATGTATCAGCAAAATTTCTGGTCCTCCATGTGGTTTCAAGATATTTGGATATAGAAACACTATCACTCCATGTCTCAGAAAAGAACTAAACAACCACATTTTAGTAAACCATTATAATCCCCAGCTCTGTTCTACACATTAGTTCTTATACACACAAATATTTATAGTCTTTACCATTCATTATGGAAACTTACCTTTGAAAGAGACACTGTTTGAGAATATCATAGTCAATAAATTTTAGAGTTTTAGAGTTCAATACAATGGGTATGTCTACAAAATCAATTCCTCATTTAAGGCAAGAAGATTATGAAATAAATGGTTTGAAGAGTGAGAGAGCTAGAGGACTAGAGAGTTTAAAACGAGTGTGTATTTTCTAGGAAGGTCTCAAGTAAAACTCATAAAAATCTCACCATAAAGGTCTTCTTAACCCAGAGCTAACTGAAAACAAAAACAAAAACATGACACATTGGGGAAAGGAAGGAAAGTCATGCAAAATTCTATCTTACAGAATTACAAACTAAGATGGAATATGGAGAATAAATAAAATTGTCTTCCCCCATGAAGCACATACCAATTAATGTGTGGTTTTAGTGTGTGTATGTGTGTGTGTGTTGTGTGTGTGTGTGTATGTGTGTGACAACAGTTGAAAATGACATAAACTGTTATACTTGTAGATCAAACAATAATGTATTCAGTTTTTTCAGTCATATTAAGTTAATTGATCAAAGTTAAAAGTGATGCTTTTTTCCAAGTATAGAGTCTCTGAATTGAAAGATGTACATTTGGCTTTATTTGTATTTCCTTTTTGATTTTCCTAAACAGTGTTATCCAATTTGGTGAGTAGACATATTCAAATACTAGAGGATTTGCCTACATAAAAATAATCAAGGAGTTAGTATTCTATTCTCATACCTCTTAAATATAGTATTTAAAGTTCTGACTATGGCAATGAGGCTACTAAAGTAGATCCGGTGATATATATTTTAAAGGAAGAACACAATGCATCATTATTTTTAGAAGATGTGATAGTATATATAATCAACCACCAAATTTCCACCAGAGAACACTTACACCTGATAAACAATTTCAGCAAAGTGGCAAGATAAAAAATTAATCCAAAGAAATGAGTAGCCTTCTTTAAAGAAAAGATAAATAAAGACAAACAGTATCAGAAAAAAATTAGGGAAACAGCACCTTTCACAAAAGCCAAAAATAGTATAAAATATCTTGCTGTAATTCTTTCCAACCAAGTGCAGTATCTCTACAACCACAACTTCAGATCTCTAAAAAACAAAACAAAACAACAAATAACAACAATAAAAAACAAAAACATGAAAGAATTCTGAAGGTGCTCATGCATTAGTAGGATTAACATAGTAAAATGGCGACCTTACCAAAAGTAATCTATAGATTCACGGCAATCCCATCAAAATTCCAACACAATCTCCATAAACACAAAAAGAGAAATTTTCAACATTGTATGCAAAAACAAAAAAACTCAGGTAGCTAAAATAATTATTAACAATAATTCTTAAAATACAGGAGGAGGGGGTACTCAGAAAAGAAGAGATGGGAAGGATTGTGGGAGGGGTGACTGGGACGGGTTATAAAGTGAATAAGCAAAAAAATAAAATTAAAAAAAAATAAAAAAAAAATGCAGTGGAAATCACCTATCCTAACGTCAGCAGTAGTGATAAAAACTGCATGGGATTGGTACAGAGGCAGGTTAATCAATGTAATAAAATCAAAGACCCAGAAGTAAACCCATACAGCAATAAATACTGGATCTTTGAAAAAGAAGGCAAAAATTGCAGTGGAAAAATAGAAAACATCTTCAACAAATGCTACTGGTCTAACTGTTGTACTCTGTATAGGAAAATGAAAATAGAACCATATATATCACCTTGCACAAAGCTCAAGTCCAAGAGGATCAAGTTCCTCAACTAACACCAGATACACTGAATGAATAGAAGAAATAGCTGGAAATAAACTTGAACTCATTTGTACACAGGGAAATTTCCTGAATAGAATATCCATTGACTCAGGCTCTAAGATAAAGAGTTGATAAAAGAGATCTCATGAAACTGAAAACCTTGGTAAGGCAAAATACATCATAAATAAAATAAAAAAACTGACAACCTACTGATTGCAGAAAAAATCTTCACTAACCCTCCTTCTTACATAGGGCTACTATCCAAAATATATAAAGAACTCAAGAAGATAACCTCCAAAGAACCAAATAACCCAATTAGAACATGGGGTACAGAGCTAAGCAAAGATTTCACAATAGAGGAATCTTGAATTGCCTAGAAGTAATTATAGAAAAGTTCAAAGTCCTTAGTCATCAGGGAAATGGAAATCAAAATGATCCAGAGATTCTATATCATACAAATCATAATGACTAAGATTAAAAACTCAAATGACAGCACATGCTGGTGAGGAAGTGAACAAAGAGAACACACTTCCTTTGCTGGTGGGATTGCATTACTGGTGCAACCACTTTGGAAATCAATCTGGTGGTTCCTCATGAAATTGGAAATAATTGAACCTGAATATCCAACGAAACCACTCTTGGACATATACCCAAAACATGCAACAACATACCACAGGAAGATGAGCTCCTGGATTTTCATAGCAGCCTTATGTGTAACAATCAGAAGCCGGAAACAACCCAGATGACCCTTTATCAAAAAATGGATACAGAAAATGTAGTTTGGTTTCACAATGGAATACTAGTTAGCTATTAAAAATGAGAACATCATTAATTTCACAGGTAATTGGATGGAACTAGAAAATGCCATCCTGACTCAAGTAACTCTGACCCAAAAGGATGTACATGGTACTTACTCACTGATAAGTACAGGCTATTTAGGAAACAAAAAGTACAGACTACCTAGGAAACAACCTACAGACCTTAAGAATTACAAGAACTAAAAAAGGACTAAGTGAGGTTGTTTCAATTCCACTTAGAATTGGAAAGGAAATTAGGACAGGAGGCAGAGGGAGGGGAGACATGGTGGGAAAGTGGAGGGGGACAAAGAAAGGGGAACACAATCAAATATTGAGGGCAGAAGAGAAGCTCACAGTGCCAATAGAATGAACAGAAATAGGCAGCCTTGGGAGGGTGGAAGGTGTGGAATCCTCTAGAAATTGCCACAGACCTGAAAGTTTAGCTACTCTCAGGACTTATTTGTGATAACCTTAGCAAAAATGCCCAACATTGCACAGACATAAATCCACTTCCAGTAGATAAACAGGGTCTGAAGTGGAGAGATAGGGTTACTAACACAGTCAGAATTTCTGAACCAGAGTTGTTCCTGTCTAAATGAACTGCAAGGGAAAACATGGAGAAGAGACTAAAGGAAAGACAGTCCAATGACTGTCCCAAATTGGAATTCATCTATGGGAGAGAATGGTATCATGGCCTGACATTATTACTGATACTATTATGTGCTTATAGTCTGTAGCCTGGCATGATTGTCTTCTGAGAGACCTATTGGCAAATGACAGTGAAAGGCAGACACTTACATCCAAACATTGGACTGAAGTCAGGGATTCCTATGTTTGAATGAGGAGACAGATAGAAGAAGGTGAATCAGAGATTGACCACATAGGAAGACTAGCAGGCTAAACTAACCCAGATTCCGTGGAGCTGCCAGAGACTGAGCCACCAACCAACAGCATATAGAGGCTATTCTGAGGGCATGGTTTCGGGAGAGGGGCAAGGGTTAGAGGAATGGGATTAGGATTTCTGGCAGAGGGACTGAGAGTGGGTAACAGCAATAAGAACATAATCAAGTATTATAAAATTGTTGTATTTTCCATCTTCAAGAGTGACAACCCTGCTCTTCCACTGGCCACACCTGCCAGTAGTCCAGGTAGGCTCTCTATAGACTGTTCCTACTCTGTAATTTACCTCTGTCACAATTCTCAGGGACTCCCCTAACTTGAATCAGAATTACAGGGGCAGCTTCTGTTGTAAAAAGTATTTAAATCGCAGCCAGATGTTTCTACTTCAACTTTTCTTACTGAGTTCCAGGATACTCACACAGCCTTTATATTTTTAATAAGCTTTAATCAGAAAACCTGAGCTGCTGTCTACCCTCCATGGTGTTGGAATCTATTTTCCTACCTAGAATACTGAATTATTACCTACCAGAAACTAGATTGCATCTTGGCTACTCAATAGAAATTGAAGGATTTCAAAAATTATTAACTCTTACTACAAACGCCTGTACTATACAAAATTGAAAAATCTATATAAAATTGATGATTTTCTATATAGATACCACTTACTAAATTTAAATGAAGATCAGTAGACTATTTAGATAGTCCAATAATCCCTAAAGAAATATAAGTGTCACTTAACATTTCTCAACAAAGTAGGGCCAGCTTCAGATGGTTTTATATAGAATTCTACAAGACATTAAATATAAAGTAAATATCAATACTCTACAGTGTATTCCAAAAAATTGAAACCACACCTAGAAAAAAGATGTAGTATCATTAATTTAAAAGTTTATTTTAACTGTTAAGTAAATGATAAATACAAACAGTGCACTGACCCTGAGAGGCTAGAGATCAACGGGCAAAGGAACATGAGTCTTACTGGGTTGAGGAAATAGAATAGCTCCTTATTGTCACTGACGACAGAATAAAACAAGAAAGCTAGTGGTCTGTTGTGGGTTATGGACAGAGAGTGAAGAGTTAACAGCTGGAATTTGAATGTATTTGGTTGATCATGTAGAAATATAGACATAGACATATTTTGGGAACTATGAGGATGGTCCTAGTGAACACTTTTACTAATGGTGATTACAGAGGCTAAATTATACTCTTTTGCAACCAGGATAGTAGTGTGCTGGATTAATATTGGTTGAGTTGTTTATTTAACAGGTGACAAGAAAATCTGTAAACAACCCATGTAGATGCTTGGTGAGAATATAACCATCTGGAATCTGGTATCATGGCCACATTGATGATGACATCTTCCACTCTGGTTATTGAATATGGAAAGGTGTAGTTGGTATGGGCTAGAAGCATTATTCTACAGGCTATGCAAAGATAAACACAGACATTACAACATTCTCTAAACCCTTCACCTGCAGTGTGGGACTGTGAAAATATAGCTTGGTTACTAGTGGAGCACTGTATACCTGTTGGGTCTCTGGCCATCTCTAGTGCTCCAGTGCTCCACCAGAAACCAAGATATCCTTTCATGGTCCAACACTGCACTATGTCCGGGTTGCAAGATGTTCTGGGGCAATAGTAGCACATACCTTGTTTAAATGGGCAATCAATGACTGATTTAACTTGATACCCACTCCACAAGAAGGAGCCCATGGCCAACACTACTTTGATGATTATAACTTGGACAATGTATATTCCAGAGAACTAGAAAATCCCAAATAGTACTTTTCTATTAAAAAAATTAATCAATGATTTCTAATTGATATGATGTTACATTGGTATATATATACATATATATGTGTGTGTGTGTGTGTGTGTTGTGTGTGTGTTGTGTGAATATGTACTATTATATGGTTAGATCAGTGCTCTGTCCTTGAATCAGCAGAGAATCTTTCTTAAGCAGCAGATAGGACCAGGTGTATAGACCTGGATCTAGGCATGAATACAGAGAAACTATATTAGACATCTTCATCATGTTCCTTCCTTCAGAAGTCAAAAAAAAATGTGAAAAATACAGAGAGGAGGAATAACATAAAAAAAAAATATATTCAACCATTTTAAATAGGAAGGACTCTAACATGAGATCACAAATCTAAAGCATCTAGCAAGAAGCCTGTGTATGTCTGTACCAAGTGTTCTGCATATATCATGGCTGTTAGCTTGGGTTTCTGTGAAACTCCTAAAGATGGGAGCAAGTATATCTCTGAACTGTTTACTGGCCTTTGAAACTTATTTCCTCCTATTTAGTTGCCTTGTCCATCCTTGATATGATAACTCTTGGCTTGTCTCATTGTATATTCTTTTGTCCTGTTTGACAGTCTTCTTCTGGAGGCCTACATGTTTCTGAACATAAAATAGAAAGGGATTTATTCAAGGAGAAAGAATGTGGGAGGAAGCCAAGAAGAGTAGAAAAGTTGGAAATGTGGCTGGATGTACTTTATGAAAAAGACTCTATTTACAATTAAAAAAGAAATTATAGGAGCAAGGCAAATTTAATGAAATTTATTTATTTTAGTGTCTTGTATTCAAACAACTTATAAGACAATAATTATTAGTGTTTATTTAATATTGATACATGTGCTATAATATCATTTGTATTAATAAAAGTTTTATTTATTTCTTCTATATATCACTCTAAGTGTTTTTGTTTCTTACTGTAGTCTCTGGGTTTTGTAGTGAAATTTTGTTAATATTTTAGTGTAATTTTTCAAATATGTAATTCATTTTCATAATCCTCTTATGCAAATCATATGGAACCATTTAAATACAGGCCTGGCTCTTTGAATTTTACTTATTTGTCTGGATATTTCTATCCACTGCAACACAAGTTAATTCTAAACTTCATTTTCATAATGCACTGACACTTTGAAAATTCATTTTCAAAGCTTTAGTTAACCTCAACATTGATATCACTACTTATTTAATTATGAAATCTCTGTACATACGAGATATGAGTCTTAGAATACAAGCTGTTATTCTGAGTTCTGTTTGTTGGACTGCACACTCATCTGAACCAGAGAGCAATTTAAAATGCAAACTGTCAATGATTCTATTGATCTACCATAGCACAATTCAAAAACTTATGCTTCTAAAATGTGATATGGCTGCTATTAACATGAAGTGATTATTTTAAAGCTCCATGGATTCTGAAAAAGAAGAAAAGCAAAGTATCTATATCTTTAATACATTTAAAACATGTAACTACAAGAAATGCATAATATTTAGTATTCTGAAGAAATATTGTTTTTATTGTTTCTAGAATTAGGAAACAAAAATATAGTCGAAGAGACAGAGTATAATATTTCTAATCACAGTGTTACTGATGTTGTTTTTTTTTTTTTTTTTTACTTTTATTTATCTTTTACTTTCCACAGTGGACTTTTGAAAACTATGTGCATATGGGAGATATAAGCAGTTTTATTAATTTGAGAAAACGTATCCTTACCTGTCATGTTGGAAATTTCGTTTTCTGGGCAGGGGTAACAATCAAAACAGCAGCTAGCCTTTCCCTCCTGAAAGTATTTTCTGAGTCCTGGTCTGCAGGACACACTACAGTTGGAGGCTAAAGCCTGAAAAAAATCAGATACATTATAGAAATAAACAGTTTAGCATATGTGTCAAACACTGCAGTGATTCACAAGAGAAAGCCAGTGAAAGACCTCCCTTTACACACTGAATAATATTATACAGCAAAATTATAGTGTTCTGTTTTTTAATGATAAATCTTTAAGAACATGGGGTGATTTTTATATCATGAAACCCTTATGAGAGAGCAGGTAAGAGAGAGTTAGAAACAGACTGAGGGTGGAGAAAGAAAAAGAGAGAGAATATCTAGTATTGTAGAAGTCAATACATGAGGAAATGTTAAAAATTTTCTTCCATAATAAAACAAAATTAGAAAAGATTATAGGTATTTTCACTTCATGTAGACCTTTAAAATTAAAACTAAATTACCTGCTTGCTATCTGTAGCCCACTCTAGCATTTCGTCAGATATAAACAGTTGTTGACCATATGGAAAATGACCAGAAAATTTTCCTATTTTCATTTTAAGTCCTTCCTGTTTTAGAAAATCCATGATATAGAAAATTTCATATTCTGTATCTTGTTTTCTATTGAGGTTCATGTTCACTAGGTCTCCAGCAGGATTTAAAAATTGTATAGTCTTCAGAAAAGGGAACATCTAAAACATATTTGCATTTTAGTTTCAACTATGGAATCACATTAATATAAAAATAATAAAGTTTGTAATGTCATGCATATCCATTATATAATCCTAAAGTCTAACTTTATCAGAAATATTCGGTAATGAAAAAGTAAAATATATTTCATATACATTTAAAGTTTCACTATCTTTTACAAATACTACTTTCTCACTGTATTTGATGCCATAACACATGCACACATGAATTTTAGGTTTGGAGAGTAGTGATAAATTATCCATTTTTCCTGCCAATATTGTTATTTGATCATAAGACAGGGAACTAAATACTCAATTGTTCAAAATATGGAAAATGTACTTGAAATTGTTTGAGGGAAATTCATTACATTATTAATTAGAAATTTTTGATCAAATAAAACACAAGTAATTTTCATAATGTCATTTACTAATTGCATGAGAAAAAATTTCAGTTGATGAAGTCATGAAATTAACATATGGTTGAAATATCATGATGAATATTGTAAAATACTGACTTGGGTGTCCTTATTGGCTACAATATAAATTATGACACTAACATGATAGGCCACTTAGGTAGTGGAAGAGTCCAGAAATATATGCATTTAGGATAAAGGTTATTTATTTACATTGACTTTGACTTTACTATTCCCTTTATGAATGCCACCTATATGATATCAATGTCATTCAGTGTAAGAATTATTACCTTCCAGGAGTTAAATTCCAGTACCTTTCCATCATTCTGTAGGGATGTGTCTACTTGTTGTATAAGCATCTCATGAAGTGAGTGGGCCACTGCATACACAGAATTGTATATGTTTAACCTGTTTCACTCATAGCCATTCCAAGAGGTTGCACAAAAAACCATTTGAATAGCGTTTTGGTTGGACAGTTCTTCAGTGTTTTACAATTAGGTGGTGGCAAAGAACACTTAAAGTAAGTCCACCACAGTTTAGCCAAAGAAATGTTACTACTGTAGTTAGAAGGGAGCACTCTCTGCATAAATTGCTTAAAACCAGACATCTCAGAATGCTGATGTGAAAAAATAAGAGTCCCATAGAAGGAGTTAAGCATGAAATCTCCTGTCATTGTGATCATATCAAATTGTGACACACTGACCCAGAGTCTCTGAATGTTTTTAAATTTCCATAGAATGAAGTTAAATTGTATATGAGAATCTTTATCCCCATAGACAATCACAACTTTTGCTGAAGACATTATAATTTGGTGATAATATTTATGAATCATTTTAAAGTATAACATCTTATCTTTTGTAATAATAGTGACAAACGCTAAGCAGACAGTGTTTCTTTCCATTACTGTTCTCAATTCAGAAAGGAATTGAATTCCATGGTCATCATCTGTAATGATCACTCCTACCCAATTCCATCCAAAGTGGACTGCTAGGGACACCATGGCTAGGGGTAGAGATGTGTCCTTGGGAGTCATCTGGTAGAGATGAGGAAACTGTTCCTGGTCACTTATGAAATGAAAATAACCACAGTAAATCTGAAAGACATTGACCATAAGTATCATTATGAAGAAGATGGAATGCACAGGGCTTAGTCTAAAACCAAAATGTGCTAGTGCACATGCTATATGTGTGAGAAAGTGCGGATTCTTTATCTTAATATGAAAATCATATCCAACTTCTTGTGAACTGTTATACAAATACAGATAAACTAAGTGTTCTGGTAAAATGTTCCACATTATGTTGTCTCTGCTGCCCATTTGTCATAAAGTTGTGTTTGCCACAGAAAGTGTCTAACCTTTATTTTTAACACATCAGAATAGATACAAGTGAATTCTCTGCCTTTTAGTCAGCCTTGGTACTCAGATACTATTTCATTAAAAGTCACCTTCTGTGACTTACCTCTGGAGTTCTGGAGAAGTACAGGTATGGTCCAAGTTTGTAAGATGTTATCCACATAGGTCCCGTAAGTACAATTAAATATTTCCTCTGATTTTTACAGCAGTAATTAGGGATATTTTCCTTTTTTTTCAAGGACCAAACTCTTTCCACATTATCCTTAATTAGGTTACACTCAATCTTAACTAATAGGGAAATGTTGGGTAAAATATGAATGTTCTTATTGATTTCTTCAATGGCAAAATAAACAGAGGAAATATAGTGGATGGTCTTACGTGTCACCCTGAAAACAGAGCACACCAATCATGGGGGATATGACTTGTAATTGTGAAATACATTAATAAAACTCAAAGTGTGTTAAGCAAGGTTTTCTTGAATTTTTGTGACCCATTTATATGTTGACACAGTTCATTATTGTGTTAGGATGTGAGACCTGTAAAATAGATTAGCCATCTTAATTTTTTTTTAATTTGATGAATTTAACTTTATTACTTTTGTTTTGAAATCTTGGGACTAAAATATAAAAATGTATTAAGCATTTACAGAATTTTCTATTATCTTCTTATTTGACCACTTCTTTAACTGTGTTCTGAAATTAGACACCATGTGCCTTTTTTCTTTTGATGTTTTTAATAAAGTATTTTAACATATGAATATTCTATTAAGAGGATTCTCTCATTTTTTAAAATTTTCTATAGTACCATCTTGTTTTTCTAAATGTAGTGAAATATCTATGTGTTGTCTATTAAAAAGGAAAGAATTTTGAGCCAACATTGAATCTGCCCATGACTTTATCTTATAACTCTAAACTACCGAACATGTGTAAAAAGGAAATAAGAATTATCTGCTATATAGAATGTTATACTTTTTTATAGAATCAGAACTAAAAAATATCTTGACCCCTCATGACACCATGAAGAATCGGTAGTCAAATTTGACTTTGTCAACAACTGCCAAAATCTAAAGAATTCATAGGTAATGGAAATACCATAATAATCTTACATTTTTTTCTTCATTTTATACAGATCATCTCTTTTCATTTTTCTATTTGATGCTGAGCAAAATAGAGTCATATAAGATTGGCTATAACTCCAATCAATCTTTTGGGTTGGATTAAGCTCCTCTAGCTTCACATGTACCTTAGTTTCTACTAATTCATGCTTTCTCTACAATCACCAGCTATTATACAACTGGCCTTGGTTTCAATTTAGTTCAGATTTATCCAGATATGTTCTGTTTCTAATATGTTCACTTTAATTTTTCTCTTTAAAAAACATATTTTAACTGGATATATCTGCTTTGATATACTTCTAAAGAGTTTGATAATATTATTTATGAGTTATACATCATTCAATGTGTTGTACATGAAGTTTTTGCTTTTGCCTCATCTCTATTATCTGTAATGCTTTGCGACTACAGTAAATATTTAAATAACTGTACATAACTTGTGGCTCTGAAGTTGGTATTAAATTGACTTAACAATTTTATGTTCTCTATTATTTACAACTTATTATTTTTAATAACTTTTATTCTAGTCTTATTTCTTGGATTTTTTTCTTTCATTCAGAAACACCTGAAATTGTATAATTCTTTTTAAAGCTATTGCTATTCGGTATTGGAGAAAGATATGCACTTTGAAATTTGAGTTCTTTAATTAATCTACTTCAATTGTTGATGTATGAAGGTTTAATATGTAGAATAATAGCAACTTTTCTTTTTTTACAAGCTACAGCTTAGAATTTTTAAAAAATAGTTAAAATAATCCTAAGTAATGAAATAACTAGTAGGTATGTCACCATTTCTTATCTCAGTTTGTATTCCACACATGTATTAACAAAGTTGGCTTGAGGTGGGTGAACATTGATCAATAGAATACAACTGAAGACCTATAAACATATACCTTTGGACACATTATTTTTTTTGATACTTAAGTCCAAATAACTATACTAGATTAAAGAAACTGTCTTGAATAATGGTACCAGCTAAACTGTATGGCCTCATGGAGAAGAATAAAAATACATTCATGTCTATAATTGTGAAGAAATCTCAAGTCTAAATTTTGTATACCTAAAGGGGATAACAAAACTCACTGGTGACACAGTTTCAATGGCATAGTGAATGACAAGTACATGAACAACACAAGATAATCTCAGTGACATTTTGGAAATTCTTTGTCTCAAAATTTTCAGGAGATGAACTTTTGACTTGTACAGTTCTTTTGTGTTTATGTTATAGTTTCTGAACTTTTCTTTTCATGGGCTTCTTGTTTGTACAGATGTCTATTTTTCTATTTGTATATTAGTGTGTTTCTCATGCCTTTTTTTGTTTTGCAGGTGTTTCTATTCTGATTGAATTATTTTATAATCTGAACTATTTGCTTTATTCTATTTTATTACCATTCTTAATATGACAAAGTTTTAGTGGGTGAAGGTACTAATGTGGGTCTTTATGGGAGTTAATTAGTAAATGATCTTACAGGAGTTAAGGAGGTAAACTCAACATTTGAGTATATTGTACTAAAATATATTTTATAAATGATCATGGAAACATAACTTTGAATTATGCTATAATTTAGATGGACTTACAAAATAGGATGCTTATTTAAAAAGCATAATAGTGCACAAGACATATAATCTCTATTATATTAAAAATTCAAATGTACAAGTGTGGAACAGAGAGTAGATTTCAGAATAGGAAAGATATGACTTGAATAAAAGATAAGATTTCATGACTTCAGAATTCCCACAAACTTTTCTATATATTTTAAGCTTGACTGTGGTGTTGGGGAGACACACACACACACACACACATGTTTCATTTAAACTTTAACCACAGTGATCATAAATTATATATCTGTAAAAAATAAATTGAAAAATTAACCATGTAAATCAAATTAGCTATAATCAAATTCATGTTTAATTGTTTTCAAATCATACACATTAATCTACATATACCTTTTATTATACCTTCATTTTATAATCAATGGTTTCTATATAAAACATTTAATGCTTTACACTTTTAAAGAATTTTGAGGGTTTTTTGGTATCATCAATGATGACACATTTTCTAATCTGCTAGGTGAGTGTCTACTAATCAGTTCTGGGATTTCTCTTTAATTTGTGGAAATTCTGTAGTTTATCTGATAAATATTTCCTGTTCAACACACCACAGTGCCTTCTACTTCTATGCATGAAAATGAAGTTACATTTTGAAGTTTCAAATTCAATTGCTCTATTTACTAATTAGCTTCTTATTATCCCATAGGAACCCATTATATACACCTATGAGAAATAACAAACTCCTTATCTATCTGTGCATAGAATATGATTAAAACAAAAGATAATATAAGCAATGGGTAGATGCTGAATGAGGTAAAATGCTAAATGAGTAAAAATAAGTAATCTTTAAAAATGTATCCATTTGAATAGTTAAACATCACCTAATGGAACCCCATAAATAAAAGAGCATATCTGTAGTGCAAAATAAATTTGATTGTTTTTTAAAAGATTGCACATAGTAGCATAGGAAAATGCATAATTCGAGAATAATTATTGGAAGGGATTAAACATGATGAAATTGAATTCTATGCTATCTTAAAATAGGTGGTATACATTTTTTTTTAAAAGAGGTACCACAAGGTAGGGTACTTGTGGGAGTAAAATATGAAAAAATTCTGGATTATTCAAAGACATCCATTTGAATTATTTGCTCAGTTATTGTAAATTGTATGTGTGCATCAAAAGAAAAAAATACTATCATATGATGCAGGTCTAACACCTATTATCAGTTTAGTAGAATTAATTTAAATCGCATTTCAGGGATGCAAGTGTGCTCATTATATGAAAATCTATTAACATAATCTACCACAAAAACAAATCAAAAATCCACATGATCATCTCACATGCTGAAAATATGTCTGTCAAAACACAAAACATTGGAGAGATCATGTATTCAACTCTCATACTTAAACATAAGAAGACAATATGCAGGTTCCTTAGATGAAAAGTCCAACAGTGGGGAAAGGGAACATGTAGAGTCTACCTCAAGTAGAAAGACAGAAAATAATGTGGATGGATGAGTTTACCATCCCACAGTCAAAGTCTCTGATCTAGAAAAGGTTTCTGTCTAAAAGAACTGCAATGACAAATATGGAGAAAAGTCTAAGTAAAAGGAGACCTAGTGACCTGCCCAAATCCTTGAGATGGGATCCATCTCAAGGGAGGTTTCAAGGACTAACCCTATTATTGATGCTATGGTGTGCTGTGCTTATAGACAGGAGTCTAGCATGGCTGTCCTTTGAGAGGCTCGACAAGCAGATGACTGAGACAGATGCAACTATTTCCAACTAACCATTGGACTGAACTTGGGGATCCATGTGGTTGAATTAGGGAAAGGCTGGGAGAATCTTAGAAGGAGGGTAACCCCACAGGAAGACCATCAGTCTCAACTAACTTGGACCACTAGATGTCGAAAACACGTAGGCAGAAACAGGACAGCATATACTAGCATCACATGAAACCATATGATGGAAATTTTCATATAAAGGAAATCTCTCTAAGAGCAAGGTCAATAATGTAGTTCATTCATTCGGCATCTAACTGGATTGTGATTCAAAAATGACAACAAACAAGCAACACTATAAAACTATCATTATTAAGTAAATGACCTGCCATTAAAACATAAAATAAATTTATTATGCCCTAAAAAAGGACAGCAAGAAATCACATAGGGTCTAATCTCTCTCTCACCATCCCTGGAATGCTATATGTGCATTTATGCATAAATGAAAGATGTACTTACTGCTTGTCTAGATTCTCATTGAAGTATCATTCTTCACATAACCATTCTCTGTATAAATGGAAAAGAAACAATCAACTTCTTTATCTCCTAGATAATTTTCTGTGTCTTTGATTCTCCAAAAGCACCTGGGGTCATTCAAATAGCAAAAAAGTGAGGAAAGATTCAGAACCAAGATTACAACAATCAAAAAGAACATGTTTGCCATGTCGTCAAGTTAGATGCCTGAGCAAAATGCAGCATGAAGCGTCAGGTGCACAGAATCTTACATATCAAATTTTCATGAACACATCCAGGTGTTACTTTTTATTATTGTAGTTACTATTAAAGAACACATATACTTGTCACAGCATTTACTGCTCAGTTCACTGTCGGCCTCTGGAGGATTGTGAAGCACTCTCTTGCCTGGGGCTCTGCATCTGAGATCCTATGGCCAGGTGAAAAATAGGGGTCATAATTTTGGTCATGATTATCCTCAATGTATTCCTTTTGATTATATTTATGTAAATAGACATAAAAGTCCCAGACATATTCCTTTTGGGAATATTTTCCCACAAGTCTAGTTCATCAAACCAGTTTTCTGAAATCATTTGCAATAGTTTACTTTGGTAACATGAGTTATTCCAATGAGTTTTACAGGGAATTATGTCAGTGAATCCAACTGAACCCGATTGACCTCAGTAATAAAAAAAAGTAATAAAAGTAAGCTATACCTTTATGTATCTTCAACACTTGTAGACATTAACTTTATCTCGTTGCTTTCTGTCTAAATCTTGTTTTTTGCATTTATTGTGAATTGAATTTTATTGGAACAAGGTCATGGAAAATGCATAATATGGAATTAATGTTATCAGTAAGCTGCTAATAAATCAGATTAAATGGGAAATCCAAGGCAAGCAAGGTTGTTTTATTTTATTTTTTTTATTGTTCATTACAGGGCTGTTTAAACAGCAAGCTGAAGGCACATAGTTTAATGTACACTGTCTTAAGTGACTTTAAGTGATAGTTTTTACGCAGCACAAATTATCTTTGCCAAGGAAAATCTTCAAAGTTCATCATACAAGAAAAAAAATAACCTCATTGGCTAAGCATATAACACAGTGATTATGTTTATTATTATTATTATCTTTTGTAAGAATGCATTTTCAAAAATGTATGTTGCCATTCATTTGCTTTAGTTTTTATTTTTTGCAGCTATTGAATTATATTGCATGGGCAAGAATTATCAATGTTAAAAACTTTCATATTCTAATTTTTAATTCTTTGAAAGTTTAGTTTTACAAGTCATTTGTTCACAAACACACCGTTGTCTGATTCTTTTATTCCTATATTCACCCAACATTTATCTGTGTTCCCTTTATCTTTAAGACCTTCAAGCATTTTTCTTGCCAAAATTGTTATGGAACAATTGATGTTCCAAAGAATTATGGTCAATTTGCCATGGTATGGGTTCTCATTTAAAAATCTCACCCGCAAAGGAGAAGTGTTCCTCTTTCTCCACCTCTTCACCAGCATCGGCTGACACCTATGTTTTTGATCTTAGTCATTCTGACTGGTGTTAGGTGGAATCTCAGGGTTGTTTTGATTTGCATTTCCCTGATGACTAAGGATGTTGAACATTTCTTTAGGTGATTTTCGACCATTCGATTTTCCTCAGTTGAGAATTCAGGGTTTAGCTCTGTTCTGCACTTTTTAACCGGGTTACCTGGGTATCCATCCCATATACACTTGCAGAACCTGGATGCTATTATGGATGCCAGGAAGTGCTTGCTGACAGGAGCCTGATATGACTGTCTCATGAGAGGCTACACCAGAGCCTGACAAATACAGAGGAGGATGCTCACAGCCAACACATGGACTGAGTGCTCAGTCCCTGAGGGATGAATTGGAGAAGGGACTGAAGGAGCTAAGGGGGATTGCAAGCCCATTGGCGGAGCAACATTGTCAACTGGCCAGACCCCCTAAAGATACTGGGAACTGAATCACCAACCAAAGTGTACACATGAAGGGACCCATGGTTCTGGCAGCATATGTGGTAGAGGATAGCCTTGTTGGACATAAGTGGGAAGAGCGGCCCTTGGGTCTGAAGGGTTTTGATGCCCAATTGTTGTGGAATGCCAGGCCGGGAAGGCAGGAGCGGGTGAGAGTGTTAGTGGGTGGGGTTGAACCCTCATAGAGGCAGGGGGAGGGAGAATCGGATGGAGGTTCCAGAAGGAAGATCTGGAAAGGAGATATCATATGTAATGTAAATAAAGGAAATAATCAATAAAAGAAAAAATATAAAAATAAAAAAAAATAATCTTAAAATAAATCAAATAATTATATACAAAATATTGCCAGATGTGTGTTGAGTGCTCTTTGGATGCTGCATATATTTTAAGAAATTTTGAGTGTGTTCAATCATATATTGACTTGGTAGCATAATAGCTATTGGGTTTTCTTTTATTGCATATGTCCTTTCTAGCCTGAAACTTATTTGAATGATGAATGTAAGTCAAATAGTCATTGCACAAATATATGATGAATAAGTTTCCAAATTACCTGATTTGGTCTTCATTTTGTGCAAAAATATTAATAACTGTTTAAATTTTGTGAGTTCACTTACATTTTCATGTGCATGCTAAAATCAGTCACTCACATGTGATGTTTGCTTCAATTATATTCCCCTATCTGTTCAATGAATCTCCATTTCACATGTGAAGTCCTCAATATTGAAAGGTAAGCATCTCAGTTACTGAAGCATTTTCTGAGGCCCTAATAGTCTCTATTTTTGTTTAAGAAATGAGTTTCAATATCTGAGTTAATATCCATACAAATAGTGAGGAGAGAATTCTGTTTCACTAGATATGCTTAGGTATGCTAAATTTAATACTTAACTTGTAAGAATGCTTTGCTCAGAGATTGGCTATGAGTGTCACTATAATGGGTCTAAAATAAACTTAATAAACTCTGACTACCCCCCCCCTTTAAATATATTAAACCACTAATTTAGAGAGTTCTGTATAGTTTTATGTAGGCTTGTGGCAACTCAAGTAAGATTGCCCACGTGTCTTATATAGATTTAATATCTCCCCAAAAAATCTTCTGTAAAATTATTCCTTGAAACTGGGAGATGTCTCATCCTATAAAGTGCTTGCCACACAAGCACAAGGTTTCATGTTTGCAATTTAAGACACAATATGAATTAGTGAGAAATAGAATTTCCTTTTTCAGTGATAGATAAAATACACATACTCAAAATCAGTCATGAAGCAAAAAATAAACTTCTTGTGTGTTCTCATACCCAAACTGGCCTCCTAAATCTCACTCAAACTGCTGTAGAAGACTCAGTGATCACCATGAAAGAGGTAGCAGATAGTCCATATGGATAGACATGTAGAAAACAACACTAAAATTGGATTGATAGATCTATGAGCTCAGAGGGGTGTGACAGGTACACACAAGACCTATTCCAGAAGAAGCCATAAAAATACAGCTTGTGGGTTGAGTAAGACACAAAGCCACACATGGATGAGAATATTTTTGTTAATAATAATAATATGAATGATCAGTTTTCTTAACCATAGTTTGCATCAATGATACTGGTATAAAGTATATAGAGTAATATCAATACAACTTGATTGTTTAAAAGAAATGATGATACAAAGATCTGTGGGCATGTAAAGACAGAAGCAATTGAAGAAACTGGAAAATATTTGAATAAATAATTGACTAAAATTAATTAATTTGAAGTTTCAAGATTTAGTTACATGTTTAAATAATTATTTATTTTGAAATTACAAAACAATTTCATCCTTTCCTGTTCCTCTTCCTTCTTACAATGACTTTCCCATGTATCACTATACTATCGTCCATATTAATGGCATCATTATTTTTAAAAAATATTTTAAATGTATATATAATATATTCCTAAATATACCAATATAATTTGCTCAATCTGTATCAGTTAGTTACATGTATATATGGTTGTGGAGCTGTCCATTTGGTATTGGATAATAAAATTTTATATACCTCTATGTGATAGATCTTTATCTCCAGCTCTCAGCATTCACAGTAGATTTAGATATTTATATACCATTGAGGCCTTATTGGACTGATTTTTTCAGCACATTTTTATGCAGTCATGTTGGTAATACTTCATGGGTACTGCTTCTGTTGTTACCAAGAGACACAATCTCAAAACCAACTGCATGATCCTCTGATTATTACCACTTTTTTCTTCTTTCGTCTACAAAGATATTGTATATAAAAGAGTACATGTACAAACTGAAATAGAAATAGTCATAACTCTAGAACTCAATACTGATTTATCCTAAAATAATGAACAATTCTAAATTTCTATGAAAGATAAAGTATTTGTAGTATAGTGAAGAGTCATTAAGGAATTTCCTGAACACTAGACCCTTGTCTCCAGAATTACATGTAGATACTTGCACAGGCACAAATACATGAAACATACATACAAATACATATCTATTTTATTACATATTAGAATGACTAGTCATTCTTGGTACTTGGGTACATTAGCTAGGGAAACTTTTTCCAACTCTTAACTCGGGGCTGATATTAATCTTTATTTCTATGTGTTTCGTGTATGCAGCAGAATGATGAAGCATGTTTTCCTATCCATTCTCTTAGCCTCTGTCTTTTTATTGGGAAATTATATCTGTTGATATTGAGATACTAATGATCAATGACTGGCATGTCTGTGTATTTGTGTGTGCTTGCCTTGTTTTTGCTAATATGGATTACTTATTACATGTGATTCTTGGATAGTGTTATCCTCCTTGTGTTGGAGTTTTCATTTAAATATTTGTGTAGGGCTAGATTTGTGGATAGATATTGTATAAATTTGAATCTGATGAAATGTCTTGTTTTTCACAAGTGATTGAAAGTTTTGCTGAATATAGTAGCCTAAGATAGAATCTGTGGTTTTTTGTTTGTTTGTTTGTTTTTTTAAGAGGTTGCAAGAAATCTGACCAGGCCTTTCAAGCTTGTGGAATATCTTTTGAAATATTATGTGAAATTCTGACAAGTCTGCCTTTGTATGTTGCCTGGCCTATTTCCATGGTAATTTTAATATTCTTTAAATTTTCAGTATATTTTATGTTCTGGTTATTAAATGGCATAAGGACTTACTTTTTTTTTTTTTTTTTTGTGGAAATGGATACCTGATTTATTTTTTTTTCTTCTTTTTTTTTTTATTGGAAATTTAATATTGGAAAATTTTTTTTTTACATTTCAGATGTTCTCTCCTTACCCCATTTCCCCCCCTCTCTCCCAGGAAATCACTATCCCTCCCCCCCTCTTCCTGCCTCCATGTTGGTGTACCCCCACCCACCCTCCCCTGTACCTCACCTCCCCACCCTCGAGTATACCCCCTCCCACGACGTCCAGCCTTCATGGGACAAGGATCTCTTCTCCCACTTATATATAGCTCCCTTGAATATATAGCTGGAGCCATGGGTCCCTCCCTAAGCACTCCCAGGCTGGTGGTTTAGACCCTGGGGGCTCTGGTTGGTTGGGATTGTTGCTTTCCTCATGGTGTTGCGAATCCTCTCAACTCCTTCAGCCTTCACTGTATCTTCTCCATTGGGAACCCCATGCTCAGTTTAATGGTTAGCTGTGAGCATCTGCCTCTGAGTATGTCAGACTCTTGCAGACCTCTAAGGAGACAGCTATATCAGGCTCCTGTCAGCATGTACATCCTGACATCCACATCAACCTCTACCTTTGGTAACTGCACATAGGATGGATATACAGGTGGAATGGTCTGTAGACGGTCCCTCCTTCAGTTTCTGTCCTGCACTGTGTCTCCATATTTGCACCCTTGAGTATTTTGTTACTCTTTTTGGTTTTTGCGAGAATTTTATTGAGTATTTTTGCATCGATATTCATAAGAGAGATTGGTCTGAAGTTCTCTTTCTTTGTTGGGTCTTTGTGAGGTTTAGGTATGAGTGTGATTGTAGCTTCATAGAACGAATTGGGTAGTGTTCCTTCTGTTTCTATTTTGTGGAATAGTTTGAAGAGAATTGGTATTAGGTCTTCCTTGAAGGTCTGATAGAATTCTGCACTAAAACCATCTGGTCCTGGGCTTTTTTTGGTGGGGAGACTTTTAATGACTGCTGCTATTTCTTTAGGGGTTATGGGACTGTTTAGATGGTTTATTTCCTCCTCATTTAACTTTGGTACCTGGTATCTGTCTAGAAAATTGTCCATTTCATCCAGATTTTCCAGTTTTGTTGAGTATAGGCCTTTGTAGTAGGATCTGATGATTTTTTGAATTTCCTCAGTTTCTGTTGTTATGTCTCCCTTTTCAGATCTGATTTTATTAATTTGGGTACTGTCTCTGTGCCCTCTGGTTAATCTGGTTAAGGGTTTATCTATCTTGTTGATTTTCTCAAAGAACCAACTCCTGGTTTTGTTGATATTTTGTATAGTTCTTTCTGTTTCTACTTGGTTGATTTCAGCCCTGAGTTTGATTATTTCCTGACGCCTACCCCTCTTGGGTGTATTTGCTTCTTTTTGTTCTAGAGCTTTCAGGTGTGCTGTCAAGTTGTTAATGTGTGCTCTCTCCATTTTCTTTTTGTAGGCACTTAGAGCTATGAGTTTTCCTCTTAGCACTGCTTTCATGGAGTCCCACAAGTTCTGGTATGATGTTTCCTCATTTTCATTAAATTCTAGAAAGTCTTTAATTTCTTTCTTTATTTCTTCCTTGAGAAAGTCATCATTGAGTAGAGCATTGTTCAGTTTCCACATGGAAGTGGGTTTTCCTTGGTTCTGTCATTATTAAAGACCAGCCTTAGTCCGTGGTGATCTGATAGGATGCAGGGGATTATTTCAATCTTTTTGTATCTGTTGAGGACTGTTTTGTGATCAATTATATGGTCTATTTTGGAGAAGGTACCATGAGGTGCTGAGAAAAAGGTATATTCTTTTACTTTAGGATGAAATGTTCTATAGATATCTGTTAAATCCATTTGGTCCATAACTTCTGCTAATTTCAATGTGTCTTTGTTTAGTTTCTGTTTCCACGATCTATCCATTGGAGAGAGCGGGGTGTTAAAATCCCCCACTATTATTGTGTGAGGTGCAATGTGTGCTTTGAGCTTTAGTAAAGTTTCTTTTATGTATGTAGGTGCCCTTGCATTTGGAGCATAGATGTTCAGAATTGAGAGTTCATCTTGGTAGATTTTTCCTTTAATGAGTATGAAGTGTCCTTCCTTATCTTTTTTGATTACTTTTGGTTGAAAGTTGATTTTATTTGATATTAGAATGGCTACTCCAGCTTTTTTCTTGGGACCATTTGCTTGGAAAATTGTTTTCCAGCCTTTTACTCTGAGGTAATGTCTGTCTTTGTCTTGTATGCAACAAAATTCTGGGTCCTGTTTATGTATCCAGTCTGATAGTCTAAGTCTTTTTATTGGAGAATTGAGTCCATTGATGTTAAGGGATATTAAGGGAAAATGATTGTTGCTTCCTGTTATTTTTGTTATTAGAGGTGGAATTATGTTTGTGTAACTACCTTTTTTTGGGGTGGTTGTTGGAAGATTACTTCCATGCTTCTTCTCTGTTGTAGTTTCCTTCCTTGTGTTGGCGTTTTCCATCAATTATCCTTTGAAGTGCTGGGTTTGTAGGAAGATATTGTGCAAATTTGGTTTTGTCATGGAATATCTTGGTTTCTCCATCTATAGTGATTGAGAGTTTTGCTGGGTATAGCAGTCTGGGCTGGCAGTTGTGTTCCCTTAGGGTCTGTATAATAGAAGACCAGGATCTTCTGGCTTTTATAGTCTCTGGTGAAAAGTCTGGTGTAATTCTTATTGGTCTGCCTTTATATGTTACTTGACCTTTTTCCCTTACTGCTTTTAGTATTTTTTCTTTGTTTTGTGCATTTGGTGTTTTGATTATTATGTAACGGGAGGTATTTCTTTTCTGGTCTAGTCTGTTTGGTGTTCTGTAGGCTTCTTGTATGTTTATGAGTGTCTCGTTCTTTAGGTTGTTGAAATTTTCCTCTATAATTTTGTTGAAGATATTTACTGGCCCTTTAGATTGGGAATCTTCACTCTCATCTATACCTATTATCCTTAGGTTTGGTCTCCTGATTGCATCTTGGATTTCCTGGATGTTCTGTGTTAGGAGCTTTTTGCATTTTGCATTTTCTTTGACTGTTCTGTTGAGGTTTTCCATGGTATCTTCTGTGCATGAGATTCTCTCTTCTATCTCTTGTATTCTGTTGGTGATGCTTGCATCTATGACTCCTGATCTCTTTCCTACATTTTCTATCTCCAGAGTAGTCTCCCTTTGAGATTTCTTTATTGTTTCTATTTCCAGTTTTAGATCCTGGATGGTTTTGTTCAATTCCTTCACCTGTTTGATTGTGTTTTCTTGAAATTCTTTAAAGGATTTTTGTGTTTCCTCTTTAAGGGCTTCTACCTGTTTACCTGTATTCTCTTTCAATTCTTTCAAGGATTTTTGTGTTTCCTCTTTGAGGGCTTCTACCTGTTTACCTGTGTTCTCCTGTATTTCTTTAATGGAGTTACTTATGTCCTTCTTAAAATCCTCCATCATCATCATGAGAAGTGATTTTAATTCTGAGTCCTGTTTTTCCTGTGTGATGGAGTATCCAGGGCTTGCTATGGTGGGAGAACTGGGTTCTGATGATGTCAGGTAACTTTGGTTACTGTTGCTTGTGTTCTTGCGCTTGCCTTTCACCATCTGGTTGGCTCTAGTGTTACCTGTGCTCACTGTGTCTGATGGAGTCTGTCTTTCCAGTTATCTTGCTTGTGTCAGATCTCCTCTGATTCCAGATGTCTCTGTGTTCCTGTGATCTAAGCTCCTCTGCTCTGGATGCAGTAGGTCTTTTAGGATGTCTCAGGATCAGATGTTTCCACAGGTGCAGACCTGCTAAGTGTCCTTGCTCCTCTGCTCCTTGCTCAGGGTGCAGTGGGTCCCTCTAGGATGTCTCAGGATCCGGTTTTTCACAGGAGCAGACCAGCTGCGGGTCCGCCCCAGGCCAAAGGACCAGGGTCCCTGCGCAAGGGAAGTTATAGTCCGGAGGGGCGGGCTTTGGGTGCCTGCTAGTTCCTTAAGCCCCACCTGGCTCCCAGTTGTAACTCTGGGGTTTGGGGTAGTGGGCAAGGTGTCTTACCCTCTGCTCTAGGTGCAGTGGGTCCCTCTAGGATGTCTCAGGATCCGGTGTTTCCACGGGAGCAGACCAGCTGCTGGTCCGCCCCAGGCCAAAGCAAGACTTTCTTTTCTGGTCCATACTAATTGCTATTTCATAGGCTTTTTGCATGTTTATAGGCATCTCTTTCTTCAGTTTGGAAAGTTTTCTTTCGGGATTATGTTGAAAATATTTTCTGGGTGTTCTAGTTGGGATATTCTCATTCTTCTCTTTTTCTTATTGTTAGGTTAGTTCTTTTCATGGTATCATAGACTTCCTGGATATTTTGGGTTAAGAATATTTTAGATTTAACATTTTCTTTGACTGATATATCAATTTTTTCTATTGTATCTTCTATACTTGAGGTTTTCTCTTAAATCTCCTATATTCTTTTAGTAATGCTTCCATCTGTTGTTCTTCTCATCTTCACTAGGTTTTCCATTTCCAGCATTTAATCAGTTTGAGGTTTCTTTATTGCTTCTCATTCCATTTTCAGGTTTTGTACAGTACTACTTATTTCCCTCACGAATTTAATTGTATTTTCCTGTATATCTTCAAGGGATATATTTATTTACTCTTTAAAGGACTCTATTATCTTCATAGGATTTGATTTAAGGTTTTTTACTTTTGCTTCAGTTGTGTTAGGATATGCAAGGCTTGGAATAGTAGGATAGCTGTGCTCTAAAAGTGTCATATTGCCTTGCTTTAGTTGACTATGTTTATTAAAGGGCCTTAAGCCATCTTGATATCTTTAATCTCTGGATGTTTCTGTTTTAGTAGGTACTAGAAGGGGAGTTAGCATCAATAGTCCTGGTTTTGCAAGTCTGTGGTAGGTTTTCTTGGGCTGTATGGTTGCAGAGAAGCATGTCTTAATTTTTTGGCATCCATAGATATTGTTCAGGATCTGCAGGTCTGATGAAGATGGGTTGAGACATGGCATGAGAATGGAGACTAGTCAGCACTGCTTGGCATGCCCCAGAGGACTCACCAAACAGGAAAGTCACTTGGGAAAGGGACGTTAACCTGTTTAACTCAGGATCTATGGGTCTTGTGATATGGGCAGAGAATTATGGGGAAAGTAGTTTGGAGTTCCAGTAGGGATAGCAGATTGCTCAGGAGTGAACCCTTCCATTCTTAATGTATATAATTTGATGTCCGAGAGCTAAAGTTTGTTTTTTCTTTTTATTGATTGCTTGTGCATTTAACATCATGCACCACAGTCACACTCATTTGCCCATTTTGTTCATTTCTGTCATTAAGCTTGCAACCTCACTCCAAAAATATACTATAAACAAATAAACAAACAACTTCAACAAGAGTTAACAACAGTAAAACCATAAGAAAATTCTCATCATGAAAGCTGTAGTGTATCACAGTGTTTCCCTAAAGATATCCCTCTCTCTACACATCTTCACTTGCAAATGTTTATTACAAAGAGTCATCAGCCTGGTCCTAGATATCTGGCATTTATGACAACATCAAAATGTATCTTCACTGGGATCCCTTCATGTCATTGAGATGCTGAAGCCGTGGATCAGCAAAACTCTGGCAGATCCAGTATCATCTGTGGTACTCAATACTTGTGTATTTACTATAATACTTGTATTATAAGAATTTTCTTATAATAAATGTAATACTTATACAAATATTTTCTCATTAGATGCTGAAAAAAAACATTTGATCAAATACAAAATACAAATCTTGTTCATTTTAAAATTATTGTAGAAAATAGGAATTCAAGGCCCATACCATGACATAATAAAAAGCAATATATAGATCCTTAAATGGGATGTCCAAAAGTGGTTACAGGGAACTTGTAGAGTCTACCTCCAGTAGAAAGACAGGGAATCAAGTGGAAGGATAAGGTTCCCAAAGGTTTTAGAGCAATACCTGGGTAGTTTCTCTTTATTCTCTAAGCTAATCTTGCTAACAACCAACCAAAATCTCAAGATATTTGCGTTTTATTATGGGTCTGGCTTTCCATGATTCAGATGTGTTTCCATGACCTCTCTGTGCACCTCTTGGTCATGGCTCCAACCTCTAACCCACCACTCCTTCTCTGTTTTACCCTCTAGACAAGTTCCATCCTATTATCTTTTCTCCTCAGCCATTGTGTGATAAGTTTTTATTGACAATTTGGAGAATAAATGGTCAGCATAATCATACAAACCTTAAACAAGAGATTCTTAATTTAAACATTACAATGCCATATCCTGTTTAAAACAAGATATGAGGGCAAAGAAATCAGAATATAAGTAATAAAACAAAACATTTACACACTGCATAAAAATATTATGCATACACATTCCTCTTTTTGTCCTGATAAATTTTCTTTTTCTTTCAATAATAATCTATATATAATAAGTATAATTATGAATACCATAAGGTGAGACTTACATGATCATGTCTATAGAATAAATATATGGCAATTCTATTGTCAATTCTTTCTTGAGGAGTTTGTAGTTAGGTATCTGAATTATTTTCTATCCTCTCCTGTATAACTAATATAAAAAATGTTCTTAGACTCAAATGCATTATCTATATCTAAAATGAAACCTCCTTAAATATTTATGATTTAAAGATTAATTGTGACACTATCACTATCTAGTTTTGAAAACCATTGGAAACCTGAGAAGAACAATTATAATCTATATAGAAGTAAATTTATGAGTACAATAAGGTGAGATTTACAGTATCATGTCTATATAATAAATATATGGCAAATCTATTGACAATCCTTTCTTGATAGTTTGGTATCTAAATTATTTTCTATCCTATCTTGTGTAACTAACAGAAAAAAATATTCTTAGACTTAAATGCATTGTCTAAATCTGAAAAAAAATTCTTAAATAATAACAATATAAAGATTAATTGTGGAACTATCATTATCTAGTTTTGAAAATCATGGGAAACCTCAAAAGAACAATTATTTGAATAAAGGAGCAGTATAGGTAAGCAGCTTTGAAATTACTAAAATGGCAGACATAGTTGGTTGAATGAACAATCCCAGTTAAATATCTCTATAATGTTCTATGTGCATCTATGTGGCAGAAACTTCCTGGCCAATGTATTGACAATGTAGCCTTGTCATTGGATAAGGAAGAGGAAGGCAGAGCTAGAAGTTGAGAGGAGAAAAAAACACAGAGAGAGAGGAGGAGGAAGGGAGAGGGAGAAGAGATAGCAGCAAATGCATGTGTCTCTAGCAGACTCGAGTATTTATTCATATCAAAACGTTAGATAATTGGAATAACAATTCTAATTCTGTGGGCATCTTATGTTTTGAATATTTGCTGATATATAAATCTATTTGATTAATCTTTAAACATTAAGACTCTCATTTCTAGCTGGGCGGTGGTGGCGCACGCCTTTAATCCCAGCATTTGGGAGGCAGAGGCAGGCGGATTTCTGAGTTTGAGGCCAGTCTGGTCTACAGAGTGAGTTCCAGGACAGCCAGGGCTACACAGAGAAACCCTGTCTCAAAAAAACCAAAAAAAAAAAAAAAAAAAAAACCAAAAAAAAAAAAAGACTCATTTCTACCGGGTACTGGGAATTGTAGTATGTACCTCAAGGATGACTGTTATTGTCTTTGGTTAAGCTGAGCACCATGAGGGTGGCAGAGTTGACCCAGGGGCCATTTCTAGAGCCATGGAGGCCACAGAGCTGACTTCTGGAGGAAACAGCCAAGCCAACTTCTTGTGGGTCCCAGGCTGGTGCCACTGAGCAGCTGGTGCCATCATTAATGATGGAACTTAGAGCCAGCAGCCAGATGGCTGCCATCTTTTTCAATTATCTCCAGCAACACATCTATCTTCAACTCTCTGGTCCAGTATATCTGAGAGAAATATTTGTGTAGCAGGAATTATAAAGGACTTGCTTAACTGGTCTTGACATTGCTTGGTAATCAACTTTGCCTACATACAAGTTTTATCTTTTTGGACAGCATTATGTCTACAGATGAAGTTAGGCTATTATATTTGCTCAATACCAAGCTTGCCATAATTAAAGCCATCTACAAATTGATGTCCTTCTATGTTCATCATCCTCTTAGAAGTGAATTTTGGGGACTTCCAGGAGTAAACCTGTCACATTGTCAAAAAATATATTTTAATAATGAAATAACTTTAAATGCCGTAATCTGTAGATCTGTGATTCACTACACTATTCTTTCTTCTTAAAAGAGAAGATTGTTGACATAAGCATTACAATATCATGTCCAGATTCAAAAAAGATATGAGGGAAGTGAAATCAGCATTTGGATAACATAAGTTTAACTTTTGCATAGTGCATAAAAACATTATGAATTCATTACTCTAAGGAGATTTAAATGACAGGAGGCTTGCTTTGATGTAATGCAGACTCTAAAATACCAAAGATGCCAGCCAATATAATTACACACAGGAAAAATTGCTATAACCTTTGGAACAGCAATATCCACTTGAAAAGGTGAGAGTCATGAAGCCAGCAGAGCTGCTTCACACAATTCTTACATAGCTCAACAGATTGGAATAATCACTTTCCTTTACTTCTTTTTCACTTTTTCTCTAACATTGTTCTTTTGTCTTCACATGTTGTATTCTTGGGGATGTTTTGCATTTCAATTCACTTCATATCTTTTCCTCAGGAGGTTATAATATATCTAAATGCTTTTAGGAAAATCCTAAAATGACATTTATCATGCCACAGTTTGGAAATCTTCCTTATATCTTAGAGATCATTAACCACAGATCAGTACATAGGTTGATGAGGCCATCATTACCAGAATCTTAGAGAAGTAGCTGGCATAAGCAAATTCTAAGACTAGAATTAGTGTAGGGTAAACAGACAAGTTAACAACCTCTACAATCCAAGAGATAGGTTACAGATTTAAGGTTTCTTTTTATTATAGCTCAGAGGTATCTAAAAATGTAGTTTAAAATAGAATATCATAGAGGGTACGTCACCGAAGGAAGAAAACTAATTAAATATGAAAGATTGAGAAAAATACATTTTTACTGCTTTATAGAAAAGATGATGAGATATAGTATGATAGGTACTGCTATTTGCTATTCATAAAAGACTTATTAGTATACTTTTGTCTGAAATACTTTAAAACTACACATATGGCCAGCATAAAAGCAGACTATCAAATATTGAATATGTTTGCTTTGGAGAAGACATTGTTTAGATTACTTAAAAAGGAAGTATAGGGGTAATGATGAAAATATAATCTGTTCTGTTAGTATGTTCCTATTGTTACTCAACCTGTAACCCTGGACATATAATAACAAATCAAACACATAAGCTCTATCATTTGGATAATAATTAGAATCTCCTTGTTCTGTGACTCTTGTAAAATAAAGAAGCGAACTGTTTGCTAGTTAGTCAGCCCACCAAATTTGCCTAATTGCTAGTGACACAAAGATTCTAAATTCACTTGACCATCACCTGACTCATTCTCTCCCATCTCTGACACTATATCTCCTCTGAAGCTATCCTGATAGAAACAACCCTAAGAAACTCTGCTAGGGAAGACCCCAGTAGGAATGCTCTCTTTACATCCTTGATGAAGAAATTAAAATATTCCACAATAAATTAAAATTTCAACAATATCTATCTAAAAATTCAGCCCCACAGAAGATGATAGAGAAAAAGTCATAATAAGGGTGTTAACAACACTCATCAAAAATTACAGCAAACAAATAATCTCATACAAGTAAAACCAAATGAACAAACACACACACACACACACACACACACACACACACACACTCCAATAATTTCAATAATAATAATGTCAGATATTAGTGCCTGCTGATCGGATGGATCCCAAGCTTTGCAGGTCACTGATGGGCCTTTCTTTTAGTGTCTGCTCAATTTTGTCCTTGCACTATTTTAGACAGGATCATTTCTGGGCCAAAAATTTTGCATGTAGATTGGTGTCCCCATCCCTCCAGTGAGAACACTGCACAACTACTTAAGGTGATCTCTTCAGGTTCCATCAACCCACATTGCACATTTCAGCTAAGGTCAATCAAGGAGTTCT
Source organism: Mastomys natalensis (assembly GCA_021653895.1). Classification (NCBI taxonomy): domain Eukaryota; kingdom Metazoa; phylum Chordata; class Mammalia; order Rodentia; family Muridae; genus Mastomys; species Mastomys natalensis. The sequence continues at coordinate 552,117 of JAJTUV010000295.1, read as the reverse complement.
ATGCGTCTTTTATATCCCAGGTCTCTGGGAATTTGAAGAATCTGTTCCCCAAACCCTTGAGCTGAAAGTTTCCATTCATCCTCTTGGTCTTCTAGGCTTCTCTTGAGTCTCCTCCATGCCTGATCCTACCCCCATTTTACCATTCCCCTCCCCTCTTCCACCCAGGTTGCTCAATTTCTCTACATTTTGTGATTGTGTTGTTTCCACATCTAGGTGCAATTGAAGCATCCTCAATTTGAATTTTTTTCTTATTTAAAATTTTAGGATATGTAGGATGTATTGTGTGCCTTCTGTATTCCATTGTGTAAATGATCAAACATTTTATGTATCCATTCTTCAGTTGAGGGACATCTGTGTTTTTTCCTGCTTCTGGCTATTACAAATAAGGCTGCTATGAATATACTTGAGCATGTGTCCTTGTGATATGGTGAAGTATGTTTTCAGTATATGTATGCCCAGTAATGGTATAGCTGGGTCTTCAGGTAGATCTAATTCCAATTTTCTAAGGAACCTCCAGATTGATTTCTAGAGTGATTGTATGAGTGTGCAATCCCAACAGGAATATGAGTGTCCCTCTCTCTCCACATCATTTATACCATCTGCTTTGCCTGAGATTTTGATCTTAGCCATTCAGATTTGTGCAAGGTGGAATAACAGTGTCTTTTGCATTTGCATTTCCTTTATAACTAAGGATTTTGAACATTTCGTTAAGTGCATAATAGTCATTGTAACAAAAGCAATCTACAAACAGATTCAATCCAACCCTCATTAAAATTCCAACTCAATTCTTCACAGAACTGGGAAGAGCAATTTGTGGGAAAAGGGGCCACAGCGAAGGAGTCCTGGAGGTTTCCAGGCGGTGGGTCCCACATATGGGAGAAAGGTCTGGAGTTCAAAAGGCTGGAAGCTTTGGAGATGGCAGGCTCCAATGATATGAGGAAGTCCTTGGTTCCAAAAGGGTTTATTTTCATGGTGGGTGGTGGTTGGATCTGGATGTACCCCCTGAATCTCAGGGCACACCTGAGTTAAATAGGGAGGGAGAAAGGGGAAGGTTCTGGGGAAGGTTTAATTGGCTCCGCCCTCTGGCCTTCATTAGTATGTAAATCTCTCTAGAGCCTGAGGCTTATACTCACACCCTCTACCTGTGCACTTTGGGAGGGGCTGTAATGGCCTACAGGACTGAACAATGTAGGTCCATGGAGATTAGACTGCTTGTCAGGACCCTGGGTTCTGGGGATGTGGCCTAACTCCTGTCATTTCTCCCTTGGAGTTTCGCGGTTCCAGGCCCATGCCCAGGCAAGAATAAAGATACCCTTACTCAGTCCCACAGCAATTCTCAACTTCAACTTCATATGGAAAAGAATAATGGAATACCAAAACCAACTCTCAATATTAAAAGAACTTCTGGAGGAATCACCATCCCTGACCACAAGCTGTACTACAGAACATTACTGATAAAAACTGCACAGTTTTGATTGGTACAGAGACAGATAGATCAATCAATGGGATACAACTGAAGATCAGAAATTAACCCACACATCTATGGAAACTTGATCTTTGACAAGGAAGCCAAAGCCATAAAAAGAAAAAGAGAGAGATAGAGATAGATGATAGATAGATAGATAGATATAGATAGATAGATAGAATGAGAATCAAATAAATTGCTTTCCTCTAACTAGCAGTCTGCGTGTAAATAATGCAAATTGATCTGTATTTATCACCTTGTATAAGTGTTAAGTACAATTAGATCAAGGACCTCCACATAAAACCAGATACACTGATGCTAACAGAAGAGAAGTTGAAAAAGAGCCTCAAACACATTGGCACATAGGAAAATTATTCTTAACGATCACCAATGGCTCAGGCTCTAAGATTAACAATTGGCAAATGTGACTGAAAATCTTCTGTAAAGCACAAGAAATTCTCAATAAGACAAAACAGCAACATAAAGATTGGGAAAAGATTGTCACTAACTCCCTATTTGATAGAAGGTTAATATCCAAAATTTAAAAAGCACTCAAGAAGTTAGCCTCTAGAAAACTAAATAACCAAACTAAAACAAACAAACAAACAAACAAACAAAAAGAATGGGCTACAGAGATAAACAGAGAAATCTCAATTGAGGCATCTCGAAAGCCTCAAAAGCACTTAAAGAAATGGGTGAAACATTCAATAAAAATGTATTAGGTCCATTGGAATCATAATGTTTGTTAGTTTCCTTACTTCTCTATTTATTTATTTTTCTGGATTAACTCTCAGTGGATGAATGAGAGGTATTGAAGCCTCCCAATATTAATGTGTGCTGTTCAGTATGCAATTTAAGCTTCAGCATTTTCCTATTACAAATGTGGGATCCATTTCATTTGGAACATAGATGTTCAGAACTGAGATACCATCTTGGTAGATTTCCTTGTGATGAATATGAAGTATATTTCTCTATCTTTTTTGATTAATTTTTTGAAAGTCTATTTTGTTAACTAATAGAATGGATACTCCATCTTTGTTTTTGCGGGTGTAATGGGAAAGAAGAGGAGATTGGGTTTGGGATGTAATGTGAATAAATAAATTATTGAGAAAACACATACGATTTCAAATGATTCCATAGCCTATAGGCCAAAACAAATTATATGTTCATATTATTTGACTTTTAAATTCCTTTAACACAAGGATACAAAATTATTTTTAAATCTCCTTTGTTCCTATGTTTACTATTCCAGACACCAGGAAATATAAGAGGTTCCCAAGACCCAGTGGGGATGACTTTAAAAGAAATTCCAAAGAGTGTGGAGATGGAATCACCACCAGTAGAGAGACATGGCTCCCAGCTGAAAGATGGTGCCACCTACCCATTTTCAAAATTTTTGACCCAGAATTGATCCTGTCTAAAGAAAATTCAGGGACAAAATGGAGTAGAGATTGCCGGAAAAGCCATGCAGTGATTGCCCCAACTTGAGATACATTGCATGCTCAGGCATCAAACTTGAAACTGTTGCTGATGCCATATTTTGCTTGCAGATTGGAGACAGATATGGCTGTTCTCTGAGAGACTCTATGAGCAACTCACTGAGGCAGATGCAGTTAATATAGCCTACCATTGGACTAAGCTCAGGGCCAGAAAGGAGGATAACATTTGAAATGTAAATAAATAAAATAATTTAAAATGAATATTTTACCCAAACATAAAAGAATATACCTTACTTTCAGACTCATTATCTAATCAATAAGTTTAAATGATATTACCAACAGCAAACAAGGAACCTCAAGGCACTCAGAAACTTCAAAGTAACTATGTATCTACACAACAACTAAAAGTGAAAAAAAAGCAAAAAAGCACAGATCCTACCCAGTTCCACTTGATTAAATGAACTCAACAAACCACATGCACAGGATACAATTCCATGTTCCAAATCATCCAGGACATTGCAGAACAATATCGCAGAAAGACTACCATAGTCCAGAGAGTGCAGAAACCGTACACAGAGGAACACCAAGTAGAGACGCAAGACCAGTAAAACAATAAAACCAAAGCAAAGCAGAATAAACAGTTCAACCAAGTACTCATGGAACCCCAACCAACACAGTGAAGCAAAGCAACTTAAAACAATCGAAAGAACTGATTAGAGGACATTTATTGGAACATAATAAACCCTTAAAGGAATACAGATAACACGTATGAAAGATTGAAGGCGAAGAAACAGTAAATGTAGAATCCTTTAAAATTACAAAAAAATTAATCCAATAAAATAAAATTACAACAAACCAGTAAGGACTGAAAAAACCAAAGAAACTTAAAAAATTAAAGGAAACAAAACTTGATAGAAACATGTGGAAGAATGAGGAAGAGATGAGTCATAGACAGCACCACTAAGAAAATATAAAAGATAGAAAAGAGAATATCAAATGTAAAGAACCATAGAAAACATTGACACAATAGTCAAACTGCAAAATTTGAAAAGCTCCTAATCCAAAATATCCACGAAATCCAGGACACAATGAGAAAACCAAACCAAAGGATAATAAATATAGAAGAACGTGAAGTTTCCCAACTTAAAGGGCAGTAAATATCTTCAACAAAATTATAGAAGAAAAGTTCCCTAACCTAAAAAAAGAGATGCCCTTGAGTATATAAGAAGCCTAGAAAACCCCTAATAGACTGGATCAGAAAAAAATTTCTCCCGTCACATAATGATCAAAATACCAAATGCACAAAACAACAAAAAGTATTTAAAACTGTAAGGGAAACAGGTAGCATAACATATAAAGACAGATCTTTCAGAATTATACCAGACTTCTTACCAGAGACTATGAAAGCTAGAAGATTCTGGGCAGATGTCAAACAGACCCTAAGAGAACACAAATGCCAGACCAGGCTACTATGCCCAGTAAAACTCTCAACTACCATAGATGGAGAAACCAAGATTCTAAGACAAAACCAAATTTACACAGTATCTTTCCACAAATCCAGCCCTACAAAGGATAATAGATGAAAAATGTCAAAACACAGAGAGAAACTACAACCTAGAAAAAGCAAGAAAGTAATCTCTTTTTCAACAAATCCAAAAGAATATATAGCCATTCAAACACAAAAATAACATCAAAAATAGCAGGAATCAACAATCACTACTCCTTAATATCTCTTAACATCACTGGACTCAATTCCTCAATATAAAGCTATACACTGCCACACTGGATACATAAACAGGTCTGTTGTGGATAGCCTCGGCCTTGTATTTTGATCCTAGTTCCACCCTCCTGGGAGGGGCTGCAGAGAGGATTGAATCTGTACACAGGTGATGTGTTAAACCTTCTGTCCAATTAAGACCTGTAAAATAAAGGCTTGAGCCAGAGATTGGGCAGTAGAAGGGGAGGCGGAGAAAAAGGCTTAGGGGAGGAGAGAATGAGAGGAATTCGATATAAAAGGAGGGAGAAGCAAGAGGAAGGGGAAGCAGGAGGAAGTCGAAGCAGAAGGAAGCTGGCAATAGGAGCTGCACAAGCATGCAGCCTGGAAAAACCGCAAGTTATAAGGGATTTCATAACCGGGGATTAGAGTAGTGTAGTGGTAAACCTGCCCAATCTAGGCATGCAATTTATACCATAATTATTAAGTTGTGTCTTCCTTTACTGGTCTCATTCTGGTAGGAGATCTTACAGCAGCAAATTTGCGGTTTAAATAATTTCTTCTGCTACAAATTGGCGCTCAACTAATTGCTTAGAACTCAACTAACCTGAGATAAAAGTTCATTGCCCCTCAACCCCTGAATAGGGTTCAGGCAGCCTTTTAGGCTACACTATCGTGTATTGAAAGCTGAGTGGGTCTGAGAGGCATACAAAGAGCCACAGAGAGGCTCCCTCTCCCAACCCCCAGACAGAGAGCTAAGGCCAGGGTCAGGAGCAGCACCTGAGCCTGCAGCTCGGCTTGATCCAAGCTGTAACAACTGCAAGAAGGGACGGTGATCCTAGAACACAGCTGCCTGGGAGGTCATTTTCAGGCAGAAACAGTGAACTGAAGGCTCTGGGTCAGGTGATTCTTTGATATAAAAAAGATATCCAACCTTTTGATACTTAAAGATGAGAAACGCAATAAATATCTTTTGGGCTTTATGTGATGATACTTTGAGTGGTTTGACAGGAATCAATCTAGGGAAAATAGACACCTTATTAATTATCAGTATTGCAATTCTCTTGATTTACTATGTCTTCTCAAAAGAGAGAATCCTAGATAAAAAATTCCTTGCCTTAGAAAAAAGATTACAAGTAACACTAGAACTAAAGGTTCAGGATTTAATTAGTCAAAATAAGCAACAGCAAGATTTGGAGACGAGGTCTAGAAAATAATTTACTAAATCTAGCAAATCAAAATAAGGCACATGCTGTAATATTTCAACTACAACATAAAGAGAAGCTAAGACTATGGAAGCAGGGCTTAGAACAGAAGATACAGGAAATTGTAGAGCAGCATGAACATCAGAAAGAGAAACTTACATCTTGGCAACAGGTCTTAGAGGAAACGGTAGAATTGAAGACACAAGAAATTATAGATAAGAATAAGAGACAGAAAGATGAAAATGAATGTGAGAGACAGGAGCTTGAAAAGATGATAGAACAGAGGATGCAGCAGCTCACTGATCAGATTGAGCAGCAGAGAAAAAATAATGAGGAATGGAAGCAAGACTTGGAGAATAACCTTTTAAAATTAATCAATCAAAATAAAATGGATGCCAAACTATCAGAATTACAATATGAGGAAAAATTCAAAATATTGAGGCAGAGTCTTGAACAGAGACTATAGGAACTCAAGGAACAGGAAGAGCAACAAAAGGAGAGATATAAAGAGTGGACACAGACCTTAATGGAGTAATTTAAAATTTCAGTTAAGGAAAATACTCAGGTAGAGACAGAAGAAACTAGAGAAAATCAATCAAGGGTTATTAGAAAACAAACTTTAGTCTATCTGGTTAATATACAACAAAGACCTCCAGATGTTGATAATCCACAGGGTTATGAGGAATTTGAATGGCAACCCGTGGATGTGTTAGATCTGAGAAAATTTAAGGAAAGTGTCACTAATTTTGGAATGCACTCGCCATTTGCAAAACAACTCCTGACTTCTTGGGCTATTAAAAATAGAATAATCCCCAAGACTGGAAAGATATGCCAAGAGCAATACTAGAACCTGCTGCAAATTTACAGTGGGTTGCATGGTGGAGAGATGAGACGAGGGAGATAGCACAGCAAAATAGAGCCAGGGGAAGAGAGATTTCCATAGACCAACTGCTTGGTGAAGGTCACTTTGCTGAGGTAGAGGTGCAGGCTGTATATGATGAAGAAACTCTGGCATTGTCTCAATTGTCAGCCTTAAAGACCTGGGACAAAGTTACAGAATCAGGGAAAAGACTTGAAACATTTACTCAAGTCATACAAGGTCCAAAAGAAACCTTCCCTGACTGTTTACAAAGGCTAACCTCAGCTGTTGAAAGGAGTGTATCAGATTCTGTAGCAAGAAAGGTGATAATTGAATCTTTAGCCTTTGAAAATGCAACTGCTGAATTCAAGGAAGTAATCAGACCACTCAGGGCAAGGTCAGCATCAATATTTCTTTTGAAGTTACCAAGGTATGTTTTGTAATACATCAAAACTCAAGAGTATATGGAAGCATGTTGTAAGGCTAAATCGTTATTCTTAACTTTATTCAATCTATTCTGCGAAGTTGAAGAACTAAACATTAAAGTCTTTCTTAGAATGTCTACTGTATTTATACAATGCCCAACTAGTTCTCTTTATGTCTTATTATCTCTCACAGCATCTTACCATGTCTGTATTTCACTAATAGTTACTTCTATCATAACAATCTTTAAGGAAACCGTGAGTTTCTTTAAAAGAATTGGCTCTTTTAAATCATGAATTAAGAAAAGATTCGTCAGCTCTCCATAAGTTGTAGATTATCTACTACTATACACATGGAATAATCTATGATAAACCTATGTCTTGTCTAGGATAACGTCACAATAAACTTTTAGAATATTTGAGATCAAGAAACTTGTTAATGATACTATGGTTTCACTCCACACTGTAGTTTTTAACCTTACATTTGCTTTTAAAATATGACCTAAAATAGTACCAACTTTTAAAAGTTTTCTTTGATTATCATTCCTTTGTTCCCTTTTAGTACTATTATCAGCTTCTAGGTTTCAGGACAGTCAAACTGTTACAGAGAAACCCTGTCTCAAAAAAAACAACAAATAAATAAAAGTAGGCCTGGTGGTTGGGACACAGGCTTATAATTCCAGTACTCAGGAGGCAGAGGCAGATTTCTGACCTTGGTCTACAAGAGTGAGTTCCAAGATGCCAGGGCTACCCCCTGTCTCACAAAAAGACAACAGTTTGAAAAAACAAAACAGTTTGAAACATTTATCAAACATTTTTTTCACCTTGGCTTTGATACCACCACTCCCAAAATTAGAACAGAAAGCAAGGATCAAAATAAAGGTTCTTAGTGAAATTAAACTTTGTAAATAGGATTTACTCAGAGTAAGCCTGTACTTCATTTGTTTCATCAAATAAATTCTTTTTTTGTTGCTGTTTAAAATACCACAGACATTTTAAAAGGTAGTTGTGTACATTGTCTCATCATTTCATTTTTGTTGGTCTCTATTTTCTAGGCCTTTGGAAATCTATTTAATGTATAATAAACTGGGCAGCAGAATTACATAAAACAATGTCTGTAAATGTTGAATACCACAATAGAAAGTAATTCTAAGTTTTGAGAGTTGGTATGACGAGGAAATAAATAACTTTCATACAAAAAAAAAAAAAAAAACAATCAAGTAGTAGGATTTTAACTTTTCGATATCATAATTGATCATCTAAAATATCTAACCTTAAGAATTCCTGCTTTTGGGTGGGGCAGACAACATGCTGTTTGCTACTGTGAAGACACCATATCCTGAGACATCCTAGTGGAGCCACTGCACTCAGAGCATGAGGTAAGAATCCCCTCAAATACCCTATGCATTAGAGTTACATTTGGGAGCCTGGGATACTCAAGACCTATCAGCCAACCAAACACTGCCCCTCAGGAATACTACTCCCCTTCTGCCCCTCGCTTGGTCTTTTGGTTGGGGCAGACACCTAGCTGGTCTGCTCCTGTGAAGACACCTTATCCTGAGCCATTCTAGAGGAGCCACTCAACTTAGAGCAGCAGGATTTCAGGATCCCAGAGGAGGACAGAGTCCCAGGAATTCTTCCACCCAGGACCTCAGGATCACAGGGTCACAGAGACAACCGGATTGTGAGGAGTTCTGACGCAAGCAAGGTAACTGGAAAGACAGTGAATGCAGGTAGCAGTAGAGTTAACCAGATGGCTAAAGGCAAGTGAAAGAACATAATCAATAGAAACCAAAGTTACTTGGCATCATCAGAATACAGTTCTTTCAGAATAGCAAGTCCTGGACTTCACAACACACCTGAAAAGCAGGATTTAGAATTAAAATCACTTCTCATGATGATGATAGAGGACTTTAAGAAGGACATAAATAACTCCCTTAATGAAGTATAGGAGAACACTGGTAATCAGGTAGAAGACCTTAAAGAGAATACACAAAAATCCCTCAAATAACTACAATAAAACACAACCAAACAGGTGAAGGAATTAAACAAAACCATCCAGAATCTAAAAGGGGAAGTAGAAACAATAATGAAATCTCAAAGGAAGACTACCCTGGAGATAGAAAACCTAGGAAAGATATCAGGAGTCATAGATTCAAGCATCACCAACAGAATACAAGAGATAGAAGAGAGAATATCATATGCAGAAGATACTATGGAAAACAACACAACTGTCAAAGAAAATGCAAAATGCAAAAAGCTCCTAACCCAAATCATCCAGGAAATTCCGGACACATTGAGAAGACTAAACCTAAGGATAATAGGTATAGATGAGAGTGAATATTCTCAACTTAAAGGGCCAATCAATATCTTCAACAAAATTATAGAGGAATACTTCTCTGGGTCTTCAGTTCTATTCCATTGATCTTACTTCCAGCCTCTGTACCAATACCATGCAGTTTTTATCATTATTCCTCTGTAATACAGCTTGAGGTCAGGGATGGTGATTCCTCCACAAGTTCTTTTACTATTGAGAACAGTTTTCACTCTCCTGAGTTTTTTGTATTCCAAGTAAATTTGAGAATTTCTCTTTCTAATTCTGTGAACAATTGAGTTGGAATTTTGATGGGGATTGCATTGAATCTGTAGATTGCTTTTGGCAAGATGGCCATTTTTACTATTAACCTGCCAATCCATGAGCATGGGAGATCTTTCCATCTTCGGAGATCTTCTTGGATTTCATTCTTCAGAGACTTGAAGATCTTGTCATACAGAACTTTCACTTGCTTGATTATATTCACATCAAAGTATTTTATATTATTTGTGACTATTGTGAAGGGTGTCATTTCCCTAATTTCTTTTTCAGTCTGTTTATTTTTCACATAGAGGAAGGCTACTGATTTGTTTGAGTTAGTTTTATAACCAGCCACTTTGCTGAAGTTCTTTATCAGGTTTAGGAGTTCTCTGATGGAAGTGTTGGGGTCACTTAAGTATATTATCATATCATCTGCAAATAGTGATATTTTGATTTCTTCCTTTCATATTTGTATCCCTTTGACTTCTTTTTGTTGTCTAACTGCTCTAGCTAGGATTTCCAATTCTATATTAAATAGGTAGGAAGATAGTGGGCAGCCTTGTCTAGTACCTGATCTTAGTGGGATTGCTTCAAGTTTCTTTCAATTTGATGTTGGCTACTGATTTGCTGTATATTTCTTGTACTATGTTTACGTATGGGCCTTGAATTCCTGATCTTTTCAAGACTTTTATCATGAAGGGATGTTGAATTTTGTCAAATGCTTTCTCAGCATCTAGTGAGATGATCATGTGGTTTTGTTCTTTGAGTTAGTTTATATAGTGGATTACATTGATGGATTTCTGAATATTGAACCATCCCTGCATTCCTGGGATAAAGCCTACTTGATCATGATGGATGATTGTTTTGATGTGTTCTTGGATTCAGTTTGCTAGAATTTTATTGAATATTTTTGCATCAATATTCATAAGGGGGATTGGTCTGAAGTTCTCTTTCTTTGTTGGGTCTTTGTGAGGTTTGGGTATGATTGTGAGTGTAGATTCCTAGAACAAATTGGGTAGTGTTCCTTCTGTTTCTATTGTGTGGAATAGTTTGAAGAGAATTGGTATTAGATCTTCCTTGAAGGTCTGATAGAATTCTGCACTAAAACCATCATCTGGACCTGGGCGTTTTGTTTTGTTTTGTTTTGGTGGGGAGACTTTTAATGACTGCTGCTGTTTCCTTAGGGTTTATGGGACTGTTTAGATGGTTTATTTGCTCCTGATTTAACTTTGATACCTGGTATCTCTCTAGAAAATTGTCCATTTCATCCAGGTTTTCCAGTTTTGGTGAGTATACGCCTTTGTAGTAGGATCTGATGATTTATTTTAATTTCCTTGGTTTGTGATGTTATGTCTCCCTTTTCAGTTCTGATTTTACTAATTTGGATACTGACTCTGTGCCCTCTGGTTAATCTGGCTAACGGTTTATCTATGTTATTGATTTTCTCAAAGAACCAGCTCCGGTTTTGTTTATATTTTGTATAGTTCTTTCTGTTTCTATTTGGCTGATTTCAGCCCTGAGTTTGATTATTTCCTACCACCTACACTTCTTGGGTTATTTGCTTCTTACTGTTCTAGAGCTTTCAGGTGTGCTGTCAAGTTGTTAGTGTATGCTCTTGTCAGTTTCTTTTTGTAGGCACTTAGATCTATGATTTTTCTTCTTTGCACTGCTTTCATGGAATCCCATAAGTTTTGGTATGATGTGACCTCATTTTCATTAAATTCTAAAACGTCTTTTATTTATTTCTTTATTTCTTCCTTGACTAAGTCATCATTGACTAGAGCATTGTTCAGTTTCCACATGTATTTGGCCTTTCCATTGTTTTTTGTCATTATTAAAGATAAGCCTTAGTCTGTGGTGATCTGGTAGGATATAAGGTATTATTCCTTTTTTAAAAAATCTGTTTTCAATTTTATTTATAATTTCTTTTTTTCTTTTTTCTTTATTACAGTTGTTGTTTTATTTTATTTTCATTTATTATTTTACATTTTATTGGATATTTTATTTATTTACATTTCTGATGTCATCACATTTCCCCATCCCTCCAGAAACCCCTCTCTCGTATCTCCCCCTCCTTTTGGCTTTTATATCATTTTAATTACATTAAAGTATTAAGGTCATTTCTAGGTTTAGAAACTAGCAATACAATAAATGCAAATATTCTCTCTCCTTTTTTTCACATTATAATGTGACATGATGATGAATTTTGTCTGCCTTTTCTGAGGTTTCTTTGGTATATAATCAGTGCACAACAGGATACATAAACATGCCATCAGGAGAGAGGGTAAACAGACAAATTTCAAGTTTCCTTCTTCCAAGATACTTTGTTATTTTTTTTTTAACCTTCCACAGATAGAAATGGGTCAGATTTAGATGAAATAGGCTCTGTTTCAAAAAAAAATATGTTCAAGAAACTTCTTTACAAGGTGCCCAGCAGTTTGTGTTTTAGTTGATTCTACATGCTGTTAAGTTAATAACAAAGATTAGCTATGGAATATGCAGAGCCAACCGTTGGATAAATATTCCAAGAGATTTAATACCCTTTTTTTCTTAGTAACTTTTTATTCAATGTTAATCAAAGGTTTTATAATTTTGGTAATGCTCAATAAAAAGACACCCATACAATCAGAAGTGTCCTGAAAAGGATACAGTTGCAGTATATTTGACTGATTATATCTGCCAAGATAAAGTAATCAGCCCGTAATAATTTTGTATCACTAGGTCTGTCAGATGATCCTGGGTCAGAAGGCTGAAGATTGGATGCTCCAATGTTTTGTAGTATAGGGACTGTCCAGGTGTTCAGCCGTCTCTATAAATTGTCTAAGTTCTAGAAGCTATGCTTGTGCTTTCCATAATTTCAGTTAATTCAATCATTCTGGATTTCTAACAGGGTTGAAGACTTATAGTCTCATAGCCAATGCCAGCTATTTATTTTGAGAGAAAAGATTTGAGAGGATGGTTTTCAGCTGACATTCATTCTAAAGCCAAGAAAAAAGACAGGTTCAAAAGTAAGTCTTTTGGTTAGGAGAGATGACAGAGGTTCTGTTTAGTCAACAAAATGATGGACTGGATATTAGATCTATCTTGTACCTTACTGATACAAATTGGTATAGTTATGCTCTAATTGTATTTTTCATCATTAAGACTATTATGAATTTCCCTTCTGCACAGCAAAGAACCAAGGCCTTCTCCACCTGCACTTCTCACATGATTGTTGTCTCCATTACGTATGGAAGTTGCATCCTCATGTATATCAAACCATCTGCAAGGGAGAGAGTGACTGTGTCTAAAGGTGTCGCTTTGCTGTATACTTCAATAGCCCCTCTCCTGAAACCCTTCATTTATACACTAAGAAACCAGCAGGTCAAAGAAGTCTTCTGGGACGTATTACAAAAGACGTTGGACTTTTCAAAACACAAAGCTTAAAATTGTTTTCAAAACACAAAGTTTAAAACAAATGGATAACTTTTTGTGAAATTTCAAAAAGAAAAAATCCTTCAGGAGAACATAATCAAGCTGAGGTTAAAAAAAAAAACATACAAATATATCAGCAATTATTTTAAAAGAGATGTGAATTTGAAAGAGAGCAAGGACAGGTATATCCTTGGAAGTAGGAAAAGGAGGAGAGAAATGCAGTTATAAACCATACATTTAAAATGAAACTCTAGTTCATCTATTTTTATGATTATTTTCCATGTCAGGAGTTATTTCATATACAGAATGTTTTTCTGAAGAACCCTGTAACTCTGTTCTACTTACATTCTACTTTCACATGACAGGTTGCACTTTGCAATAATTAACTTCCTCCAATTCCTTTGTAAAAGTACCTCTATGGGTATATGTTATTGCTTATTATATACCCATTTCCAGAAATCATTACATTGAATAAAATAAACTTTGTAGAGTGAAAAAAAAAAAGAACAGGTTTTTTTAAATTTTATTTTAATAGGAAGGGTGACATGTAGGAGCAGCTAAAGTGGGAGGAGTAAGGAGAGGAAGAGGAGGAGTAAGAAGAGGAAGAGGAGAAGGAGAGGACGAGCTAGGAGATGAGAGGGGGGTGGGGAGAGAGGGAGAAAGGAACATGGAGGCAGATGAAAGGATTATTTGTATCAATCTTTTTGTATATATTGAGTGCTGTTTTGTGACGAATTATATGGTCTATTTTTGGAGAAGGTATCATGAGGTGCTGAGAAAGAGGTATATTCTTTTATTTTAGGATGAAATGTGTTTATAGATATGTGTTAAATCCATTTGGTTCATAACTTCTGTTAATTTTATTGTGTCTCTCTTAAGTTTCTATTTCCATGATCTGTCCATTGCTGAGAGTGTGGTGTTGAAATCCCCCACTATTATTGTGTGAGGTGCAATGTGTGCATTGAGCTTTAGTAAAGTTTCTGTTATGTATGTGGGTACCCTTGCATTTGGAGCATACTTGTTCAGAACTGAGAGTTAATCTTGTTAGATTTTTCCTTTGATGAGTATGAAGTGTCCTTTCTTAATCTTTTTTATTAATTTTGGTTGAAAGTTGATTTTATTTGATATTTGGATGGCTACTCCAGCTTGTTTCTTGGGACCATTTGCTTAGAAAATTGTTTTCCAACTTTTTACTCTGAGGTAGTGTCTGTCATTGTCACTGAGGTGCATTTCCTGTATGCAGCAAAATTCTGGTCCTGTTTATGTATCCAGTCTGATAGCCTACGTCTAAGACTACTCTAATCTATACCTATTGTCCTTAGGTTTGGTCTTCTCATTGTGTCCTAGATTTCCTGTATGTTTTGGGTTAGGAGGTTTTGCAATTTGCATGTTCTTTGACAGTTGTGTCAATGTTTTCCATGGTATCTTCTGCACATGAGATTCTCTGTTCTATCTCGTACATTCTGTTGATGATACTTGTGTCTATGACTCCTGATTTCTTTCCTAGGTTCTCAATCTCCAGAGTAGTCTCCCTTTGAAATTTTTTTATTGTTTCTACTTCCATTTTTAGATCCTGGATGGTTTTGTTTAATTCCTTCACCTGTTTGGTTGTGTTTTCTTGCAGTTCTTTAAGGGATTTTTTTGTATTCTCTTTAAGGTCTTCTACCTGTTTACCTGTGTTCTCTTGTATTTCCTTAAGGCAGTTATTTTTGTCCATCATGAGAAGTGATTTTAAATCTGAATCCTGCTTTTCAAGTGAAATGGGATGTCCAGGGCTCACTATGGTTGGAGAATTGTATTCTGGTGATGCCAAGTAACTTTGGTTTTTGTTGTTTATGTTCCTGTGCTTGCCTTTCGCCATCTGGTTATCTCTAGTGCTACCTGCAATCACTTTCTCTGACTGGATCCTGTGTCTCCTGTTATTTTGCTGGTGTCAGAACTCCTCGAATCCAGCTGTCTCTGGTCTGTATCCTGTGATCCTGTGATCCTGTGATCCTGTGATCCTGTGATCCTGTGATCCTGTGATCCTGTGATCCTGGAATCCTGAGCTCCTGAGCTCCTGAGCTCCTGAGCTCCTGGGTGGAAGTGTTCCCTGGACTCAGACTACTCTGAGATTCTAAAATCCTGTTGCTCTGTGTACAGTGTTTCCTCCCTCCTCTGAGTACAGTGGTTCCTCTGCTGCTCTGAGTGCAGTGGTTCCTCTAATGTGGGTCAGGATATGGTGTCTTCATGGGAGCAGACCAGCTAGGACTCTGTCCAAGCAAAAAGGACCAAGTGAGGAGTGGAAGTGGCATCACATTTGAGAAGGTGGGGTTTGGGTGGGTGAGGGTCTTGAGTGCCCCAGGCTCCCAGCTGCAACTCTGAAGTGTAGGGTTGTATGGAAGGGTTCCTACCTGCTGCTCTGAGTAGTGTGATTCCTCTAGGATGGGCCAGGATAAGGTGTCTTCATGGGAGCAGACCAGCTTGGAGTCTGCCCCAGCAAAAGGCAAACACTATGAATTTAACACTATCAAATAACTTATTCCTAGTTTCCACAAAAAACTTTTGCCACATTTCAACTCATTCTTTTCCAAACTTCTTGGCTTTGGTTTTTGGAAAGTCACTATTTTCAATTAGTGATGCCAAACTTTGAATGAGTTTAGGCCCATTTACTAGAAAGGAGGATCCTACCATTAACAACATACTTAAAATGGAATGAGTTTTCCTCTCACAGACATTCTTTACTGCCAATAGCTCATAGTATGCCTGAGGGTCACAAAGAAGATCTCCTGAGTGTATGCTAGGATTAGCACTTTTCGTCTTTTATAGATTTTGTTTAGTAATCAGAACTTCAAGTATAGTATCATATTATAAAGATAGAATTACACAGCTCTCCTTAGTCCCTGGCTCTTAATTACTTTTTCATCCAATTCAACGAATTTACCTAAATCTTGAAGGTGTGGGGATTTGTTAGCTATTCTATTTTAGTTGGATCACCTAGTCTGTAACTCTCAGTACAATAAGCCATTTTGCATTTCTCAATTGACTTCTGTGTATCATATTAATGAGTTTTTGTGACTAAGTTTGATAGAAACCTAGATCTCAGATACAAACATAAATACTTTAAAAGGCATATGGTACTTATGACTCACGGCAAAATAACAAAACACTGTTATATTATGGCTCCTTTGACTTTGAGACATCAACTTACTGCAATGTTCTCCCAGTGAAGACAGAGAAAGTGCCAAGACAAGGAAAGAAGTCGCACAGGTAAGTAACAGAGTCAGAGGAAGTCCCTGCTCCAGGTACTTGCAGACATCCATGCTGCACTTCTGCTACATTTGTACAGGCACCTTAGCTCCAGCACATGTATGATCATTGGTTGGATAGTTCATCTCTGGGAGCTCCCAAAGGACCTGGTTTGTTGTCTCTTTTTGGACTTTTTCTGGAGGCCATGAGTCATTTGGGTCTCTCAGTTCTTCCCACAATTTTTCAGAGGACACCCAGAGCTATGTCCAGTGTTTACCTATGGTTATATGTTCCTGTTTCTGTCAGTCACAGAGTGGAGCATCTTAGAGAATAATTATGCTTTGTTTCTGGCTGCACATATAATAGAATATTATATTAAGTATATTGTACTATAATTATATTATATTAGATTAAGTATTTTTAGGGATAAATCTTATGGGGGCCCAGTCACTGATTAGTTACTGCCTCAATCTCTGCTACATCATTGTTCCTGCACTTAAATGTGGTATAAAGACACACTATGGGTTGAAGGTATAGAGGTTGCTGTCCATTAGGCTCCAAATCCCACACTGCCAGGAGTTTCAGCTAGAATCACCCTCCTAGACTCCTTGGAGCCTCCCCCATCCCTGATATCTGACACATCATTGAGATGCCTCCTTCCCTCCTACTGCCAAGTTTTGTTTACTGTCCTGTACCTCCTTCCCTATCTGTCCCTACACCTGAGCCACTAATCCCCACTGCAATCCCTTTCTCACCCAGTTCCCTTCCTCCATCCACATTCAACGATTATTCTATTTCTTAGTCTGAGTGAGATTCAAGCATCCTCCTTTGAGCATTCCTTGTTATTCATATCCTCTAAAGTCCTGTGATACCACCTCACATTAAAAATTATTTAAGTATGTTTTATAGATTTCCTTGTATTTCTAAATCTATGTAATACGTTATCCTTACTAAATGTTATCTATATATAAATCCACAAGGTAATAATTTTTCTTGGAATCTAATAATAACATACAATTTATACTGAAAAATAGGTAACAAATGAATTTATTTGTACACCAAAGTAACAATTATCAGAAATCAAACAATTCAATGATAAAATCCTGATTACATGGTTTGATCCAATAGAATGACATCCAGGTAATATGCCAGATCTTTATGTCCAGGCTTTTTCAACATTTTTTTTAATGGTAGAAACTCCTATAATGATATAATACATAGTAATCATTTTGGTGATCACATGGATATGTTTGATCTACTAAACAAGCAGATACAATCAATTAATATTTGTAGCTTTTACATGTTTTTTCCTAAACTCATGAAAAGAATTAATTTGTGGTCTCAACAAAATAATGTAGCACTTTGGCAAAAATATACAAAGAAGCAAGCCTGCACTGGAGGCCAAGATACAGAAGACCTCCACAGCAACCATAGCCTTGCCCTTAGTGCTGTGGTAGACAGGGAGGAAGGTGATCCAGACACTGCAGAACACCAGCATGCTGAATGTCAAGAGCTTGGCATCATTGAATGTGTCAGGCAGATTCCTGGCCAGGAAAGCTAATATGAAACTCGCTAGAGCAAGAGAGCCCATGTATCCCAGGACACAGTAGAAGACAATCACTGAACTTTTGTTGCAAACAATGACGATGTGTCCATGTACCATGTATAGATCAGCATCAACAAATGGTGGAGAAGTTCCCAGCCAGATTCCACAGAGAATATTTGGATCAATGTGCTAAGGGAATGATGTAATTAAGTGCTCCTGAAAGCAGCAGCCACCTCAATCTTCTTCCTGGAACAGTGATCTTAAATGCTAGTACTACAGTAATTGTCTTGGCTAAGACACTAGAGACAGACACAGTGAACACAATTGCAAATGTAGTCTGCTGCAGGATGCAGCTGATCATACTGGGATAACCAATGTAGAGGAAAGAACAGATAAAACAAAATATGAGAGAAATGAGTAGAACATAGCTGAGAGTTTCATTATTAGCTTTGACTATGGGAGTGTCTCTGTGTTTCAAGAAGACACAGAGTACAATAGCTGTAAGAGCAGAGAAGAAAAGAGCCAAGCCAGCCAGAGCCATTCCCAATGGATCTTCATAATTCAGAAAGGTCACAACTTTCTTGAGGCAGTGAGTGTGTTCTATGTTGGCATACTCATCCTCTGGACATTTCACACATTGGTCCATGTCTAGTATAGGAACGAAAGAATTGTCAGAACTAATATTTATAGAATAATCACAGTATACACTAAACTTATACTCTAGAAAATAATAATTATGAGCTGGGCAGTGGTGGCATGCTGCAACAGAGCTCTCGAGTCGGAGGCAGCCTTCAGTTAGTTCGAATCCCTGCCTGTGCTTTTCAATCAATCCCAGAAAATAATAATTGATTAGACTGAAATCTTGTGATATATGCAAACTTAAATATGGGAGCTTTATAAGATGTTATCCTAACTTCTAATGCTTCTATTCTTTATATAAGCTTTTGTTCATATTTATCTAATATACTCAAAATGTTTATTATATTTTTAAAAAATAAAACCTATACTGATGCATAATTTTAAGGTTTCCACAATAATATGCTTTAGATTGATAACTCATAGAATCATGAAATTTTCACTTGTAATTGAATATATTATGCAAAAGAAGAACTTAGAAGGAGATGTGTCAGCAAAATTTCTGGTCCTCCATGTGGTTTCATATTATTTGGATATAGAAACTCTACCACTCCATATCTTGGAAAAGAACTTAACAACCAACATTTTAGTAAACCATTATAATTCCTGGGTTTGTTCTACACATTTGTTCTTAGGCATACAAATATTTATAGTCATTACCATTCATTATGGAAACTTACATTTGAAAGAGATATTGTTAGAGAATATCATAGTCAATAAAAATTTAGAGTTTCTGAGTTCAGTCGAATCGAGAAGTCTACAAAATCAATTCCTCAGTTAAGGCTAGAAAGTTTTGAAAGAAATGGTTTGAACAGTGAAAGAGCTAGAGGACTAGAGAGTTTTATATAAGTGTGTATTTTCTAGGAAGGTCACAAGTAACACCCATAAACATTTTACCACAAAGGGCTTCTTAACCCAGAGATTACTGAAAACAAACACAAAAACATGACACATAGGAGAAAGGAAGAAACATCATGCAAAACTCTATATTAGAGAATTAAAGATAATGAACGAATATGGAAAGTGAGTAAAATTGTATTCCCAATGAAGCTTATACTAATTAGTGTATGTGGTTTGTGTGTGTGTCTGTGTGTTGTAACAACACTTAAAAATTACATAAATTTAAACAGTGTAAGGAGGTGTGGTTGGACATTTTTGTAGGAAAAGTAAGGAAAAATGTAATCATATTATAATCTCTAAAGTAAAAGTATCATTAAAAAGCACTGATAATGTCAAGTGAAGAAGAGATAACATGAAAAATCATTACCTAATTTCTCTACATTCAAAAATATTACATTCAGTTGTATTATTCTATATCTGAATTGTGGTAGGGGATACTATATGCCTCTTTTACTTAGTTATGTAAGATTTTATGCTGTACTTGCATTGTTGTAGTATTTATTAAGAAATACTATGTCCTAAATAATGGTAAATGCCTCAAAAATAATCTTGACAGAATGTAGTGGATGGAGGTTTTTGTGATTCCTTCCACTGTTATACTTGTAGATTAAACAATAATGTATTCAGTTTTTTCAGTCACATTAAGCTAACTGATCAAAGTTAAAAGTGATGCTCTTTTCCAAGTACAGAGTTTCTGCATTGAAAGAGGTACATTTGGTTTATTTTGTATTTCCTTTATGATTTTGCTAAACAATGTTATCCAATTTGTTGAATAGACATATTCAAATACTAGAGATTTTGCCTACATAATAATAGTAAAGTATTTTGTATCCTATTCTCATATATCTTAAATATAGTATTTAAGTTCTGGCTATGGAAATGAGGCCACTGAAGTACATCAGGCAATATAAATTGGAAAGAAAGAATACAACTTATCATTATTTTTAGAAGATGAGATAGAATATATGATCAACCACCAAAATTGAACTAGAAAACTCTTACAGCTGATCAACAACTTCGGCAAAGTCGCAGGATAAAAAAATAACTCAAAGAAATCAGTAGCCTTCTTTATATAAAAAATAAAAAAAGGTAAACAGTATGAGAAAAAATTAGGGAAACAGAACCTTTCACAATAGCCAAAATTAGTATAAAATATCTTGATGTAACTCTTTCCAACCAAGTGAAATATCTCTACAACCTGAAATTCAGATCTCTAAAAAAAAAATACTGAAGAAGACTTCTGAAGATGCTCATATGCTCTTGCATTAGAGAGATTAGTGTAGTAAAATGGCCATCTTACCAAAAGCAATCTACATATTCAAGGCAATCTCCATCAAAATTCCAACACGCTGGGCGGTGGTGGTGCATGCCTTTAGTCCCAGCACTTGGGAGGCAGATGCAGGAGGATTTCTGAGTTTGAGGCCAGC
Source organism: Mastomys natalensis (assembly GCA_021653895.1). Taxonomy (NCBI): domain Eukaryota; kingdom Metazoa; phylum Chordata; class Mammalia; order Rodentia; family Muridae; genus Mastomys; species Mastomys natalensis. The sequence goes on along the minus strand of JAJTUV010000295.1, from coordinate 531,287 downwards.
CTGGTCTACAGAGTGAGTTCCAGGACAGCCAGGGCTATACAGAGAAACCCTGGCTCGAAAAAAAAAAAAAAAAAAATTCCAACACAATCTTCATAGACATGAAAAGAGAAATTTTCAACTTCATATGGAAAAACAAAAAACCCAGGCAGCTAAAATATTTCTTAACAAAAATTCTTAAAATCCAGTGGAAATCACCTTATCTGACTTCAGACTGCACTACTAAGCAATAGTCATAAAAACTGCATGGGATTCCTACAGAGACAGGCAGATTAATTAATGGAATAGAATCGAAGACCCAGTAGTAAACCCATAAAGCTATAAATATTTGATCTTTGAAAATGAAGTCAAAAATTGCAGTGGAAAAAAGAAAACATCTTTAATAAAAAAGGCAGGAGGAGGGGGAAGGGATAGTGAGTTCCTGGGAGGGAGGGGGGAAATGGGGTAAGGAGAGAACATCTGAAATGTAAAAAAAATTTCCAATAAAAAAAATGGTACTAGTCTACTGTTGTACTCTATATCAGAAAATGACAATAGATCCATATTTATCTTCTTGCAAAAGCTCAAGTCCAAGTGGATCAAGTTCCTCAACTAACACAAGATACACTGAATTTAATATAAGAGATAGGTGGAAATAAACTTGAACTCATTGGCACAGAGAGAAATTTCCAGAAATTTATTCACTAATCTTCCTTCTTTCCTATGGTTAATATCCAAAATACATAAAAACTCAAGAAGCTACCTCCAAAGTACCAAATAACCTAATTAGAAAATGTGATACAGAGCTGAGTAAAAGATTTTACAATAGAGGAATCTCGAATGGCCTAAAAGCAATTAAAGAAAAGTTGAAAGTCCTTAGTCATCAGCAAAATGGAAATCAAAATGATCCAGAGATTCTATATCACATCAATCCCATCCTCTCACTGGCTAAGATTGCAAACTCAAATGGCAGCACACACTGGCAAGGAATTGGACAAGAGAACATTCTTCCATTGCTGGTGATATTGCAAACTGGCACAAACTCTTTGGAAATCAATCTGGTTGTTTCTCATGAAATTGGAAATACTTCTACCTAAATACTCAACTAAACCACTCTTGGGCATATACATTAAATATGCAACACCATGCCACCGGAAGATGTGCTCCCGGAAGTTCATAGCAGCTTTATATTTAACAATCAGTAGCTGGAAACAACCAAGATATCCCTTTTTCAAAGAATGGATACAGAAAATGTAGTTTAGTTTCACAATGGAATACTAATTAGCTATTAAAAATGAGAACATCATTAATTTTATAGGCAAATGGATGAAACTAGAAAATGTCATCCTGATTGAGGTAACTCAGACGCAAAAGGATGTACATGGTATATAGTCACTGATAAGTACAGACTACTTAGGAAACAAAAAGTACAGACTACCTAGGAAACAACCTACAGACCTTAAGAAGTACAAAAGCAGAAAGACCAAGTGAGGTTGTTTAAATTCCACTGAGAATTGGAAAGGAAATTAGGACAGGAGACAGAGGGAGGGGAGACATGGTAGGAAAACGGAGGGAGAGGAGGAAAGGGGAACATGATCAAGTATTTCTGACAGGAAAAAAAGCCCACAGTGCCAGTAGAATGAACAGAAATAAGCAGCCTGGGAGAGTGAGATGGGGAACCATCTAGAAAGTACCAGAGACCTGTAAGTTTAGCTACTCTCAGGACTTACTTGTGGTAACCTTAGCAAAAATGCCCAATATTGCACAGACAGAACTACACTTCTAGTAGATAAACAGGGCCTCAAGGGGAGGGACAGGGTTACTAACACACAGTCTGAATTTCTGAAACAGAGTTGTTCCTGTCTAAAGGAACTGCAAGGAAAAAAATGGAGAAGAGACTAAAGGAAAGACAGTCCAATAACTGGTCCAAATTGGAATTCATCTCATTGGGGAGGGGTGTACAATGGCCTGACACTCTTACTGATACTATTATGTGCTTATACTGGAGCCTGGCATGGATGTCTTTTGAGAAACCTGTTGGCAACTGACAGAGAAAGGCAGACACTTACATCCAAACATTGGACTGAAGTCAAGGATTCCTATGTTTGAATGAGAAGACAGATAGAAGAAGGTGAATCAGGGATTGACCACATAGGAAGACTAGCAGGCTAAACTAACCCAGATTCCAGGGAGCTGCCAGAGACTGAACCACCAACCAACAGCATATAGAGGCTATTCTGAGGGCATGGTTGGGGGGGGGAGCATCATCTAATAGGCAAGGAGTTAGAGGAATGGAATTAGGATTTGTGGCAGGGGGACTGAGGGTGGATAACAGCAATAAGAACATAATCAAGTAAAAAATTGTTGTATTTTCCATCTTCAAGAGTGACAACCCCTGCTCTTCCACTGGCCACACCTGCCAGTAGTCCAGGTAGGCTCTCTATAGACTGTTCCTACTCTGTCAATTACCTCTGTCACAATTCTTAGGGACTCCCCTAACTTGAATCAGAATTACAGGGTCAGCTTCTGTTGTAAAAAGTATTTAAATTGCAGCCAGATGTTTCTACTTCAACTTTTCTTATTGAGTTCCAGGATACCCACACAGCCTTTATATTTTTAATAAGGCTTAATCAGAAGATCTGAGCAACTGTCTACCCTCCATGGTGTTGGAATTTATTTTCCTACCTAGAATCCTGAATTATTATCTACCACTAACTAGGTTTCATCTTGGCTACTCAATAGAAATTGAAGGATTTCAAAAAAATCATTAACTCTTACCACAAAAGCCTTAACTACACAAATTTGAAAAATTCATATGAAATCGATGCTTTTCTATACAGATACCACTTACTAAAGTTAAATGAAGATCAGTAGACTATTTTGATAGTCCTAAAACCCCTAAAGAAATATAAGGATCACTTAACATTTCTCAGCAAAGTAAATCCCAGTTCCAGATGGTTTTATACAGAATTCTACAGTATATTCAATTTAAAGTAAATACCAATACTCCTCAGTGTATTCCACAAAATTGTAACAAAAGAAACACTGCCAAATTATGTTTATGAAGCCGTAGTAACCTGAATAACTAAGCTACATAAAAACTCAATAAACAGAGAATTTCAGGCCAATTTCCTTTAGGATCACTGATGCAAAAATTCTCAACTCACACATTCTTGTGAATTTTGTTTTCTGAAAATCCAAATAAAGCAATGACACTAAAATCAGTGATGAGACAGGGGTTCTGAGTCTTTCCCTGTGTCTTCAACTTCGTATTTGAATTTCTAGCTAGACCAATATAACAATGAAAGGAGATGAAGTTACAAAGTAGAATGGAATAAGTCAAATATAGCTATTCACAAATGACATGATAGTATACTTAAGTGACTCCAAAAATTCTACCAGAGAAGTGTTGCAGCTGAAAAACATGTTCAGCAAAGTGAATGGATAGAAAATTACCTGAAAAAAGATAGTAATCACATTTTAAATAAACCATAAACAAGCTGAGAAAAAAATTATGGCAAGAATACCATTTATGATACACACACAAAATAAATAAATAAAACAAGAACCAAGCAGGAGAAAGACTTACATGACAAGAACTTAAATTCTCAGAAGAAAAAAATTGAAGAAATTATCAGAAGATGGGAAAATCTCCCATGCACATGGATTGATAGGATTAATAGTAAAATAGGCTATATTGACAAAAACAATTGGTTCATCGAAATTATACAATTTCCATCAAAATACTAATCCAATTTTTCATACTGACCTTAAAAAAATCTTAACTTCACACAGAGAAGAAAAGGTTAAAGAAAAAATTACAAACAGGATAGTTTAAAAAAATCTTGAACATGAAATAACTTCTGGAATAATCAGCATCCCTCAAGATATTTACAGAGTAACAGTGATTTAAAAATGCATGATATTGGTATAGAATGAGGCAGATTATTCAAAGGGTTGAGTCCAGATATAAAACCCACAGCCCTGAGAACATCTGACTTTTGAAAAAGAATCCAAACTGTACAATGGAAATATGAAAGAAACTTTAACAAATGGTGATGCTCAAACTAGATCCATATTTGTCAACCTCAACAAAACTCAAGTCCAAATGAATCAAGGACCTCAACATAAAACTGTATACTCTAGATCTAATGGAAGAGAAAGTGGGAAATAGCCTTGAACTCATTGGAACAAAAAACTTTTTTGAACAGAACATCAGTGGCCCAAGTACAAAGATCAACAACTGGTAAATAGGACCTCATGAAACTGAAAGGCTCTGTAAGGCAGAAGAATGTCAATAGAACAGCCTACAGATTATAAAAATGTCTCCCCGACCCTACATACAAGAGAGGGTTATTATCCATAATATACAAAGAACTCAGAAAGTTAGACATCAGCAAACCAAATAACTCTATTAGAAAATGGAGCACAGAACTGAACAGAGAATTTTCAACATGGGATTCTAAAATAGTGGAGAAGCATTTAAAAAAAAAACCAAAAAACCAAAACAAAACAAACAAAAAAAAACCAACATACTTAGTCACCAGAGAAATGAAAATGACCCTGAGATTCTATCTTATACACATCAAAATGATTAAGATTTAAAAATTCAAAATAAATAAAATATCCAATAAAAACAATAGAATACAAAATAAAAGGAAATAATTTGTATGACACAGGGCAATGGTGGTGCACGCCTTTAATCCCAGCACTTGAGAGGCATAGGCAGGTAGATTTCTAAGTTCTAGGCCAGACTGGTCTACAGAGTGAGTTCCAGGACAGCCAGGGCTACACAGAGAACCCTGTCTTCAAAAACCGAAAACAAAAATCCAAAAACAAACCTAAAAATATTTCATGTGACAGCACATTCTAGTGCGGATGTGGTCAAAGAAGTACACTCCTCCATTGCTCATCTTGCAAGCATTTAGAAACTGAGCCAACAACTAAAAAGCATACATGGGGTGGGCCAAGGCCCACTTCAAATCTATAGCAGATATGCAGCTCAACATCCATAACTGCCTTCTCTGGTCTCAGTGGGAGAGGATGAACCTAGCCCTGCAGAAACTTTTTGTGCTAGGGTAGGGAGAAAGCTACATGGACCCCACCACTCAAAGATGAAGGGTCAGTGTAGGGATTCTTTGACATAGGGACCAGGAAAAGTGCAGTATCGGTATCAAATAAATATATTAATTAGGTAATTAGTTAATTAGTTAAAATCAGAACCAAGTCACATCCACTATTTCCCTATTTATTAACTACAGCACTTGATGTTTTAGCTAGAGCAATAAGACAATAAAATATGTAGAAAACAAAGTCAAAGCATCATTTACCAATGACATTTTAATCACATGTAACCCCAAATATTCCACTGGAGAAGTGCAGCTGATATAAATTATCAACAAAATGTCTGGATACAAGATTAATACACACACACACATACACACACACACACACACACACACACACACACACACACACAATCATTAATTTCCCTATATACAAATTACAAATAGACTGTAGAACAAGCAACACCTTTCATAGTAAACTCAAATAATGTAAAATATCTTATGGAAACTATGACTAAATAAATGAAAATCTTGTAAAAAAAAATCAAACAAACAAAAACAAAAACAAAACCTTAAACCTCAAATCTTTGAAGGATGTAATTTATGTACTATCAGAAGGGAGAAAGATCTCACACTGTCTTGGGTGAGTGGAATAAAAATAACCATACTTCTAAATTCCACATATAGATTGAACCAATCCCATCAAAATGTGAACCTAAATTTTTACAGACCTTGAAGTAACATTTTCTTGTGTTACCCAGGATATCCTGAAAAATAAGAGGACTGCTGAATGAATCACCATTTCTGATTTCTTTTTTAAAATAAATCTTCTTTTTTTATGGGATATTTTATTTACATTTCAAATGTAATCCCCTTTCCCCATTTTCCCCCACCCAGGAACCCCCTATGCTTTCCCCCCTCCTCCTGCTTCTATGAGGATATACCCCCACCCACCATCCCACTCCCACCTCCCTACCCATGATTTCCCCACACAGGGGCATTCAGCTTTCACTGAACCAAGGTCTTCCTCACTCGCCTATGCCAGAAAATGACAACCACCCCTACTTATACAGCTGGGTCCATGAGTCCCTCCCTATGTGCTCCCAGGTTGGTGGTTTAGACCCTGGAGTTCTGGTTGGTTGGTATTGTTGCTCTCCCCATGGAACCACAAACTCTTTCAGCTCCTTCAGTCTTCTCTCTCACTCCTCCATTGGGAAACCAATGAACAGTTCAATGGTTAGCTGTGAGTATCCACCTCTGTATATTTCAGGATCTGGCAAACCTCTAAGGAGATAGCTATATCAGGCTCCTGTCAGCATGAGCTTTCTGGCATCCACATCAGCATCTACCTTTGTTGACTGCACAAGGTATGGATACCTAGGTGGACCAGTCAATGGACGGACCCTCCTTCAGTTTCTGTCCCATGCTTTGTCTCCATATTTGCTCCCATGAGTATTTTGTTACTCCTTCTAAGAAGGGCCAAAGCACCCACACTTTGGTCTTCCTTGTTCATGAGCTTCATGTGGTCTGTGAGTTGTATCTTGGATATTGTGAGCTTTTGGGATAATATCCAATTATCAGTGAGTGCATACCATGTGTGTTCTTTTGTGATTGGGTTACCTCACTCAGGATGATATTTTCTAGTTCCGTCCATTTCCTAAGAATTTCTTGAATTCATTGTTTCTAACAGCTGAGTAATATTCCATTGTGTAAATGTATCACATTTTCTGTATGCATTCTAGCTATATATAAATAAGGCTGCTATGAACATAGTGGAGCATATGTCCTTGTTATATGTTTGAGCATCTTCTGGGTATATGGTCAGGAGGGGTATAGCTGGGTTCTCAGGTAATGCTATGTCTAATTTTCTGAGGAACTGCCAGAGAGACATCTCAAAAGGCTGTGAAACACTTAAACATATCATCCTCATCCATTGTGGAAATGCTATTAAATCCACTTTAAAATTCCATCGTAAACCATCAAAATGGTTAAGTTCAGTTACAAAGATGATAGCTCATGCCAGCAAGCATGTGGGGAAAAGGAGTCATGTCTCCATTGCTTATAGAAATACAAAATTATAAAACAATTATGAAATAAATATGATAATTTCTCAAAAAAGTGTGAATAGATCTAATACCAAACTCAAGTATATCATTCTTGTATATTTGCCTAGTACTCTCTCATACAATAAGGACACTAGCTCAACTATGTTTGTGTGTCTATTGTTGCAATAGCCAGAAACTATAAAGAAGTAGATGTACTTTAAATGAAGAGAACTTAAAAAATAGCATACAAGTATACAATATAGTATTACTTAGATATTAAAAGCAAAATGACACAAGGAAATTTTCTGACGAATGGATGGAACTAAAAAATGTCATCCTGAGTCAGATTACCCACATCTAGAAAAAAGATTCCTTTAAAAGTTTATTTTAACTGTTAAGTAAATTATAAATACAAACAGGCCACTGACCCTGAGAGGCTAGAATGAAGAGATCCACAGGCAGAGGAACATGAGTCTTACTGGATTGAGGAAATAGAGTAAACTATTATTCTATTTGTCCTTTTTGTCATTGATGGCAGAATAAGACAGGAGATCAAGTGGTCTGTTGTGGGTTCCAGACAGAGAGTGAAGAGTTATCAGCTGGAATTTGAAGGTATTTGTTTGACCATGTGGAAATATAGTAAATGTTTTGGGATCTATCAGGATGGTCCTAGTGAATACTTCTAATGGAGATTACAGAGGCTAAATTGTGCTCTTTGGAAACCAGGAAAGTAGTGTGCTGGGTTAATATTCGTTGAGTTGTTGATTGAGCAGATGACAAGAAAATCTGTAAACAACCCATGCTGCTGCTTGGTGAGAATGTAACCATCAGAAACCTGGTAGCATAGCCATATTGATGATGACATCTTCGACTCTGGTTATTGAATATGGAAAAGTGTAGTTGGTATTGGCTAGAAGCCTTATTTTACAGGCTATGCAAAGATAAACACAGACATTACAGCATTCTCTAAACCCTTCACCAGCACTATGTCCAGGTTGCAAGATGTGCAGGGGCAATAGTAGTACATACCTTTTTGAAATGAGCAATTAATGACTGATTTAACTTGATACCCACTCCACAAGAAGGAGTCCGATCACTCCAAAGAGTCCATCCAACTACTTGGATGGTTATATCCTGGACAATGTATATTCCAGAGAATGAGGAAATACCAAATAGTACTCCTCTATAAAAATATTTTCATATATATACATGTATAATAAATATATATATATACACACATTATATATATATATATATATATATATATACATATATATGTATATATATACTATTATATTGTTAGATCAGTGTCTTGTCCTTGAATCAAAAGAGAATCTTTCTTAAGCAGTAGATAGGACCAGGTGTATAGACCTGGGTCCAGGCATGAAGACAGCGAAACTTCAGAAGAATAGGGTAAAAAAAAAAAAAAAAAAAAAGTGAAAAATACAGAGAAAATGAATGTCATTAAAAAAAAAAAAAAACCAAACATATTCTACCATTTTAAATATAAGGACTCTAACATGAGATCCCCAAAACTAAAACCTCTAGCAAGAAGCCTGAGTATGTCTGCATCAGGTGATCTGAGTTTCTGTGGGACTCATAACAGTGGGAGCAGGTATATCTCTGACTGTTTGCTGACATTTGAAACTCATTTCCTTCTAATGGGTTGCCTTGTCCATTCTTGATATGATAACTCTTGGCTTGTCTTATTGTATATTCTTTAGTCCTGTTTGACAATCTTCTTCTGGAGGCCTACATGTTTCTGAACATAAAATAGAAAGAGATTTATTCTGGGAGACACAAATGTGGGAGGAAGCCAAGAAGAGTAGAGAGATTGGAAATGTAGCTGGATGCACTGTATGAAAAAGACTCTATTTACAATTTAAAAAGAAAATCGTAAGAGCAAGGCAAATTTAATAAAATTTATTTTAGTGTCTTGTATTCAACCAACTTAAAAGACAATAATATTGACTGTTTATTTGATTTTGATACATGTGCTATAATATCACTTGAATCAATAAATGTTTTATTAATTTCTTCTATATGTCACCCTAAGTTCTTTTGTTCCTTACTGTAGTCTATTGGTTTTGCAGTGAAATTTTATTAACATTTAGTGTAATTTTTAAAATATGTACTTCATTTTCATAATCCTCATTTGCAAATCATATGGAACCATTTACATACTGGCCTGGTTCTTTAACTTTTAGTTATTTGTCTGGATATTTCTATCCCATGCAACAGAAGTTAATTCTAAACTTCATTTTCGTAATGCACTACCATTTTGAAAATTTACTTTCAAAGCTTTAGTTAACCTCAACATTGATATCACTGCTTATTTAATTGTGATATCTCTGTAAATACGAGATATGAGTCTTAGAATACAACCTGTTATTCTGAGTTCTGTTTGTTGGACTGCAAACTCATCTAAACTAGACAGCAATTGAACATGAAAACTGTTAATGATTCTATTGATATACCATAGCACAATTCAAAAACTTATACTTCTAAAATATGATATGACTGCTATTAACATGAAGTGATTATTTTAAAGCTCCATGGATTCTGAAAAAAAAAAAAAGCAACGTATCTATATCTTTAATACATTTAAAACATGTAACTATAAGAAATGCGTAGTCATTAGTAGTCTGAATAAATATTGTTTTTATTGCTTCTAGCATTAGGAAACAAAAAATATAGTCCAAGAGAGAGAGTATATTATTTCTAATCACAGTGTTACTGATGATTTTTTTAACTTTTATTTACCTTTTACTTTCCACAACATACTTTTGAAAACTATGTGCATATGGGAGATATAAGCAATTTTATTACTTTGAGAAAACATATCCTTACCTGTCATGTTGGAGATTTCGTTTTCTGGGCAGGGGTAACAATCAAAACAGCAGACAGTCTTTCCCTCCTGAAAGTATTTTCTCCATCCTGGTCTGCAAGGCACACTACATATGGAGGCTAAAGCCTGAAAAAAAAAAAAACAGATACATTAGAGAAATAAACAGTTTAACATTTGTATCAAACACTGCAGTGATTCACAAGGGAAAGCCATTGAAATACCTCCTTTTACACACTGTATCATGTTATAAAGCAAAATTACATTGCTTTGTTTTTTAATGATAAAACTTTAAGAACATATGGTGAATTTTGTATCATGAAACCCTTATAAGAGAGCAAGTAAGAGAGAGATAGGAACAGACTGAGTGTGTCGAAAGTAAAGGAGAGAGAGAATATCTAGTACTATGAAAGTCAATAAATGAGTAAATGTTAAAAATTTTATTCCATAACAAAATAAAAGTAGAAAAGATTTCCGGTATTTCTCTTCATGTTGAGCTTTAAAATTAAATCTAAATTACCTGCTTGCTACCTGTAGCCCACTCTAGCATTTCATCAGATATAAACAGTTGTTTACCATCCGGAAAATGACCAGAAAATTTTCCTATTTTCATTTTAAGTCCATCCTGTTTTAGAAAATCCATGATATAGAAAAATTTCATATTCTGTATCTCGTTTTCTATTCTGGTTCATGTTCACTAGGTCCCCAGCAGGATTTAAAAATTGTGTAGTCTTCAGAATCGAAAACATCTAAAACATATTTGCATTTTAGTTTCAAATATGCATTCACATTAATATAGATATTATAAAGTTTGTAATTCACTCATATCTATTATCTACTCCTAAAATCTACCTTTATCAGAAGTATTCAGTACTGAAAAAGTAAAATATATTTCATATACTTTTAAAATTTCATTAATCTTTACAAATACCATTTTCTCACTGTAATTGATGCCATAACACATACACACATGAAGTTTATGATTTGAGACTAGTGATATGTCATTCATTTTTTCTTCCAATAATGTTATTTGATCTTAAGACAGGGAGCTAAATACTCAATTGTTCAAAATATGGAAAAAGTACTTGAAATTATTTGAGATCTATTCATTTCATTAATTAGAAACTTTTAGATCAAATGAAAGACAGGTTCTTTTTATAATTTCATATACTAATTGCATGAGAAAAAAATTTCAGGTCATGAAGTCATGAGATTCATGTATGGTTGAAATATCAGAGGAAATTTCATGACTAAGATTGTGAAATGCTGACTTAATGCCCTTGTCTGTAATATAAATTATGACACTAACATGATAGGTCACTTATGTAATGGAAGAGTCCAGAAATACATGCATTTAAGATAAAGGTTATTTTTTTACATTGATTTTGACTTTAATATTCCCTTTATGAATGCCACCTCTATGACATATATGTCATTCAGTGTAAGAATTATTACCTTCCAAGAGTTGAATTCCGGTACCTTTCCATCATTCTTTGTGTATGTATCTACTTGCTGCAGAAGCATCTCATGAAGTGAGTGGGCCACTGCATATACAGAATTGTATATGTTGTAACCGATTTCACTCATAGATATTCCAAGTGGTGGCACAAAAAACCATTTAAATAGCGTTTTGATTGGACAGTTCTTCAGTGTTTTACAATTAGGTGGTGGCAAAGAACACTTAAAGTAAGTCCACCACAGTTTAGCCAAGGAAATGTTATTACTGTAGTTAGAAGGGTGCACTGTCTGCATAAATTGTTTAAAACCAGACATCTCAGAATGCTGATGTGAAAAAATAAGAGTCCCATGCATGGAAGTAAGCATGAAATCTCCTGTCATTGTGATCATATCAAATTGTGACACACTGACCCAGAGTCTCTGAATGTTTTTGAATTTCCATAGTATGAAGTTAAATTGTACAGGAGATTCTTTATCCCCATAGACGATCACAACTTTTGCTGAAGACATTATGATTTGGTGATAATATGTATGGATCATTTTAGGATATAATATTCGATCGTATGTGATCATAGTGACAAAAGCTAAGCAGACAGTGTTTCTTTCCATTACTACTCTCAATTCAGAAAGGAATTGAATTCCATGGTCATCATCTGTAATGATCACTCCTACCCAGTTCCATCGGAAGTGAACTGCTAGGGACACCATAGCTAGTGGTAGAGATGTGTCCATGGGAGTCATCTGGTAGAGATGAGAAAACTGTTCCTGATCACTTAGTAAATGGTAATAACCACAGTAAAGCTGAAAGACATGAACCATAAGTATCATGAAGAAATGGGATGCACATGGCTTAGTCTAAGATCTAAGTGTGTAAAGAGCATGCTAGAAGTGTGTGAAAGTATATATTCTTCATCTTAATATGAAAATCATATCCAACTTCTTTTGAATTGCTATACAAATACAGATAAACTAAGTGTTCTGGCAAAACATTCCACATTATGTTGTCTCTGCTACCCACTTGTCATGAAATTGTGTTTGCCACAAGAAGTGTCAAATTTTTATTTTTAACAGATGAGAATACATACAAATGAATTCTCTGCCTTTTAGTCAGCTTTGAAACTCAGATACTATTTTATTAAAAGTAAACCTCTGTGACTTACCTCTGGAGTTCTGGAGAAGTACAGGATTGGTCCAAGTGTGTAAGATGTTATCCACATAGGTCCCGTAAATACAATTAAATATCTCCTCTGATTTTTGCAGTAGTAATTAGGAATATTTTCCTTTTTTTTCAAGGACCAAACTCTTTCCACATTATCCTCAATTAGGTTACACTCAATCTTAACTAATAGGGAAATGTTGGGTAAAATATGAATGTTCTTATTGATTTCTTCAATGGCAAAATAAAGAGAGGAAATCAAGTGGATGGTCTTAGTGTCACCCTGAAAACAGAGCACACCAATCATGGGGGATATGTGTTCTAGTTATGGTAATCTTAAATAAAATTCAAGGTGTGTTAAGTAAAGATTTTTTTTGGATTTTTGTGACCCATTTATAAGTAACAAAGTTCATTATTGTGATTTGTTAGGATGTGAGACCTATCAAATAGTTTAACAATCTTAAATTTATTTTTTAATTTCATAAATTAAACATTATTACTTTTACTTTGAAATCTTGGGACTAAAATATACAAAAAAGTCTTAATCATTTACAGAGTTTTCTGTTATCTTCTTTTGACCTCTTCTTTAACTATGTTCTGAAATTAGACACTGTGTGCCTTTTTCTTTGATGTTGTTAATAATGTTTTTAAAATATGAATTTTATATTTATAGGATTCTCTCATTTTTGAAATTTTCTAGAGTTCCATCTTGTTTTTCTTAAATGTGGTAAAAATCTATGTGTAGTCTTTGAATAAGAAAAGAATTCTGAGCCAACATTGAATCTGCCTATGACTTCATCTTATGACTCTAAAATACATAACGTGTCTAAAAGAAATAAGAATTATCTGCTATCAAGTTATTATATTTTTTTATAGAATTAGATCTAAAATATGTCATGAAGCTTCATGACACAATGAAGAATAGGTAGCCTAAATTGTCTGGGCCATCAATTGCCAAAGTCTAAAGAATTCATAGGTAATGCAAATACCACAATAATTTACACTTTTTCTTCATTTTATACAGTTCATCTCTTTTGATTTTTCTATTTTAGGCTAAACAAAATAGAGTTTTATAAGATTGGTTATATCTACAATCAATCTTTTGTTTGGATTAACCTCCTCTAGCTTCATATGTACCTTAGTTTCTACTAATTCATGCTTTCTTTTCAATTACTGGCTATTACACAACTGGCCTTTGTTTCAATTTAGTTCAGATTTACCCAGATATATTCTGTTTCTAATATGTTCACTTTAATTCTCTCTTTTATTGCACATATTTTAACTGGATATATCTGCTTTGATATACTTCTAAAGAATTTGATAATATTATTTAAGAGTTATATATCATTTGACATGCTGTACATTAGTTTTTTGCTTTTGCCTCAGCTCTATTATTATAATGCTTTGTGACTACAGTAAATATTTATGTAACTGTACATAACTGTGGGTCTGAAGATGTTATTGAATTGACTTAACAATTTTATGTTCTCTATTATTTACAACTTATTTTAATAACTTTTATTCTAGTCTTATTTCTTGGAGTTTTTCTTTCATTCAAAAATACCTGAAATTGTGTAATCCTTTTTAAAGCTATTGCTACTCTGTACTGGAGAAAGGTATGAACTTTGAAATTTGAGTTCTTTAATTAATCTACTTCAATTGTTGATGTATGGAGGTTCTATATATCAAGTCATAACAACTTTTTTTTTTACAAGCTACAGCTTAGAATTTAAAAAAAAAAAGAATAGTTAAAATAATCCTAAATAATGAAATAACTAGTAGGTATGTCACCATTTCTGATCTCAGTTTGTATTCCACACATCTATTAATAAAATATTAATTGGCTTGAGGTGGGTGAACATTGATTAATAGAATGCAACTGAAGACCTATAAACATACACCTTTGGAGATATTAATTTTTTTGATAATTAAGTCCACAAAAGTATACTAGAATAAAGAAACTGTCTTGAATAATGGTACTGCCTCAAGTGTATGGCTTCATGGGGAAGAATTAAAATACATCCATATTTATATTTGTGAAGAACTCTCAGTTTTAAATTTTGTATACCTAAAGAGGATTACAAAACTCATTGGTGATACAGTTTCAATGGAATAGAGAATGGCAAGTACATGAACAACACAAGATAAACTCGGTGAAATTTTGGAAACTCTTCGTTTCATAATTTTCCGGAGACGAACTTTTGACTTGTACAGTTCTTTTGTGTTTATGTTATAGCTTCTGAATGTTTCTGTTTATGGGCTTCTTGTTCGTAAAGATGGCTATTTTTCTATTTGTATATTAGTGTGTTTCTCATGCCGTTTTTGGTTTTGCAGGTACTTCTACTCTGAATTATTTTATAATCTGAACTATTTGTTTTATTCTATTTTATTAATATTCTTAATGTGACAAAATTTTAGTGGGTCAAGGTAATAATGTGGGTCTTTATGATAATTAGGAAATGATCTTACAGGAGTTAAGGGAGGTAAACTCAATATTTGAGTATATTGTACTAAAATATATTTTATATAAACGATGATGGAAACATAAATTTCATTTATGCTGTAATTTAGATGAATTGGAAAACAGGATGGTTAGTAAAAATCATAATAGTTCACAAGGCCTATAATGTTGATTATATTAAAGTTCAAATATACAAATATGAATGAAAAAGTAGATTTCAGAATAGGGTAGGTATGACTTGAATAAAAGATAAGATTTGAGGACTTGAGAATTCCCACAAACTCTTCTAAGCATTTTAAGCTTGACTGTAATGTTGGACACATACCCCACACACACACATACACACCCCACAAATTGCATTCAAACATTAACAACATGGATCATAAATTATACATCTCTAAAACCTAAATTAAAAAATTAACCACCTAAATCAAATTAGCTGAATCAAATTCATGTTTAATTTTTTTCAAATCATACATTTTAATCTACATATACATTTTATTATACCTTCATTTAATAGTCAATGGTTTGTATATAAAGCATTCAATGCTTTAAATTTTTAAGTATTGCTAGATTTGTTTTGACATCATCCATGATGACACATTTTCTAATCTGCTTGGTGAGTGTCCACTAATTAGTTCTAGGATTTCTCTTTAATCTGTGGAAAGCCAGTAGACTATCTGATGAATATTTCCTGTTCAATGCACCACAATGTCTTCTACTTCTATGCAAGAAAGTGAAGTAACATTTTGAATTTTCAAACTTGATTGCTCTATTTAGTAATTAGCCTCTTATTATCCCATACAAACCCATTAAATGCACATATGGGATAAAACACACTCCATATTTATCTGAACATAGAATATGTCTAAAACAAAGAATAATATAGGCAATGGATAGATGCTGAATGAGGTAAAATGCTAAATGAGTAAGGATCAGTGATCTTTAAAACTGTATCCCCTCAGTAGTTGAACATCACATAACAGAAAGCCACAAATAAAAGAGCATATCTGCAGTGCAATATAGATTTGATTTTTTAAAAAGATTGCACATAGTAGCATAGGGGAATACAAAAATTTGGAAGAAATATTCGAAGGAAATAAGCATGATGAAATTTCTTTCTATGCTATTCTAAAATAGGTAATATACTTTTTAAAAGAGGTACCACGATGTAGGGTACTTGTGGGAGAAAAATATGAAAAAAATTCTGGGTTTTTCAAAGACATCCATTTGAATTATTCACTGAGTTATTGTTTAGTACTCTCTATATGTGCATCAAAAGAAAAAATAACTATCATATGGTGCAGTTCTAACACCTATTAGCAATATAGGAAAGTTAATTTAAAAAGCATCCCAGGGAAGCAAGTATGTTCATTATGTGAAAATCTATTAACATAATCTACCTTAAAAACAAAATCAAAACTTTACATGGTCATCTCAGATGCTGAAAATGTATCTGACAAAACACAAAGCCTCTTCATGTTAAAATAGTGGAGAGATCATGTATTCAAGTCTCACACCTAAACATAAGAAAACAATATGCAGCGTCCATAGATGAAACATCCAACAGTGTGGAGAGGGAACTTGTAGAGTCCACCTACAGTAGAAAGACACAGCATAATGTGGATGGATGAGGTTACCATCCCACAGTCAAAACTTCTGATCCAGAAATGTTTCTGTCTAAAAGAACTGCAATGACAAATATGGAGAAAATTCGAAGGAAATGGAGACCTAGTGACCTGCCCAAATTGGGATCCATCTCAAGGGAGGTTCCAAGGACTAACACTATTATTGTTGCTATGGTGTGCTTATAGACAGGAGCCTCACATGGCTGTCTTTTGAGGGGGCCCAACAAGCAGAAGACAGATGCAAGTATTTCCAACAAACCATTGGACTGAACTTGGGGATCCATGTGGTTAAATTAGGGAAAGGCTGGGAGAAGCTTAGGAGGAGGGCAACCCCACAGGAAGACTATCAGTCTCAACTAACTTAGACATCTAGATGTCTCAAACACTTAAGCAGAAACAGGGCAGCATACACTAGCATCACATGAAACCATAAGATGGAAATTGTCATATAAAGTGATTCTCTCTAAGAGCAAGGTCAATAATGTGATTCATTCATTCAGCATCTAACCTGATTGTGATTCAAAAATGACAGTAAACAAACTATACTATAAAATTACCATAATTAGAAAAATAACCAGCAATGAAACATAAAATAAATTTTAGTTATGTCCTAGAGAAGGACAGCCAGAAGTCAAATAGAATCTAATCTCTATTTCACTATCCCTGGAATGCTTTGTGTGCATTTATGCATAAATGAAAGATGCACTTACTGCTTGTCTAGATTCTCACTGAAGTAATCATTCTTCACATAACCATTCTCTGTAAAAATGGAAAAGAAACAATCAGCCTCTTTATCTCCTAGATAATTTTCTTTGCCTTTGATTCTCCAAAAGCACATGGGGTCACTCAAATAACAAAAATTAATGGAAGCTTCAGAACCAAGAAGACAATAATCAAAGAGAACATCTTTGCCATGTCATCAAGTCAGGTGCCTGAGCGAAATGCAGCTTGAAGCGTCAGGTGCACAGAATCTCACATATCAAATTTCATGAACACATCCAGGTGTCACTTTTTATTACTGTAGTTACTATTAAAGAACACGTGTACTTCTCACAACATTTACTGTTCAGTTCACTGTCTGCCTCTGGAGAATTCTGAAGCACTCTCTTGCCTGGGGCTCTGCATCTGAGATCTTATGGCGAGATGAAAAACAGGGGTCATAATTTTGATCATGATAATTCTTCTATGTACCCCTTTTGATTATATATGTGTAAATTGACATAAAAGTCCCAGACATGATTCCTTTTGGAAATACTTTTCCCACAAGTCTAGTTCATAAACCAGTTTTCTGAAATCATTTGCAATAGTTCACTTTGGTTACATAGGTTATTCCAAGGAGTATTATAGGGAATTATCTCAATGAATCCAACTGAAACCAATTGACCTCAGTAATAAAAAAATTAATAGAAGTAAGCTATACCTTTATGTATCTTCAACACTTGTAGAAATTAACTTTATCTCATTGTTTTCTAATTCTTGTTTCTTGCATTTATTATGAATTGAATTATAATGGAACAGGGTCATTAAAATGCATAATTTCAAATTAATGTTATTTATAAGCTGTTAACAAAAACTGATTAAATTGGGAAATCCAAGACAAGCAAGTTTTTTATTTCATTGTTCATTAAAGGGCAGGTTAAACAGCAAGCTGAGTGCATATAATATAATGTGTACTGTCTTAAGTGACTTTAAGTGATATTTTTACACATCACAAATTATCTCTGCCAAGAAAAATCTTCAAAGTTCATCATACAAGAAAGAAAGTAACCTCATTGTATTTGGCTAAGTATACAACTCAGTGATCATGTTTATTATTAATATCTGTTGTAAGAATGTGATTTCAAGCTTTTGGCTGGGGCAGACACCTACCTAGTCTGCTCCTGTGGAGATACCTTATCCTGAGCCATCCTAGAGGTCCCACTGCACTCAGAGCAGCAGACACCTAGCTGGTCTGCTCCTGTGAAGACACCTTATACTGAGTCATCCTAGAGAAGCCACTGCACTCAGAGCAGTATATAAGATACTCCTCCCATTCATTAAGCTCCAGAGTTATAACTGGGAGCCAGTGGCACTCAGGACACATCAGCCACCCAAAACCTGCCCTTCTGGAATACTACTTCCCTTCCAACCCAGCTTTGACATTTTGGCTGGGGCAGACACCTAGCTAGTCTGCTCCTGTGGAGACACCATATCATGAGCCATCCTAGAGGAGCCACTGCACTCAGAGCAGCAGACAACTAGCTGGTCTACCCTTGTGGAGACACTGTATCCTGAGCCATCCTAGAGGGACCATTGCACTCAGAACGACAGGATTTCAGGATCCAGAGACAGCCTGAGTCCCAGGAGTTCTTCTACCCAGGAGCTTAGGATCACAAGATCACAGAGACATCTAGACTCTGAGGAGCTCTCACACAAGCAAGATAACTGGAAAGAGAGACTCCAGTCAGACACAGTGAGTGCACGTAAGACTAGAGTTCACTAGATGGTGAAAGGCAAGCACAAGAATATAAGCAACAGAAACCAAAGTTACTTGGCATCATCAGAATCCAGTACTCCCACCATAGCAAGCCCTGGACACCCCATCACACCAGAAAAGCAGGATTCACATTTAAAAATCACTTCTCATGATGATGATAGAGGATTTTAAGAAGGACATAAGTAATTTCCTTAAAGAAGTACAGGAA
The DNA here is from genome assembly GCA_021653895.1 of Mastomys natalensis. Taxonomy (NCBI): domain Eukaryota; kingdom Metazoa; phylum Chordata; class Mammalia; order Rodentia; family Muridae; genus Mastomys; species Mastomys natalensis. Next base: position 511,968 of record JAJTUV010000295.1, on the reverse strand, counting down.
AGCACATGTAAACAGGTAGAAATCCTTAAAGAGGAAACACAAAAACACCTTAAAGAACTGCAAGAAAACAAAATGAATGAATTAAACAAAATCATCCAGGATCTAAAAATGCAAATAGAAACAATAAAGAAGTCTCAAAGGGAGACTACCCTGGATATAGAAAACCTAGGAAAGAGATCAGGAGTCATAGACACAAGCATCGCCAACAAAATACAAGAGATAAAAGAGAGAATCTCATGTGCAGAAGATACCATGGAAAACACTGACACAACTGTCAAATAAAATGCAAAATGCAAAAAGCTCCTAACCCAAAATATCCAGGAAATCCAGGACACATTGAGAAGACCAAACCTAAGGATAATAGATATAGATGAGAGTAAAGATTCCCAACTTAAAGGCCAGTAAATATCTTTAACAAAATTATATTGGAAACCTTCCCTAACCTAAAGAACAAGATACCCATAAACGTACAAGAAGCCAACAGAATGCCAAATAGACCAGACCAGAAAAGAAATACCTCTCCTCAAATAATAATCAAAATATCAAATATACAAAACAAACAAACAACAATACTAAAAGCAGTAAGGGAAAAAGGTCAAGTAACATATAAATGCAAACCTATAAGAATTAGACCAGACTTATCACCAGAGACTATAAAACCCAGAAGAGCCTGGACTGGTATCATACAGACCATAAGAGAATAAAAATGCCAGCCCATACTACTATACCCAGGAAAACACTCAATCACTATAGATGGATAAACCAAGATATTTCATGACAAAACCAAATTTACACAATATCTGCCAATAACCCAGGACTTCAAAGGATAATTGATGGAAAATGCCAACAAAAGGAGAGAAACTACAACCTAGAAAAAGCAAGGAAGTAATCTTCTAACAACCCCAAAAGAAGATAGCTACACAAACATAATTCCACCTCTAATAACAAAAATAACAGGAAGCAACAATCATTTTTCATTAATATCTCTTAACATTAATGGACTCAATATCCAATAAAAAGACGTATACTATCAGACTGGATACATAAACAGGATTCAGAATTTTGCTGCATACAGTAAATGCACATCAGTGAAAAAGACAGACTCTACCTCAGAGTAAAAGGCTGGAAAACAATTTTCCAAGCAAATGGTCCCAAGAAACAAGCTGGAGTAGCCATCCAAATATCAAATAAAATTCAGTTTCAACCAAAAGTAATCAAAAAAGATAAGGAAGGACACTTCATAATCATCAAAAGAAAAATCTAACAGGATGAACTCTCAATTCTGAACATCTATGCTCCAAATGCAATGGCACCCGCATACATATAAGAAACTTCAATAAAGCTCAAAACAACATTATACCTCACACAATAATAGTAGGGGATTTCAATACCCCATCTCAGAAATGGACAGATCATGGAAACATAAACTAAAGAGAGACACATTGAAATTAACAGAAGTTATGAACCAAATGAATTTAACAGATATCTATAGAACATTTCATCCTAAAACAAAAGAATATACCTTTTTCTCAGCATCTCATGTTACATTCTTCAAAATAGATCATATAATTGGTTACAAAACAGGCCTCTACAGATACAAAAAGATTGAAATAATCCCTTGCATTCTACCAGATCACCACGGACTAAGGCTGGTCTTTAATAATGACAGAACCAAGGGAAAACCCAAATACAAGTGGAAACTGAACAAGGCTCTTCTCAATGATGACATGGTCAAGGAAGAAATAAAGAAAGAAATGAAAGGCTTTTTAAAATTTAATGAAAATGAGGACACATCATACCAAAACTTGTGGGACTCCATGAAGACAGTGTTAAGAGGAAAACTCATAACTCTAAGTGCCTACATAAAGAAACTGGAGCGACCATACACTAACAACTTGACAGAACACATAAAAGCTCTAGAACAAAAAGAAGCAAATACACTCAAGAGAAGTAGACAGCAGGAAATAATCAAACTCAGGGCTGAAATCAACCAAATAGAAACAGAAAGAACGATACAAAATATCAACAAAACCAGGAGTTGATTCTTTGAGAAAATCAACAACATAGATAAACATGTAGCCAGAGGGCAAAGAGACAGTATCTAAATTAATAAAATCAGAAATGAAAAGAGAAACATAACAACAGAAACCAAGGAAATTAAAATAAATCATCAGATCCTACTACAAAGCCTACACTCAGCAAAACTGGAAAACCTGTATGAAATGGACAATATTCTAGACAGATACCAGGTACCAAAGTTAAATCAGGAGCAAATAAACCATCTAAACAGTCCCATAAACCCTAAGGAAATAGCAGCAGTCATAAAAAATCTCCCCATTAGAAAAAGCCCAGGTTCAGACGGTTTTAGTGCAGAATTCTATCAGACCTTCAAGGAAGACCTAATACCAATTATCTTCAAACTATACCACAAAATAGAGACAGAAGAAACACTACCCAATTTGTTCTATGAAGCTCCACTCACAAACATACCTAAACCTCACAAAGACCCAACAAAGAAAGAGAACTTCAGACCAATCCCCCTTATGAATATTGATGCAAAAATATTCTATAAAATTCTAGCAAACTGAATCCAAGAACACATCAAAACAATCATCCATCATGAACAAGTAGGCTTTATCCCAGGAATGTAGGGATGGTTCAATATTCAGAAATCCATCAATGTAATCCACTATATAAACTAACTCAAAGAACAAAACCACATGATCATCTCATTAGCTGCCAAGAAAGCATTTGACAAAATTCAACATCCCTTCATGATAAAAGTCTTGGGAAGATCAGGAATTCAAGGCCCGTACGTAAACATAGTAAAAGTAATATACAACAAACCAGTAGCCAACATCAAAATACGGAGAGAAACTTGAAGCATTCCCACTAAGATCAGGTACTAGACAAGGCTGCCCTCTCTCTTCCTACCTTTTCAATATAGTACTGGAAGTCCTAGCCAGAGCAATTAGACAACAAAAAGAAGTCAAAGGGATACAAATAGCAAAGGAAGAAGTAAAAATATCACTATTTGCTGATAATATGATAGCATATTTAAGTGACCCTAAAACTTCCACCAAAGAACTCCTAAACCTGATAAACAAATTCAGCAAAGTGGCTGGTTATAAAATCAACTCAAAGAAATCAGTAGCCTTCCTCTACATGAAAGATAAACAGACTGAAAAAGAAATTAGGGAAATGATACCCTTCACAATAGTCCAACATAATATAAAATACCTTGATGTGAATCTAACCAAGCAAGTAAAAGTTCTGTATGACAAGATCTTCAAGTCTCTGAAGAAATAAATCAAAGAAGATCTCAGAAGATGGAAAGATCTCCCATGCTGATGGAATGGCAGGACTAATATAGTAAAAGTATGCATCTTGCCAAAAGCAATCTACAGATTCAATGCAATCCCCATTAAAATCCTAACCCAATTCTTCACAGAGTTAGAAAGATAAATTCTCAAATTCATTTGGAATAACAAAAAACCTAGGATAGCGAAAACTATTCTCAACAATAAAAGAACTTCTGGAGGAATCACCATCCCTGACCTCAAGCTGTACTACAGAGCAATAGTGATAAAAACTGCATGGTATGGGTACAGAGACAGGCAGGAAGATCAATGGAATAGAATTGAAGACCAAGGAATGAACCCACACAACTATGATCACTTGATATTTGACAAGGGAGCTAAAACTGTTCAATAGTCAAAAGGACAGCATTTTCAACAAGTGGTTCTGGCTCAATAGGAGGACAACATGTAGAAGAATGCAAATTGATCCATTCTTATCTCCTTGCACAAAACTCAAGTCTAAGTGGATAAAGGACCTCCACATAAAACCAGATACACTGAAACTAATAGAAGAGAAGGTAGGGAAGAACCTCAAATACTTGGACACGGGAAAAGTTCCTGAACAGAACACCAAAGGCTTGTGCTCAAAGATCAACAATTGACAAATGGGACTTCATAAAACTGCAAAGTTTCTGTAAGGCAAAGGACACTGTCAATAAGACAAAATGGCAACCAACAGACTGGGAAAAGATCTTTACCAATCCTACATCCGATAGAGGGCTAATATCTAATATATACAAAGAATTCAAGAATTTAGACTCCAGACAACCAAATAACAACATATAGATCTTAACAAAGAATTCTCAACTAAGGAAAATCGAATGGCCGAAAAGCACCTAAAGAAATGTTCAGCATCCATAGTCATCACTGAAATGCAAATCAAAACAACCCTGAGATTCCACCTCACACCAGTCAGAATGGCTAAGATCAAAAAATCAGGTGATAGTAGATGCTGGCGAGGATGTGGAGAAAGAGGAACACTCCTTCATTGTTGGTGGGATTGCAAGATGGTGCAACCACTCTGGAAATCAGTCTGGTGGTTCCTCAGAGAATTGGACATATCACTACCTGAGGACCCAGCTATACCACTCCTGGCCATATACCCAGAAGATGCTCTAACATATAACAAGGACATATGCTCCACTATGTTCATAGCAGCCTTATTTATAATAGCCAGAAGCAGGAAAGAACCCAGATATCCTTCAATGGAGGAATGAATACAAAAAAATGTGTTATATTTACACAATGGAGTATACTCAGCTATTAAAAACAATGAATTCGACAAATTCTTATGTAAATGGATGGAACTAGAAGATGTCATCCTGAGTGAGGTACTCCAATCACAAAAGAAAATACATGGTATTCACTCACTGATTATTGGATATTAGCACAGAAGCTTGAATTACCCAAGATTCAAATTACAGACCACATGAAGCTCATGAAGAAGGTAGACCAAGTGGGGGGCTTTGGTCCTTCTTAGAAGGAGTAACAAAATACTCAAGGGAGCAAATATGGAGACAAAGTGTGGGACAGAAACTGAAAGAAGAGCCATTTGGAGACCATTCCACCTGTGTATCCATCCAATATGCAGTCACCAAAGGTAGACGCTGATGTGGATGTCAGGTAGTACATGCTGACAGAAACCTGATATAGCTGTGTCCTTAGAGGTCTGCCAGAGTTTGACATATTCAGTGGTAGATGCTCACAGCTAACCATTTGAACTGATCAAGGGGTTCCCAAGAGAGGAATTAGAGTGAAGACTGTAGGAGCTGAAAGGGTTTGTGGCCCCATGGGGAGAGCAACAATACCAACCAACCAGAGCTCCCAGGGTCTAAATCACCAGCCTGGGAGCACTTAGGCAGGGATCCATGGCTCCAGCTGTATATGTAATGGAGGATAGCCCTATAGGGCTTAGGTGGGAGAGGAGATCCTCAGTCAAATGAAGGCTGGATGCAGAGTGTGGGGGAATTCAAGGGTGGGAAGGTGGGAGTGTAAGGGTAGTTTGGGGCACATCCACACAGAAGCAGGAAGAGGTTCAATGGGATGGGGGGTTCCTGAGCTAGGGGTAGGAATGGGGTAAGGGGTTAACATATGAAATGTAAATAAAATCTCCAATAAATAAATAAATAAGAATAAAAACAATGCAATTTCAAAAATATATGTTGCCATTCATTTGCTTTAGATTTTATTTTTTGAAGCTATTGAATTATAGTGCATGGGCAAGAATTTCCAATGTTAAAACCTTTTATATTCTAATTTTCAATTCTTTGAAAGTCTTTAGCTTTACAAGTCAATCTGATCACAATCAAACCGTTGTCTGATTCTTTTACTCATTTTGTTTTGTTTTGTTTTTTTATTGGGAATTTTATTTACATTTCAGATGTTTTCCCCTTACCCCATTTCTCCCCTCCCCCAGGAACTCCCTATCCCTTGCTCCCTCCTCTTGCCTCTATGATGGTGTACCCCTACCCACCCTCCTCCATACCACACCTCCCTACCCTTGAATACCCCCACACACACAATGTCCAGACTTCATGGGACCAAGGATCTCTTCTCCCACTTATATATAGCTCTCTTGCATATACAGCTAGAGCCATGGATCCCTCCCTAAGCACTCCCAGGCTGGTGGTTTAGACCCTGGGGGCTCTGGTTGGGATTGTTGCTTTCCTCATGGTGTCACAAATCCTCTCAGTCTTCACTCTATCTTCTCTGTTGGGAACCCCATGATCAGTTTAATGGTTAGCTGTGAGCATCTGCCTCTGAATATGTCAGACTCTTGGAGACCTCTAAGGAGACAGCTATATCAGGCTCCTGTCAGCATGTACATCCTGACATCCACATCAACGTCTACCTTTGGTGACTGCACATGGGATGGATACCCAGGTGGAATGGTCTGCAGACGGCCCCTCCTACAGTTTCTGTCCTGTACTTTGTCTCCATATTTGCTCCCTTGAGTATTTTGTTACTCCTTCTAAGAAGGACTGAACCCCCTCCCCCAACTTGGTCATCATTCTTCATGAGCTTCATGTGGTCTGTGATTTGAATCTTGGGTAATTCAAGCTTCTGTGCTAATATCCAATAATCAGTGAGTGAATACCATGTATGTTCTTTTGTGATTGGATTACCTCACTCAGGATGACATCTTCTAGTTCCATCCATTTACATAAGAATTTGTCGAATATACTCCATTGTGTAAATGTAACACATTTTTTTGTATTCATTCCTCCATTGAAGGATATCTGGGTTCTTTCCAGCTTCTGACTATTATAAATAAGGCTGCTATGAACATAGTGGAGCATATGTCCTTGTTATATGTTAGAGCATCTTCTGGGTATATGGCCAGGAGTGGTATAGCTGGGTCCTCAGGTAGTGATATGTCCACTTCTCTGAGGAACCACCAGACTGATTTCCAGAGTGGTTGCACCATCTTGCAATCCCACCAACAATGGAGGAGTGTTCCTCTTTCTCCACATCCTCGCCAGCATCTACTATCACCTAAGTTTTTGATCTTAGCCATTCTGACTGGTATGAGGTAGAATCTCAGGATTGTTTTGATTTTCATTTCCCTGATAACTAAGGATGCTGAACATTTCTTTATGTGCTTCTCAGCCATTCGCATTTCCTCAGTTGAGAATTCTTTGTTTAGCTCTGTACCCCATTTTTTAATAGGGTTATTTGGTTGTCTAGAGTCTAATTTCTTGAGTTCTTTGTATATATTGGATAGTAGTCCTCTATCGGATGTGGGATTGGTAAAGATCTTTTCCCAGTCTGTTGGTTGCCGTTTTGTCCTATTGACAGTGTCCCTTGCCTTACAGAAACTTTGCAATTTTATGAAGTCCCATTTATCAATTCTTGATCTTAGAGCATTAGCTATTGGTGTTCTGTTCATGAACTTTTCCCCTGGTCTAGGTATTCATGGGTCTTCCCCACCTTCTCTTCTATTAGTTTCAGTGTGTCTGGTTTTATGTGAAGGTCCTTTATCCACTTGGACTTTAGCTTTGTACAAGGAGATAAGAATGGGTCAATTTGCATTCTTCTGCATGTTGTCCTCCAGTTGAACCAGCACCATTTGTTGAAAATACTGTCCTTGTTTTACTGGATGGTTTTAGCTCCTTTGTCAAAGATCAAATGACCATAGTTGTATGGGTGCATTTCTGGGTCTTCAACTCTATTCCACTGATCTTCCTGCCTGTCTCTGTACCAATACCAGGCAGTTTTTATCATTATTGCTCTGTAGTACAGCTTGAGGTCAGGGATGGTGATTCCTCCAGAAGTTCTTTTATTGTTTAGAATGGTTTTCCCTATCCTGGGTTTTTTGTTATTCCAAATAAATTCGAGAATTTCTCTTTCTAGGTCTGTAAAGAATTGAGTTGGTATTTTAATGGGGATTGCGTTGAATCTATAGATTGCTTTTGGTAAGATGGCCATTTTTACTATATTAATCCTGCTGATCCATGAGCATGGGAGATCTTTCATTTCCTGAGATCTTCTTCAATTTCTTTCTTCAGAGACTTGAAGTTCTTGTCATACAGATCTTTCACTTGCTTTGTTAGATTCACCCCGAGGTATTTTATATTATTTGTGACTATTGTGAAGGGTGTCATTTCCCTAATTTCTTTTTCAGCCTGTTTATCTTTCACGTAGAGGAAGGCTACTGATTTGTTCGAGTTGACTTTATAACCTGCCACCTTGCTGAAGTTGTTTATCAAGTTTAGGAGTTCTCTGGTGGAAGTTCTGGGGTCACTTAATTATACTATCATATCATCTGCAAATAGTGATATTTTGCCTTCTTGCTTTCCTATTTGTATCCTTTTGATTTCTTTTTGTTGTCTAATTGCTCTAGCTAGGTTTCCCAGTACTATATTGAAAAGGTAGGAAGAGAGTGGTCACCCTTGTCTTGTCCCTGATCTTAGTGGGAATGCTTCAATTTTCTCTCCTTTAGTTTGATGTTGGCTTCTGGCTTGCTGTATATTGCTTTTACTATGTTTAGGTATGGACCTTGAATTCCTGATCTTTCCAAGACTTTTACCATGAAGGGATGTTGAATTTTGTCAAATGCTTTCTCAGAATCTAGTGAGATGATCATGTGGTTTTTTCTTTGAGTTAGTTTATATAGTGGATTACATTGATGGATTTCCAAATATTTAACCATCCCTGTATTCCTGGGATACAGCCAACTTGATTATGATGGATGATTGTTATGATGTGTTCTTGGATTCAGGTTGCTAGAAATTTATTGAGTATTTTTCATCGATATTCGTAAGAGAGATTGGTCTGAAGTTCTCTTTCTTTGTTGGGTCTTTGTGATGTTTAGGTATGAGTGTGATTGTAGCTTTACAGAACGAATTGGGTAGTGTTCCTTCTGTTTCTATGTTGTGGAATAGTTTGAAGATAATTTGTATTAGGTCTTCCTTGAAGGTCTGATAGAATTCTGCATGAAAATCATCTGGTCCTGGTTTTTTTGGTGGGGAGACTTTTAATGACTGCTGCTATTTCTTTAGGGTTTATGGGACTGTTTAGATGGTTTATTTGCTCCTGATTTAACTTTGGTACCTGGTATCTGTCTAGAAAATTGTCCATTTCATTTAGATTTTCCAGTTTTGTTGAGTATAGGCCTTTGTAGTAGGATCTGATGATTTTTTTTTTTTTAATTTCCTCAGTTTCTGTTGTTATGTCTCCCTTTTCAGATCTGATTTTATTACTTTGGATACTGTCTCTGTGCCCTCTGGTTAATCTGGCTAAGGGATTATCTATCTTGTTGATTTTCTCAAAGAACCAACTCCTGGTTTTGTTGATGTTTTGTATAGTTCTTTCTGTTTCTACTTGGTTGATCAGCCCTGAGTTTGATTATTTCTTGATGCCTACTCCTCTTAGGTGTATTTGGTTCTTTTTGTTCTAGAGCTTTCAGGTATGCTGTCAAGTTGTTAATGTGTGCTCTCCTTGATTTCTTTTTGTAGGCACTTAGAGCTATGAGTTTTCCTCTTAGCACTGCTTTCATGGAGTCCCACAAGTTCTGGTATGATGTTTCCTCATTTTTGTTAAATTCTGGGAAATCTTTAATTTCTTTCTTTATTTTTTCCTTGACAAATCATCATTGAGTAGAGCATTGTTCAGTTTCCACATACATGTGGGTTTTCCCTTTGTTTTTGTCATTATTAAAGACCAGCCTTAGTCCGTGGTGATCTGATAGGATGCAAGGGATTATTTCAATCTTTTTGTATCTGTTGAGGACTGTTTTGTGACCAATTATATGGTCTATTTTGGAGAATGTACTGTGAGATGCTGAGAGGAAGGTATGTTCTTTTGCTTTAGGATGAAATGCTTTATAGATATCTGTTAAATCCATTTGGTTCATAACTTCTGTTAATTTCAATGTGTCTTTGTATAGTTTCTGTTTCCACGATCTGTCCATTGGAGATAGCGGGGTGTTAAAATCCCCCACTATTATTGTGTGAGGTGCAATGTGTGCTTTGACCTTTAGTAAACATTCTTTTATGTATGTGGGTGCCCTTGAATTTGGGGAGTAGATATTCAGAATACAAATAGTGAGGGGAAAATTCTGTTTCAGTAGATATGCTAAGTTATTTTAAATTTAATACTTAACTTGTAAGAATTCTATGCTCAGAGATTGGCTATGAATGTTAATATAATGTGTCTAAAGTGAACTTAATAAACTCTGACTCTCTCCACTTAAAACATATTAAACCCTTAATTTAGAGAGTTCTGCATAGTTTTATGTAGGTTTGTGGCAACTCAAGTATGATTGCCCTCGTGCCTTAGATAGATTTAATATCCCCTACAAATTTCTTCTGTAAAATTATTCCTTGGGACTGAGACATGTCTCATCCTATAATTGGCTTGCCACACAAGCACAAGGATGCATGTTTGCAATTTCAGATACAATATGAATTAGGGAGAAATAGAATTTCCTTTTTCAGTGATAGCTAAAATTACACATACTTAAAATCAGTAATGAATCAAAAAATAAACTTCTTGTGAGCTCTCATACCCAAATTGGCCTCCTAAATCTCACTCAAACTGCTGTAAAAGGCTCAGTGATCACCATGAAAGAGGTAGTAGATAGTCCATATGAATAGACATGTAGATAAATAACAACACTAAAATTGGATTGTTAGATCTATGAGCTCAAAGAGGTGTGACATGTACACACAAGACATATTCCAGGAGAAGCCATAAAAAATACAGAGAGTAGGTTGAGTAAGACACAAATCCACACATGGATGAGAATATTTTTGTTAATAATAGCAGTATGAATAGTTTTCTTAACTATATTTTGCATCAGTGTTACTGGAATAAAGTATCTAGAGTAATATCAATACAACTTGATTGTTTAAAAGAAATGATGTTACAAAGATCTGTGGGCATGTAAAGACAGCAGCAATTGAAGAAACTGGACAGTATTTGAATATGACTAAAATTAATTAATTTGAAGTTTCAAGATTTAATTACATGTTTAAATAATTATTTAGTTTGAAATTACAAAACAATTTCATCCTTTCCTGTTCCTCTTCCTTCTTACAATGACTTTCCCATGTATCACTATGCTATCCTCCATATTAATGTCATCATTTTTTTTAAAAAATATTTTAAATGTACATATACATATATTCCTAAATAAACCAATATAATTTGCTCAATCTGTATCAGTTAGTTACATGTATATATGGTTGTGGAGCTGTCCATTTGGTATTGGATAATAAACTTTTATATACCTCTATGTGATAGATCTTTTTCTCCAGCTCTCAGCATTCACTGTAGATTGTAGAGGTTTATATACCATTGAGGCCCTATTGGCCTGATTTTTTTCAGCACATTTTTATGCAGTCATGTTGGTAATACTTCATGGGTACTGCTTCTGTCGTTACCAAGAGACACAATCTCAAAACCAACTGCATGATCCTCTGATTATTACCACCTTTCTCTTCTTTCATCTACAAAGATGTTGTGTATAAAAGAGTACATGTACAAACTTTTCTTTTGGTGAAATAGAAATAGTCACAACTCTAGAACTCAATACTGATTTACCCTAAAATAATGAACAATTCTAAACTTCTGTGAAAGAAAAAGTATCTGTAGTACAGAGAAGAGTCATTAAGAAACTTCCTGAACACTGGTTCCTGGTCTCCAGAATTAAATGTAGATATGTGCACAGGCACAAGTACATGAAGCATACATGCAAATAGATGTATTTTATTACATATTAGAATTGTAGTAGAGGAAATTATTTAAACCCCAAATTTGTCGCTGTAAGACCTCCTACCCAAATGAGACCAGTAAAAGGAAAACATTCAATAATTATTGGTATAAATAGCACACCAAGATTGGACATATTTACCACTACACTACTCTAATCCGGGGCTATGAGATCCCTTATAACTTGAGGTTCATCCAGGCCGCGGCCTTGTCCTCTGAGCTCCAGCTCCTCCATTGTTGGCTTCCTTCTATCTCCAGCTTCCTTCTACCTGCTTCCTCTTGCTTCTCTCTCTGCTTCTTCTCCTTCTGCCCCCTGCTTCTACTTCTACCTCCTTTTATATCAAATTCCTCTCACTGTCTCCTCCCCTAAGCCTTTTTCTCTGCCTCCCCTTCTACTGCCAAATCTCTGGCTCTAGCCTTTATTTTACAGGTTTTAATTGGACAGAAGGTTTACAAGATCATCTGTGTACAGATTCAATCATCCTCTGCAGCCCCTCCCAGAAAGGTGGAACTAGGATCAAAACACAAGCCTGGGGCTATCCACAACATTGATTCAATCCTCCTCTGCAGCCCCTCCCAGGAGGGTGGGACTAGGATCGAAGTACAAGACTGAGGCTATCCACAACATAGAATGACTAGTCCAGCATAGGGTTTGATGTCAAAAGTATCCCCTCTCCAGGAAAAAGACATCAGGATGGGTATGGCCCTCATGCCTCACTGGACAACGACAGGAGGACTGGAGCCATTACAAGGTCCCCTTCAATTATTGGAGGTCAGACCTTTATCCCTGCCTTCACAAGATTAGAATCGCCAAGGCCCTTCTATACTTAGAGAAGGGAGGAGATGTCAGGGGCAGACCTGCATATACACTGAAGGCCTAAAATCAGCCATAGGCCTAAAATCAGCAATAGGCCTGACATACATACATGCTAACACAAAGTCTTGGGTCTCTGTGGAAAAACACTGAAACAGCAGGCTATAAGCTATTGTAAACAGGCAACTCCTGTGGAAATTTACCAGCCTGAGTAGTCATAGACCTTGTAAATAGGCAGCCTCGGTGGACAGTACCAACTTAGATAAGGACAAGTGAATCATAGGCAGTCATAGTGACCTGTCCCCTGAACCTTCACCCAGCTGATACCCTGTTCTGAATGGTATCTGTACTCCCCCTGAACACCTATTCTCAGGTGTCATTCCCTTCCCCCATCCTGCCTTTTTGTGTTTATAACTCCTGTGTGAATAAACAAATTATGATGTGATTTAAATAAATAAATAAATAAATAAATAAATAAATAAATAAAAGAATGACTAGTCCAGCTTGCTGCTTGGGTACATTTGCTTGGAAAACTTTTTTCCAGCTCTTAACTCTGGGCTAATGTCAATCTTTATTGTTATATGATTGTTGTATGCAGCAGATTGATGAATACTGTTTTCATATCCATTCTGTTAGCCTCTGTCTTTTTATTGGAGAATTATGTCTGTTGATGTTGAGATACTAATGACCACTGACTGGCATGTATGTGTATTTGTGTGTACTTGACTTGTTTTGTCTAGTATGGGATTACTTATTTCATGTGCTTCTTGGATATTATTATCCTCCTTGTGTTGGAGTTTTCATTTAAATATTTTGTGTATGACTGGATTTGTGGATAGATATTGTATAAATTTGGATGTGATGAAATGTCTTATTTTCATCATCTATGGTGATAGAGAGTTTTGGTGAATATAGTAGCCTAAGATAGAATATCTCTCTCTCTCTCTCTCTCTCTCTCTCTCTCTCTCTCTCTCTCTCTCTCTCTCTCTTGTGTGTGTGTGTGTGTGTGTGTGTGTGTGTGTGTGTGTGTGTGTTTAAGAGGTTGCAAAAAGTCTGACTAGTCCCTTCTAGCTTGTGGAATATCTTTTGAAATATTATGTGAAATTCTGATAAGTCTGCCTTTGTATGTTGCCTGGCCTATTTCCATGGCCACTTTTAATATTCTTTAATTTTTCGGTATATTTTATGTCCTGGTTATATTATGACAGGAGGATTTTCTTTTCTGGTCCATACTAATTGGTATATTATAGACTTTTTGCATGTTTATAGGCATCTTTTTCTTTAGGCTAGTGTTTTCTTTCAGGATTAAGTTGAAAATATTTTCTGGGCATTCTAGTTGGGAAATTCTCATTCTTCTCTTCCTCTTATTTTTAGGTTAGTTCTTTTCATGGTATCATAGACTTCCTGGATATTTTGGACTAAGAAAATTTTATATTTAACATTTTCTTTGACTGATGTATCATTTTCTTCTGTTGTATATTCTGTGCCTGAGATTTGCTCTTTAGTCTCCTATATTCTGTTAGTAATGAAACCATTTGTTCCTCTTCTCTTCAATAGATTTTCCATGTCTAACATTTAATCAGTTTGGGGTTTCTTTATTGCTTTTTATTCCATTTTCAGGTTTTGCACAGTTTACTTATTTCCTTCATGAGTTCAATTGTATTTTACTGTATATCTTTATGGGATATATTTATTTATTCTTTAAAGGACTCTGTAATCTTTATAGGATCTGATTTAAGGTCTTTTTCTTGTGCTTCAGTTGTGTTAGGATAGGCAGGGCTTGGTATAGAAGAATAGCTGTGCTTTAAAGATAACATATTGCTCTTCCTTTAGTTGACTGTATTTATTAGAAGGCCTTAAGCCATCTAGATACCTTTAATCTCTTGATGTTTCTGTTTTAGTAGGTATTATAAGGGGAGTTAACATTAATTGTCCTAGTTTGGCAAGCCTGTGTTACTTTTCCTTGGGCTCTATGGTTACAGAGAAGCATGTCTAAATTTTTCAGCATCCATAGATATTGCTCAGAATCTACAGGTCTGATGAAGATGGGTTGAGACATGGCATGAGAATGGAGGCTAGTCAGCACTGCTTGGCATGCCCAGAGGACTCACCAAACAGGAACGATCAGTTTGGAAAGGGATGTTAACATGTATATTTCAGGATCTATGGGTCTTTTGATGTAGGCAGAGAATTATTGTGAAGGGTGATTGGAGTTCCAGTAGGGATAGCAGACTGCTCAGGAGTGAAGACTTCCATTCTTAATATATATAATTTTATGTCTGAAAGTTAAAGTATTTTTCTTAATATTGATTCCTTGTGCATTTAACATCATGTGCCACAGTCACACTCATTTGCCCATTTCTTCATTTATGCCATTAAGCTTGCAACCTCACTCCAAAATTATACAAATAAACAAACAACTTCAACAACAAGAGTTAACAACAATAAAACCATAAGAAAATTCTCATCATTAAAGCTGTAGTATGTCACAGTGTTTCCCTAAAGATATCCCTCTCTCTACACATCTTCACTTGCAAATATTTATTACAATGAGTCATCAGCCTGGACCTAGATATCTGGCATTTATGACAACATCAAAATGTATCTTCACTGGGACCCCTTCATGTCATAGAGATCCTGGAGCCTTGGATCAGCAAAACTCTAGCAGATGCAGCATCTTCTGTGGTTCTCAATACTTGTATCATCTCTGAATTTTGGAGTAGTGGTATATTATTTGCACATCCAAGTACTAGCATGGTCTCTGATAGAACACGGGGCTTCTGTTCAATTTGTGGACCAAAATGTATAGACAAGGGGACAAGGTACAGTTAGAGAAAGCAAGGTGGGCCGTAGAAAAACATTGGACTCTATGGATATGGTCTTGCTTGGTGTTCAGGAATCCAGTGTGCTGGCTGGTAGAGTAGAACATCTCAAACACAATCCCAATCCACATTGATATGAAGCTGAGAGGAGACAGTGTGTTGGGAAAATTAGGCAGATTTTGAACAAGTGTTAGTGTGCTATGTACAGGTCTTATCTTGGTTATCAGTACAACCACTGCTTCCAGTAAAGTAGAGAACATTTGCTAGATCTGCAGTCTGGGATATGAAGATGAGGGAAATGTGTGCTATTGAGAGAAGCTGGGTGAAAGCTAAGCCTAATATTTTTATAATAATTTTATACTAGTCTCAGAAAATACTTTTCTTATCACACTTAATTTAAAACGTTTCCACCATTGGTTGGGTATGCACAACTTCAAACTTTTAGTATTTATAATGAACTAAACTCATGTTCTGTATAATTGTTCTAATGCATCCTTTTTTAGAATCTAAGAGCACATGAATCAGTTCAAAGGAGTTTAAACTTTAGAAGCAAAAGTGTGTATTAATTGTTAATATGATATTCATAAATGAAATTTAAAGCAGAACATAATGTGTATGACTGAGTGTAGGTAATAACAAATTATAGGAAATAGAAGCAATGAAAATTTTTGGTATTTTTTTTGTGGGTTAATTTTTTTGTCTATCAAATATATCTTTCAGAATACTAGAGATTATAGAAAAGAAAGAAAAGCAATCTTAACATTATGTAGTTAAAATTCATGAAGCAATGTTCACCTTGAAATTAAGTAAGGAGAAAATGAACCACAAAGGTAAAAGATCAGTCAAGTATGAGTATGATCTAAGGTGAAGTGAATCGGAATTTGAACATAATATCTTCATGGAAAATGTAGCTTCCCAAAACGATATCTTCTAAGTACCTATGTCAATGTGCATGGTATAGAACATCTTGGTCTACCTGGAATTTAAGCTGAGAATATTTGTTTTTTCTTTTATAAAATACCAATACTCACTACTTGATGAATCATAGTGTTTCAGTGATGCAAACATTCTTGATATTGGGCACTGGGATTCTTATATTTGCAATAGACAATGTTTAAATTACTGGTTCCTTCTACATCTAAACTTATATAATTACATAACAAAAGTAGATAGAGGTCTAGGAAAATGTTTTAGTTTCTCTTAAGAAATACAGAACAAAAGGGCTTGACAAGGCATACAATTTATATCTATATACTTAAATTTCTTTTATATCAATACATGTGTGTGTGCATGTGTATGTGTGAAATAAAAATTCATATATAAGCATATAATATATACTATATTACAATATATATAATTCATGGTCATATATTTATAATTATATATATAAGAATTTTCTTATAATGAATCATAGTTATACAAATATCATCTCATTAGATGATGAAAAAGCATTTGATAAAATACAAAATACAACACCTCTTCATGATAAAAAGTATTGAAGAGATCAGGAATTCAAGGTCCTTACCTAATCATACTAAAACCAATATCCAGGTCCTTAGATTAAACATCCAACAGTGGGTAGGGGGAATGTGTAAAGTCTACCTCCAAAAGAAAGACAGGGAATCAAGAAGAGGAATGAGGTTGCCAAGGATTTTAGAGCAATACCTGGTTAGTTTCTCTTAATCCTCTAAGCTAATCTGGCTACCTCCCATCCAAAATTTTAAGAAACTTGCATTTTATTATTGTTTTGGCTTTCTGTGATTTAGATGTGTTTCCATAACCTCTTTCTGTCCCCTTGGTCATGGATCCAGATTCTAACCCACCTCTCCTTCTTTGTATTTCCTCACTAGTAAAATTCTACCCTATTATCTTTCTGCCCAGCCTTTGTTAAGCATGTTAACAAAAGAGATTCTTGATTTAAGCATTACAACGCCTTGTCCTGATTGTAACAAAATTGGAGGGCAAAGAAATCAGAATTTGAATAATACAAGCATAACTTTAACACAGTGCATAAAAACATTACTCTTACACTATCCTCTTTTTGTCCTGATAAAATTTCATTTCCTTATAATAATGTATTAATGTACTGCAGACTCTACAAGACTCAAGATGGCAGCCGACATCATAATACCCAGGAAAAATTTCAATAACCCATGGCACTTCCATATCCATCAGAAATGTTGAGAGCTATGAAATCAGCAAAGTTGTTTGACACAATCCTACATTGTCTGAGCAGATTGCCATAATTGCTGTCCTTCTATCTCTAAAATTGTTTTTTAGTTCTTTCCTATTTTATTCTTGGTAACTTTCTGCATTATTATTTACTTCTTGTGTTTTCTTGAAGGGGAAATAAGATGTATATATCCTTTCAGGATAATCCTAAATGACCTTTGTCTATCCACTGTTTGGAAATCTTCCTCACGTTAGAGGTCATCAAGCTCTGAGAATCACATAGGTAGATGAGACCATTACTAGCAGAAACTTAGTGAAGTATCTGTCCATGAGTAAACTCAAAGAGAAGAATTGGTGTAGAGTAAACAGGACAATTGGCCAAACTCTGACGGGCCCAGGAGACTAGGTTACATAATTATGGTTTCTTTTTATTATAGCTCATACCTCTCTGAAAATGTAGTTTAAAGATGGGGTGTCATACAGGGTATATCCCTGGAGGAAGAAAACTCATTAAATAAGATAGATTGAGTAAAATACATGTTTCCTGATTTATAACACAGATGATGAAACATATAGTAAAATAAGTTAGAACTTACTATTTGGTATTCATAAAGAAGACTTGTATGTTTTCTGTTTGCCTGGAGTGCTTTAAAACTGCAAACATTGCTAGCATAAGAGTAAGCTGTCAAATATTGAATGTATTTGCTTTGGATAAGACATTCTTTAGAGTCTTTATATTGGAAGCATGTGGAAAATAATGAGAACATAATCTGTTCTGTTTGTATTTTCTCATTGTAACTCAACTTGTAACCCTTGTCATATAATGCATAAACATCAAATACATAAACTCTGCCACTGAGGTAGTAATTAGTCTCTCTTTGTTCTGTGATTATTGTATAATAAAGAAGTACCTGTTTGCTAGTTAGTCAGGGCCGTAGAACTTGCCTAATTGTTAATGATTCAGAGTAGCTAAATTCACTTGACCATCATCTGATTCATTCTCTCCCCTCTGACTCCTTATCTTGTCTGTAGCCGTGCTGGCAGAAACAAGGCTAAGTGCCTCTGCTAAGAAAGGCCCCCATAGGAAGGCTCCCTGACATCATGGAGAAAGAAATTAAAATGTTACACAATAAATTCAAATTTGAAAATATCAATCTAGAAATTCAGTCCTTTGGAAGATATTAGGGAAAAAGCCATAATAGGGGTGTTAACAACACATACCAAAAATTATACCAAATATATATCATTACACAACAAAACCAAAAGAAAACATAAACACACACACATACACACACCACACACACACACACACACACACACACACACTACCCACAGCATTACCACTATGAACAACTAAAAGAAAATAAAAGAAATAAACAGTCAGTAGACACTGGGCACTAGTATCTTTCAATAACAGTGACCTCCTGAGTATCCATCCCATGTGTAGCCCACAAAAGGCAGACACTGATGTGGATGCCAGGAAGTGCATGCTGACAGGAGCCTGATATAGCTGTCTCCTTAGAGGTCTGCCAGAGCCTGACATATACTGTGGCGGATGCTCACAGCTAACCATTGAACTGACCACTGTGTTTCCAATGGAGGAGTTAGAGAGAAAACTGAAGGAGCTGAAGGGTTTTGTGGCCCCATGGGTAGAGCAACAATATCAACCAACCAGAGCTCCCAGGGTCTAAACCACCAGAATGGGAGCATATAGGGAGTGACCCATGGCTCCAGCTGTATATGTAGGGAAGGATGGTCTTGTTGGGCATTGGTGAGAGAGGAGGTCCTTGGTTCTGTGAAGACTGGATAACCCAGTGTGGGAGAATTCGGGCAGGAAGGTGGGAGTGGGTGGGTGGGTGGGTGGTGGGGGCACATCTTCATAGAAGCAGGAGGTTGGGGATGGGATAGGGGGTTTCTGGGTGGGGTGAATGGAGAAAAGGGATGACATTTGAAATGTAAATAAAATATCTAATAAAAAGTTAATTTCAAAAAAGACACAGATTAGTGGGTTGGATATGAAATCAGGATCCATTCTCTGATGCATACAACAAACACACTTCAATATCAAGAATAGATATTATCTCAGAGTAAAGTTTCTAAATATATTCCGTGCAAATGGTCTTACTAAGGAAATGTTATCTAACAAAATATACTTCCAACAAAAATTAGTCAAAAGATATGGGCAAGGATACTACTCATTTATGAAAGCAAAAATTTTCCAAGGTGTAAAAGCTGAAATTTCAGTTTTTAACATCTGTTCATTAAACACAGGGATACAAACTTTTGAATAGAACCACTACTTCTGCTTAAATTATGTACTTAATCTTCACACAATGCTAATGAGGTACTTCCATACCCCACTCTGCTAATGTATATTTTGTGCAGAGAATTTAAACTGAGCAATTGTGGAGCTAATTAACATTAAAAACAAAATAATCCTAAAAAGTATTTATAGAACATTACATTAAAACAGAAAAGTGTGGTCATCTCCTTAGATGCTGAATAAGTATTTTACAAAATACAATATTCCTGAATATTAAAAGTAATGGAGAGATAAGAAATTCATGACACATACCTAAATATAAAAAAGCAATATATACAGTTATTAGACGAAATTTTCAACAGTGGTTAGAGGGAACTTGTAGAGTCTACCTCAAGTAGAAAGACATTGCTTCAAGGGGAGGGATGGGGTTGACATCGCACAGTCAAAAACTCTGACCCTGAAGTTTTTCCTGTCTAATAAAGCTGCTGGGACACTAATAAAGCTGCTGGGACACAAATAGAGAAGATCCTGAGAGACAGGTGATCCAGTAAATGGTTCAAATTGAGATCCATCCAAAGGGGAGGGTACACGGCTTGACACTATGACTGATACTATTGTGTGTGTACACACAGGAGCCTAAGATGACTGTTCTAGGAGAGGTCTAACTGATAGCAAGTAGGGGTGATTGGAAGGTTTTGGAGTAAGAATGGGGAAATAGAAAACAATGTTATTGTATTATAATCTCAAAAATAAAAGAAGGAAAAATAGCATTGATAATGTAAAAGAAGGCAGAAATAACATGAAAAACATACTAGTAAGATTATATAAATGTTGAAAATGTCACTTTCAATATTCTAATTCGATATGTGAATTTTCATAGGGCCCATTATCTGCCATTTTTACTAATTACTGTAAGATATAACTACTCAAAATTCATAGTGTTGTAGTATTCATTAAAAAACATCATGCTCAAAATAGTGTTTCGAATCTCTATTATAAAAAAATATGTTTCATTTTATTTATTTGCATGCCAAAGATTGGCCCTCCCATTTACCACTCTCAGAGATCTTCACCCTATAACAATTTCCTTCACCTCAGAGAGGGTGAACCATACCTCCAGTTGTACTCCTTCCTGGGGCATCAAGTCTCTGTAGGATTTGGCATATCCTCTCCCATTGAAGCCAGGCGAGGCAGTCCTCTACTACATATGTGCCTGGGACCTCAGAGCAGCCCATGTATGTTCTTTGGTTCATTTCTTAGCCTCTGGCAGCTCCCCAGGAACCAGGTTAGCTGACACTCTTGGTCTTCTTATAGGGCTGCCATGACCTTCAGATCCTTCAAACCTTCCCCTAATTCTTCCATATGGGGTTTGACCTCAGTTCTGTGGTTAGATGTAAGTATCTGCATTAGTCTTAGTCCACTGTATTAGAGCCTCTCAGAGGACAGCCATGCTAAGCTCCTGTCTGAAAACACAACACAGTATCAGTATTAGTGTCAGTAATTGGTGCCTGCTTATGGAATAGATCTCAAGTTGGACAGTCACTGATGGGCCTTTCCTTCAATTTCTGTTAGATTTTTGTCCCTGAGTTAATTTTAGACAGAAATATTTTTGGACCAAAAATTTTGAAGGTAGGTTGTTGTCCCTATCCCTCCAGTGGGGACCCTGTCTAACTACTGGAGGTAATCTCTTCAGGTTCTATCAACCCACATTGAACATTTCAGCTAATGTCAAGTGCAAGGAATCCTGGGAGTCACTTACATTCCAGGTCTCTGGGACTTTCTGGAATCTGCGCTCCAAATCCCTGCAGCCAAAAGTTTCCATTCATTCCCTTGGTCCTTTGGGCTTCTCTGTGTCTTCTCCATACCTCATCCTGCACCCTTTCCTCTCTTATCCAGGTTTCTCTGTTTATCTGCCTTCTGTGATTATGCTGTTACTACTTCTAAGTGGTACTGAAACATCCTCACTTCAGTCTTCCATGTTGTATAATATTTTAGGGTATGTGGGGTGAATTATGACTATTCTGTATTTCATTGTATAAATAAACCACATTTTCTGTATCCATTCTCTGTGGAGGGACATCTAGATTGTTTCCAGCTTCTGGCTATTACAAGTATGGCTGCTATGAACATACTGGTGCATGTGTCCTTATGATATGGTAGCATTTTGGGGGTATATACCCAGGAATGATATAGCTGGGTCCTCAGGTAATTTATTTCCAATTTTCCAAGGAAGTTCCAGATTGACTTCTAAAGTGGTTGGAGCAATTTGCAATCCCACCAGGAATGCAGGTGTGTTCCTCTTTCTCCATATTCTCATCAGCATATGCTGTTGCCTGCGTTTTGATCTTGGCCATTCTTATTTGTGCAGGGTGGAATCTCAGTGTCATTTGCATTTGCATTTCCCTAATGACTAAGGACGCTGACCATTTATTTATGTGCATAATAGCCATCTTACCAATAGCAATCTACAGACAGATTTAATGCAATCCTCATCAAACTTCCAACTTATTTCTTCACAGATGGGAATGGTAATTCTCTACTTCATATGAAATAACAAACAAACAACCAAAAATGGAATAGTAAAAACAATTCTCAACAATAAATGGAACAGGTGGAAGGACAATCCCTGAACTCAAGCTGTACTATAGAACAATAGTGATAAAAAAAACTTCACAGTATTGATTGGTACAGAGATAGACAGGTCAATCAATGGAATAGAATTGAAGACCAAAAATTAAACCCACACACCTCTGGAGACTTGATCTTTGTCAAAGAAGACAAATCCATATAATGGGGAAAAGAAAATATCTTCAATATATTGTTCTGGCTGAATTGGTGGTCTGCATGTAAAAGAATGCAAATTAATCTGTATTTGTCAACTTGTACAAAGCTCAAGTCCAAGTAGATCAAGTACCTCCACATAAAACCAGATATACTGATTCTAATCGAAAAGAAGGTGTGAAAGAACCTTAAACACATTGATACAGAGGAAATTTTCCTGAAAAGATCATCTATACATACTCATGGAAATTGTACAACTCTTTTCTCAATGATCTCTGGGCCTGAGAAAAATTAAGAGAGAAATTACTGACTTTCTTAGAATTAGATGAAAATAAAAGTCACAACATACCCAAGTTTATGAAACTCAGTGAAAGCTATTATAAAAGGAAAGTTCATATCACTAAATGTTCCATAAAGAAATTACAAAGTTCTCATTCCAGCAATTTAAAAGGATACCTGGAAGCTCTGGAAGTAAAAAAACAAGCACACCAAAGCAAAGTAGATGGAAGGAAATAATCAGAATCAGGGCTGAAATGAATCAGGTAGAAACACAGAAAAAATTCAATGGATCAATGAAACCAAGTGTTATTTCTTTGAGAAAATCAACAAGACAGACAAAATCTTAGCCAAACTAACCAAACAACAGAGATACATGATTCAATAAACATAATCAGAAAGGAGACATGACAGACAGTGAGGAAATTCAAAGAATCATTAATTCTTACTTCAAATATGAAATATATGATTTTCCAGAAAAATAAGACTTATCAAGTCAAATCAAGATCAGGGAAACTAATTAAAATTCCTTATAATCCCTAAGCAAATAGAAGCAATTTTTAAAATTTTCCCAAATAATAAAAACAATATCAACCACAACAACAAAACAACCTAAAGCCCAGAAAGAGACGGTTTAGGTATAGAATATTACCAGCCTTTCAAAGAAGTGCTAACATCATTAATCCTCAAACTATTCCACAAAATAGAAATAGAAATAATACTATAAAACTAATTCTATGATACCATAGTCATTCTGATCACTAATCCATAAAAACACTTATCCAAGAAAGAGAACTTCAGACCAATTTCTCTTTTGAACATTGGTGAAAAAATACAAATAAATAGTGACAAACCAAATCCAGGAACTTATGGAAAACACCATCCAGCATGAATATGTACAGTATATCTCAAGGATGCAGAAATGGTTCAATATAGGAAAAACTTTCAAGTTAATCCACCATATAAACAAAGTAAAAGAAAAAAGACACATTTTGAAAAATCTTGGTGGGAGAAGAAAGCAATCACAGAAGAGGGGGTGGGACCTGAGTGGGAAAGATGACAGGGAGGAGAAGAAGGGAACGTGATCAGGTATTGCATGGGGGGAAGGGAACTGAAGTACTGGGGCCAGCAGAAAAATGGAAACTGGCAGCCTCAAGAGGTAGGAGGTGAAAGGACTCTCTAGAATATACCAGAGACATGGGAGGTGAGAGTTTCTCAGGTCTCAAAGGGAGGGACCTTAGATAAAATGCCATACAGTGAGGAGAGGGATCTTGTAGAGCCCACCTCCAGTAGAAAGACAAGGCGGCGATACCTCAGAAAATTGAACATGGTGTTACCTGAGGACCCAGCTATACCCCTCCTGGGTATATACCCAGAAGATATTTCAACATGCAACAGGGCCACATGCTCCACTATGTTTATAGCGGCCTTATTTATAATAGCCAGAAGCTGGAAAGAACCCAGATGTCCTTCAACAGAAGAATGGATACAGAAAATGTGGTACATTTACACAATGGAGTACTACTCAGCTATTAAAAATAATGAGCTCATGAAATTCTTAGACAAATGGATGGAGCTAGAAAATATCATCCTGAGTGAGATGACCCAATCACAAAAGAACACACATGGTATGCACTCACTGATAAGCGGATATTAGCCCCAAAACACACAATACCTAAGATGCAACGCATAAACCTCATGAAACTCAAGAAGAAGGAGGAAGACCAAAGTGAGGGTGCTTTTGTCCTTTTTAGAATGAGTATCAAAAGATTCAACCAGAGCTCCCAGGATCTAAACCTCCAGCCTGAGAACAGTCAGGGGCAAACTGTCCTCTGAGAGGCTCTAACCAGCAGCTGACTCAGACAGATACAGACATCCAGAGCCAAACAGTGGATGGAGCTTGAGGACTCTTATAGAAGAATAGGGGGAAGGAACTGCACAGGAAGATCAACAGAGTAAACGAACCTGAACCCTTGGAGCTCTCAGAGACTGAATCACCAACCGTGGAGCATACCTAGTCTACACAGATCTAGCTCCATGGGCTGGACCTAGGCCTCCCTGCACATATGTTGTAAATGTGCAGCTTGGTTTTCATGTAGGTTTCAAACATCTGGAGTGGGGGCTATCCCAAAACATGCAGCCTGTATATGGAGTATGGTCTTCTAAAAAAAAAAAACAAAAACAAAAACAAAAACAAAAAAAAAACAGTTATTCAGTTAAAAAAAAAAAAAAAGAAAGACAAGGCATTAAGTGCATTAAGTGGAGGGAAGGGATTACCATTCCATAGTGAAAAACTCTGACCCAGAATTGTGCCTATCTGAAAGAACTGCAGGGAAAATAATGGAGAAGAGCGTGAGGAAAAGGAAGCCCTGCAAGTGGCCCCTATTGGGATCCAGGTCAAGGGGTAGCCCCAAGGTCTGACACTATTACTTATACTATGGTATGCTCACAAAAACAGGCCTATAATAACTGCCCTCAAAAGACCCAACAAGCAGCTGAAAGAGTCAGATGCAGATATTTACACCCAACCAATGGACAGATGCTGGTAAGCCCTGTGGTTGAATTATGAAAAAACAGGAAGAAGCTGAAGAGGGAACCCTATAAGAAGACCAGCAGTCTCAACAAATTTGGACCACTGAGATCTCTCCAACAAGGAGCCTCCAACAAGGCAGAGTATACAAGCTGATATTAGCCACCCAATGTGTACACAGCAAAGGACGATTGGGTCTGGACTCAGTCAGAAAAGATGCACCTAACCATCAATAGACTTGAGACCAAAGGGATTGGGGACGTCTGGTGGGGTAGGTGTTTGTGGGGGGTGGAAATATCATCATGGAGACTGGAGACAGGGGTAGTGGTGGAGGTATGGGATGTGGAACAGTCAGAGTGTGGACTGGGAGGGACAGAAGTCTGGACAGTGAAAAAGATTAAATAAAAATAGAAAAGAAAAGAAAATATTTTAACACTTTAAAAGTCTTAGAGAGAATTGGGAAATAAGTCATATATCTAAACACAGTGAAAGCAATATACAGCAATCCACTAGTCAACAATTGAATGGAGAGAAATTTAAAGTAATTTAAAGTAATCAGGGATAAATGGTGGCTGACCACTGTCTTCCTATCTATATAAAACTGTACATAACATTCTAGGCAGTGCAAAAGGACAACCAAAGGAGATCAAGAAGATACAAATTGGAAAGGAAGGAATCAAAGTATCTTTATTTGTGGATGATATGCTATTATACATGAGCTACCCCAACAGTTCTACCAGAGAACTCCTCTAGCTGAAGAACACCTTTTTTCATCAAAGTGGCTAGATAGAAAATTAACAAAAAAAGGCCCTTCTTTAAACAAATGATAAATGAGCCAAAAGAAATTAAAGAAAATGATTTTAACGATAGCTAACCGATAGTATGACATATCTTGCTGCAACTCCATCAAAGCAAGTTAAAGCTATGTGTGCCAAGAAATTAAAATCACCAAATAAAGAAACTGAATAAAATATGAGAAGATGGAAAGAAAGCACATGCTCATGTATAGATAGGATTAGCATAGTTAAAAATGGCCATCTTACCAAAAGCAGTCTACAGATTCAGTTCAATATTCATGAAAATTCCAACAGATATTTTACAGACACTGAAAGAATAAATCTCCTATGGAGAAACAAAAGACCCTGGATAGCTAAAGCAATCTAGAACAATAAAAGTCCTTAATGAGGAAACACCATTCCTGACCTCAAGCTGTACTATAGAACAATAGTGTTAAAAATGGAGTAGTATTGACAAAAAAACAGACATGTTCTTCAGGGAATTGAATGGAAATTCCAAAACTAAACCTGTATACCAATGAACACTTGATTGTTGATAAAGCATCCACTCAATGGAAACAGAAAGCTTCTTCAACAAATGTTGCTGATTTAACTGGATGTCTACATGTATAAGAATTAAAGCAGGTACACTACTTATCATCCTGCATAAAACTCAAGTCCAAGTAGTTCAAGGACCTCAACATAAAACTAGATACCCTAAATCCCATAGAAAAGAAAGTGAGAAATAGCCTGGAACATATTGGTACAGGAGACAAATTCCTGAATATAACATCAATGGCTCTGGCTCCAAAACCAACAATTGATACATGGGACCTATTGAAACACAAAAGTTTCTGTAAAGCATTTGTTATTACCAAAGGAAAAAATGGCAGCTACTGATTGGGAAAGGATCTTCAATAACCTTATATCTGACAGGAAGCTACTATCCAAAATTTCTAAAGAAATCAAGAAGTCAGACACTAACACCCCCCCCATTTTTTTTTAAATGGGGCTAAGAGCTAAACAGAGAATTATAAGCAGAGGAATCTCCAATGTTCAAGAATCACTAAAATAAATGTTCAAATTCCTTATGCACCGGAGAAATGGAAATCATAACAATCAGATGTTCTAACTTATACCATTCAGTATGGCTAGGATCAAAACCTCTAGAACTAACACATACCAGCAAGGATGTAGAACTAGAATTACACTCCACTACTGCTAGGAATGCAAATTTGTACAACCACTTAGGAAACCAATTTGGTGGATTCTTAAAAAACTGGTAATAGTTCTACCTCAAGACTCAGCCATACTACTCCTGGATATATAACCAAAAGATTCTCTACCATTTCACAAGCACACTTGGTCAACTATGTTCATAGCAACTTTATATATAATATCAGAAAATTGAAAACAACCTAGATGGTCCTCAACTGAAAAATGTGTGGCACATCTACAATGGAATACTATTCTGCCATTAAATCAAAGACATAATGAATTTTGAATGGATGGCAAATAAATGGAACTTGAGACTATCTTCCTGCATGAAGTAACCCAGTTCCAAAAGGACATGAATGGTATTTAATACTTTAAAGTGGATAGTAGCCATAAAACACAGGATACCCAAGTGACATACCACAGATCCAAAGAAGCTAAACAAGAAGGAAGGCACAAGCTAGGATGCTTGGATATTACCTAGAAGAAGGAATAAAATAGTCATAAGAGGAAAATAGAGAGAGGGAACTGGATTGGAGAGGGGATATGGAGGTTATTTAAAGGGGATCAGGAACAGGTGTGGAGAGAGACAGGAGAGATGTCTAGATGGCTCTGAGAATGAATGGTAATATAAAACTGACAGTGGTGGGATGGTAAACAACTTCTCCAGGACATAACAGACCTTGGATAAGGAGGTCCCCAAGAATCAATGGGAGTGATTAGCTGTGATTCAGAGATTTGCAGATATGGAACAAGAACAGGCCACCATCTATACACAGCCAGGAACCTCAGTGGAAATATATAGTTGCCAAACCACCTACAAAGCTTTCAACCCAAATTTTATCCAGTCTGAAAGCAAAGCAAAGACTGCAGATGGACTAAGAGAATGGCAACCAATAACTGACCCAAATTGAGATCCATACCATGGGCAAGACCAATCCTTGACACTACTAATGATACTCTGATATTCTTGCAGACAGGAGTCTAGCATGGCTGCCTTCTAGAGGTTCCACCTAGCAGCTGACTCAGAGAGATGCAGACACCCACAGCTAAACAATGGAGCATGGGACTATGAGGAAGAATATGAGGAATGACAGTAGGCCCCATTGTGAATAGGTGAAAAAGGAATTATTGTATTAATTGCATATTGCTAAAAACAGAATGATTTATAAGTATAGGAAAACATTGGAAAGACAAACAAATACAATCATCTTTCCAAATATCTTGTAATCATATGGGTGCTTACATAATAAGAAATAGCATAAATAGAAATAAGTAAATCCACTAGTTATACTACGTTGTGAAATACAACAATTCTTGAGGTTATAACTTCATAGAATAAATCTATAATACTAGGAGTTTATTACCTACCTATAACTTGTTGATAAGGGGAGACCTTGAAACAATACAAACTACAGAAGCTATTACTCCTGGTCTTTTTATACCAGAACTAGATGATAAAACCATTGTCAGGAGCCATCATAGGACAAGCTAATAACAAATAAGTGATCTTCCTGAGCTGTTCTTAATCAGATTAGAGTAATACAAAACGGATTTCCTTCTATAGGCAAGGCCCAGGAGAAAATCATTTTAGTAAAGATTCCCATTATTAAAATTCTTTTTTCCTGTTATTATTAAATATATCTGACAATCACTAGGTATTTTTCCACACTTTCAAGCAGATCTCTGCTGATATATGAAGGTATACTCTCTTGTAGTGATGCTGTATGTACAAATAGAACTTCCCAATTCTTTATGAAGATCTTATAAGAATTCCTGAAATTATGTTAGTATTTATAAAGCTCTTTTATATTTGAACTGATTTTAAGATCTTTTCTGATATTCAAAATGCAAAGAGAACTCTGTCAGTCTCCCAAGTGTTGCCAATTAATTACTTCTAGATAGTAACCAGAGTTTTTGATACTCAGAGCATATTCCAAGAGGTTATAAAATCATTAACCAAAGGTCATAAAAATAGAACTCATGATATATTATGGACACTAGACCAGAAGATAAAATATTTGCTGTGTATATCTATGCAAATCTTCACAAATAATGTAGTTACAGGTTTTAAACACCTGTGGAGCTGTGACAGGTGATTTGATCTTTATCCAGATAAATACTCCTAATGGGTATGCATGTAAACAATCCTTGTTCTAAACTTCTATTTCAATTTATGATTTGAATTTGGTTGTAAACTTGTAATGAACCTTTTACCATGTGATCATTATTCTGAAAGATGTATAAGTGCTGAAGGAGAACTTTTTGTCACAGAACCAATATCAAGTAGAAGTACAGGAATAGCATTGGGAGAAAATGGCATTGTGAGTAAGAGCATAATTGTGACATCAAAGCATTAGAAGAAACCAAGTTAGAAGGAGAATATATAGGGGTATAAAGTAGGAACTATAAGGTAACATAAATATCTAAGAGCACAATATGCAGATTGTAGAGGGAAAAAGGAAAAAAAGAAGCTGCAGAGAGAGCAGAAGAATCAGGCAAGTTTCACATTAGCATGGGACAGAACAAGTTATTTTAATTACAAGGCAGGTTTTCTCTTATTAAAAGGAGCAAAGCTTTCTTATTACAAACTAGCATATAATTCATTTAAAATTAAAAGGGTAGAAGCTTTCACTTTCTCTATCCAATTAAGATTGGAGACCATTTTTCACCCAGAAAGAGTGAGCTCTTTCTGCACACTTGCTTGGTCTTTTGCTCCAAATGTATGTGTAAGTATGGATGTTTTTGCAAGTACATAATTATGAGAATGTGTACCAAGGGGACTCATCTGGTTTGAATGGAAATGTATAAATATGCATGCTTAATTTTAGGTGAATTTATGAATTTAGGTGAATTTATACATATTTGATTATATAAAAATTTTTTATCTGCCAGGGTTATTCCCTTCTCCTGGCTCAAAGAAGTTTATTGCTTCAAACTTCCTCCTAGCCTGACAAAGCAGGAGCCATCTGGACAAAAGGGAAAAGTTTCTAGCAATTAAATCTCTTGCTGTTTTAAGATGAGGTACTAAATGCCAAAGACTGCAATAGGGCCTCAGAGGAACCCAGAAGGCAGGTCAGACACAGTAGCAAAGTAACTTGGACTTATATAAATGAACCTGTAATTACTGTTCAGCAATTCTAAATATTTCCAAAGATAAAAGTCTACCCTCTGCCTAAGCTCTTTTCCCTTTCTTATCTCAAGGAGAACCTCCAAGAAATAAACCCTGACCCTACCTGAGCTTTTCCCCAGCAAACCATATGCCTAAAGGTCCTACAATTACAAGCTTTGACTGTAAGACATAAAGAAATTAAGCTTTAACTAGACTGAAAACAATCATGCTGGCTTGCTTTGGCATTAGGTAGGGGAGGAGCATGAATGCTGCTGGTGAACTGTCTCCAACATTCTTGCTTTATTAAGCCAATATGCTAAGCTGAAAATATAATAGGCAGTTATGCTTGCTTGTGCAATAGTTGGCTATTTATCATGACTAAGACCAACACTCTTCCAATAGAATTCAAGGCTCATCCACAAAAACAGAGTTTAAGCCTGTTACTCTAAGGAAGAGCAAAGGGTTGTGGCTATGGAAGCCACTTCTGTGATTTTTCTAGGCTGATGTGATATACCTGTGAAACTGCTTGTGCACACACTTAAGTGTTAGTTATTTTCAGCCTCAATACATAACCATTGGTGAAGACCCTGAAATCAAGTGTTTGTTACTGGGTTATGGTAACCTATTTCTTAACCATCCATGGACATTTAAATTATTTTGTTTAAGGCTCAGGGAAAATTGAAGAATAGAAGGAAGAAGAAATTTGAGAGACAGACGAATAGGTGGAATATTGTATAACAGTTTAAATTGAGATTAAAACTTCCCAAGCAGACAAAAACAAAACAAGTCAAAAAATCTTTGATGCATGAAACCTCTCAGTGAAGAAGAGGTGCCACGAAGACTGAAACCATTCCACCTTCCTGGGAGAAAGAGAAACATACAAAGTTCTCTAGAAGATCTTGACATCAGAGGTTTCTTGGAATGGACACTTTGTCTCTAACCTTTTTAAGCCCCTGAGATTTGTGCAGTATACTCCAGATTCCCAGATTTGTCTTTTTTAACCCATGATGGGATGGGCTTTAGTGAGTATTTTCTGACCCTGTAAATAACCTCTCAACCATATTCTGGTAAGAGACCTCAAAATACTGATTGTTTCACAAAATTGAAATTAGATGACACCTGTACTTACTTATTCATTTATTTATTTATTTATTTATTTATTTATTTATTTATTTATTATTATTTGTGGGTTCACTAACTCTGGTTAATATATATTTGTGTTGAATTTTCCCAAAGAAAGTTTTGTAATACAACAAAACTGAAGAATATACGGAAGCATTTTGAAAGGCCAAGTCTCTATTTTGAAATTTATTCAATCAATTCTGCAAACTAGGAGAATTAAATATTTTTGTCTTTCTTAGAATGTCTAATGTATTCATATGTTACCCAACAAGATCTCTGAAAGTGTTATTATCTCTAAAGTGATATCACCATGTCTTTAATTTCACTAACAGTTATTTCTGTCTCTACTTCCTTTCAGAAAATCTATGGGCTTCTTCAAATGTATTAGTTCCTTTAAATAATTAAATAAGAAAAGATTTGTCAGCTCTTCATAAATTGTAGATTATTCACTACTACACCCTTGTAATAATCCATGACCAATCCATATCTTGTCCAGGAGAATGTCACAATAAGCTTATAGATTATATGAGGTCTAGAAATTTGTTAAGAATAATATGTTTCCAGCCCATATTTAGTTTTTAACTTTACAATTTCTATTAAATTATGACCTAAAGTAGTATCAAGTTTAAAAAGTGATGTTTAATCCACATTTCTTTTGTTCTTTTTTAACACTTTTCTCAGCTTTTATGAACAGTCACATAGCAGAATCTCTTTGTTACCATAACTGATAATCTAAATTATGTGACTTTAAGAATTACTGTAATATACTTAACCATTTTATTACAAACTGTCATAAAAATCCCATGGTCCCTTAAATTTAATTCTGAAAATAATCACCTTCGAAATATTGATGACAGAGAAATAACAGCATAGACACTATTTTAAACTTCCTTCTTTTTGATTATTTCAAACATTATGAGTATAACACTATTGTATAATCTATTCCTAATTTTCACAGTAAATATTTGCCACAACAAAATTCATTTCCAAACTTCGTGGCTTTGGGTTTTGGATATTCACTATGTTCAATTTGTGAGGCCAAACTTTTAATATGTTTGGGCCATATAATGGAGAGGAAAATCCTACTATAACAACTTACTTAAAAAAGAATGTGTTTTCCTCTTATAGACATTCTTTACTGCCTATATGCTTGAGGGTCCCAAAGAAGACCTCCTGAGTGTATGGTAGGATTAGCACTTTTTCATCTTTTATAGATTTTGTTTAGTAATCACAACTTTAAGTGCAGTATCATATTATAAACATAGAATTCCACAGCTCTCCGTAGTCAATGACTCTTAATTACTTGTATCCAATTAAAAAATTTTACCTAAGTCTTGATATTATGGGGATTTTTGTTAGCTATTCTATTTAAGTTGGATCACTTAGTTTGTTACTCTCAGTACAATAAACTATTTTGCATTTCTCAGTTCACTTCTGTGTATCATGTTAATGAGTTTTTGTAACTAAATTTGATAGAAACCTAGATCTCAGATATAAACATAATTACTTCAAAAGGCATATGATACTAAGACCACAGAGCAAAATATCAAGATGCTGTAATATTATAGGATCATTTACTTCCTCAATCATGAAATTTTTAACAGCATTACAATATGAGTCATATAATCTCTTCAAGTTAGGAAGTCTTCATATTAAAACAGGTTAGAGTAATTATGATACAACACCATTATTCTTTATTTTAAGAACTTTCAAGTAAGTGATTTATACAATTATTATTACATAAAGAGATTTTAAAAACATAAGGACACAATGTTATAATATCTGTCCTTAAGTTCAGGAATATTCTTTATTGGGTTTTCCTTCTTTGCTTGAATTTTAAATTTCATAATGTTTTCTTCCTGAGAATAAAAGTTTACATAAATCATTCATTTTTCCATGTATATATACAGTGAATTTATATCCTGTTTATAGCCTCTGATTGGTCACCTTACATGGCTCCTCCCCATTTTGTCCCCTTCTCTTCCTTTCTGATAATGGGAGAAACATCCCCCCCCAACTCCCTGGGTAAGAACTCACATTGAGACATCAAGTCACTGCAGGACTATGCAGATGTTCTCTTAGTGAGGACAGAGAAGGTGTCCAGATGACGAAACAGGTTGCACAGGCAAGTAACAGAGTCAGGGAGAGTCCTAACTTCAGGTACTTGAAGATCTAAATGAACTGCATGATGTACTTCTGCTACACCTTAGATCCAACCCATGTATGATCATTGGTTGATAGTTCATCTCTGGGAGCTCCCAAGGGTCCAAGTTAGTTGTCGCTCTTGGACTTCTTCTGGAGGCCATGAGTTACTTGGGTCTCTTAATCCTTTCTTGAATTCTTTCAGAGGAAACTCTGAGCTGTGTCCAATGTTCAGCTATGGTTCTGTTCATCTATTTCTGTCAGACTCTAAGTGGAGCATCTCAGAGGATAATTATGCTAGGTTTCTGACTGCAAGCATAATAGAGTAGCTAAAAGTTTCAGGTATTGTTTCTTGGCCATGGGATAAGTCTTAAAAGGGCCCAAAAATTGGCTAGTTATTGAGTCAATCTCTGCTCCATCATTGTCCCTGTACTCAATTTGGTCTTTAGGATTAATTATGGGTTGAAGTACTTTTAGTTGGCATCCTGCTTATCTAAAGGAGGTGGGCATTTAAGGCTCTGAACTCCACACTGGCAGGAGTCTCAGCTAGAATCATTCTTTTAGCCTCCTTGTAGCCTCCCCCATCCCAGGTCTCTAACACATAATTGAGATGCCTCCTCCACTCCTACTGCCAAGTTTTGGTTACTGACCTGGCTCTCTCTCCCTAACTGTTCCTACACATGATCTCCGGCCCAGTCTGGTCCACGATGGTCTCTGAAGGCAGGTACAAACGAAGGCTGTCTCTGCCGGTGAGTGATCTGGAGAGTGCTGGCAGTGGAAGCCTGGCCGATGCATGCTTTGCCTCTGCCGCCAGCGGTGGCGGTGGCGGTGGCGACGGGAGAGTGAAGTGTTACAGCTCCAAAGTGTTACAGCTCTACTCTCCGAAGCACCTCAGTGAGGCATCAGCTGGCCGGTGAGGCGGGGAATCCCGCAACAAAAGCTCCCAGACACCGGAGTGGATCTTGTGCGCGCCTTTACTTGAATCAGGCCCCCCAAATATATACAGTTTGAGGTGGGTTAAGGTCAGGGGCAGGTGGGCAGCAGGTAACCCCTTATTGGCTTGGACTGAAGGCTTGGGAATGCCTCATCTGCATGATGGTGCTATGCCTACTTGACCAGTGGCCACGAACCTCTCTGTGGGAGGGAAAGTGGAGGGCTGAAGCTGAATGAGAAGAACCAGGGCCTGGGGGCAGAGCCGAACACCTGCCACCTGCCGTCCTGAAAAAGGTCCGGGATTCAAGACTTGCTCAACCAGGCACCCAGCTGCTTCCCGCAGCCCACCGCCCCACACCTCCTCCACTCCTACTGCCAAGTTTTGGTTACTGACCTGGCTCTCTCTCCCTAACTGTTCCTACACATGATCTCCCTCATCCTCAACCATTTCCTCTCCCACCCAATTTCCTCCCTCCATCTACATTCAATTCTATATCTTAGTCTGAGTGAGACGCATGCTTCCTTCTTTGAGCTTTCCTTGCTCTTATCATCCCAATTCCAGGGATACCACCTAACATAGAAAAATTTTCAAGAATGTTTTATAGATTCCCTTGCCATCCTAGATCAATACACAGATTTTTCTCATCAAATGTTATCTATATATACAGTCTACGTGGTAATAATTTTTCTTGGACTCTAATAATAACACACAATTTATACTTGAAAATAGGTTTCAAATGAAATAATTTAGACACTAGAGTAACAACTTTCAGATATCAGACTATTCAATCATAAAAATCTGATTACATGGTATGATTCAATAGACTGATGTCCGGATCATATATTAGATTGTTATTGGTCAGCTCGTTTTACATTTTTAAAAAGAACCTCACATAATGATGTAATACAAAGAAAGCAGTGTGGTGATCATGTGGATATGTTTGGTATGCTATGTAACAGTTAAATTCAATTGATATATTTAGCTTTAGCACATACTTTCCTAAACTCATGAATAGAATTGATTTGTGGTCTCAACAAAATAATGTAGCACTTTGGTACAAATATGCAAAGAAACATCCCAGCACTGGAAGCCAAGATACAGAAGACCTCCACAGAAACCATAACCTTGCCCTTAGTGCTTTGGTAGACAGGGAGGAAGTTGATCCAGACACTGCAGAACACCAGCATGCTGAATGTCAGGAGCTTGGCCTCATTGAATGTGTCAGGCTTATTCCTTACCAGAAAAGCTACAGTGAAACTTCCTAGAGCAAGAAAGCCCATATATCCCAGGACATAGTAGAAGATAATCACTTAAACTTTGTTACAAACAATGATGATGTGTCCATGTACCATGTGAGGATAAATATCAACAAATGGAGGAAAAGTTCTCAGTCAGATTCCTCAGAGAATCATTTGGATCATGGTGCATATTGGAATGATGTAATTAGGTGCCCTTGAAAGCAGCAGTCACCTCAGTCTTCTTCCTGGAACAGTGCCAGTACTACAGTAACTGTCTTGGCTAAGATACTAGAGGCAGCCACAATGAACACAATGGCAAATGTAGTCTGCTGAAGAATGCAGCTAGTTGTACTTGGATGACCAATATAGAGCAATGAACAGATAAAACAAAATATGAGAGAAATGAGTAGGACATAACTGAGAGTTTCATTATTGGCCTTGACAATGGGAGTGTCCCAGTGTTTCAAGAAGACACAGAGTACAATAACTTTAAGAGTAGAGAAGTTTAGAGCCAAGTCAGCCAGAACCATTCCAAGGGTTTTTTATAATGCAGAAATGTCACAAGTTATGGGAACTATAACTAACAAATACAAGTTGTATGAAAATCTTAAACCTCAAAGTTTTGATGAGATAGAAAGATCTAGCAATGTTGAATGTTGAATCAGTTGAATAACAGTAAATATCCATCATTTCAAATTCCACATATTGAACCAATCAATCCATCAGAATGCCAATATAAATTTTTACATACCTT
Source organism: Mastomys natalensis (assembly GCA_021653895.1). NCBI lineage: Eukaryota > Metazoa > Chordata > Mammalia > Rodentia > Muridae > Mastomys > Mastomys natalensis. The sequence goes on along the minus strand of JAJTUV010000295.1, from coordinate 475,444 downwards.
GAAAGAACATTTCCTAACGTCATTTGAAACCCAAGATATCCTTGAACAATACAGATCTTCTGGATAAATCTCCATTTTTGATTTCAAGTTGTACTATAGAACTATAGTAATAAAAATCCCATAATACAGGAATAAAACTTGCCTCATTGATCAATATAACGTAATTGAAGATAAAAGATAAAATCACATACTTAATATTCAGACTCTTAATATTGCATAAAGAATCCAAAAATACACAGTGGAGATAAAAGCCTTCCTTAAAAAATTCTGTGGGTTAAACTAGATGTCTGAATGTAAAATATTAATAGATCCACAATTATCCCATACACAGATCTCCAGTTTAATTGAATTAAAGACCTCAATATAAAACTAGACACATTGTACCTGAGTGCAAGAAAGACTTCATTGACACAAGATACGACTTTCTAAACAAAACACTGATTGGTCAGGCAAAACCACAAGCAATTCATAATAAAACATTATATAACTAAACATCTTCTTAAAAGCAAAAGATATCAAAAATTAGGCAACAAAACAGCCTAAGGATTGAAAAATCTTTTTACCCTGTTCACATTCAAAGAAGGGTTAATATCCAAAATATAAAAAGACCTCAAGAAATTAGGTAACAAAAGAAAAATCCGATTTAAAAGAGAGGAGTTTCACATGGTTGTGAAACACTTAAAGAGAGTTTCATCATCCTCAGCCATTAGGGAAATGCCAATCAAAACCATTTTAGGATTTAATCTTTACCTATCAAAATGGCTAAGTTCAATATCACAGGTGATAGCTCGTGTAGGTAAGGATGTGGGGCAAGGGGAAGATGTCTCCATTGCTAACAGAAATACAAACTTATAGAACAACTATGAAAACCAATATGGCAGTTTCCCAGAAAACAGGGAATAGATCTATTGCCAAACACAGCTACACCTGTCATGTACATTTGCTTATTACTCTCTCATACCACAAGGTCACTTGTTCAACTATTTTTTTGTGGCTATAGTCAAAATATTTGGAAATTGCAAATAAGGACACGCACTTCAACTGAAGAGCACATAAAGAATATAGCATACATTTATATAATATAGCATTACTTAGTTGTTTAAAAAAAAAGAATGATACCAGGAAATTTCCTGACAAATAGATGATACTAGAAAAAGTCATCTTGAGTCAGATAACCCATACCTAGAAAACAGATTCATCTAACAGTTGATATTCACTGTTAAATGAATGAAAAATACAAACAATGCACTGAACCAGAGAGGCTAGATAATGAAGAGGTCTGGAGCAGAGGAGCATGAGTCTTACAGGAATGAGGAAATAGAATAGGTCTTTTCGATGTTGAGGGCAGAAGAAGACAGGAGAGCAACTGGTCTGTTGTGAGTTATGGAAGGAGAGTGGGCGTGAACAACTGGAATTTGAATGTTTTTGTTGACTATGTGGAAATATAGTACAGTAGAAACATTTTGGAACCTATGAGGATGGTGCTAGTGAAGACTTCTACTAATGGAGAATACAGAGGCTAAACTTGTGATCTTTGGCAACAAGGAAAGTGGTTGACTGGGTTAAAATTGGTTGAGCTTTTGGTTGAAGAGGTGACAAGACAATCTGTAACAACCCATATGGATGCTTGGTCAGAAGATAACCCTCTAAAACCTGGTAGGTTTGCTCCATTGCTGATGACAACTTTGACTCTGGTTATTGAAAATGGAAAAGTGCAGCAGGTATGAGCAAGAAGCCTTATTATACAAGCTATACAAACATAAACATAGACATTACAGCATCCACTAAACACTTTATCTAAAATCTATCCAGGTTGCAAGATGTGCTGGGGCAATGGTAGCTCATAATTAGTTGAAATGACTGATTTAAGTTGATACCCACGCAACAAGAAGGAGTCCATGCCCAACCCTACTTGGATGATAATAACTTGGAGAATGAATATTGCATAGAACCTGAAAATTCCAAATAGTACTTAACTCTTCTTATTAAAAGTTAAGGAATAATTCTGTTTTTTGTTTTTTTGTTTTTTGTTTTATTTTCTGTTGTTGTTGTTGTTGTTTTTTGAGACAGGAGACAGGGTTTCTCTGTATATCCTTGGTTGTCCTGGAACTCACTCTGTAGACCAGGCTGGCTTCAAACTCTGAAACCCACTTGCCTCTGTCTCCCATGTACTGGGATTAAACACATGTGCCACCGGAGCCCAGTTAAGAAATGATTTTTAATTCTATTATGTTATAATTATATATATATATATATATATATATATATATATATATATATATATGTACATTTTAGATCTATTACCTAACATGGAATAAGTAAAGAAGCTTTGTTAAGCAGCAATTAGGAGCAGGTACATAGACTAATAGCCAGACATGCAAAGAGAGACTAAATTAGACATCTTCAATCATGTCTCTCCCTTCAGAATAGGTTAGGAAAAAGTGAAAAATAAAGAGGGAATGCAGAACACCACACACAAAAATTACTCATATTCTATGATTTAAACTTGGCAGCACTCTCACATAAGATTCAGAAAAAAATAAAGCATCTAGCAAGAAGTATGAGTAGGTTTGCACTAGATTCTCTGCACATATGGTATGGCAGTTAGCTTGAGTTTCAGTGGGACTCCTGACAGTGAGAGCGGGTATATCTCTGTTTGCAGACTCCTGAAACTTATTTCCTCCTATTGGGTTGCGTTGTCCATCCTTGATATGATTACTCTTGGCTTGTCTTATTGTATCTTCTTTGGTAATGTTTGACTATCTTCTTTTGGAGGCCCACAGTTTTCTGGAAATAAAATATAGGGGGAACGGTGCTTGGGAGGGTTTGTGGGCAGAAGTCAAGAGTAAAGGGATTGGAAACAGAGCTGGACTACTGTATGAGAGAAGTCTTTACTTACAACAAAAAAAAGAAAAACACCTAGGATCAAGGCCAATTTAATAATACTTATTTAGTGTCCTTTGTTCAACTAATGCAAATGTCAATAAATTTAATTGTTGATTTGCTTTTCATACATTTCTTCAATATCATTTTAATCAATAAATTTTATTATTTTTCTTTTTATGTATTATTCTAATTAAGTGGTTTCACTTCTAACTGTAGTGTCTGAGTTGTATCATGAAATTTGGTTAATATTTTTGTGTAATTTTTCAAAATATACTTCATCTTCATAATCCTCACATGTAAACCATATGCAACCATTTATGTACTGACCTGGTTCTTAAACTTTCAGTTATTGCTAGGCTATTTCTAACACCCACAATTAATTCTATTCTTCATTTTCCTACTGTAATACTACTTTGAAAAATATTTTCCAAAGTTTTTATTTTCCTCAATGTAGATACCAGTACTACCTATTTAATTATGATATCTCTGTGCATACTATATATGAATCATAGAATAAAAATTGTTATTCCAAATTCCATTTGTTGGACTCCAATCTCAACTGTGAATGAGATGGCAATAGAAAATGCAAACTTCTAATTATATTATTGACTTACAATAGAAAAATTAAAAAATGCATACTTCCAAAACATGATATAAAGACAAGTAACAACTAGTGATGTTATAAAACTCCATGGATTCTGAAAAACAAGAATGCATAACGTCTATGTCTTTAATAAATTTGAAGTATACAACTTTAATATGCATTAATCTTTTGTACTCTGAAGAAATATTGTTTCATTGGTTCAAGAATTATGAGACAAACATATAGTCCAATAGAGAAAGTTATTATTACAGATCACAGTGTTACTGAATTTTTTTTACTGATATTTATCAATCCCTTTCTACAATGGACATTTCAGAACTATGTGCATATGGGAGATATAAGCAATTTCATTACTTTGAGAAAATACACCCTCACCTGTCATGTTGGAAACTTCATTTTCTTTGCAGGGGTAACAGTCAAAACTTCAGGGAGCCTTTCCTTCCTTAAAGTATTTTCTGAGTCCTGGTCTGCAAGGCATAGTACATATGGAGGGTAGCATATGAGTAAAAATCAGGCACATTATAGAAATAAACAGTTTGACATATGTGGTAAAAGCTGCAGTGATACACAAAAGAAACTCATTGAAAAACTTTCTTTTAAACACATGTATCCTATTCTAAAGCAAAATTACATTGCTTTGGTTTTTGTAGATAAAACTTTTAGGAACATATGGTGATTTTTATTGTGAAATATTCATAAAAGAGTAAGAGAGACAGAGACAGAAACAAAGAGAGATATGAGAGAGAAAGAGAGAATTTTGGATGACATAATTCAATAAATAAGGAAATATTAAAATTTTTATTCCATGACAAAACAAAAGTAGACAAGATTATATGTAATTTTGATTCATATAAAACAATAAATATTAAAACTAAATTACTTTCTTGATACATTTTGCAGAATCTTTCATTTCACCAGACATAAAGAGTTGCTGTCCATTTGGAAAATGACTAGAAAACCTTCCTAATTTCATTTTAAGTCCATATTGTTTTAGAATATCAATGATATAGAAAATGTCATGCTCTGTATCCAGTTTTTTATTGTGGTTCATGTTTACCAGGTCTCCAGAAGAATTTGAAAATTGTGTGGTCTTCAGAAAAGGAACATCTAAAACACATTTTTTTAATTTCAGCTCTTCAGACATATTAGTACAGAAATTATAAAATTTGAAATATCACTCATATCCATTATCTACTCCCCAAATCCACATTTATCAGAAGTATGCAGTACTGAAAAGATAAAATACATTCCATATACATGTAAAATTTCCCTATGCTATACAAATACTATTATCTCACAGGATTTCATACCATAACACACATCCACATGAATTTTATGATTTGAAAGCAATGAAAATTATCTGTTTTTTTATTCTGGCAAGAGTGTTATTTGCTCATAAGATAAACTAAATACTCAATATTTTAAAATATGGCAAAATAACTTGAAATTATTTCAGATTTATTCATTACATTAATTAGAACATTTTAGGTCAAAAAAGACAATATATTTTCTTAATTTCATTTATTAATTTTATGAGTAAAAAATTTCAAATGATAAAATCAGGAGATGCATGTATGATTGAAATGTTGGACAAAATACAGTGACTAAAATTATGAAATATAGACTTGGGTGCCAATGTTGGTTGTCTCACAAATTATGACAGTAATATGATATTCCTCTTATGCAGTGGTTGGGTACAGAAAGACGTACATTTACAATAAGACTTACTTATTTACATGGATTTTGACTTAATGATTCCCTTTATAAATTCCATCTTTATGAATATATGCCATTCAGTGTAAGAATTATTACTTTCTAGGAGTTAAATTCCAGTACCTTTCCATCATTCTTTAACATGTATCTACATATTGCAGAAGCAACTCATGAAATGAGTGGGCCACAGCATGCACAGCATTGTATAAGCTGAAGCCTGTTTCACTCATAGACATTCCAAATGGTGGCACCAAAAAAAAAAAAAAAACATTTAAATAGGGTTTTTGTTGGACAGTTCTTCAGTGTTATACAATTAGGTGGTGGCAAAGAACACTTAAAGTAAGTCAACCACAGTTTAGCCAAAGAAATGTTACTACTGTAGTTAGAAGGGAGCACTCTCTGCATAAATTGTTTAAAACCAGACATCTCAGACTGCTGATGTGAAAAAATAAGAGTCCCATGCAAGGAGTTAAGCATGGAATTTCCTGTCACTGTGATCATATCAAATTGTGACAAACTGACCCAGAGTCTCTGAATGTTTTTGAATTTCCATAGTATGAAGTTAAATTGTACAGGAGATTCTTTATCCCCATAGAAGATCACAACTTTTGCTGATGACATTATGATTTGGTGATAATATGCATGAATCATTTTAGGATATAATATCCTATCGTATGTGATCATAGTGACAAATGCTAAGCAGACAGTGTTTCTTTCCATTACTGTTCTCAATTCAGAAAGGAATTGAATTCCATGGTCATCATCTGTAATGATCACTCCTACCCAGTTCCATCTGAAGTGAACTGCTAGGGACACCATGGCTAGTGGTAGAGATGTGTCCTTGGGGGACATCTGGTAGAGATGAGGAAACTGTTCCTGGTCACTTATGAAATGAAAATAACCTCAGTAAATCTGAAAGATATTGACCATAAATATCACTATGAAGAAGATGGATTGCATAGGGCTCAGTCTAAGATCTAAGTGTGCCTGAACACATGCTGGAAGGGTGAGAAAGTAGGGCTTATTCATCTCAATGTGAAAATCATATCTGACTTTTTGTAAACCTACTGCCATTTTTTGTTTACAGACTTGGCCCTCTCTCTTTATCTGTCCCTATACCTGATTCCCCTGATCCCCAAAGCATTCCCTCTCCCACCCAATTACCTCCCTCCATTCTCATCCAAATTTATTCTATTTCTTATTCTGAGTAAGATACAAGCATCCTCCTTTGAGACTTCCTTTTTATTCTTATAATCTCACATAGTCAATTCACATAGAAAAATTTTTAATTATGTTTTAGATTTCTTTGCAGCTCTAGATAAAAAAAATAGGTTTTCCTTATTAAATCTATATGACACGATACACATTGTATATAAAAAATCTACATGGCAAATATTTTTCTGAGATCTAAAATTAACAAACATTTTGTACTGGAAAATTGGTGTCAAATGAAATAATTTCTATAGCCAAGTAACAACTGTCAGATATTAGATGTTTCAATGATAAAAACATACCAGCATTAAAAGTACAAAATTGCGTGATTACATGTTTTGAGCCAATAGACTGATAACTTGATCATATATTAAAATTTTATTATCCAGATTGTTTTCTAAATTTTTAATGGTAGAAAAGCATATAATATCCTAATACATAGAAACAATATGCTGGTCATGTTGATATGTTCAAAGTACTATGTAAGCAGCTAAATTCAATGAATACTTTTAGCTTTAGCATGCATTTTCCTAAACTCATGAAAAGAATTGATTTGTGGTCTCAACAAAATAATGTAGCACTTTGGGACAAATATGCAAACAAGCATCCCTGCACTGGAGGCCAAGATACAGAAGACCTCCACAGCAACCATAGCCTTGCCCTTAGTGCTGTGGTAGACAGGGAGGAAGGTGATCCAGACACTGCAGAACACCAGCATGCTGAATGTCAGGAGCTTGGCCTCATTGAATGTGTCAGGCAGATTCCTGGCCAGGAAAGCTACAGTGAAACTTCCCAGAGCAAGAGAGCCCATGTATCCCAGGACACAGTAAAAAGCAATTACTGAACCTTTGTTACAAACAATGATGATGTGTCCATATACCACGTGTAGATTAGCATCAACAAATGGAGGAGAAGTTCCCAGCCAAATTCCACAGAGAATCATTTGGATCATGGTGCATATGGGAACGATGTAATTAGGTGCACCTGAAAGCAGCAGCCACCTCAGTCTTCTTCCTGGAACAGTGATCTTAAATGCTAGTACTACAGTAATTGTCTTGGCTAAGATACTAGAAGTAGACACAGTGAACACAATGGAAAATGTGGTTTGCTGCAGGATGCAGCTGGCCATACTGGGATGTCCAATGTAGAGCACAGAAGACACAAAACAAAACATGAGGGAGATGAGTAGGATATAGCTGAGAGTTTCATTATTGGCCTTGACTATGGGAGTGTCCCGGTGTCTCAAGAAGACACCGAGTACAATAGCTGAAAGAACAGAGCAGAACAGAGCCAAGCCAGCCAGAGCCATTCCCAAGGGGTCTCCATAATCCAGAAAGGTCACAACCTTTTTGAGGCAGTTAGTTTGATCTGTGTTGGCATACTCATCCTCTGGACACTTCACACATTGATCCATGCCTATTATAAGAAGGGAAGTATTTTCAGATTTAGTTTTTCTAGAATAATCACAAGATACAATAAACTTACACTTTAGAAATTCATAACTAACATACATTAACTTCTTGTGTTAGAAGCAAACTTAAATATGGGAGCTTCATGAGATGTGAATCTAATTTAAATTGCTTCTAATATTTATGCAAGCTTCTCTTCATATTTATTTAATATATTCAAAATGTTTATTGTATTTTTCAAAAACAAACTGTTTTGTTGCATAATTTTTGTTTCCACAATAGTATGTTTTATATTAATCACTCATAGCATCACACCTTTTGCACTTATAATTGTATATTTTGTAAAAGAAGAACTTAGAAGGAGATGTGTCATTATATCTATGTATCAGCAGAAAGAGTGGTCCTACATGTATTCTCAAGTAGATATTTAGGCATATAAACTGTACTATTCCATGTCTTAGAAAGAATTCACAGTCAAATTTTCTAAAACTATTAAAAAACCAAACTCTCTTCTAAATATTTTTTCTTACACACAAAAATATTTATATCCCTTATCATTCATTATGGAAACTTCCCTTTGAAAGAGACAGACATAGTAAGATAACATAATAGTCAAAAAAATTTAGAGTTTTGGAGTCCAGTCCAATGGATACCTCTATTAAATCAGTTCCTCAATTAAGGCTCCAAAATTATAATGAAAGGGTTTAAAGAGATTAAGAGCTCAAGGAAAAGAGAATTTTATATAGATGTGTATTTTCTAGGAAGGTCACAAGTAACACCCATAAACATCTCACCATAAAGGGCTTCTTAACCCTGAGCTGACTGAAAATAAAAACAAAAAACATGAAGCATTGGAGTAGGGAAGGAACATCATGCATTATTCTATCTTACAGATATATAGATATCTTAGAGATAGAATTACATATAACAAAGGAATATGGAGAGTGAGTTAAATGTTTTCACTGAGAAGCATATACTAATTCATTATAATTGGATAAGAACATTATCTTCCCTGTGTACATACAAGTAATATATAGAGTGATGTGTTTGTATGTTGAAATATATATATATATATATATATATATATATATATATATATATATGTATATGAATGTTTGTGTGTGTGTTTGACAGAGAGAGAGAGAAAGTTATAGAGAGAGACAGAGAAAAAGAGATGGAGAGACAGAGAGACAGAGAGTCACAGAGACAGAGAAAGACCACTTAATAAAATGCCATAAATTTTGAAAAAGTGTAAGGAGGGGAGTTTGGGAGTTTTTGTAGAATAGATAGGGCAATGAACAATGCAATCATATTGTAATCTCCAAAATAAAAGTATTATAAACAGCACCAGAAACATCAAGTGAGGAAGAGACAACATGAAAAATCGTAACCCATATTCTTTGTATGTCAAAAATATCACCTTCAGTTTTATGATTTAGTGTGTGAATTGGGGCAGGGCACAGTATATTCCAGTTTTACTTATTTATGTAAAATTTGACTCTCCAGTACTCCCTAAGATGTAGTAATTATTTTAAAATACCATGCTCTAAATAATGGTAAATGCTTCAAAATTAATTTTGACAGACTTTAGGAATTAGACATTTTTGAGATTCCTTCCATTTTTTATAGTGGTAGTATACAAAATAGTATATTCAGTTTTTCAATCAAATTAAGCTAATAGATCAAAGTGGAAAGTGGTGTCCTTTTCCTAATACTGAGTCTCTCCATTCAATGATGTACATTTGGGTTCATTCTCTATCTCCTTCTTGATTTTCCTGAACAGTGTTATCTAAATTGATGAGTAGAAGCATTCAAACACTCCAACATTTTACTCACCAAAAATGATCAAGTAGTTTTTCTACTTTCCTCATGTTTCTAAAATATAATACTTAAAGTTCAAGTAGGGCAGTAAGACCACCCAAGGCAATCATGAGATACAAATTGTGAAGGAAGTACCCAAGGTACTTTCAGATGATATGATAGTATATATAAATGAACCCCAAAATTCCACCAAAGAACTCATACTGCAGAAGAACAATTTCAGCAAATGGCAGGATATAAAATTAACTCAAACAAATCAATAGCCTTTCTTTATACAAAAGATAAACATTCTGAAAAGAAACTAGGGAAACAGCACCCTTCATAATAGCCAAAAACTCTATAAATATTTTGGTTTGACTATTACCATGCAAGTGAAAGATCTCTCTGTCAAGAACTTCAAACATGTGAAAGAAGAAATTGAGGAAGACCTCATAACATATAAAGATCTCCTACATTCATGCATTAGTAGGATTAACATAGTAAAAATGAACTCCTTACGAAGAGAAATCTATAGATTCAATGCAACCTCCATCAAAATTCCAACACAATTCTTCAGAGATATGAAAACAGCAATTTTCCATTGCATAAGAAACATTAAAAAAAAAAAGAAAAGAAAACAGGACAGACAAAACAATTCTCAACAATAAAATGACATCCGGGGAAATCACCATCCCTGACCTCAGACTCTACAACAGAGCAATAGTGTTTAAAAACCATGTGGTACTAGTACAGAGACATAAAGGTTGATCAATGGAATAAAATGAAAAACCTAGAAGTAAACTCATATACCAACAGACACCTGGTCTTTGACAAAGAAGACAAAATTACAGTGGAAAAAAGAAAGCATCTTCAATAAATGGTGCTGGTCTAGCTGGTGGTCTTAATACAGGCGAAAGTAGGTCAGTATTAATCACCTTGCACAAAGCTCAAGTTAAAGTAGATCAAGGACCTTAACTTAAAACCAGATACACTGAATCTAATAGAAGAGAAAGTTGTAAAGAGCCTTGAACTCACTGGCACATGGGAAATTTTTCTGAATAGAACACCAACAGCTCAAGCTCTATGATCAAGAATTGATAAAGGGACCTAATGAAACATACATGAAAGCTTCTGTAAGGCAAAAGACACCATCAATTGCAAAAATTGCCAACCTACTGGTCAGAAAAAAATTCTTCACTAACTCTCTGACCAGAGGCTAATATCCAAAATATATAAAGAAATGAAGAAGGTAACCTCCAAAGTACCAAATAACCCAATTATAAAAGGGGGTAAAAAAACTAAACAAAGATTTCACAACAGAGGAATTTTGAATGGCCTAGAAGCAATTAAAGAAATGCTCAAAGTATTTAATCATCAGGGAAATATAAATCAAAACAACCTTGACCCTAAGATTCTACCTCAACCAATCAGAATGGCTATGAACAAGAATGACAACACATGCTGGCAAGAATGTGGAGAAAGAGAACACTCTTCCTTTTCTGATAGCATTGCAAACTGGTACAACCACTTTGGATATCAATCTAGTGGTTCCTCCAAAAAATGGAAATAGTTCTACCTGAAAACCGAGATAAACTACTCTTGGGCATATACCCAAAAGATGCCACACCATATCACAGAGACATGTGCTCTATGATGTTCATATCAGCCGTATTTGTAATAACCAGATGCTGGAAACAACCCAGATGAGCCTCAAACAAAGAATGGATACACAAAATGCGATTTATTTACACAATGGAATACTCTTTTGCTATTAAAATGAGGATATCATGAATTTTGTACTCAAATGGATGGAATTAGAAATATTATCCTGAGTGTGGTAACTCAGACACAAAGGAACACTTGCGGAATATACTCACTCTTAAGTGGATATTAGTCAAAAAGTACAGCATACCTAGGAAACAACCCACAGATCATAAGAAATGCAACAAGAAGAAATGATCAAGTGCAGATGTTTCAATTTCACTTAGAAGGGAGGAGTAAATAATCACAGGAGGCTGAGTTTGGGAGGGAACTGGATCAGAACGGGAGGGAAAGACAAAAATGAGAAGAGGATCAGATATGGGAGCCAGGAGAGAAGCCCACCAGCCAAATAATATGAAATGAAATAAGCAGCCTGGGGGGGCAGCAGTGGGGGATCATCAAAAATGTAGAGAAACCTAGGAAGTGAGAGACTCTCAGGACTCATTGGGGTTAACCTTAGCAAAAATGGCCCCCATTGGGAAGATGGAAATCAAAGAGTCCTCTTTCAGTAGTTAGAGAGGGCCTCGAGTGGAGAGACAATGCTACTAATCCACAGTCAAAATTTCTGACCCAGAATTTTTCCTATGTAAAAGAACTGCAGGGACAAAAATGGAGAAGAGATTGTTGGAAAGTCAGTCCAATGACAGGCACAACTTGGGATCCAATTCATGGAGAGAGGGGAACCAAGTCCTCACACTATTACTGGTGCTATGATGTGCCTGGCATGACTGCCCTCTGAGAGTACCTATCAGCAGCTTACTGAGACGGAGACAGTCACTTATACGCAACCATTGTACTGAAATCAATGACTCTTATGTTTGAATTAGGAGAAGGATAGAGGAATCGGTTAGGGAGAGCAGTCTTGCTTTTGACAGAATACAATGACAAGGGTTGCCTGCAGTAGGCTGGGATGGAGATGTCTCAGTAGCCTGCAGCAGCTCTTCATAAGAAAACAGTTGTTCTCATTTCTTTTAACCTTAGCCCTGGACAACAGCTGTATAGATTTCATTTATGCATGGCTGTTTTTCAGTTGGCCTTGGTGTGCATAATTATTCTATTATATCTGACTTTCTTACTTTTTCTTCCTTCTGCTCTGGTGAATGCTATGAAACTAGATGATCCTTGAGGTAATGATTCTTAAACAATGAAAAATTGAGCCATGGGACACAGCACAGCACAGTCCTAATGGCCCAGATGCACACTGTATGTTCTCATCTTGGAAACAATGCAATAAATGCACAATGGTAGTTCCAGATTAATGCTTGACTTGCAAAGAAAGATGAAGAAATTATTAGAAAATGAACTAGAACCAACATTGGGACCCTGAGAAAGAAAAAAACAATTGAAGTTATGAGAAGTTTTGCACAACATTTAAGAGTGGTTCCTAGCACTCTTAAATAAGCAAACATAGAATATGTAGAATCAAATACTAGTAAAACTAAGTCAAAGCACTGGGACTTTTAGTAGAGTAGTTGTGTACAATGTACAGAAACAGAAAGCTAGCGGAACTACTGAGTTAAGGGTTAACTTGGTTCTTTCTGACCATTGTCTGGCACCTTTGCCCATGTCATTTATCATTAAAGCTTCACAGGAAAATGCAAGTAGCTGACCTCGGAGCTCTGAGCCCTAAAATAAAATACAATAAAAGTTAAAGTTTAAATAATGATGTTTGTAATTATTATTATTTTGGCAACAGGACTGGGAATAGGGAAACTTGAAACTTTGGGAAACAATTGTAATTCTTAATTCTTTGTGGGATGTGTGATTCTTTTGAGTTTGATTTGGCAATGATTATACAATATCTTTTTTTTCTATCTAGTTATGGAGTATCAATAAAACACTGTGGCAAGAGACAGGCAAAGAAGCATGTAAGTTGGATATGGTAAGAGAGAGTGAGTGAGAGAGCGAGTGAGAGAATGAATGGAGAGAGCATGTAGAGAGCATGAGAAGATCATATGAAGAGGGAGTGAAGAGAGAATGTGAGGTGTGTATGGAGAGTGTGTGTATGAATGAAAGGAGAGGACATGTGGTATATGTGACATTTGTTTGAAGAGTATGTGTGAGAGTGAAAGGGGAATGCACAGAATTATTTAGGAATGTGGGTGTTCAAGATAAGAAAAGCTCACAGGAAAAAAAGCAGAAAGTGTAGGAGAGTGCAGTGTGTGCAGCCTCAAGCAGCAGGCATATGAGTGAGAAAGAAAGAAAGCAGAGATTGAGAGGGAGGAGAGGAAAACTTTAAGCCTTGATAAATTGTCTGTCAGGTTGTACTCAAAAAAGTAGTTTCTGTATATTTATTATGCACCTTCAAGATATCCCTGCTTCCAGTTGAGAATTCTATTCTGTGTTGAGGCTAGACCCCAAAGCAACCCCATAGGAAGATCAACATGTTAAACTAATCCAGACCCCTGGGAGCTCCCAAAGACTTAGCCACCAACAAATAGCAAATAAGTCAGTCAGAAGTCCCTTACATATATAGAGCATTGGTCTTCCTATTCTAGTCACAGTGGTAGAACACATGCATAAACCTCTAGAGACTTAAGGCCCCAGGAAAAGGGGAGATGTATTGGGGAAGCATCCTCTAGGAGGCAAAGGAGTGGATAAATGGAATGAGGAACTGTGGCAAGGGGAGCTGAAGGGAACAAGTAAAACAAAAAAATCAAGTATTATAAAAAATATTCTATTTTAAATCTTCAAGAGTTACAACACCTGGTCTTCCACAGGCCACACCTGCCAGAAGACCACGTAGGGTCTCTATAGACCATTTCCATTTTGTTTATTTTTTTACAAAACTTCTGAGGGTCTACCCTAATCTGTCAACAGAATTACAAGGGCAGCTTCTGTTGTAAAAAGTATTTAAATCCAAGCCCAGGGTTTCTACACCACATTATATTATTGAGTTACTGGGTAAAACCACACACAGTCTTTATTCTTAATAAGTCTTACCCAACACAAGATGTGAGTAGCTGCTTACCCTCCATGCTGTTAGAATCTATTTCACTATCTATAACTCTGAATTATTTTCTACACCTTATATGTTTCATCTGGGCTGCTCTTAACTATAATGGCCAGCCCACAAGGTCATATTTTTATCGCTCATCTATCTCATTGCAGTTCTCCTTCTTCCTCCTGGACATTCTTCTTCTTTTTCCTCTGACCCAAAGCCTGGCAAACATAAACTCCACCCATGTTTCTTTTGTCTAGCTATTACTTATGGGAGTCTTTATTCAGCAATAAAAAATAAATTGCTCTTGAGTCACAGGGGCTATGTGTAGAATCCAGGACTGAGGGTTCACAATAAGGATTACAATAGACAGTAGAAGATAAAACCTCAAAATGCTTCATCTCAATCCTATCCAAGCTTCCTGTGGATCTGAAAGACCAACACACATGGCCTCCCATTTACCAGCCACCAACAATATTATGTCTTGGCCATGAACCCACCAACTAAGCTGATCATAAAAGCCGGCAAATCTCTGCAATCCAGAGAGAGAATATAAACCAAACGACAAAACTCCCATTCATCCAAGACAAACCCAGAAAACAGTGAATCAACACATAATAACGCCATATGTATCCCTTCATGTCAGCCTAAGAACCTAGACAGTAACAGCCAGGGCAATATATCACTACCACAATGGGTCCTTATTCTCCAACATAGTTAGAATTCAAGAAAAAGGCCTTAAAACTAGAATATGTATGAAGATTGCAGTGGTCTTTAAAAAGGATATGAGTAAATCACTTAAAATATGAAAAAAAATACACACTTAAAGGAAATTAATAAATTCCTCAAAGAAAGCCATGAAAATGCAAACAGTTAGAGGAAATTAATAACTAGCTAAAGAAGACCAAGAAGAAAACAAACCATTGAAGGGAACTAATAGAATGTTTAAGACCTGATAAAGGGAAGAGAAGTAAAATGGAAATGTCTGGTTTTTTTGGAGACTTGGTTATGCCAAATTATGTTTTGTTGGAGCACACAGGTAAAGAGATATCTTACTAAAGTTGACATATAAAAGAATATTTCCCTGAAGCAGATACAGGTAAAAGGATGTTTTGCTGGAGCAGACATGAAAAAGAATGTTTTCCTGAAGCAGATGCAGGTAAAAGGATGTTTTGATATACTAATGACATGAAAGTTCCCGTGATGAGGGAGTATGTAGCCACAAACATTGGGAGACAAGCACTGAGCATTGGTTTTGTTTGCTCTGTCGCACAACTTGTTGCTAACAACACCTATGTATTGATTTGTCTTATATTGCATTTTTTAGCTCATGTTGTGATAATGTAGCCACTGAGAGAAACTCAGCCAAGAACTGTTCCTAAGTTTCCTGCAGCAGCTTGTCACTTCTGAATCCTGGCCTGAGGCTAGATGTTGAACCTTGTGGTTTCTTCAAGATTGAACTATAGCTATTGGTTTGTGTCTGGTGTCTGCCTCCCAAGAGGACTGGTCTGTAGCTGCTGAGTCATTTTTTGGTGTTTGCTATGAGACTGAACTGCTGAGAAAGGAATGGAGCATGCCACCAAAGAACTATTGCTGAACAGGTCCACTTACCCCATACCCTAATAACTTTTGTCTTCCACTACCCCTGCTGGTCAGTTACCTGGAGGAGTGGTTGAACCATTGTTAAAAGTAAGTTACAAAAAATGTATGCCTACAAAGAATCTATACATAAAACACAAATTTAGGGAATACTTCAATATAAAAATTAGAGAATGCAAATAGGAATTATAGAGACAAGCTTCAACAATAAAATACAAAGGATAGAAAAGTGGTTCTCACACATTGAAGGCACAATAAGAGAAATGCATAAATGGGTCAACGATATTGTTACATATACAAAAAATCCAAATGAACAAAATTTCAGAAAATCTGTGATACTATTAATAGAGAAGATATAGGAATATCAGGAATATAGGAAGGAGCATGACAGCTAAAAGTTCCACAAAATATTTGTAACAAAATATTAGAAGAAATTATTTCTGCCATAAAAATATGAATATAAAGGCACAAGAAGCAAACAAAACATTAAATAGATTTAACAGAAATGTAAGTCCCGTTGCTACATAATAAACAAAACACCACATATATGGAAGATGAAAATGTTCAAAGCTGTAAAGCCAGTAGACTAAGTAACATATAAAATCAAAAGTATACAACTGAGTTCTTCCATTCTAAAAGCCAGAATAGTAGGGAAAGAAGGTTTGCAGACTCTAAAAGACTACAGATGAGGCTGATCTCAAGATGGAGTAGATTTGGCCTCTCAACATGAGCTAGCCACTTACTCTCCCCTGAGTTTCATTGTCTGGCCACCACTGAGCTGTACTCAACCCTCTACATGCAACATCCAGTTCTGCAATACCAAGAACATTCAGTATAAGGTTGCACAAATGAAGTCTGCTCTACTGGGAACATCCAGGTTAGGTCCATCTTCTTAATAGTTGCTACTCCAGGAATATCTATGGACAGCTAGATGGATAAAGGCAAGCTAAAGAACACAATCAACAAGAACAAGTACAATATGGCACCTTTCCAGTGAACCTATCCTATGACAGCAAGCCCTGTATAACATAAAACAACCCTAACAGGAGACAATCAACTAAATCCAACCTTATTAATATGATAAATGCATGTAAAGAGGAAGTGAATACATCCATCAAAGAAATAAGGGAAATGCAATCAAATGGTAGAGACTAATAAATTATTTAAAGAAATATAGGAAAATACAATTAAAGTGGTGAAGAAAATGAATAAAACTTTGCAAGATCTGAAAATAGAAATAGAAACACTAAGAAAACACAATCATGGAATCTCTAATCAAATAACTTAGGAAAGAAAACAGGATATACAGATGCAATTGTTACTAACAGAATATATTAAATGGAAGAGAAAATCAGTCATAAAGATATGATAGAATAAATTGATACATTACTCATAACAATGTTAAATCTAAAATATTCCTATCAAATAATATCCAGGAAATCTTGGATACTATGAAAATTCCTAATAAAGAATAATATAAATTAAGAATTTAAAGAATCAGGATAAGGACCTAAAAATATTTTCAACAAAATCATATAAGAAAAGTTTCTTAAGGAAAGAGATGTAAGGAAGTGTAAAATATGATTAAAGAACTCCAACTAAATTAGAACAGATTAGAAAATTCTCCAGCCACATAATAATCAATATACTAAATATACAGAAAAAAAAGACATTTTAAAGCTACAATAATACAACAAAAACTATACAATGCAGACCTATCAGGATTATAACCAGAATTCTCAAAAGACTCTAAACTAGAAAAGCCTGGACAGATGATCCTAACAGCCTCTAAGAAAACACAGACTGCAAACGAGATTACAATACTCAGCAAGACTTTTTCAATCTACAAAGACAGAGAAAACAGATATTCCAAGGCAAAAACAAATTTCAAATGACAACTATCCACAATCTCAGTCTACGAAAATCTTTAAGAAAACCCAACCAGAAGGTTAAATACTAATGAAAAAACATAGTAAAATTAAATTCCATACTACCAAACAAAACTAACAGGAAAAGTCACCACCCAACAACTCAAAACCCCACACCACACAAAATCAAAATAACAGGAATTAACAATTTATCATTAATATCTCTCATCATCAATGGACACTATTCCCTCAAAAAAGATAGAGACTAACAACATGGTTATGTAAACAGGTTCATCATTGTGCTGCATACAAGAAACACATATAAGCAAAAAAAGATAGATATTACTTTAAACAGCTGCCAAAACCTTTTACAAGCAAAGGGAGATAAGAAGCAAAATAAAGAGCAATTCTAATATCCAATAATATATTTAATCAAAAATAATCAAAAGTGATGGTGAAATACACTTCACACTCATCAAAAGAAAATTCCACTAAGATGACAAGTCAATTCTGAATATTAGTGCCCCAAATGTAAGAGCAACCACATTTGGAAAAGAATGTTACCAAAGCTTAAACTACATACAGTACCCTACACATTAATAGTGGAAAACTCTACTCCCTCCTCTCAATGATGGACAAGTCATGTATTGTGGCCCGAATTGGGCATCAGGTCTGGTTCCATATTCAGATTTGCTGCAGAGGAATGTGAACTAGTCTCAGGCAGACTAAACATGGGAAGCTAATATGCATTTCACAAAACACTTCTATCTGTTACTTGGCTTTAGAGAAATGATATAATTCTGTTCAAAGTTGGAAAAATGCAGTCTAAGATGGGAACCTCAGCCTGAGTACAAAACTACTCATGCCAAAGCCAAAACTAGGGTCCTCTAACTGCCAGGTGTCCAGTCACTCATGGAAACCATGTAGAGTCAGGAATGGAGGATGTCAGGCAGGCCTGTGAGGACAAGCCTGGTGCTACGGGAAATAAGCAACTCTAGCTAAGGGTGATAAATATCTGGAAGTGAAGAAAGGTCTTCTGTGGGAGACTTAGTCAGCAGTTCTGTACAAGGAATGCTTCCTCCATATTCCCCACAGCAATTCTTGATGAGAGATAGAGTCCTAGCTTGCTCATATAGCTTATTGATAGTAGATGGATGCATAAAATGTCCTCAGGATGCACAAGAGATTAAAAACCTCTTGCAGGAAAGAAGGTACAAGACAGAATGTTATTGCATAAACCCTCAGGGACCATCTAGATACTTTATTAGCAAAAGAACTCTATGTTCTGTGCTATGTGAGCAGTAGACATGTTCCTTATGTGGGAATTTGTGGTCAAGTGTTCCAGGCCAGTAATCTGGTCATAAGTAGATGAAATGCCTACTATCCTCATGGAGGCTGTACAGTGCTTTCTAAACCACTCTAACTTACCAAGTTTCATGGCACAATCCACTGACCCACAGTATAGACAAAAAGTAAACAGAGAAATTATGAAATTAAAAAGGATATGAATCAAATGGACTGAACAGATATCTCCAGAATATTTCACACAAACACAAAGGAATACAGGATCTCCTCAGTACCTCATGAAAATTTCTCTGAAACTGACATATACTTGGTGACGGAGCAAAATCAACAGATATATGAGAACTGAAATAACCACTTATATCTTATTGTACCTCCATGGATTAATGGTGGACTTCAAAAACAAAAGGTAGCCTACAAATTTGTGAAAATTGAACAACTGTAATTACTGATTACAGTGTCAAGGAAAAATAAAAAATTAAGACCTTATAGAATTCAGTGAAAATAAATACACTGCCTACTCAAAATTATGGGATACAATGAAAGCTATGTTAAATGTTTATGGAACTAATTAGCTTCATAAATTTATTAAAGATTTCTCTTAATAGCAATTTAAAAGTATACTTAAAGCTCTAGAAAAATAAAGAAGCAAAAACACCCAATTGGGGAGAAAACAGAAAATATTCAAATTCAGGGCAGAAATTAATAAATGAGAAACAAAGAGAATGATACATAAATAATCAACAAAATCAAGAGATGGTTCTATGAGAAAATCAACTAGCTAGACAAAACTTAGGCAAACTAAATGACACAGAGACAATATCAAGATTAACAAAGTCAGAAGTGAAAAGGGAACATAAGAATAGACATTGAGGAATTCTGAAGAATCATTAGGACTTACTTCAAAAGCCTGTACTACAGAAAATTGGAAAATATGTATTAAATTGATGATTTTCTACATTGATACATCTTACTAAAGTTAAATGAAGATCAGTAAAGAATTTCAATATTCCTACAAGCCCTAAGGAGATACAAGTGGTCATTAAACTGTTCCCAACAAAGTAAAGCCTAGGTACAAATGGCTTTAGCACAGAATTCTGCCAGAATTTTAGTGCAAAGCAACTACCAGTACTCTCCAGTGTATTCCAAAAAGAGTATCACAAGGAACACTGCCAAATTATTTCTCATGAGGCCATAGTAAACTGGATAACTAAACTACATAAAAACTGAAAAATGAGAATTTTGGGGCAATTTCCTTTATGATCATTGATGAGGAAATTCACAACTCACAAATTGTCGTGAATTTTGTTTTTTGAGCATCAAAATAGAACATTAAAAACATAATCTACTATGGTCAAGTAGGTTTCAGTGATGTGAGAAGACTATTGAATATCTCCCTATCTTGTCAACTTAGTATTTGAATTGCTAGCTAGAGCAATGTGACTACTAGAGTAGATAAAGAACATTCAAATTGGAATGGACTAAGTCAAAATATGGTTATTTACATATGATAGTAATTGATCCCAAAAATTTGACTAGAGAGTGCATAGCTGATGAACACCTTTAGCCAATGGCTGAATCCAAAACCATAAAATCGAATCAAGAAAGCATCTTTAATAAATGTTCCTGGTCTCATTGGATCAATATTGATCACTCTGAACAAAACTCAAGTCCAAATGGATCAAGGTAGTAAATAGCCTTTAACTTATTGAAACAGGGAACAAATTTTTCTGAACAGAACATTAATAGACCACGTTCAAAGACTAACAATTGATAAATAGGGCCTCATGAAACTGAAAGGCTTTTGTAAGGCAGAGGACACTGTCAATAGTATAGCCTACAGATTGTAAAAGTTTATTCCTCAAACCTACCTATGACGTAGTTGTTAATATCTAAATATACAAAGAACTCAGGAAATTGGACATCAAGAAACCACATAAACCAATGAGAAAATGGGGAACAGAGCTAAACAGAATTCTCAACAGGAATCTTGAATGATAGAGTAGCACTGAAAAAAATTCAACATCCTTAGTCATCATGGAAATGCATATGAAAACGATCTTGAGTTTCCATCTTATATGAACCAAAATGTCTATGATCAAAAAACTCACATGACAGCATGGACTGTTGAGGATATGGACAAAGGGCAACAGTTCTCCATTGCTGACTCTGTCAGTAGAGACTGAGCCACCAACCAAAGAGTATACATGAGCTGGGCCAAAGACCACATCACAGATAAAGCATACATGCAACTCAATAACCATGACTGCCTTGTCTGTTCTCAGTAAGAGAGGATATACCTTACTCTGTAGAAACTTGTTGTGCCAGAAATAAAAGGGAAGTGGATGGGGTAGGGATTCTATGACAGGGGTTTAGGAATAGTGGAAGATTAGGATGCAAAGGAATAAAGACGCAAAAATCAAATAAATAATTATATAAATAATATATTTAAATCATGACCAAATCAGAAACACTATTTCACTATCTATTCAGTATATTACTTGTTGTTTTATTTAGAGCAATATGACACTGAAGGATATTAAGCTATAAAATTTAGAGAGAATAAAGTCAAAGCATCATTATTTATTGATGATATGGTTGTAAATACATGTTTCTAAATATTCCAGTAGAGAATTCCTGCAGTTGATAAAAATCATCAACACAGTGGCTGGATATGAGATTAAAACACATATACATGCACACACAAACACACACACATGCACAAATACACACACACATGCACAAATACACACACACACACACACACACACATACACACATAATTGACTGAAGAAGAAATTAGAGATAAACACCCTTCATAATAAACTCAAATAAAGTAAAATATCTTATGGAATTTATGACTAAACAAATGAAAGTACTATAAGAAAAACATAAAACACAAAACTTTGAAGGAAGTAATTTAAATACTATCAGAAGATAGAAAGATCTCCCAAAGTCTTAGATCAGTTGAATAACACAGAAAATAGACATCCTTCCAACTTCAACATATGTATTCAACCTATCCCATTAAAATGCCAGCATAAATTTTTATAGACTTTGATAGAACATTTCCTAATCTTGAACAATAACAAAATTGCTGGGTGAATCACTATTTCTGATTTCAAGTTGAACTATAGAACTATAGTACTAAAAGTTGTATGATATTGGCATAAAATTAGGCACATTGATCAATGGAATGAAATTGAAGATGACAGATAAATTCACATACCTATGGGCCCTTGGTATTGCATAAAGAATCCAGAAATACACTCTTGCAGGGGGAAGGAATCTTTAAGAAATTGTGTGGGTTAAACTGGATGTCTGTATGTAGAATATAAATAGATCCATATTTATTTCCATACACAATTCTCCTGTCTAATAGGATCAAAGGCCTCAGCATAAAATTAGACTAATATACCTAAGTGTAAGAGAATGGTCAAAAGAATACATTGACAGAAGACATTGTGTCCTGAACAAAAGACCAATAGGCCAAGCACAAACACCAAAAATTCATAATGCATCATTTTATAATTGAACATCTTCTTTAAAACAAAGGACACCAAAAGTTAAACAATGCCACAGCTTAAGGATTGGTAAATCTTTTTACCACTTTGCATTAAAAGGAAGGCTAATAACTAAAATGTAGAATGACTTCAGGAAACTAGTTAAAAAAATAATATTTAAAATTAGATACATAATTAAATAGAGAATTGGAAAGAGAGGTATCTTAAATGGCTGTGAAACACTTAAAGAGAGTTTCATCATCCTTAACCATCATGGAAATGGAATTCAAATCAATTTAGGGACTCCATCTTTAACTGACAAAGGGCTAAGTTCAATAACAGAGGTAATAGCTCATGTAAGCAAGCATGAGGGGCAAGGCAAGTGTTTCTCCATTGCTGATAGGAGTATAAACTTATTAAACAACTATGAAATAAATATGGCAATTTCTCAGAAAACTGGGAATAAATCTATGCCAAACCTAGCTATACAACTCTTGTATATTTACCTAGCACTCTCATATACCACAAGGACAATTGTTCAACTGTGTTTTTGTGTCTACAGTCAAAATAGCCAGAAATGAAAACAAGTAGATGTACATAAACTGAAGCCTGTGTAATAAAATAGCATACATTTATACAACATAGTATTACTCAGTTGATAAAAACAAAATGGCACAATGAAATTTCCTGGCAAATGTATGGAACTAGAAAAAGTCATCCTAAGTCAGATAACCAACATATAGAAAACAGATGTAGTTTCATGCATTTAGAAGTTGATATTAGCTGTTAATAAATGATAAATAAAAACAATGCACAGAACCAGAGAGGCTAGATAATGAAGAGGTCAGGGGTAGAGGAGCATGAGTCTTACTGGGTTGAGGAAATTGAATAAGTCCATTTTGTTGTTGAGGGCAGAGGAAGACAGGAGAGCAAATGGCCTGTTGTGGGTTATGGAAGAGGAGTGAAGAATGAATACCTCAAACTTGAAGGTATTTGCTTGACTATGTAGAAATATAGTACAGTAGAAACATTTTGGAATCTATGAGGATGGCCCTAGTGAGCACATCTACTAATGGAGATTACAGAAGCTAAAGTTGGGCTCTTTGGCAATCAGTAAAGTCATGTACTGGGTTAAAATTGGTTGAGTTATTGACATAGAAGGTGACAACAAAATCTGTAAACAACCCATGTTAATGCTTAGTAAGAATGTAACCATCTCATACCTGATAGCATGGCCCCATTGCTTATGACAATTTTGACACTGGTTATTGAATATGGAAAGGTGTAGTTGGTATGGGCTAGAAGTCTTATATTACAGGCTATGTAAAGATAAACACAGATGTTACAATATTCTTTATATCTTTCACCTACAATACGACCACATTGCAAAATGTGCTGGGGAAATGGTAGCACATAACTTGTGAAATGACTGACTAATGATGCATTTAACCTGATAGATACTCAATCTACAAGGTGTCCAAGGCCATCCTACTTGGATGGTCATAACCTGGACAATGGATATTCCAGAGAATTAGCAAATGAGAAATAGTACTGTTCTATAAAAAAAATTAAAGAATGATTCTTAATTAATGTATATATGCATATATTATATTTATTATATATTCATATTATTATTATTGTTAGATCAGTGCCCTATCCTGGCATCAGCAGAGAAGCTTTTCTAAGTAGCAGATAGGAGCAGGTGTACAGAACCTTAGCCAGGAATGCAGAGAGAAACTAATTTACATAATTTCATCACATTCTTCCATTTCAATTAGATAGGACTCTCACATGAGAATTACAAAAATTAAGGCTTTTAGCAAGAATCCTGTGTAGGACTGCACCAGATCCTCTGCATATATGGTATGACTGTTAGGTTGATTTTCTGTGGGACTCCTAATAGTGGGAGCAGGTATATCTCTGACTGTTTACTGGCCTTTGAAACTCGTTTCCTCCTACTGATTTGCCTTATCCATCCTTGATATGGTGACTCTTGACTTGTCTTCTTATATCTTCTATTGTTTTGTTTAACTATCCTCGCTTTTCTGAACATAAAATAAAAGGAGAATCATTCTGGAAGAGAGGGATGTGGGAGGAAGCCAAGAAAAATAGAGGGATTGGAAACATGGCTGGAGTACTGTATGAGAGAAGACTCTATTTACAATACAGAAGAGAAATGTATATGAGCAAGGCAAATTTAATAAAATTTATTTTAGTGTCCTGTATTCAAATAACATAAAAATCAATAAATTTTACTGTTCCATTTTGATACATATGCTATAATATCATTAGTATCAATAAAAGTTTTATTAATATTTTTATATAACTCTCTAAGTATTTTCAATTCTTACTGTAGTCTCTGGGTTGTGTGGTGAAATTTGGTTAACATTTTAGTGAAATTAGCAGACATGTATTTAATCTTCATAATCCTCACATGAAAAATCATATGGAACCATTTACATACATAAAAATGAATAATCTTTAATACTCTGAAGAAATATTTTTTCCTTGATTCTAGAATTATGAAGCAAAACTAAAGTCCAAGACATAGAGTTTATTATTTAAAATCAGTGTTGTCGATTTTTTTTACTTCTATTTATCTTTCCCTTACCACAAACAACTTTTGGGAACTGTGTGCATATTGGAGATACAAGCAATTTTATTATTTTGAGAAAACATACTCTTACCTGTCATGTTGGAAATTTCGTTTTCTGGGCAGCGGTAACAATCAAAACAGCAGATAGTCTTTCCCTCCTGCAAGTATTTTCTGAATCCTGGTCTGCAAGGCACACTACATATGGAGGCTAGTGTCTGAAGAAAATCAGATAAAATACTGAAATAAACAGTTTAACATATGTGACAAACACTGCAGTGATTCACAAGACAAAGCCAAAGAAATATATCCCTTCACATACCCTATCATTTTATAAAGTAAAATTACATTGTTTTGTTTTTAAATGATAAAGCTTTTATGAATTTACGGTTATTTTTATATCCTGAAACATTTATAAGAAAGTGAGTAATAGAGAGATCAAATAGATGGAGAGAAAAAGAGAGAGAAAGAGACAGAGAAAGAGAGAGAGAAAGAGAGAGAGAGGAAGAGAGAGAGAGAGAGAGAGAGAGAGAGAGACAGAGAGAGAGAGAGAGAGAGAGAGAGAGAGAGAGAGAGAGAGAGAGAAAGGGAGAGAGAGAGACTGAGACAGACATAGAGACAGACAGAGACAGAAGACAGAGTGACAGAGAGAATCTAGGATGGTAGAAGTCAATAAATGAGGAAGTGTTAAAAATTTTATTCCATAACAAAACAAAAGTAGACAAGATTATTTGTAGTTTTGCTTTCTGCAAAGCATTAAAATTAAAACTAAATTACCTGCTTGATATCTGTAGCCCATTCTATCATTTCATCAGACACAAATAGTTGTTCACCATTTGAAAAATGACCAGAAAATCCTCCTATTTTCATTTTAAGTCCATACTCTTTTAGGAAATCCATGATATAGAAAATGTCATATTTTGTATCCAGTTTTCTATTCTGGTTCATGTTTATTAGATCTCCAACAGGGTTTACAAATTGTATTGTCTTCAGAAAAGAGAACATCTAAAACATATTTGTCATTTTAATTTTGACTATGCATATATATTAGCACAGAAATTAAAACATTTGGAATCTCACGCATATCCATTATCCACTCCTAAAAGCCACATTTATCAGAAGTATTCAATGCTGAAAATTTAACATGTAGTCAGTATACATTTAAAGTTTCACTATGCTTTACAAATATCTTTTGTCACTGTATTTTATGCATTAATACATGCACAAATGAATTTATGTTTGAAGAGTAGTGATAAATTATCCAGGTTTACTGCCTACAGTGTCATTTGGTCATAAGATAGGGAAACTAAATGCTCACTTGTTCAAAATATCGAAAAAATACTTAAAATTACTTGTGGTATATTCATTACATTAATTAGAAATGTTCAAATAAATGACAAGTCATTTTCATAATTTCAAATGCTAATTTCATAATAAATTTCAAATGATAAGACCATAAGATTCATGTGTGATTGAAATATCAGAAGAACTTTCATGACATATATTGTGAAAGTCTGACTGGGTGCCATTATTAACAGTCACATAAATAATGAAACTAACATAATATACTAATTATGCAGTAGCAAAGTATAGAAATACATGTATTTAGGATAAAAGTTATTATTTACCGGGATTTTGACTTTATGATTCACTTTATGAATGCTATCTCTGTGATATATTTGCAATTAAGTGTAAGAATTATTACCTTCCAAGAGTTAAATTCTGGTACCTTTCCATCATTCACTGAACACATGTCTACTTGTTGCAGAAGCATCTCATGAAGTGAGTGGGCCACAGCATACACAGCATTATATAAGCTGACACATGTTTCACTCATAGCCATTCCAAGGGGTGGCACAAAAAACCATTTAAATAGGATTTTTGTTGGACAATTCTTCAATGTTTTACAATTAGGTGGTGGCAAAGAACACTTAAAGTAGGTCCACCACAGTTTGGCAAAAGAAATGTCATTACTATAGTTAGAAGGGTGCACTGTCTGCATAAATTGTTTAAAACCAGATATCTCAGAATGCTGATGTGAAAAAATAAGAGTCCCATGTACAGAGTTAAGCATGAAATCTCCTGTCATTGTGATCATATCAAATTGTGACACACTGACCCAGAGTCTCTGAATGTTTTTAAATTTCCATAGTATGAAGTTAAATTGTACAGGAGATTCTTTATCCCCATAGACAATCACTACTTTTGCTGATGACATTATGATTTGTTCATAATATGTATGAATCATTTTAAGGTATAACATCTTATCATATGTGATAATTGTGACAAATGCTAAGCAGACAGTGTTTCTTTCCATTACTGTTCTCAATTCAGAAAGGAATTGAATTCCATGGTCATCATCTGTAATGATCACTCCTACCCAGTTCCATCTGAAGTAAACTGCTAGGGACACCATGGCTAGGGGTAGAGATGTGTCCTTGGGGGACATCTGGTAGAGATGAGGAAACTGTTCCTGGTCACTTAGAAGGAGATGAAAATAACCACAGTAGATCTGAAAGATATTGATCATAAGCATCTCTATGAAGAATATTGAATGCACATGGCTCACCCTAAGATCTAAGTGTGCTAGAGCACATGCTAGAAGTGTGAGAAAGTGTCAATTATTCATCTTATTATTAAATGATATCAAACTTCTTGTGAATTGCTATACAGGTAAAGATAAACTAAATCTTCTGGTAAAACATTCCACATTATGTTATATCTCTGCCTTTTTGTCATTAAGTTGTTGTGTTTGCCAAAGAATGTATCTAACTTTTATGTTTGATAGATCAGAATACATATAAATGAATTCTCTGTCTTTTAGTCAGTCTTGGTACTTAGAAAAACAGACTGTGGTAAGATAGTATTTCAATAAGTCTAACCCTCTGTGACTTACCTCTGGAGTTCTGGAGAAATACAACATTGTTCCAAGTTTGTAAGATGTTATCCATATAGGTCCCGTAAGTACAACTAAATATTTCCTCTGATTTTTACAGTAGTAATTAGGAATAATTTCTTTTTTTTTCAAGGACCAAACTCTTTTCACATTATCTGCAATTAGGTTGCATTCAATCTTAACACGTAAGGAAATGTTAGGTAAAATATTAAAGTTCCTATTGATTTCTTCAATGGCAAAATAAACAGAGGAAATCAAGTGGATAGTTGTAGGTGTCACCCTGTAAACAGAGCACACCAATCATAGCGGATATGGGTTTTAATTATAGTATTCTTAAGTAAACTCCATTGTGTGTAAGCAAAGAATTCCTGGATTTTTGTGACTCATTTATATGTTGCCACAGTTCCTTATTGGAATATATTTGGATATGAGAGTTCAAAAAGATTTAAAAATCTGAATTTTTTTTAAATTTTAGGAATTGAACCTTATTTACTTCTGTTTTGAAATCTTGAGTATAATATATATATATATATATAAATGTATTAAGCATTTACAGTGTTTTCCATTATCTTCTTCTTTTGAACTCTTATTTAACTGTGTTCTGAAATTAGAAACCATGTGCTTTTTTGTTTTGATTTTTTAATTAACATTTTTTTAAATATGAATTTTATATTAACAAGATTCTGTCATTTTATAAATTTTCTATAATTTCACCTTGTTTTTTTGAACACGATGAAATATCTATGTGTCATCCATGACTATGAAAAGATTGCTGAGCGAACATTGAATCTGCCCATGCCTTCATTTTATAATTTTAATAACTATCATATGAGGGAAAAGAAATGAGAATCATCTGCTATCTAGAATGTTATACTCTTTACTGAATCAGCACTAAAGAAAAGCTCATGACTCTTCTTAATGGAATGAAGAATAGGTGGTATCATTTTTCTGGGTCAACAATTGGCAAAGTCTAAAGAATTCATAGGTAATGAAAATACTACAATAGTACTTACACTCTTTTCTTCATTTCACACAGTTCATCTCTTTTCATTTTCTATTTGAAGCTGTACAAAATTGAGTAATATAAAATTGGTTGTAACTACATTTCCCCGTTTTGATTGAGCTCCTCTTTCCTCATGTATTCCGTTAGGCTGTAGTAATTCCTTCTTTCTCTACAATCACTGGCTATTACATTACTGGCCTTGGGTTCTACTTGGTTCAGATTTGTCCAGATTTGTTATGTTACTAATATGTTAACTTTAGTTTGTCTCTTTTGTTAAACATATTTAACTGGATATATATACTTTGATATATTTTATACAGTTTGATAATCTTATTTAACAATTACATATTATTTCAGTGTATTATACATGAGCTTTTTTGCTTTTCCTTCATCTGTATTTTCTGTAATGCTTTGTGACTACAGTAAATGTTTATATAACTGGACATAACTCTTAGCTCTGAATCTGGTATTGAATGGACTTAACAGTTTTATTTTCTCTATTATTTATTACTTCTTATATTTTAATCAATTTTTTCTATTCATTCCCTGTGTGTTAGATATTTTCTTCCATTCAGAAATACCTGAAATAGTGCCATACTTTTTAAGGTGAAAGCCATTCTGTACTGGAGACAAACATTTTTTTGAATATTGAGTTCCTTAATTAATGCTCTTCAATTGCTGAAGTATGAAGGTTTAACATGCTAAGTAATATAAACTCTTCTTTACAAACTAGTTTAGAAACAATATTAAATAATGACATAACTAGTAGGAGTATCACCATTTCTGAGCTCACTTTGTACTACACACTTCTCTATTAATCAAATTGGCCAGAATGGTATGGTGGTAGATCAATAAAATGAAACTGAAGACCTAAAAACAAACACACACCTTTGAACACATGATTTTTTTGATAATAAGTCCAGAAAACTACACTAAAATAAAGAACCTGTCTTGAATAATGGTACTGGCCCAACTGTATGGCTTCATCGTGCAGAATAAAAATACATCTATGTCTATAATTGTGAAGAAATCTCAACTCTAAATTTTACATGCCAACTGTGCATACAAAAACTCACCGGTGATACAGTTTCAAAGCTATACTGAATGCTAAGTACATGAAAAGTATAAGATAAACTCAGTGATATTTTGGAAATTCTTTGTCTTATTATATTTTGTCAGGAGATTAACTTTTGAAGTTTATAGGTTTTTGTGTTTATGTTATAGCTTCGTAAATATTCTTTTAATGGGTTTCTTGTTTGTAAGATGTATATGTTTATTTTCTATTTGTATGTAAGTGTGTTTCTCTTGCTTTTTTGTAATTGCAGGGGCTCCTTTTCTGATTAATTGAATGATTTTTATAATCTGAAATATTTGATTTATCCTAATTTATTCCTATTCTTTATATGACATGTTTTTAATGGGTGAAGTGAATGATGTGGGTCCATATGGGAGGTAATTAGTAAATGATCTTTCAGAAGTTAAGGGAGGTAAATTCCCAATTTGAGTATATTGTGCTAAAAATGTATTTTATATAAACAATGATGGAAACTAAATGTGATTCATGTTGTAAATTTAGATGTACTTGGAAAAGAGTATGCTTAGTAAAAACTATAATAGAGTACAGGTCATATAATCTCAATTATATTAAAAATTATAATGTACAAGTAAGGAACAGAAAGGAGATTTTGGAATAGGGCAGGTATGAATTGATAAAAAGATAAGAGTTGAGAATACAACATGCAGGATTCCCATTGAAATCTTCTATGTATTTTAAGCTTCATTGTAGTGTTGGACATACACACACACACACACATACCCATATATATTGCATTCACACTTGAAAAACATGGATCATAAATTATATATCTATAAAACCAAAATAGAAAAAAATAACAATATAAATCAGATTAGCTATAATAAAATTTGTGTTTAATTTTTTCAAATCATATACTTTAATTTACATTAAATTTTATTATACAATTATTTATAGTCAATGGTTTCTTTATAAAATGTTAATACTTTACATTTTAAAAATATTATTGGTTTTGTTCTGCCATCATCAGTGATGTCACATTTTATAATCTGTTTAGTGAGTGTCTATTTATCAGTTGTGGGATTTCTCTTTAATCTGGAAAAACCTGGAGTTTATCTGATGAATATTTCTTGTTCAAGGCAACACAATGTCTTCTACTTCTTAGCATAAAACTGCAGTGACATTTTCAATTTTCAAGCTTGAAAGCTCTATTTAGTTATTTGCATCTTATTATTCCATATAAACCAACTATATACATGTATGAGAAATAATGTACTCCATATCTATTTGTGCATAGAATATAATTAAACCCTGGACTGATATAAGCAATGGGTAGATGCTGAATGAGATAAAAATGCTGAAGGAGAAAGAATAGTAATCTTTACAATTGTGTCCCCTTAGTAGTTAAATCTCATGTAATAGAGGGCAATAAATATAAGAGCATATCTGCAGTGCAAAAGTAGACTTGATTGGTTTTGTAAAAGATTGCAAATAGTAGCATGGGGGTATGCATAAATCTGACCAATTATTGGAAGGGATTAAATATGATGATAATGTATTCTTTGCTATCCTCAAATAGGTAAAATACGTTTTAAAAAACTAAAAGGTAGCATAAGGTAAAGTAATTGTGAGAAAAAAAGGAAAACATTTATACATTAGTCTCTGATTTAATGTAAATTTCTCTGTAGATGTGCATAAAAAGAAAAATAACTATCATATAATACAGGTATAACACTTATTGGAACTATAGGAGAATAAGCTTAAAAGGTATCCCAGGATGTAAAGTGTGTTCACTATATGAAAATCCATTAACGTCATCAACCATAGAAACAAACTCAAAAATTCACACGATCATCTCAGATGCTAAAAAGGCATTGGACAAAACACAATACCTCATGATGTTAAAAGTATTGGAGAGATCATACCTAATCATAATAAAACAATATACAAGGTCCTTAGATGAAATGTCCAACAGTGGATACAAGGAAACTGTAGAGTCCACCTGCCCTAGAAAGACAGGGCATACCATGAAGAGATGTGGTTGCAATCCAATATTCAAAATCTCTGACCTTGAAATATTTCTGTCTGAAACAACTGCCATGACAAAAATTGAGAAAAGACTGAGAAAAAGGAGATCTAGTCACCTGCCCAAATTGGGCTCCATCTCAAAAGACGCTCCAAGGCCTGACAATATTATTGGTGCTATGATGTCCTTATAGGCAGGAGCCTAGCAAGGCTGCCCTATGGGAGACCCAACAGCTGACTGAGACACATGCAGATACTTCCACTCAGCCATTGGACTGAATACAGGGACCCCTGTGGTTGAATTAGGGAAAGGATGTAAGAAGCTTAGGAGGAGGGCAACACCATAGGAAGACCATCAGTCTCAACTAACCTAGACTCCTAGATGTCTCAATCATTTAGTCACAAACAACGCAGCATACCCAAGCATCACATGAAACCATATGATGGAAATTGTCATATAAAGGGAATCTCTCTAAGAGAAAGGGCAATAATGTGATTCATTCATTCAGCATCTAATTTGATTGTGATTCAAATAAGACAATAAACAAGCTACACTATAAAAGCACCTTAATTAACGAAATGAGCAGCCATGAGACATAAAATAAACTTTAGTTATGTCCTAGAGAAAGACAGCCAGAAGTCACATAGGGTCTTATCTCTCTCTGTCTCTTTCACCATCCCTGGAATGCTTTATGTGCATTTATGCATAAATGAAAGATGCACTTACTGCTTGTCTAGATTCTCACTGAAGTAATCATTCTTCACATAACCATTCTCTGTATAAATGGAAAAGAAACAATCAACATCTTTATCCCTTAGATAATTTTCTGTGTCTTTGATTCTCCAAAAGCAACTAGGGTCACTCAAATAGCAAAAAAGAAAGGAAAGACTCAGAATCAAGAAGACAACAATCAAAGAGAACATCTTTGCCATGTCATTAAGATAGGCATCAGATCAAAATGCAGCATGAAGTGTCAGGCAGGTAGAATCTCACATATCAAATTTTCATGAACACATTCAAGAGTCACTTTTTATTAGAGTAGTTACTATTAAAGAACACATGTACATCTCACAGCATTTACTCTTAAGTTCACTATTTGCCTCTGGAGGATTCTGATGCACTATCTAGCCAGGGGCTCTGCATCTGAGATCCTATGGCCAGGTGAAAAATAGGGGAAATAATTTTGGTCATGTTGTTCTTCTATGCATCCCTTATGATTACATTTATGTAAGTACACATGAAGGTTCCAGACATGATTCCTTTTGGGAATATTTTCTCACAAGCCTAGTTCATCAATCTATTTTTCTGAACTCATTCATAATAGTTCACTTTGATTTCATAGGCTATTCCAATGAGTTTTACAAGGAATTATATCAAGGAATCCAAATGAACCCAATTGTTCTAAATAATAAAAAGATTAATAAAATAATCAATACCTTTACACATCTTCAACACTTGTAGACATTAACTTTGTATTGTTGCTTTCTTGCATATATTATGAATTGAATTAGATTAGAACGTGGTCATGGAAAATAAATTTGGAATTAATGTTATTCATAAGCTCTTAACAAAAGCTCATTAAATGGGAAATCCAAAGAAAGCAAGATTTTTATTTCATTGTTCATTAAAGGGAAGGTTTGATATCAATCTGAGTGCACATACTAAAATGTACACTGTCTTAAGTGACCTCAAGATGTATTAACCTTAGTTGTACGTTAAAGAAGAAATACATTCTATTAATATTCAAGAATTATGTCCATAATAATGTGTCATTACAATACACAGAGTCCTGGATTATTTTCAGTTTGACTTACAATTTAAAGTCAGTTCTAAACATTCTTTTTTATTTGTCATCTGTATTGATTTCATTATGACAGGGTATCTGATGTATATACATAGATATTTCATTGCACAAATTATCTTTTTTTTTTTTTTAATTTTTTTGGGGGTTTTTCAAGACAGGATTTCTCTGTGTAGCTTGGCTGTCCTGGAACTCACTCTGTAGACCAGGCTGGCCTTGAACTCAGAAATCCGCCTAGTCTCTGCCTCCCAAGTGCTGGGATTAAAGGCATGCACCACCACCGCCCTGCACACAAATTATCTCTACCAAGGAAAATCTTCGAAGTTCACCATAGAAGAAAGTAACCTCACTATATGTGGCTGAGCATATAACTCAGTAATCATGTATATTATTATTATCTTTTTAATAATTCATTTTCAAAAATATGTATTTGTTGCCATTCAGTTTCTTTAGGTTTTTATTTTGGTTTTGTTTTGTTTTGTTTTTTAGCTGTTGAATTATACTACATGGGTAAGGATGTCATATGTTGAAAACATTTTTATTCTACTTTTTAGTTCTTTGATAGTCTTTAGTTTACCATATCAGTTTGATCACAAACAAACCATTGTCTTATTTTTTTATTCCTATATTTACTATCGATCCAATTCTGTACCCTTTATCTTTTAAGCCCTTTAATCTTTTTTGCTGTCAAATTGTTATGGAACAATTGTCTTCCAAGGAATGACAGTTATATTGTCATGGTATGGGCTCTCATTTTCTGAATTTTTTTTTTCTTTTCTAGGAGCTAAAATTTCTATTCACAAATACAAGTGGGGAAATTGTATGTGCATTGCTCATCTTCATATTTGTATGTAATCTCTCTTGCTCTGACAAGGTGTTGTGTTTGCTACCTCATTCCCTGAATTTTGTACCTGCTCTGCTGTGTTCAAAAATTGATGTTTCCTTCTAATCAACTACCACTTCCAACACTTATTTTCAGTGTGTTCAAATTACTGATCTCAATCTTTGTGCCCTGCATAACTAGTTTAAATATGATCCCCTCACTCTCAAATACTGTGTAGTTTCCAATTCTCTCCTCTTCAGCTCATGCATTTCTCTGTGTTAATAATATAAAAAAAAATCACGTCCTGTTTTTGTATTGATTCTGTTAGTCTGTTTCTTTTTATTGTGGAAATTAAGTCCATTGATGTTGAGTTATTAATGACCAGTGATTGGCACTTATGTGTATTTGTGTGTGCTTCCCTTGGTTTTGAGGGTATGGAATTACTTATCTCCTGTATTTTCGTGGATGTGGTTATCCTCCTTGGGTTGGAGTTTTCATTTTAGTGTTTTCTATAGGCTTAGATTTGTGGAGAGTTTTTGCTTGAATTTGGATCTGTCTTAAAATGTCTTATTTTTTCTATCTACGCTGATTGAAAGTTTTGCTGAGTATAGTAGCCTAGGTTAGCATCTGTAGATTTTTAGAGATTGCAAAAAAATCTCACTAAGCCCTTCTAGTTTGTACAGTCTCTTCTGAAAAATCAGGTGAAATTCTGACATATCTGCCTTTATATGTTACCTGCCTATTCCCATGGCCACTTTTAAGATTTTTTCTTTGTTTTGTATAGTATATATTCTGATGAATGTATGGTGTGAGGATTTTCATTCCTGGTCCATACTAATTTGTATTCCATAGGCTTTTTGCATGCTTATAAGCATGTCTTACTTTAGGTTTGAGAGTTTTCTTCTAGGATTATGTTGAAAATATTTTCTGGGCATTCTAGTTTGTATATTCACATTCTTATCTTTCTATTATTTTTAGGTTAGGTCTTTAAAATGGTATCACCAGCATCCTAGATATTTTGTGCTAAGAAATTTTAGATTCAACATTTTCTTTGACTGGTGTTTTAATTTCTTCTTTTTTCTTCAATAGCTGGGAATCTATATTATACCTCTGTACCCTGTTATTAATGCTTGCATCTGTTGTTCCTCTTCAATTTGTTAAGTTTTCCATCTCCAGCATTTGCTCAGTTTGTGCTTTGTTTATTTCTTCTTTTTGCATTTTCATGTTTTGCATAGTTCTATTTATTTCCTTTACCTGTTTATGTCAGAAGCCATAACAGGAAAAGCCAATAACTATCAGGTGATGTTCCTGAGATGGCCTGCTTCTGATTATTATATAATATGCTACAAGTTTGAACTTCTTAAGCAAGGGTGTAAGGGAATTAATTTTTGGAAAGATTCCTACTAATAATAAGTTTTTCTTGTTATTATTAAACATATATAACAATCACTAATTAATAGCCTACCTCTTTGGAGTACATCTCTGCAGATTTATCAAGATGTTTTATTATCTTGCAGTGATGCTAAATAGACAAACAGATGACTTCTGAAGTCTTAATGATGATCCTATAAAAATTTCTAAAATTATATCAGTGATTATTAAGCTCTTTTATAGTGGGATGACTATTAGGTTCTTTTCTGATAGTCAAAACTAGAATGAGAACTCTGCTAGTCTCCCAATTGTCATGAGATAATTGCTCTTAGACAGAAACCAAACTTTCTCCTACTCACAGCACATTCCAAAAGGATGTAAAACAATTAATCAAAGGTCATAAAAAGGGAACTAATAATTTATTACTGGTGCTAGAACAAAAGATACAATATTGATTGGGTTTATCTATTCAAAACTACACTAATAACGTAAATATGATTTTAAACCTTCAGTGAACCTGTGGAGCTGAGACAGGTGATGGATGTTTAACCAGTTAATTACTCCTAATGGATATGCATGTAAACATTCTCTGTTGTAAACTTCTATTTCAATTTATGATTTGATTATTTTTGTGAACTTGTGATGAACTTTGTAACATGTGACCATGTATTCTGAAATATGCATGAGTACTGAGGACAAAAAGAAGAGAGTAGAATTTTCTCCTTTTTCCTCCTGGAAGAATTTTTCACTTACTACACTTTTTTGCCTTTCCCCACTTAGAAGAATTTTCCCTTTCCCCAATAAGGATCTTTCAGCTTTTCCCCTTATATAACCTTCATAGGAAACATTTACAACTTAGTAATAAATGCTATAGTCACTTTTCTAAGTGTCGTTTTTATGCTTCAACATCTGAGTAGCAGGTTGAAAGATATATCCTCACAGTTCCTGCTGAGATTGAACAAAGAGGCCTTATTACTTTTAACCACAGCTGTTAGACTACTGGTGTCAATCACATAACCAGCAGCTTTTTACCCTCAGAAAGAGCAAGAAAGTTTTTAGGACTTTTAAAAAGTTATCATAAGCATTTCCTCACAGTTAAAGAGCTAGGATGTTTGGAAACCCTCAGACTTTAAAGGAATCACCAGAGTCCTACTGTGTTCCTTTGTCATTATCATTTCCTGACCAGGAGGCTCCCTGCATATTTAATTGTATTTTTCTCTATGTGTTTAAAGGATATATTCATTTACTCTTTAAAGAATTTTATAATTTTATAGGATTAGATTTAAGGTCTTTTTTGTGTGTTAGAATATATAGAGTTTGCTATAGTAGGATAACTATGTTCTAAAGGTGACATTTTGCTCTTGCTTTAGTTGACTGCGTTTTTGAGGACCAATAGCCATCGTGATGGCTTTAGTTCCTGCGTGTCTCTGTTTTAGTAGGTATTAAAAGGGGAATTAGCATAAATTGTCCTGGTTAGGCAGGCCTCTGATGGGTGTCTTTGGATTGTATGGTTCCAGAGAATCAGGTTTTAATGTTTCAGGATTCACAGGTATTGTTTAGGAACTGCAGGTCTGATGAGGGTGAGTAGAGATGTGCAATGAGAATGGAGGTCTGCCTGTTCAAGCAAGCTAGTCAGCAGTGCTTGGCACGCCCCAGAGGACTCAGAAACAGGGAAGATCAGTTGTGGAAGTGAAATTAACCTGTGTGGCTGAGGATCTATGGGTCTTTTGAAGGTGGGGAGAGAAATCAGGGGACAATTGGAGCCCCAGCAGAAATAACAGACTGCTCAGGAGGAAGACTTCCATTCTTAATGTATTTAATTTGATGTAGGAGATTTAAATTTTTTCTTTTATCTGATTCCTTATGAATTCAGCAGCATGCACACCACTTGCACTCATTTCTCCATTCCCTCATTTCTGCCCTTGACACCTGCAGCCTCCCTCCAAAAATATAACACAAACAAATAAACAAAGAACTTCAACAACAGTAACATCAATAAAAGGATATGAATCATCTAATCATGAAAGGTAGAGTATATGACAATGTAACTCAAAGGATATCCCTGTGTCCACACACCTTCACTTGCAAATGTTTACTACAATGAGTCAGCAGTCTGGTCCTAGATTTCTGCCTTTTGTGACACCATCAAAATGTATCTTCACCAGGGCTCCTTCATGTCATTGAGATCCTGGAGGCCTGTATCAGCAAGACTCTGGCAGATCAAGGACCTTCTGTGGTTCTCAGTCCTTGTGTCACCTCTGGATTTTGGAGTAGTAGTATTATATGTGCTGTTCCAAGTTACAGTCTTTGATAGAACATGGGGCTTCTGTTGGATTTGTGGGCTAAGATGTGGAGACAAGGGGAGAAGTTAGAGTTGGAGAAAGCTATGTGGGTTGTGAAGAAATATTGAATTCTATGGATAGTACCTTGATTTAACTTTAGGGATCCAGTGTGGCTTCTGATAGACTAGAATATTTCAACCAGAATCTAGGGCTACATGGATATAATCTTAGGAAAGTTTGGAGAATCTGGACAGATTTTGTCAAACTATTGGTGGGCTTTGGACAGATCTTCTCTGGGTTCTGAGTACAGCTATTGCCTCCATTAAAGAAGAGGACATTTATTATATTAGTGGTCTAGGATGTGAAGATGAGGGAATGAATACTGTTAAGAGAAGGTGGGTGAGCTCTAAGACTATATTTTTTATAATATTTTATACTAGTGTCAGAAAATGCTATTCCTATTATTCTTAATTTACAATGTTTCCATCATTTGTTGTGTATGTACAATTTCAAAGTTTTAGTATTTATATTGAACTAAACTCGTGTTTAGTGTGATTATGCTCATGAACCCGATTTTAGAATCTAACATCACATGAATCAGTTCAGAGGCTTTTATACTTTAGGAAAAAGATGGTAATTAGTTGTTAATATCATATCCATGAATGAAGTTTAAAGCAGAACATAACATGTATGACTAGGCATGTACAATAAAAAATTATCAGGAAAGAGAAGCAATGAAATATTTTGGTAGGATTTTGTGTGTTGATTTTCTTTCTTTTTTTTTTTTTTTTTTTTGGCTATCAAATATAGCTTTCAAACAACAGACTTATAGAAAGTCAAGTCAAGCAATCCTATCATTATATTTGTAAAATTCATGAAACAATGAAATTAATTAAGGAGAAGGTAATACACAAAGCTAAAAGATGAGTCATTGATAAGTAAGATCTAAGGTGGAGTGAAACAGAATTTGAACATAAAATATTCATTGAAAATGAAGTTTTCAAAACCATAACTTCTAAGGGCCTATGACACTCTCTATGGGATAGAGCATCTTGGTCTATCTGGAAGTTAGAGTGAGGGTATTCTATTTTCTTTCTTTTATAAAACATCAATACTCACTACTTGATAAACTAAAGTGTATCAGATATGCAAACTCTCTTGATAAGTGTACTGATTTTTTTTTTTTTTTTTTTTTTTTTTTGGCAACAGACAAGTTGAAATTACTGGTCCCTCCTACATCTGGAAGTAAATAATTATATATCACAAGATGATAGAGGTCTAGGAAAATATTTAGTTTCTCTTAAGTAATTACAGATCAAAAGAACATGATAAGGCAAATTATTTGTATCTAGATAAATGGTTTTTTTTTTTTTTTAGCTTTAAATTTTTTTTATTTTTAATTTTTTTTCAGCAAATCAAAAAAATTTAAAAAGCATTCAAACAGAATAAAATGAAAAGAAACAAACAAGCAAAATACCAAGGGTCAGATATACTTATACAAGAATTCTATAGAGCCTTCAAACAAGCAATATTTTTTGAGTTATGTTTAAAAAAATTCAGAACCACAATAAGCTCCTTCACAAAGCAAATAATATTGAAATAGTGAAATCAAGTGTAAACCCAACAAAAACATATAAATTATAGTCCAGTATCCCTCATGAGTATACATACAAAAATTCTCAATGAAGTAGTTGCAAACTGAATACAAGAAATATAAAAAAATAATATTCCATGAATAACTGAACAACTGTTTTTTTATATTTTTTTATTTTTTATTTTTTTTATTTTTTTAGAAGACCATACTCCATATACAGGCTGCATGTTTTGGGATAGCCCCCACTCCAGATGTTTGAGACCTACATGAAAACCAAGCTGCACATTTACAACATATGTGCAGGGAGGCCTAGGTTCAGCCCATGGAGGTAGATCTGTGTAGACTAGGTATGCTCCACGGTTGGTGATTCAGTCTCTGAGAGCTCCAAGGGTTCAGGTTGGTTTACTCTGTTGATCTTCCTGTGCAGTTCCTATCTCCTTAGGGCCCACAATCCTTCCACCTATTCTTCTATAAGAGTTCTCAGCTCCATCCACTGTTTGGCTCTGGATGTCTGTATCTGTCTGAGTCAGCTGCTGGTTAGAGCCTCTCAGAGGACAGCTTGCCCCTGTCTATTCTCAGGCTGGAGGTTTAGATTCTGGGGATTCTGGTTGAATTTTTTGATACTCATTCTAAAAAGGACAAAAGCACCCTCACTTTGGTCTTCCTCCTTCTTCTTGAGTTTCATGAGGTTTATGCGTTGCATCTTAGGTATTGTGTGTTTTGGGGCTAATATCTGCTTATCAGTGAGTGCATACCATGTGTGTTCTTTTGTGATCGGGTCATCTCGCTCAGGATGATATTTTCTAGCTCCATCCATTTGTCTAAGAATTTCATGAGCTCATTATTTTTAATAGCTCTGTAGTACTCCATTGTGTAAATGTACCACATTTTCTGTATCCATTCTTCTGTTGAAGGACATCTGGGTTCTTTCCAGCTTCTGGCTATTATAAATAAGGCCGCTATAAACATAGTGGAGCATGTGGCCCTGTTGCATGTTGAAATATCTTCTGGGTATATACCCAGGAGGGGTATAGCTGGGTCCTCAGGTAACACCATGTTCAATTTTCTGAGGTATCGCCAGACTGCTTTCCATAGTGGTTGTACCAGCTTGCAATCCCACCAACAATGGAGGAGTGTTCCTCTTTCTCCACATCCTCGCCAACATCTGCTGTCACCTGTGTTTTGGATCTTAGCCAATCTGACTGGTATGAGGTGGAATCTCAGTGTTGTTTTCATTTGCATTTCCCTGATGACTAGGGATGCTGAGCACTTCTTTAGATGTTTCTCAATCATTCGAGTTTCCTCAGTTGAGAGTTCTTTGTTCAACTCTCTACCCCATTTTTTAATAGGGTTATTTGATGGTCTGGAATCTAGTTTCTTCAGTTCTTTATATACCTTGGATATTAGCCCTCTATCAGATGTAAGGTTGGTGAAGATCTTTTCCCAGTCTGTTGGTTCCCGCTTTGTCCTATTGACATTGTCCTTTGCTTTACAGAAGCTTTGCAGTTTTATGAGATCCCATTTCTCAATTCTTGATCTTAGAGCATAAGCCATTGGTGTTCTGTTCAGGAACTTTTCCCCTGTGCCCATATGATCAAGGCTTTTCCCTATTTTCTCTTCTATTAGTTTCAGTGTAGCTGGTTTTATGTGGAGGTCCTTGATCCACTTGGAATTGAGCTTTGTACAAGGAGACAAGTATGGATCAATTTGCATTCTTCTACATGTTGACCTCCAGTTGGACCAGCACCATTTGTTGAAAATGCTGTCTTTTTTCCACTGGATAGTTTGAGCTCCTTTGTCGAAGATCAAGCGACCATAGGTATGGGGGTTCATTTCTGGGTCTTCTATTCTATTCCATTGATCCTCTTGCCTGTCTCTGTTCCAATACCATGCCGTTTTTATCACTATTGCTTTGTAGTACAGCTTGAAATCAGGGATGGTGATTCCCCAGAAGTTCTTTTATTGTTGATGTAGTTTTTGCTATCCTGGGTTTTTTGTTATTCCAAATGAATTTTAAGATTGCTCTTTCTATCTCTGTAAAGAATTGAGTGGGAATTTTGATAGGGATTGATTAAATCTGTAGATTGCTTTCGGCAAGATAGCCATTTTTACTATATTAATCCTTCCAATCCATGAGCATGGGAGATCTTTCCATCTTCTGAGAT
Organism: Mastomys natalensis; assembly: GCA_021653895.1. NCBI lineage: Eukaryota > Metazoa > Chordata > Mammalia > Rodentia > Muridae > Mastomys > Mastomys natalensis. The sequence continues at coordinate 433,259 of JAJTUV010000295.1, read as the reverse complement.
CTCCTTCGATTTCTTTCTTCAGGGTGTTGAAGTTCTTGTCATACAGGTCTTTCACTTGTTTGGTTAGATTCACACCAAGATATTTTATACTATTTGTGACTATTGTGAATGGTGTCATTTCCTAATTTCTTTCGCACGCCCCAGAGGACTCAGAAACAGGGAAGATCAGTTGTGGAAGTGAAATTAACCTGTGTGGCTGAGGATCTATGGGTCTTTTGAAGGTGGGGAGAGAAATCAGGGGACAATTGGAGCCCCAGCAGAAATAACAGACTGCTCAGGAGGAAGACTTCCATTCTTAATGTATTTAATTTGATGTAGGAGATTTAAATTTTTTCTTTTATCTTATTCATTATGAATTCAGCAGCATGCACACCACTTGCACTCATTTCTCCATTCCCTCATTTCTGCCCTTGACACCTGCAGCCTCCTCCAAAATATAACACAAACAAATAAACAAAGAACTTCAACAACAGTAACATCAATAAAAGGATATGAATCATCTAATCATGAAAGGTAGAGTATATGACAATGTAACTCAAAGGATATCCCTGTGTCCACACACCTTCACTTGCAAATGTTTACTACAAATTTACTACAATGAGTCAGCAGTCTGGTCCTAGATTTCTGCCTTTTGTGACACCATCAAAAATGTATCTTCACCAGGGCTCCTTCATGTCATTGAGATCCTGGAGGCCTGTATCAGCAAGACTCTGGCAGATCAAGGACCTTCTGTGGTTCTCAGTCCTTGTGTCACCTCTGGATTTTGGAGTAGTAGTATTATATGTGCTGTTCCAAGTTACAGTCTTTGATAGAACATGGGGCTTCTGTTGGATTTGTGGGCTAAGATGTGGAGACAAGGGGAGAAGTTAGAGTTGGAGAAAGCTATGTGGGTTGTGAAGAAATATTGAATTCTATGGATAGTACCTTGATTTAACTTTAGGGATCCAGTGTGGCTTCTGATAGACTAGAATATTTCAACCAGAATCTAGGCTACATGGATATCAATCTTAGGAAAGTTTGGAGAATCTGGACAGATTTTGTCAAACTATTGGTGGGCTTTGGACAGATCTTCTCTGGGTTCTGAGTACAGCTATTGCCTCCATTAAAGAAGAGGACATTTATTATATTAGTGGTCTAGGATGTGAAGATGAGGGAATGAATACTGTTAAGAGAAGGTGGGTGAGCTCTAAGACTATATTTTTTATAATATTTTATACTAGTGTCAGAAAATGCTATTCCTATTATTCTTAATTTACAATGTTTCCATCATTTGTTGTGTATGTACAATTTCAAAGTTTTAGTATTTATATTGAACTAAACTCATGTTTAGTGTGATTATACTCATGAACCCGATTTTAGAATCTAACATCACATGAATCAGTTCAGAGGCTTTTATACTTTAGGAAAAAGATGGTAATTAGTTGTTAATATCATATCCATGAATGAAGTTTAAAGCAGAACATAACATGTATGACTAGGCATGTACAATAAAAAATTATCAGGAAAGAGAAGCAATGAAATATTTTGGTAGGATTTTGTGTGTTGATTTTCTTTCTTTCTTTTTTTTTTTTTTGGCTATCAAATATAGCTTTCAAACAACAGACTTATAGAAAGTCAAGTCAAGCAATCCTATCATTATATTTGTAAAATTCATGAAACAATGAAATTAATTAAGGAGAAGGTAATACACAAAGCTAAAAGATGAGTCATTGATAAGTAAGATCTAAGGTGGAGTGAAACAGAATTTGAACATAAAATATTCATTGAAAATGAAGTTTTCAAAACCATAACTTCTAAGGGCCTATGACACTCTCTATGGGATAGAGCATCTTGGTCTATCTGGAAGTTAGAGTGAGGGTATTCTATTTTCTTTCTTTTATAAAACATCAATACTCACTACTTGATAAACTAAAGTGTATCAGATATGCAAACTCTCTTGATAAGTGTACTGATTTTTTTTTTTTTTTTTTTTTTTTTTTTTGGCAACAGACAAGTTGAAATTACTGGTCCCTCCTACATCTGGAAGTATATAATTATATATCACAAGATGATAGAGGTCTAGGAAAATATTTAGTTTCTCTTAAGTAATTACAGATCAAAAGAACATGATGAGGCAAATTATTTGTATCTAGATAAATGGTTTTTTTTTTTTAGCTTTAAATTTTTTTTATTTTTAATTTTTTTTCAGCAAATCAAAAAAATTTAAAAAGCATTCAAACAGAATAAAATGAAAAGAAACAAACAAGCAAAATACCAAGGGTCAGATATACTTATACAAGAATTCTATAGAGCCTTCAAACAAGCAATATTTTTTGAGTTATGTTTAAAAAAATTCAGAACCACAATAAGCTCCTTCACAAAGCAAATAATATTGAAATAGTGAAATCAAGTGTAAACCCAACAAAAACATATAAATTATAGTCCAGTATCCCTCATGAGTATACATACAAAAATTCTCAATGAAATAGTTGCAAACTGAATACAAGAAATATAAAAAAATAATATTCCATGAATAACTGAACAACTGTTTTTTTATTTTTTTAGAAGACCATACTCCATATACAGGCTGCATGTTTTGGGATAGCCCCCACTCCAGATGTTTGAGACCTACATGAAAACCAAGCTGCACATTTACAACATATGTGCTTTTACTATGTTTAGGTATGAACCCTGAATTCCTGATCTTTCCAAGACTTTTATCATGAAGGGGTGTTGAATTTTGTCAAATGCTTTCTCAGCATCTAGAGATATGATCATGTGGTTTTTTTCTTTGAGTTTATTTATGTAGTGGATTACGTTGATGGATTTCCGTATATTGAACCAACCCTGCATTCCTGGGATAAAGCCTACTTGATCATGGTGGATAAGTGTTTTGATGTGTTCTTGGATTCGGTTCGAGAGAATTTTATTCAGTATTTTTGCATCGATATTCATAAGGGAGATTAGTCTGAAGTTCTCTTTTCTTGTTGGATCTTTGTGTGGTTTAGGTATAAGCGTAATTGTGGCTTCATAGAATGAATTAGGTAGTGTTCCTTCCGTTTCTATTTTGTGGAATAGTTTGAAGAGAATTGGTATTAGATCTTCCTTGAAGGTTTGATAGAATTCTGCACTAAAACCATCTGGACCTGGACTTTTTTTGGTGGGGAGACTTTTAATGACTGCTTCTATTTCTTTCGCAGTTATGGGATTGTTAAGATGGTTTATCTGATCCTGATTTAACATTGGTAACTGATACTTGTCTAGAAAATTGTCCATTTCATCCAGATTTTCCAATTTTGTTGAGTATAGGCTTTTGTAGTAGGATCTGCTGATTTGTTGAATTTCCTTGGTTTCTGTTGTTATGTCTCCCTTTTCAGTTTGGATTTTATTGATTTGGATACTGTCTCTCTGCCCTCTGATTAGTCTGGCTAAGGGTTTATCTATTTTGTTGATTTTCTCAAAGAACCAGCTCCTGGTTTTATTGATTCTTTGTATAGTTCTCTTTGTTTCTATTTGGTTGATTTCAGCCCTGAGTTTAATTATTTTCTGCCGTCTACTCCTCTTGGGTGTTTTTGCTTCTTTTTGTTCTAGAGCTTTCAGGTGTGTTGTCAAGCTGCTAGTGTGTTCTCTCTCCAGTTTCTTTTTGTATGCACTTAGAGCTATGAGCTTTCCTCTTAGTACTGCCTTCAGTGTGTCCCATAGGTTTTGGTATGATGTGTCTTCATTTTCATTAAATTCTAAAAAGTCTTTAATTTCTTTCTTTATTTCTTCCCTGACCCCATTATCAACGAGTAGAGTATTGTTCAGTTTCCATGTGAGTGTGGGCTTTCCATTGTCTTTGTTGTTATTGAAGACCAGCTTTAGACCATGGTGATCTGATAGGATGCATGGGACTATTTCGATTTTTTTATATCTGTTGAGGCCTGTCTTGTGACCAATAATATGGTCTATTTTGGAGAAGGTACCATGAGGTGCAGAGAAAAAGGTATATTCTTTTGTTTTTGGGTGAAATGTTCTATAGATATCTGTTAAGTCCATTTGGTTTAAAACTTCTGTTAGTTTCACTGTATTTCTGTCTAGTTTCCGTTTCCCTGATCTGTCCAGTGCTGAGAGTGGGGTATTGAAGTCTCCCACAATTATTGTGTGAGGTGCAATATGTGCTTTGAGCTTTAGTAAGGCTTCTTTTATGAAAGTGGGTGCTCTTGCATTTGGTGCATAGATGTTCAGAATTGAGAGTTCATGTTGGTTGACTTTTCCTTTGACAAATATGAAATGACCTTCCTTATCCTTTTTTATATCTTTAATTTGAAAGTCAATTTTATTCGATATTAGAATGGCTACTCCAGCTTGTTTCCTAGGACCATTTGCTTGAAAAATTGTTTTCCAGCCTTTTACTCTAAGGTAGTGTCTGTCCTTGTCACTGAGGTGGGTTTCCTGTATGCAGCAAAATGTCGGATCCTGTTTGCGTATCCAGTCTGTTAGTCTATGTCTTTTTATTGGGGAACTGAGTCCATTGACATTAAGAGATATAAAGGAGAGGAGACTGTTGCTTCCTGTTATTTTTGCTAAAAGGGGAGGCATTGTTTGTGTGGCTATCTTCTTTTGGGTTTGTTGGAGGTGGATTACTTTCTTGCTCTTTCTAGGGTATGATTGCTCTCCTTGTAATGGGTCTTTCCTGCTATTATTCTTTGTAGTGCTGGGTTTGTGGAAAGATATTGTGTAAATTTGGCTTTGTCATGGAATATCTTGTTTTCTCCATCTATGGTAATAGAGAGTTTTGCTGGGTATAGTAGCCTGGGCTGGCATTTGTGTTCTCTTAGGGTCTGCATGACATCTGACCAGGATCTTCTGGCTTTCATAGTCTCTGGTGAGAAGTCTGGTGTAATTCTGATAGGTCTGCCTTTATATGTTACTTGACCTTTTTCTCTTACTGCTTTTAAAATTCTTTCTTTGTTTTGTGCATTTTGTGTTTTGATTATTATGTGACGGGAGGTATTTCTTTTCTGGTCTAGTCTATTTGGTGTTCTGTAGGCTTCTTGAATGATTATGGGCATCTCGTTCCTTAGGTTAGGGAAGTTTTCTTCTATGATTTTGTTGAAGATATTTACTGGCCCTTTAAGTTGTGAATCTTCACTCTCTTCTATACCTATTATCCTTAGGTTTGGTCTTCTCATTGTGTCCTGGATTTCCTGGATGTTTTGTGTTAAGAGTTTTTTGCATTTTTTGTTTTCCTTGACAGTTGTGTCAATATTTTCTATGGTATCTTCTGCACCTGAGATTCTCTCTTCTATCTCTTGTATTCTGTTGGTAAGCTTGCGTCTGTGACTCCTGATTCTTTCTTAGGTTTTCTATCTCCAGAGTAGTCTCCCTTTGTGATTTCTTTATTGTTTCTATTTCCATTTTTATGTCCTGGATGGTTTTGTATAAATCCTTCACCTGTTTGGTTGTGTTCTCTTGTGATTCTTTAAGGGCTTTTACCTGTTTACCTGTGTTCTCCTCGGATTCTTTGAGAATGTTATTTATGTCCTTCTTAAAGTCCTCCATCATCATCATTAAAAGTGATTTTAGGTCTGACTCTTGCTTTCCTGGTGATATGGGGAGTTCAGGACTTAATGTGGGAGAACTAGGTTCTGATGATGACATGTGTTCCGGGTTGCTGTTCCTTGTATTCTTGCGCTTGCCTTTTGCCATCTGGTTCTCCTTGGTGCTACCTGGGCTGTCTCTGGCTGGAACCTGTCTTTCCTATTCTCTTGGTTGTGTCAGAACTGTTTAGGTTGGGTGTCGCTGCTGAGGTTCGAGCTAGGGCCCAGGATCTGCTCAGTGCTTTGGTCCGGACTGGAAGGAATCAGTGCTCTGGGCCAGGAGTGAGTTCCTGGATCCCTGTGGGACCTGGTTACTCCCTGTTTGGGGCAGGTGTTGCTGCCTCCTTGCTTAAGAAGCTGCTGGAGTTAGAGCTCCTGGGAGCCACGCTTCCTCTGGGTTCTGTGAGATTACCCAATCGGGCAGAGTTGCCACCCGAGATCTGCTGCGCGCTCAGGTCCAAACCAGAGGGAACCAGTGCTGGGGCCAGGAGTGAGTACCTGGGTCCCGGTGGGTCCCAGTTACTCCCGGTTTGGGGCAAGTGTTGCTGCCTCCTTGCGTAGGAAGCTGCTTGGGTTAGAGCTCCTAGGAGCCCTGCTTCCCCTGGGTTCTGTGGGATTTGGTGTAGAGCTCCCGCCTGGGATCTGCTGGAAGCTCCGACCCAGACTGGAAGGAGCCGGTGCTCCGGGCCAGGAGTAAATCCCTGGGTCTCAGTGGGTCCCAGTGGGTCCCAGTTACTCCCTGTTTGGGGTGGATGTTGCTGTCTCCTTACCAGAGATACTGCCTGGGTCAGAGCTGCTGGGTGCCCCACTTCTGCCGGGTTTTGTGAGGTTCAGTGCAGAGCTGCCTCCAGGGATCTCTAGATAAAAAATTTTTATGCCTAAGTAAATACACAAATAAATAAACACATGCACACACAAAAGCACACGCACATGCACATGCACACGCACACACACACGCACACATATAATAATAAGAAAATTTTTATGTAAGCATATAACTTATATTACAGTATATGTAATTTATAATTATATATAATTATATATACATATATATTATAAGATTTTCTTATCTTATGATAAATAGCATACAAATATTTTCTCATTAGATGCTGAAAAAACATTTGATCAAATATAAAATACAATTTTTGATCATTTTAACATTATTGGAGAGATCAGGAAATCAAGGTCAACACCAAAACATAATAAAAGCGATATGTACAATTCTTGTTCATTTTAAAATTATTGTACAAATCAGGAATTCAAGGCCCATACCAAAACATAATAAAAGCAGTATATAAGTCCTTAAATTGAATGTCCAACAGTGGGTACAGGGAACTTGTAGAATATACCTCCATTAGAAAGACAGGAAATCATGAGGAGGGTTAAGGTTCCTAAAGGTTTTTCTCTTAATCCTCTAAGCTAATCTTGCTAACTCCCAATCAAAATCTCAAGATACTTGCATTTTATTATTGGTCTGGCTTTCCATGATTCAGATGTGTTTCCGTGACCTCTCTGTGCACCTCTTGGTCATGGCTCCAATGTCTAACCAACCTCTCCTTCTCTGTTTTTCCTCTCTAGACAAAGTTCCATCCTATTATCTTTTCTCCTCTACCATTGTGTGATCAGCTTTTATTGACAAGTTGGAGAATAAATGGTCAGCATATTCCTACATACCTGAGACAGAGATTCTTAATTTAAGCATTACAATGCCATGTCTTGTTTAAAACAAGATATGAGGACAAAGAAATCAGAATATAAGTAATAAGGATAACTTTTACACACTGCATACAAATATTATGGATACACATTCCTCTTTTTGTCATGATAAATTTTCTTTTTCTTATAATAATAACCTATATATAAGTAAAATTATGAATACTATAAGGTGAGATTTACAGTATCATGTCTATAGAATAAATATATGGCAATTCTATTGTCAATCCTTTCTTAAGGAGTTTGTAGTTTGGTATCTAAATTATTTTCTATCCTATCTTGTATAACTAACAGAAAAAATATTCTTAGACTTAAATGTATTTTCTAAATCTGAAAAAAAACTTCTTAAATAATAATTATATAAAGATTAATTGTGGCATTATCATTATCTAGTTTTGAAAATCATGGGAAACCTGAAAAGAACAATTATTTGAATAAGGGAGCAGTATAGGTAAGCAGCTTTCAAATTACTTAAAATGGCAGACATAGTTGATTGAATGAACAATCCCAGTGAAATATCTCTATAATGTTCGAGCATCTATGTGCCAGAAATTTCCTGGCTAATGTATTTGCAGTGGAGCCTTGTCATTGGATAGGGAAGAGAGAAGCAGCGCTAGAATTTGGGAAGAGAGAAAAACGCAGGGAGAAAGGATGAGGAAGGAAGAGGGAGAAGAGATGGCAGCAAATGCATGTGTCTCTAGCAGTCTCAAGTATTTATTCATATCGAAAGTTAGAAAATCGGGATAGCAATCTAATTGTGTGGGCATCTTGGGTTTTGAGTATTTGCTGATATATAAATCTATTTGGTTAATCTTTAAGTATTAAGAATCTCATTTCTACCAGGTACTAGGAATTGTGCTACCTACCTTGAGGATGACTGATATTTTCTGGGTCTAAATGCTTTTAAGAAAATCCTAAAATGACATTTATCATGCTATTGTTTGGAAATCTTCCAAACAATATCTCAGAGATCTTTAACCAAATATCTCAGAGATCATTAACCACAGATAATCACATAGGTTGATGAGGCCATTATAACCAGAATCTTAGAGAAATATCTGTCATGAGCAAATTCTAAGACTAGAATTAGTGTAAGGTTAACAGACAAGTTAAAAACCTCTGACTGTCCAAAATATACATTACAGATTTAAGGTTTCTATTTATTATAGCTCACAGATATATGAATGTAGTTTAAAGATAGAATGTCATGGTGTATGTTCCTGAAGGAAGAAAATTCATTAAATAAGAAAGATTGAGTAAAATACATTGTTACTGCTTTATAGCTTAGATGATGAGACATAGTAAGATAGGTACTGCTGTTTGCTATTCATAAAAACTTGTGTGTATATTTTCTGTTTGTCTGAAATGCTTTAAAACTACACATATTGCCAGCATAAAAGCAGGCTATTAAATATTGTATATGTTTCCTTTGGAGAAGACATTGCTTAGATTACTTAAATTGGAGGTATGGGGGAAATGATGAGAATATAGTCTCTTCTGTTTGTATGTTCTTATTGTAACTCAGCCTGTAACCCTGGACATATAATGACAAATCAAACACATAAGCTCTATCATTTGGATACTAATTAGAATCTCCTTGTTCTGTGACTCTTGAATAATAAAGAAGTGATCTGTTTGCTAGTTAGCCAGCCCACAGAATTTGCCTAATTGCTAGTGACACAAAGATTTTAAACTCACTTGACCATCACCTGACTCATTCTCTCCCATCTCTGACACTGTATCTCCTCTGAAACTATGCTGATAGAAATAACCCTAAGAAATTCCGCTAGGAAAGACCCCCATAGGAATGTTCTGTTTACATCCTGGATAAAGAAATTAAAATATTACACAATAAATTAAAATTTCAAGAATATCCATCTAAAAATTCTGCCCCACAGAAGATGATAAAGAAAAATCCATAATAAGGGTGTTAACAACACTCACCAAAAATTATAGCTAATAAATAACCTCATACAAGTAAAACCAGATGAACACACACAAAACACACACACACACACACACACACACACTACCTACAGCATAATCACTGTGAACAACAAGAAAATAATACAAATTAACAATCAGTGGGCACTGGGAACTGATATATTTCAATAACAGTGGTCTCAATTCCACTATTAAAAGACACATAATAATGGGTTGGATGTGAAACCAGAATCCATCCCCTACTGTATACAACAAACACACTTCACTATCAAGAAGTGATATTACCTCATAGTAAAGGATTCAAAAAATATATTCTATGCAAACAGCCCTATGAATCAGATATGGCAGACACTACAAATTTATGAGAGGAAAAATTCACCAAGACAAAAAAGCTGAAGTCTCAGTTTTTATCATCTGTTCATTAAATACAGGGACACTCACTTTTGCAATAGAAACACTATAGCTTAAATAACATACTGGACCACACAATGATAATGGAATACTTCCATATCCCACTCTTAATGGATAGCTCATGAAGACAAATTAAACTGAACAATGCTGGAACTAATTGACATTAAAAACTAAATAATTCTAACAGGTATGTATATAATATTACATTCAAACACAAAAGTTTGATTATCTCCTTAGATGCTGAAATAGCTTTTGTCAAAATACAGTATCTTTTTAACTTAAAAGTAATAGAGAGATCAGGAATTCAAGGCCCATACCTAAACATAACAAAAGTGATATACAGAGTCATTAGATGAAATGTCCAACAGTGGTTAGAGGGAACTTGTAGAGTCCACCTCCAGTAGAAAGACATTGCATCAAGGGGAGGAACGGGGCTGCCATGTCACAGACAAACTCTGATGCAGAATTGTTCTTATCTAAAAGAATTGCAGGGACACAAATGGAGAAAAGTCTAAGGATCAGGTAATCCAGGGACTTGCCAAAATTGGGATCGATCTCAAGGGGAGGCTCTAAAGATTAAGATTATTTTTGATACTATGTTGTGTTTACAGACAGGAGCCTAGAATGGCTGTCCACTGAGATGCCTAACTGATAAGGTACCAAGAAAGGTTGGTTGGGAGGTTTTAAAGGAAGAACAGGGAAATGGGAAATGATGTTATTGTACTGTAATCTTAAAAGTAAAAGAAGTAAAACAACAACAACAAAAAAGCATTGACAATATAAACGAAGGCAGAGATAGCATAAAAATAATACCACCACATTCATATAAAGTTTGAAAATATCACTTTCAATATTCTAATACATTATATGCATTTACTTAGGGTCCATTTTCTGCCAGTTTTACTAATTACTGTAAGATATAACTACCCAAGATTCTTAATGTTATAGTATTCATTGAGAATGGTCATGCTCAAAATAGTGTTTTCTATCTCTATTACAGAAAAATTTCTTTACATTATATTTTTTTTTATTAACATGCCAAATGTTGCCACTTCCATTCAGCCCTCTCAAGGATCTTCACTCAATCACAATTCCCTTCACCTTAGAAAAGATTCTCCCACCTCCAGAGGTCCCCATTCCTGGGAGATCAACTCTCTACAGGATTTGGCACATTCTCTCCCATTGAAGCCCGACAAAGTAGTCCTCTCATACATATTGCTTGGGACTTTGGACCAGCCCATGTATCCTCTTTGATTCATGGCTTAGCCTCCAGGAGCTCCCCAGGAACCAGATTGATTGACACTGTTGGTCTTCCTTTGGGGTTGTCATGAATTTCATACTCTAACCTTTCCCTAAATCTTCCAAATGGGTCCTGACCTCAATCCTGTGGTTGGATGTAAGTATTTTAATTAGTCTTAATCCACTGTAGTTGAGCCTCACAGAGGACCACCATGCTAAGCTCCTGTCTGCAAGTACAACATAGTATCAATAATAATGTCAGCTATTGGTGCCTGCTGATGGGATGGATTCTAAGTTTGGCAGGTCACTGATGGGCCTTTCCTTCAGTGTCTACTCAATTTTGTCCTTGCACTATTTTAGACAGGAACATTTCTGGGCCAAAATTTTTGCATGTAGATTGGTGTCTCCATTCCTCCAGTGAGGACACTGTCCAACTACTTAAGGTGATCTCTTCAGGTTCCATCAACCTACATTGCACATTTCAGCTAAGGTCAACAGCAAGGAATTTTAGGAGTCTTTTATATCCCAGGTCTCTGGGAATTGCAGAGTCTGCTCCTCAAACCACTTGAGCTGAAAGTTTCCATTCATCCTCTTGGTCTTCCAGGCTTCTCTTGAGTCTCCTCCATGCCTGCCCCTGCCCCTGCTCCTGTTTTACCATTCCCCTCCTTTCTCTTACCCATGCTCAATTTCTCTTATCTAAGTACTAACTTAGATAAGAACAAATGACCAATAGATCTTATGGACAGGTACATAGTGACCTGTTCTGCCCTGCTTCTTCTGTGAACTTTTCACCCAGCCAATATCCTGTTCTGAAAGACATCTGTACTCCCCCAGAGAACATTTACACTTCACAGAAACAAATAAGACCCTACATCATCTCCCTCCCCATATCATGCTTCTATGTGTATATAACCCCTATGTGGAAAAATTAAAATTTGACAGCTCGATCAGACTTGCAGACCTGCTGTCCATTTCCTGTGAATCCCTGTCCCCTGGTTCTAACTTCCAGTTCTTCTGATCCCAGTTCAACGCCCTGTGGGACAAGAGCACATTTTGTTTTGTTTTTTTTCTTGTTTAAAATTTTAGGGTATGTAGGTGTATTATGGGTATTCTGTATTCCATTGTATAAGTGATCCACATTTTCTGTATTGATTCTTCAGTTGAGGGACATCTGTGTTCTTTCCAGCTTCTGGGTATTATAAATAAGGCTGCTATGAATATAGTTGAGTATGTGTCCTTGTGATATGATGAAGTATTTCTTTGGTATATGCCCAGTAATCGTATAGCTGGGTCTTCAGGTAGATCTAATTAGAATTCTCTAAGGAAAATTCAGATTGATTTCTAGAGTGATTATACCAGTGTTTAAACACACAAGGAATGTAGCAGTGTTTCTCTCTCCACATCCTTGACACCATCCACTTTGCCTGAGATTTTGATTTTAGCCATTCAGATTTGTGCAAGGTGAACTCTCAGTGTCATTTGCATTTACATTTCCTTGATGACTAAGGATGTTGAGCATTTCTTTAAGTGCATAATAGCCATTGTAACAAAAGCATTCTACAGATTCAATGCAATCCTCATTAAAATTCGAACTCAGTTCTTCACAGAGCTGGGAAGAACAATTCTCAACTTCAACTTCATATGGAAAAAATAATGGAATACAAAAACCAACTCTCAAACCCTCAACATTAAAAGAAAGTCTGGAGGAATCACCATCTCTGACCACAAGCTGTACTACAGAACATTAGTGATAAAAACTGCACAGTTTTGAATGGTACAGAGACAGATAGATCAATCAATGGAATAAAATTGAAGAATAATAAATAAATCCACACATCTACGGAAACTTGATCTTTGACAAAGAAGCCAAAGGCATAAAAAGAAAGAGAGAATGAAAGAGAGTAAGAGAGAGAAAGAGAGAGAGAAAGAGAGAGAAAGAATCATAAATAAATTGCTTTACTCTAACTAGCAGTCTGTATATAAATAATGCAAATTGATCTGTATTTATCACCTGGTATAAATGTTAAGTCCAATTCGATCAAGGACCTCCACATAAAACCAGATACACTGATTCTAACAGAAGAGAAGGTGGAAAAGAGCCTCAAACACATTGGCACATGGGAAAATTTTTCTTAACAGATCACCAGTAGCTCAGGCTCTAAGTATAACCATTGGTAAATATGTCTGAAAATCTTCAGTAAAGCAAAGGACACTCTCAATAAGACAAAACAGCAACATACAGATTGGGAAAAGATTGTCACTAACTCTCCATCCAATAGAAGGCTAATATCCAAAATTTGCAAAGCATTCAAGAAGTTAGAATCTAGAAAACTAAATAACTCAACTTAAAAAATGGGATATAGAGATAAACCGAGAAATCTCAATTGAGTCATCTTGAAAGCCCCCAAAACACTTAAAGAAATGGGTGAAACATTCGATAGAAATGTTGTAGGTCCATTTGACTCATAATGTTTGTTAGTTTTCTTACTTCTCTGTTTATTTTTTTCTGGATTACCTCTCAATGGATGAGGGGTATTGAAGCCTCCCACTATTAATGTGTGCTGTTCAGTGTGCAATTTAAACTTTAGCATGTTGCTATTACAAATGTGTGATCCATTTATTTGGGACATAGATGTTCAGAACTGAGATACCATCTAGTAGATTTCTCTGTGATGCATATGAAGTGTCTTTCTCTATCTCTTTTGATTACTTTTTTTGAAAGTCTATTTTGTTAACTAATAGAATGGATACTCTCTATATTTGTTTGGTTTTGAGCGAGTAATGGGAAAGAGAGGAGGTTGGGATTTGGTAATGTGAATAAATAAATTATTGAGAAAATACATACTGTTTCAAATGATTCAATAGCCTATAGGCCAAATCAAATCAAATGTTCATATTATTTGACTTTTAAATTTCTTTAACACAAGGATACCAAATTAAATTTAAATCTCTTTTGTTCCTCTACTTACCATTCCATATACCATGGAATATAAGAGGTTCCCAGGACCCAATGGCGATGACCTCAATAGAAATTCCAAATACTGGGGAGATGAAACCACCACCAGTAGAGAGACATGGCCCCCATCTGAAAGATGGTGCAACCTACTCATTTTCAAAATTTTAGACCCAGAATTGATCCTGTCTAAAGAAAATTCAGGGACAAAAATGGAGTAGATATTGTTGGAAAGGCCATGCAGTGATCACCCCAACTTGAGATACATTGCATGCACAGGCATAAAACCTTGAAACTATTGCTGATGCCACATTATGCTTGAAGACTGGAAATTGATATGGCTGTTCTCTAAGAAGCTTTATGAGCAACTGACTGAGACAGATGCAGTTAATTATAGCATATCATTGGACTAAGCTCATGGACCTCTATGAAAGAATTAGGGGAAGTGCTGAAGGAGCTGAAGGAGCTGAAGGATATTGCAACACCATAGGAAGAACAAAAGTATCTACTCACCACCAGACATCTCAGGGATCCAAGGGTCTAAATGACCAATCAAAGAGCATACATTGGCTGGTCTGAGTCCCCTGCTATTTATGTACTAGAGGACTGCTTTCTCTAGCCACAGTGGGAGTAGAGGCACTTTGTTGTGTGGAAGCTTGATTCCCCAGAGGTGGGAGATGGTAGAGGGTCGAGGTAGCAGTTAGTGGGTAGGTGATGGATCAAAATTTTGAAGGAAAATGTGGAGGGTGAATGTGGTAGGAGGCTTGTGGAGGGGGCAGGAAGGGATAACATTTAAAATGTAAATAAATAAAATAATTTAAAATGAATAGTTTACCCAAACATAAAAGAAAATACCTTCTTCTCAACACCTCATGTGTCCTTGTCAAAAGTTGAACATATAGTCAGTCACAAACAAAGCCTCAAAAGGCAAAAGAAAATCAAAATGATGCCTTGTATCTTAACAGACCACCATGAATTAAAGTTGGACTTCAACAAAAACAGAAGCAGGTCAGGATCCTTACAGTTTCCATCTGTGCCCAGAGATGATCCTGTGCCACAGTGATATGTATGCAAATATCATCAGTAAAAAGCTGGTCTCCCAGGAGTGCAGACACACCTATGATAATAGGATGGACAAGACACAATTTGAGACAGCAAGACAAGCTAACATAAGATATAACCAGATGGTAAGAGGCAATGGCAAGAACATAAGCAATAGAAACCAAGGTTACTTGACATCATCAGAACACAGTTCTCCCACCACAGCGAGCCATGGACCCCAACACAACAGAAAAGAAATACTTTGATTTAAAATCATATCTCATGATAATTATAAAGGATTTTAAGTGGGACATAAATAATTCCCTTAAAGAAATACAGGAGAACACAGGAAAGCAAGTTGAAGACCATAAAGAGGAACCAAAAAAAAAAAAAATCCCTTAAAAATTGCAAGAAAACACAACCAAACAGGTGAAGGAATTGAATAAAACCATCCAGGAAGCAAAAATGCAAATGAAAAAATGGAAATAGAAACATTAAAGAAATCACAAAGGGAGACAACACTGGAGATAGAAAACCTAAGAAAGAGATCAGGAGTCATAGATGCAAGCATCACTAACAGAATATAAGAGATAGAAAAGAGAATCTCAGATGTAGAAGATACTATAGAAAACATTGACACAGCAGTCAAAGAAACTGCAAAATGCAAAAGCTCCTAAGCCAAAATATCCAAGAAATCCAGGACACAATGAGAAGACAAAACCAAAGTAAGAAAGTAAAGATTCCAAACTTAAAGGCCAGTAAATATCTTCAACAAATGTATAGAAGAAAACTTCCCTAACCTAAAGAAAGAGATGCCTTTGAGCATACAAGAAGCCTACAGAACCCCAAATAAACTGGATCAGAAAAAATCTCTCCCTTCACATAATGATCAAAACACCAAATGCAAAAAACAACAAAAAAAAATATTAAAAACTGTAAGAGAAACGGTAGCATAATATATAAAGCAGACCTATCAGAATTATACCAGACTTCTCACCAGAGAATATGAAAGCTAGAAGATCCTGGGCAGATGTCATACACACCTTAAATGAACACAGATGCCAGACCAGGCTATTAGGCCCATTAAAACTCTCAACTACCATAGATGAAGAAACCAAGATATTCTAAGACAAAACCATACTTATACAATATCTTTCCACAAATCCAACCTACAAAAGATAATAGATGGAAAATGTCAACACACAGAGGGAAACTACACCCTAGAAAAGCAAGAAAGTAACCTTTTTTCAACAAATCCAAAAGAATATAGCCATTCAAACACTAAAGTAACATCAAAAATAGCAGGAATCAACAATCACTACTCCTTAATATCTCTTAACATCACTGGCCTCAATTCCCCAATATAAAGACATAGACTACCACACTGGATACATAAAAAGGACCCTGCATTTTGCTACACTCAAGAAAAGCAACTCAGTGTCAAAGACAGACACTACCTCAGAGTAAAGGTCTGGAAAACAATTTTCCAAGCAAATGGTTCCAAGAAACAAGCTGTTGTAGCCATTCTGATATCAAATAATATCGACTTTCAACCAAGAGTTATCAAAAAGGATATGGAAGGACGCTTTATACTCATCAACAAAAAAAACCACCAAGAAGAACCCTCAATTCTGAACATGTATGCTCCAAATACAAGGGCACCCACATTCATAAAAGGAACATTACTAAAGCTCAAAGCACACCTTCAAAGAAGACCTAATACCAATATTCTTCAAACTGATCCACAAAATAGAAACAGAAGGAAAACTACCAATTCATTCAAGGCTTAGTCTTACTAAAAGGATCAAAGCTTTTCTATAACAAATTTGGTTTTAATTCATTTAGCATTAATATTGTGGAAGCTTTCACTTTCTCTATGCAATAAAGTTTAAAGCTCATTTTTCATCCAAAAATAGTAAGTTTTTTCTGCACACTTGCTTGGTCTTTTGCTCCAAATGATTGTGTAAGTATGGATGTATCTGCAAGTATATAATTGTGAAAATATATGCAAAGTGGACCCAACTGGTTTGAATGAAAAAATGTTAATGTTGTATGTGGGAATATGTATATGAATGTATATGAATTCATAGATATTTGCTTATATAATTACTTTTCCTTCTGTAAGGGTTGTTCTCTTATCATGGTTCAATAGGAATTTTTGATACAAAAGTTCCCCCTAGCCTGACACACAAGAGCCCACTGGACAAAACGGTAAAGGTTCTAGCAATTAAGCCATTACTTACTCTCCTGCTGTTTTAGGATGAAGTGCTAAATGACAGAGCCTGTAATATGGCCTGAGAGGAACCCAGAAGGCTGATTAGCCACAGTAGCAAAGTAACTTAGACTTAGATAAGTGAACCTATAATTACTATTGCACAACTCTAAATATCTACTAAGACATTATGTGCTTCTTCCTCTACTACCTCAAGGAAAAACTCCAAAAAATAAACCCTGACCTCACCTGAGCTTTACTCATCAAACCATATGCCTAAAGGACCTGCAGTTACATGCTTTGATTATAAGATGTGAAGAAATTAAGCTGTGACTAGACTGAAAACAATCATACTGGCTTGCTTTGACATTAGGTAGGGGAGGAGGTAGAATGCAGCTGGTGAACTATCTCCAAAATTCTTGCATGGTTGAGCCTACATGCTGAACTGCGAATATAATAGACAGGTTATGCCTGCTTGTGCAATAGTTGGATATTTATCATGGATAAGCCCAACACTCTTCCAATAGAATTCAAGGCCCATCCATAAATGGGATTTTAAGCCTGTTGATCTAAGCCAGAGCACATGCCTGTGACTAAGAAAGGCACTTCTGTGGTTTTTCTAGGTTGATTTGATATGCCTGTGAAACTGCTTGCACAGACCTTTAAGTGTTAGTGATTTTCAGCCACAATTCATAACCATTGGTGAAAACACTGAAGTCACATGTTTGTTACTGGGTTATGGTAACCTATTTCTTAACCATTCTCAGACATCTAAAATACTCCTATGATGGCTCAGGGGTTATTGAAGAAGTGGAGGAATAAGAAATGTGAGAAGCAGAGGAAGGGGTGGAGTACTGAATAAAAGTTTAATTTGAGATTTCTAAATTCCTACTCAGACAAAATTAAAACAAGGGAAAAAATTTTGGATACAAAAACCTCTCATTGAAGAAGAGGGGCAATGAAGACTCTGAAACCATGACACCTTCCTGTAAGAAAAGAAACATAAGAGGCTGCCTGGAAGATCTTTACATCAAAGGATTTTTAGAATGCAAACTTTCTCTTTAACCTTTTCTACATCCTGAGGTTTGTGCAGTATACTCCAGACTCCCACGTTTGTGCTGTTTTCACCATGATGGACTGGGGTTTAGTGAGTTATTTCTGGCCCCATAAGTAACCTCTCAACCATATTCTGCTAAATGACGACAAAAAACAAAATACTGATCATTTCACCAAACTGCACTAAGATGATCGCTGTACTTAATTTTGGGGGGAATTCCCTACCTCTGTATAATATATATTTATTTTGAAGTTACCAAGGAATGTTTTGTAATACAACAAAACTCAAGACTATAGGGAAGCATGTTGTAAGGCCAAATTCTTATTCTTACTTTTATTCAATCTATTCTACAAAGTTGAAGAACTAAGCATTAATGTCTTTCTTAGAATGTCTACTGTATTTATACAATACCCAACAAGTTCTCTTTAAGTCTTATTATCTCTCACTGCATTTTACCATGTCTGTGTTTCACTAATACTTATTTCTATCATAACAGTCTTTAAGGAAACCAATGAGTTTCTTAAAAAAATTGGCTCTTTTAAATCATGAATTAAGAAAAGATTCATCAGCTCTTCATAATTTGAAGATTATCCATGACTATACCCATGGAATAATCCATGATCAACCTATATCTTGTCTAGGAGATTGTCACAGTAAGTTTATAGAATATTTGAAATCCAGAAATTTGTTAATGATACTATGGTTTCAGTCTGCACTGTAGTTTTTAACCTTACAGTTGCTTTTAAAATATAATCTAAAATAGTACTGAGTTTTAAAAGATATCTTTAATAATCATCTCATTTGCTCCCTTTTAACACTATTATTAGCTTCTAAAAACATTCAAGTAGCAGGATCTTAACTTTCTCATATCATAATTGATCATCTAGAATATCTAACCTAAAGAATTTCTATAATATCCCACAATTTTACAAAAAAATGTCAAAAAATTACACTACCCCTTTAATTTATGCTGAAAATAATCATCTTCTAAATATTGATGTCAGAGGACTAATAGCCTAGACAATATACTAAACTTGTTTCTTTTTGATTATTTCAAACATTATGAATATAACAATATCATATAAAATATTCCTAGTTTCCATAGAAAACTTTTGTCACATTTCAACTCACCCTTTTCCAAACTTCTTGGATTTGGCTTTGGAAACTTACTCTATTAAATTAGCGATGCCAAACTTTGAATAGATACAGGTCCATTTACTAGAGAGGAGAATCCTACCATAAAAAAAAAGTACTCAAAAAAAGAATGAGTTCTTAGTGTCTCTGACTGGTGTGAGGTGGAATCTCAGGATTGTTTTGATTTGCATTTCCCTGACGACTAAGGATACTGAACATTTCTTTAGGTGCTTCTTGGCCATTTGAGTTTCCTCAGTTGAAAAGTCTCTTTTTAGCTCTGCTCCTCATTTTTTAAATAGGGTTATTTGGTTCTCTGAAGTCTAACTTTTTGAGTTTTTTGTATATATTGAATATTAGCCCTCTATCAGATGTAGAATTGGTAAAGTTTCTTTTCCCAATCTGTTGGTTGTTGTTTTGTCCTATTGACAGTGTCCTCTGCCTTACAGAAGCTTTGCAATTTTATGAGGTCCCATTAGTGTATTGTTGATCTTAGAGCATAAACCATTGTTGTTCTGTTCAGGAAATTTTCCTCCATGCACATGTGTTTGAGGCTCTTCCCTACTTTCTCTTCTGTAAGTTTCAGTGTATTTGGTTTTATGTGGAGGTCCTTGTTTCACTTGGACTTAAGTTTTGTACAAAGAGATAAGGATGGATTGATTTGCATTCTTATACATGCTGACCTCTAGTTGAACCAGCACCAATTGTTGAAAATGCTGTCTTTTTTCCACTGAATAGTTTTAGCTCCTTTGATCAGGATCAACTGAACACAGGTGTGTGTCTTAATTTCTGGGTCTTTAATTCTATTGCATTGATCTGCTTGCCTGTCTCTGTACCAGTATCAAGCAGTTTTTAATCAATATTTCTCTGTAATATATCTTGAGGTCTTGGATGGTGATTCCCCCAGAAGTTCTTTTATTATTGAGAATACTTTTCAATATTTTGGCTTGTTGATTTTACCAAATGAATTTGCAAATTGCTCTATCTAACTCTGTGAAGAATTGAGTTGGAATTTTGATGAGGATTGTATTGAATGTGTAGCTTGTTTTACGCAAATGCCATTTTTACTATATTAATCCTGCTAATCCATGAGCATGAGAGATAATTCCATTTTGTGAGATCTTCTTTAATTTCTTTCTTCAGAGTCTTGAAGTTCTTGTCATACAGATCTCTCACTTACTTGGTTGAGTCAAACAAAGGTACTTCATATTCTTAGTTACTATTGTAAAGGACTGATGCAGATGTTGGCAAGGATACGGTGAAAGAGGCAGACCCCTCCATTGTTTTTGGGATTACAAGCTGGTTCAACCACTCTGGAAATTACTCAGGCAGTTCCTCAGATCATTGGACATAGTACTATCTGTTTACCCAATACCACTCATAGGTATATACCCAAAAGATGCCCTGTTGCATATTAAGGACACATGTTCCACTAGGCCCATAGCAACCTTATTTATAATATCCAGAAGATGAAAAGAACCCATATGTCCTTCAACAGAAGAATGGATATAGAAAATGAGGTACATTTACATAATGGTCTACTACTCACCTATTAGAAACAATGACTTCATGAAATTCTTAGGCAAATGGATGGAGCTTGAAAATATCATCCTGAGTGAGGTAACCCAATCACAAAAGAACATCATGGTATGTACTCACTGATAAGTGTATAGTACCCAATTGCTCGGAATACCCAAGATAAAATTCATGACTAATGATGCTCAAGAATATGGAAGACCAAAGTGTGAGTGTTTCGGTGCTTTATAGAAAAAGGGAAAAAATACTCATGGGATCAAATACATAGACAAAGTGTAGAGCAGAGACTAAAGGAAAGGTCATCCAAAGACTGCTCCACCTGGGGATCTATCCCATATACAATCACCAAACCCAGATACTTACGGATGAGAAGAAGTACATACTGACAGGAGCCTGATATAGCTGTCTCCTGAGAGGCTTTTGCCAGAATGTGACAAATACAAATGCAGATGCTCACAGTTATCCATTGGACCTTACTCAGGGTCCCCACTGGAGCAGTTAAAGACAGGCTTGAAGGATCTGAAGGGTTGGCAACCCATAGGAAGAACAAGAATGAAAACCAACCAGACCCCCTAGTATTCCCAGGGACAAAACCATCAACCAAAGAATACACATGATGCTGACCTGTGAATCCAGCTGCATATGCATCAGAGGATGTCCCTGTCTGATATCACTGAGAGAAGAGGCCCTTGGTTCTACAATGGCTCAATGTCCCAGCATAAGGGAACGCCAGGGCGGGGATACAGAAATGGTTGGGTGAATGGGGAACACCCTCATAGAAGTGAGGGTAAGGGGGATAGAATAGGGGGTTCCAGAGTGGAAACCAGAAAAGGGGGTAACATTTGAAATGTGAATAAATAAAATATCCAATAAAATATTTTTAAAAAGAGGTTACATATATTTAGGACATTAAATACAGCATCTATAGGTCAAAAGTCCTCAAATCTTTTTATGCTTTATATTAAAAAGAATGTATTAATGTATTAATTTTTCATAAGTTAATTTGCAATTTAGTGTGTAATACTGGACGAAGTGGTCATCTTTTTAAGTACATAAATATCAATATAAGGAGGAATGAATTAAAACTTGATATTTATTTCTTACCAAAATTAAATTATTAAAAAATTAGGAACCTAAATAAATTTTGTTTTAAAATAATAAAAGAATGATTTTTTTTGTCTCATAGACATTCTATACTGCTTATAGCTTATAGTATGCTTGAGGGTCCCAAAGAACATCTCCTGAGTGCATGCTAGGATTTTCACTTTTTAGTGTTTTATAGATTTTGGTTGGTAACCAGAAGATCAAGTGCAAAATGAAATTATAAAATAGCTTTTCAGAGCTCTGCTTTCTCACTGGCTCTTAATATGCTCTGCCTCTTATTCAAATAATTTACCTAAGTATTCACAGTGAGGGGATTTTCTGAGCTATTCTATTTAAGTTGGATCACCTAGTCTGTTACTCTCAGTACAATAAACCATTTTGCATTTCTCAATTGACTTCTGTGTATCATATTAATGGGTTTTTGTGACTAAGTTTGATAGAAACATATGTCTCAGACATAAACATTATTACTTCAAAAGGCATATGGTACGATGACCACATAGCTAAATAACAATGTTATGTTATATTATAGGCCTATTTGCATCCTCAGTCATGAGGTTTCAATATTACAATATAAGTCATAAAATATCTTCAAGTTAAGAATTCTTCATGTTAATAGAGGAAACAATAATAATGGCACAACAACTTTATTCATTTTATCAAAGACTTTCAAATAAGTGATTTATTAGACAATTATACAAGGAGATTTAAAAAAAAAAACATAAGCACACAATGTTATGATATCTCATTTTAGGTGCAGGAATGTTCTTTTTGAGTTTTTCTTCTTTGCTTGAATTTTAATTTTCATAATGTTTTCTTCCTGGGGAATATAAGTTCATGTAAAATCATTAACTTATTTCATTTATGTATTCATTGAATTTACATCCTGAGTACAGCCTCCCCTATGATTACGTACCTCACATGACAACTCCCAAGTTTCTCCCCTCCCCTTCCTCTCTGAGAAGGGGTGAACCCAAATCACATTGACATCAAGTCACTGCAGGACCAGGCACTTGTGTTCCCAGTCAGGCCAAAGAAGGGGCCCAGCCATGGGAACAGGTTGCACAAGAAACAGTCAGGGACAGCCACTGCTCCAAGGCTTGCAAACATACATGAATTCCATAGTGCATTTCTGCTACATATCTGCAGTCACCTTAGGTCCATCCCATGTATGATGATTAATTGATAATTCATTTCTGGGAGCTCCCATGTGTCCAGGTTAGTTGTCTCTTTTGGAATTATTCTAGAGGCCATGAGTCATTTGGGTCTCTCAATCCTTCTCACAAATTTTCAGAGGACACCTGGAGCTGTGTCTAATGTTTAGCTATGGTTATATTTTTCTTTCTGTCAGTTGCTGAGTGGAGCATCTTAGAGAATAATCATGATTGGTTTCTGGCTGCACACATAAAAGAATAAATTAAGTATTTTCAGGGATTGGTTCTTGCCCATGGAATGAATCTTATGGGGACCCAGTCACTGGTTAGTTACTGCCTCAATCTCTGCTACATCACTGTTCCTGCACTTAAATATAGTATGAAGAACAACTCATGGGTTGAAGATTTTGAGGTTGTTATCCACTGGGTGTCCTGTTTGTCTATAGGAGATGGTCATTTTAGGCTCCAAATCCCACACTGCCAGGAGTCTCAGCTAGAATCACCCTCCTTGATTCCTTGAAGCCTCCCCGATCACAGGTCTCTGACACATCACTGAGATGCCTCCTCCTCCTCTTACTGCCAAGTTTTGTTTACTGACCTGTACCTCTCTCCCTTACCTTGGCTATACCTGATCTCTCTAATCCCCATTGCATTTCCTTTGTCACCCAGTTCCTTCTCTCCATCCACATTCAATGATTATTCTATTTCTTAGTCTGAGTGAGATTCAAGTATCCTCCTTTGAGCCTTCCTTGTTATTCTTATCCTCTCAAGCCCGGTGATACCATCTCACAGTGTAAATTATTTAAATATGTTTTATAGATTTTCTTGTAGTTCTAAATCTATATAATATGTTTTCCTTACTAAATGTTTCTTATATATACAATCCACATGGTAATAATTTTTCTTGGAATCTAATAATGATATATAATTTGAAAAATAGGTATCAAATGAATTTATTTGTACAGCCAAGTAACAATTTTCAGATATCAAACAATTCAATGATAAAATCTTGATTACATGGTTTGATCTAATGGACTGACATCCAGGTAATATGCTAGATTCTTATGTCCAGGTATTTTTCTACATTTTTTAATGGTAGAAACTCATATACTAACACAATACATAGAATAATTTTGGTGATTACATGGATATGTTTGGTGTAATAAATATGCAGTTACAATCAATTAATATTTATAGCTTTTGCATGTATTTTCCTAAACTCATGAATAGAATTGATTTGTGGTCTCAACAAAATAATGTAGCACTTTGGCACAAATATGCAAAAAAGCATACCTGCACTGGAGGCCATGATACAGAAGACCTCCACAGCAACCATAGACTTGCCCTAGTGCTGTGGTAGACAGGGAGGAAGGTGATCCAGACACTGCAGAACACCAGCATGCTGAATGTCAGGAGCTTGGCTTCATTGAATGTGTCAGGCAGATTCCTGGCCAGGAAAGCTACAGTGAAACTCACTAGAGCAAGAGAGCCCATGTATCCCAGGACACAGTAGAAGACAATGACTGAACCTTTGTTGCAAACAATGATGATGTGTCCATGTACCATGTGAGGATCAGAATCAACAAATGGAGGAGAAGTTCCCAGCCAGATTCCACAGAGAATCATTTGGATCATGGTACATATGGGAATGATGCAATTAGGTGCCCCTGAAAGCAGCAGCCACCTCAATCTTCTTCCGGAACAGTGATCTTAAATGCCAGTACTACAGTAATTGTCTTGGCTAAGACACTAGAGACTGACACAGTGAACACAATTGCAAATGTTGTCTGCTGCAAAATGCAGCTGACCATACTGGGATAACCAATGTAAAGCAAGGAACAGATAAAACAAAATATGAGGGAGATGAGTAGGACATAGCTGATAGTTTCATTATTGGCCTTGACTATGGGAGTGTCTCGGTGTTTCAAGAAGACACAAAGTACAATAGCTGTAAGAGCAGAGAAGCACAGAGCCAAGCCAGCCAGAGCCATTCCCAATGGATCTTCATAATTCAGAAAGGTCACAATCTTTTTGAGGCAGTTAGTTTGATCTGTGTTGGCATACTCATCCTCTGGACACTTCACACATTGATCCATGTCTAATATAAGAAGGGAAGTATTTTCAGATTTAGTTTTTCTAGAATAATCACAAGATACAGTAAGATTACATTTTAGAAATTCATAGCTATCATAGACTAACTTCTTGTGTTAGAAGCAAACTTAAATATGGGAGCTTCATAAGATGTGATCCTAATTTTCAATGCTTCTATTCTTTTTTGCAAGCTTTTGTTCATATTTATCTAATATACTCAAAATATTTATTGAATTTTTTAAAATAAAACCTATACTGTTGCATAATTTTAATGTTTCCACAATAATATGCCTTGGATTGATCACTCATAGAATTATACAATTTTCATTTGTAATTGAGTATATTATGCAAAAGAAGAACTTAGAAAGACATGTGTTGACAAAAATCTATTCCTCCATGTGCTTCAAACAGATATTTGGACATAGAAACTCTACCACTCCATGTCTTGGAAAAGAATATAACAACCAACATTTTAGTTACCCATTACAATCCCTGGCTCTGTTCTACAGATTTGTTCTTACACATAAATGTATTTAAAGTTTTCTCCATTCATTATGTAAAGTTACCTTTGAAAGAGATATTGTTAGAGAATATCATAGTCATTAAAAATTTAGAATTTTACAGTTCAGTCCAATGGATACATCTACAAAATCAGTTACTCAGTTAAGACTAGAAATTATGAAAGAAATGGTTTGAAGAGTGAAAGAGAAGAACAGAGAGTTTTATATGAGTGTGTATTTACTAGGCAGGTCAAAAGTAATACCCATAAACATCTAACCATAAAGAGCTTCTTAATCTAGAGCTATCTGAAAACAAACAAACAAAAATATGACACATTGGGAAAGGAAGAAACTTCATGCAAAATTCCATCTTAGAGAATTACAGATAATGAAGGAATATGGAAAGTGTGTAAAATTATCTTTCCCAGTGAAGCATATACCAATGAGTGTGTGTGGTTTTATTGTATGTGTGTGTTAAAAAATGACATAAATTTTAAAAAGTGTAAGGAGGGGTGGTTGGACAATTTTATAGGAAACAGAAGGAAAAAATGTAATCATATTATAATCTCTAAAATAAAAGTATCATAAAAAAGCACTGATAATGTCAAGTGAGGATGAGATAACATGAAAAATCATCACCTAATTTCTCTACATTCAAAAATATTACATTCAGTTGTATTAGTCTATGTCTGAATTGTGGTAGGGGATACTATGTGCCTGTTTTACTTATTTATGTAAGATTTCCTATATTGTACTACCATTGCTGTAGTATTAATTAAGAAATACCATGTCCTAAATAATGGTAAATGCCTCAAAAATAACTTGACAGAACATGGTAGATGGAGGTTTTTGTGATTCCTTCCACTGCTATACTTGTAGATTACACACTAGTGTATGCAGTTTTTTTTCAATCACATTAAGCTAATTGATCAAAATTAAAAGTGATGCTTTTTAATTAATTAAAATAATAACCAAGTCACATCCACTATTTCCCTATTTATTCATTACAGTATTTGATGTTTTAGCTAGAGCAATAGAACAATAAAATATATAGTAAATAAAGTCAAAGCATCATTTACAGATGATATGATTTTAATCACATGTAACCCTAAATATTCCACTAGAGAACTACAGCTGTTATAAATTATCAAGAAAATGGGCTGGATACAAGATTATCACACACACATACACACACATACACACACATACACACACAATCAGTAATTTCCCTATATACAAATGACAAATTGACTGTAGTACAAACAACACCTTTCATAGTAAACTCAAATAATATAAAATATCTTATGGAAACTATGACTAAGCACATGAAAGTCTTGTAAAAATATTTAAACCTCAAATCTTTGAAGAAATTAACTTATGTACTATCAGAAGGGAGTAAGATTTCACACTGTCTTGGGTCAGTGGAATAACATAGGAAAATAACCATCCTTCCAAATTCCACATATAGATTCAACCAATCCCATCAAATATGAACCTAAATTTTCTTGAAGGAACATTTTCTTGTGATACCCAACATATCATGAAAAATAAGAGAACTGCTGGATGAATCACCACTTCTGATTTCAAACGATGAATTCTAAAGAGAGGCATCTCAAAAGGCTGTGAAATACATCATCCTTACTCATTATTTAAATGCTATTAAATCCATTTTAAAATTCCATCTTAACCCATCAAAATGTCTAAGTTCAGTAACAAAGGTGATAACTCAGGCAAGCAAGCATGTGGGGAAATGGAGTCATGTCTCCGTTGCTTATAGGTATACAAAATTATAAAACAATTATGAAATAAATATGACAGTTTCTCAGAAAACTGTAAATAGATCTAATGCCAAAATCAACTATACCACTCTAGTATATTTACCTAGTACTCTCTCATACCACAAAGACACTTGCTCAATTATGTTTGTATGTCTATAGTTAAGATAGCCAGAAACTACAAAGAAGTAGATGTACTTCAAATGAAGAGCACATAAAAAATAGCATACATTTATACAATACAGTATACTTAGTTTTTAAAACAAAATGACACAATGAAATTTCTAACAAACGGATGGAACTAAAAAATGTCATCTTGAGTCAGAAAACTCATACCTAGAAAAAGGATTCCTTCAAAAGTTTATTTTAACTGTTAAGGAAATGATAAATACAAACAGTGCACTGACTCTGAGAGACTAGAATGAAGAGATCTATGGGCAGAGGAGCATGAGTCGTATTGAGTTGAGGAAATAGAATAGGTCCTTTTTGTCACTGAGGGCAGAATAAGACAGAAGAAAAGTGGTCTGTTGTGGGTTATGGACAGGGAGTGAAGAGTTAACAGCTAGAATTTGAATGCATTTGGTTGATCATATGGAAATATAGTACAATAGAAATATTTTACGATCTATGAGGATGGCCCAAGTGAACACTTCTCCTAGTGGAGATTACAGAGGCTAAATTGTGCTCTTTCACAACCAGGATAGTAGTGTGCTGGATTAATATTGATTGAGTTGTTGATTGAGCAGGTAACAAGAAAATCTGTAAACAATATATGTTGATGCTTGGTCAGAATGTAACCATCTGGAATCTGGTATCATGGCCAGAAAATGCAAACTGTCAATGATTCTATTGATCTACCATAACACAATTCAAAACTTATACTTCTAAAATATGATATGACTGCTATTAACATGAAGTAAAGCTCCATGGATTCTGAAAAAGCAAAAAGACAAAGTATCTATATCTATAATACATTTAAAACATGTAACTATAAGAATGGATAAAATTTAGTACTCGAAAGAAATATTGTTTTTATTGCTTCTAGAATTAGTAAACAAAAATATAGTCCAAGAGACAGAGCATATTATTTCTAATCACAGTGTTACTGATGATTTTTTTTTTACTTTTGTTTATCTTTTCCTTTCCACAAAAGACTTTTGAAAACTATATACATATGGGTGATATAAGCAATTTTATCATATTGAGAAAACATATCCTTACCTGTCATGTTGGAAATTTCATTTTCTGGGCAGGGTAACAATCAAAACAGCAGCTAGCCTTTCCCTCCTGAAAGTACTTTCTGAGTCCTGGTCTGCAAGGCACACTACATATGGAGGCTAAAGCCTGAAAAAATCGGATACATTAGAAATAAACAGTTTAACATTTGTATCAAACACTGCAGTGATTCACAAGAGAAAGCCACTGAAAGACCTCCCTTTACACACTGTATCATGATATAAAGCAAAGTTACATTGTTTTGTTTTTTAATGATAAAACGTTAAGAACATATGGTGATTTTTATATCATGAAACCCTTATGATAGAGCAAGTAAGAGAGAGATAGAAACAGACTGAGGGTGGAGAAAGAAAAAAGAGAGCGAGAATATCTAGGATTGTGGAAATCAATAAATGAGCAAATGTTAAAATTTTATTCCATAACAAAATAAAAGTAGAAAAGATTATAGGTATTTTTGCTTCATGTAGAGCTTAAAGTTAAATCTAAATTACCTGCCTGCTATCTGTAGCCCACTTTAACATTTCATCAGATATAAACAGTTGTTTACCATCTGGAAAATGACCAGAAAATTTTCCTATTTTCATTTTAAGTCCTTCCTGTTTTAGAAAATCCATGATATAGAAAATGTCATATTCTGCATCTCGTTTTCTGTCCTGGTTCATGTTCACTAGGTCCCCAGCAGGATTTAAAAAATGCAAGGTCTTCAGAATAGAGAACACCTAAAACATATTTGCATTTTAGTTTCCACTATGAATTCACACTAATATAGAAATTATAAAGTTTGTAATATCACTCATATCTATTATCTACTCCTAAAATCTACCTTTATCAGAAGTATTCAGAACTGAAAAAGTAAAATATATTTCCATATACATTTAAAATTTCACTATGCTTTGCAAATTACCATTTTCTCACTGTATTTGATCACATAACACATGCACACATGAATTTTATGATTTGAGAGTAGTTATACATTATCCATTTTTTTCTTCCAATAATGTTATTTGACAGGGAACCAAATAGTAAATTGTTCAAAATATGGAAAAAGTACTTGAAATTATTTGAGGTGTATTCATTACATTAATTAGAAACTTTTGATCATATAAAAGACAAGTCATTTTCATAATTTCATTTACTAATTACATGAGAAAAAAATTTCAGATGATGAAGTCATGAGATTCATGTATGTTTGAAATATTGGAGGAAGTTTCATGACTAAGATTATAAAATGCTGACTTTAATGTCCTAGTTGGCTGTAATATAAATTATGACACTAACATGATAGGTCACTTATGTAGTGGAAGAATCCAGAAATACATGAATTTATGATAAAGGTTATTTATTTACATTGATTTTGGCTTTACTATTCCCTTTATGAATGCCTCCTCTACAATATAGATGCCATTCAGTGTAAAAATTATTACCTTCCAGGAGTTGAATTCCAGTAACTTTCCATTATTCTCTGAGGACGAATCTACTTGTTGCAGAAGCATCTCATGAAGTGAGTGGGCCACTGCATATACAGAATTGTATATGTTGTAACCTGTTTCACTCATAGACATTCCAAGAGGTGGCACAAAAAACCATTTAAATAGGGTTTTGATTGGACAATTCTTCAGTGTTTTACAATTAAGTGGTGGCAAAGAACACTTAGAGTATGTCCACCACAGTTTAGCCAAAGAAATGCTATTACTGTAGTTAGAAGGTTTCATTGTTTGTATAAATTGTTTAAAACCAGACATCTCAGACTGCTGATGTGAAAAAATAAGACTCCCATGCAAGGAGTTAAGCAGGAAATCTCCTGTCATTGTGATCATATCAAATTGTGACACACTGACCCAGAGTCTCTGAACGTTTTTGAATTTCCATAGCATGAAATTAAATTGTAATGGAGATTCTTTATCTCCATAGATGATCACAACTTTTGCTGAAGACATTATGATTTGGTGATAATATGTATGAATCATTTTAAGGTATAACATCTTATCATATGTGATAATTGTGACAAATGCTAAGCAGACAGTGTTTCTTTCCATTACTGTTCTCAATTCAGAAAGGAATTGAATTCCATGGTCATCATCTGTTATGATCACGCCTACCCAGTTCCATCTGAAGTAAACTGCTAGGGACACCATGGCTAGTGGTAGAGATGTGTCCATGGGAGTCATCTGGTAGAGATGAGAAAATTGTTCCTGATCACTTAGTAAATGGTAATAACCACAGTAAAGCTGAAAGACATGAACCATAAGTATCATGAAGAAATGGGATGCACATGGCTTAGTCTAAGATCTAAGTGTGCTACAGAACATGCTAGAAGTGTGAGAAAGTATAAATTCTTCATCTTAAAATGAAAATCATATCCAACTTCTTGTGAATTACTAAACAAATACAGATTAACTAAGTGTTCTGGTAAAATATTCCACATTATGTTGTCTCTGCTGCCCACTTTTCATGAAGTTGTGTTTCCCACAGGAAGTGTCAAAATTTTATTTTTAATAGATCAGAATACATACAAATGAATTCTCTGCCTTTTGAAACTCAGATACTATTTCATTAAACGTGAACCTCTGTGACTTACCTCTGGAGTTCTAGAGAAGTACAGGATTGGTCCAAGTGTGTAAGATGTTATCCACATAGGTCCCGTAAGTACAATTAAATATCTCCTCTGATTTTTACAGTAGTAATTAGGAATATTTTCCTTTTTTTTCAAGGACCAAACTCTTTCCACATTATCCTCAATTAGGTTACACTCAATCTTAACTAATAGGGAAATGTTGGGTAAAATATGAATGTTCTTATTGATTTCTTCAATGGCAAAATAAAGAGAGGAAATCAAGTGGATGGTCTTACGTGTCACCCTGAAAACAGAGCACACCAATCATGGGGGATATGAGTTCTAATTATGGTACTCTTAAGTAAAACTCAATGTGTGTTAAGCAAAAATGTTTTGGATTTTTTTGTGACCCATTTATATTTGACAAAGTTCATTATTGTGATGTGTTAGGATGTGAGACCTATCAAATAGTTTAACAATCTTAAAGTTTTTTTTTTTAATTTGATGAATTAAATTCTATTATTTTTGTTTTGAAATCTTGGGACTAAAATATACAAATTTCTTAAGCATTTACAGAGTTTTCTGTTATCTTCTTCTTTTGACCTCTTTTTTAACTGTGTTCTGAAATTAGACACCATGTGTCTTTTTACTTTTGACACTCTTAATAAACTTTTTAATATATGAATTTTATATTAAGAGGATTCTCTCATTTTTGAAATTTTCCACAGTTTCATCTGGTCCAATATTGAATCTGCTCATGACTTCATCATATAACTCTAAAATACGTAACATGCATATAAAAGAATAAGAATTATCTGCTATCTAGTATATTATACTTTTTTATAGAACCAGATCCAGAATATGTCATGATCCTTCATGACACAATTAAGAATAGGTAGCCTAAACTGTCAGAGTCAACAAGTGCCAAAGTCTAAAGAACTCATAGGTAATGCAAATACCAAAATAATTTATACTTTTTTCTTCATTTTGTACAGTTCATCTCTTCTCATTTTTCTATTTTAACCTGAACAAAATTGAGTCATATAAGTTTGGTTATAACTACAATCAATCTTTTGGTTTGGATTAACCTCCTCTAGCTTCACATGTACCTTAGTTTCTACTAATATATGCTTTCTCTACAATCACCAGCTATTATACAACTGGCCTTGGGTTCTATTTGGTTCTGAGTTGTCCAAATATATTCTGTATCTATTTTGTTCACTTTAATTTCTCTCATTTATCAAACATATTTTACCTGGATACATCTGCTTTGATATACTTCTAATGTGTTTGATAATATTATTTAAGAGTTATTGCTGACAGGAGCCTGATATAGCTGTCTCCTTAGAAGTCTGGAAGAGTCTGACATACTCAGAGGCAGATGGTCACAGCTAACCGTCAAACTGATCATGGGGTTCCCAACAGAGAAGATAGAGTGAAGGCTGAAGGAGTTGAAAGGATTCGTGACACCATGAGGAAAGCAACAATACCAACCAACCTTGAGCCCCCAGGGTCTAAACCACCAGCCTGGGAGCGCTTAGGGAAGGACCCATGGCTCCAGCTATATATCCAAGGGAGCTATATATAAGTGGGAGAAGAGATCCTTGGTCCCATGAAGGCTGGGCGTTGTGGGGGGGATATTCGAGGGTGGGGAGGTGAGGTATGGGGGAGGGTGGGTGGGGTTACACCAATGTGGAGGCAGGAGGAGGGGAAAGGGATAGTGAGTTCCTGGGTGGGAGGGGGAAAATGGGGTAAGGAGAGAACATCTGAAATGTAAATAAAATTTCCAATAAAAAAAGAGTTATATATCTTTTAATATGTTGTATGTAAGTTTTTTTGCTTTTGCCTCATCTCTATTATCTGTAATGCTTTGTGACTACAGTAAATATTTATGTAACTGTACATAACTGTGGGTCTGAAGTTGGTATTATTTTGACTTAACAATTTTATGTTCTCTATAATTTATAACTTAATTATTTTTAATAACATTTATTTTAGTCTTATTTCTTGGATTTTTTTCTCTTTCATTCAGAAATACCTGAAATTGTGTAATACTTTTCAAAGCTATTGACATTCTGTACTGGAAAAAGATATGCACTCTGAAAATTGAGTTCTCTGATTAATTTAATTCAATTGTTGATGTATGAACGTTTAATATGTCGAGTCATAACAACTTAGTTTTACAAACTACAATTTAGAATTTTTAAAAAAGAATAGTTAAAACAATCTTAAGTAATAAAATAACTAGTAGGTATGTCACCATTTCTTATCTCAGTTTGTATTCCACATCTCTATTAATAAAATTGGCTTAAGGTGGGTAGAGGTTGTTCAATAGAAAACAACTGAAGACCTATAAACACATAGCTTTGGACACATTAATTCTTTGAATAATTAAGTCCACAAAACTATACTAGAATAAAGAAACTGTCTTGAATAATGGTACTGACTCTACTGTATGGCCTCATGGAGAAGAATAAAAATACATCCATATTTATATTTGTGAAGAAATCTCAAGTCTAAATTTTATATCCCTAAAGGGAATAACAAAACTCACTGGTCACACAGTTTCAATGGTATAGTGAATGACAAGTACATGAACAACAAAAAAAAAAAAAAAAAAAAAAAAAAAACACTCAGTGACATTTTGGAAATTCTTTGTCTTATAATTTTAGGAGATGAACTTTTGACTTGTACAGTTCTTTTGTGTTTATGTTATAGCTTCAGAACTTTTCTTTTCATGGGCTTCTTGTTTGTAAAGATGTCTATTTTGTATTTGTATATCAGTGTGTTTCTCATGCCTTTTTTGGGTTTTGCAGGTGTTTCTACTCTGAATTATTTTATACTCTGAACTATATTTTTAATTCTATTTTATTACTATTCTTAATATGACAAAATTTTAGTGGGTGAAGGTAATAATGTTGGTCTTTATGGGATTTAATTAGTACATGATCTTATAGGAGTTAAGGGAGGTAAACTCACAATTTGAGTATATTGTACTAAAATGTATTTTATATAAACAATGATGGGAACATAAATTTGATTTATGCTATAGTTTAGATGGATGTGGAAACAGGATGCTTAATAAGAGCATAATAGTGCACAATTCCTATAATCTCTATTATATTAAAGTTCAAACATACAAGTATGGAACAGAAAGTAGATTTCAAAATAGATTAGGAATGATTTGAATTAAAGATAAGATTTCAGGACTCTAGAATTTCCACAAACTCTTCAAAGTATAGCTTGACTGTGGTGTTGAACACACACACACACTGCTTTCATATTTTAACCAAATGAATCATAAATTACACATCTATAAAACCTAAATTGAAAAATTAAATACCTAAATCAGATTAGCTATAATCAAATTCATGTTTAATTTTTTCAAATCATATGCTTTTATATATATATATATATATATATATATATATATTCATTTTATTATATGTATATATTCATTTTATTAATCCTTCATTTAATAGGCAATGGTTTGTATATAAAACATTTAATGCTTTACATTTTTAAAGTATTGTTAGTTTTGTTTTGCTTTCATCAATGATGACACATTTTCTAATCTGTTTGGTGAGTGTCTAATAATCAGTTCTGGGATTTCTCTTTAATCTGTGGAAATCCTGTAGTATATCTGATGAATATTTCCTACTCAATGTACCACAATGTCTTCTACTTCTATGCATGAAAATGAAATGACATTTTGAATTTTCAAACTCGATTGCTCTATTTAGTAATTAACCACTTATTATCCTATACAAACCCGTTATATACACATATGAGAAATAACACACTTCATATCTATCTGTGCATAGAATATAATTAAAACAAAGACTAATATAGGCAATGGATAGATGCTGAATGAGGTAAAATGCTAAATGAGTAAGAATCAGTGATCTTTAAAACTGTATCCCCTCAGTAGTTGAACATCACATAATGGAAAGCCACAAATAAAAGAGCATATTTGCAGTGCAAAATAGATTTGATTGTTTTTTAAAAGATTGCACATAGTAGCATAGGGAAATGCATAAATCTGGAAGAATTATTGGAAGGGATTAAACATGATGAAATTTCATTCTATGCTATCCAAAAATAGGTAATATACTTTTTTTAAAAGAGGTACCACAAGGTAGGGTACTTGTGGGAGAAAAATATGAAAAAAATTTCAGGATTATTCAAACATCCATTTGAATTATTCACTGAGTTATTGTAAATTACTTTGTATATGTGCATCAAAGAAAAAATAACTATCATATGATGCAGGTCTCACTCTTATTAGTACTATAGGAGAGTTAACTTAAAAAGCATCCCAGGGAAGCAAGTGTGTTCATTATATGAAAATCTATCAACATAATCTATCATAATGACAAACTCAAAAATTCACATGATCATCTCAGATGCTGAAAATGTATCTGACAAAACACAAAGCCTCTTCATGGTAAAATATTGGAGAGATCATGTATTCAGGTCTCATACCTAAACATAAGAAAACAATATGCAGCGTCCATAGATAAAACATCCAACAGTGTGGAGAGGGAACTTGTAGAGTCCACCTACAGTAGAAAGACAGAGTATAATGTAGATAGATGAGGCTACCATCCCACAGTCAAAACCTCTGATCCAGAAATGTTTCTAAAAGAACTGCAAAGACAAATATGGAGAAAAGTCTAAGGAAAAGGAGATCTAGTGACCTGCCCAAATTGAGATCTATCTCAAGGGAGGTTCCAAAGACTAACACTATTATTGATGCTATGGTGTGCTTATAGACAGAAGTCTAGCATCGCTGTTCTTTGAGAGGCTCAACAAGCAGATGAGAGAGATAGATACTAGTATTTCCAACTAACCATTGAACTGAATTTAGGGATCTCTGTGGTTGAATTAGGGAAAGGCTGGGAGAAGCTTAGGAGGAGGACAATCCCACAGGAAGACCATCAGTCTCAACTAACTTGGACTCCTAGAAGTCTAAAATACTTAGGCAGAAACAGAGCAGCATCACATGAAAC
Source organism: Mastomys natalensis (assembly GCA_021653895.1). Classification (NCBI taxonomy): domain Eukaryota; kingdom Metazoa; phylum Chordata; class Mammalia; order Rodentia; family Muridae; genus Mastomys; species Mastomys natalensis. Next base: position 397,035 of record JAJTUV010000295.1, on the reverse strand, counting down.
CATATGATGGAAATTTTAATACAAAAGGAATCTCTCTAAGAGCACTGTCAATAGTATGATTAATTCATTTGGCATCTAACTGAATTATGATTCAAAAATGACAATAAATAAGCTACACTATAAAACTACCATAATTAGAAAAATGACCAGCCATGAAATATAAAATAAATTTTAGTTATGCCCTAAAAAAGGACAGTCAGAAGTCATACAGGGTTTAATCTCTCTCACTATCCCTGAAACGCTTTATGTGCATTTATGCATAAATGAAAGATCTACTTACTGCTTGTCTAGATTCTCACTGAAGTAATCATTCTTCACATAACCATTCTCTGTATAAATGGAAAAGAAGCAATCAGCCTCTTTATCTCCTAGATAATTTTCTTTGTCTTTGATTCTCCAAAAGCACCTGGGGTCACTCAAATAGCAAAAAAGTAAGGAAAGCTTCAGAACCAAGAATACAATCAAAGAGAACATGCTTGCCATGTCATCAAGTCAGGTGCCTGAGCAAAATGCAGCATGAAGCATCAGGCAGGCAAAATTTCACATATCAAATTTTCATGAACACATCCAGGTGTCACTTTTTATTACTGTAGTTATTATTAAAGAACACATGTACTTGTCACAGCATTTACAGTTCAGTTCACTGTCTGCCTCTGGAGGATTGTGAAGTACTCTCTTGCCTAGGGCTCTGCATCTGAGATCTTATGACCAGGTGAAAAATAGGGGTCATAATTTTGGTCATGATTATTCTTCTATGTATTCCTTTTGATTATATTTATGTAAATAGACATAAAGGTTCCAGACATGATTCCTTTTGGGAATATTTTCCCACAAGTCTAGTTCATAAACCAGTTTTCTGAAATCATTTGCAATAGTTTACTTTGGTTACACAGGTCATTCCAATGCGTTTTATAGGGAGTTATATCAATGAATCCAACTGAACCCAATTGACCTCAGTAATAATCATATTATAAAAGTAAGCTATACCTTTATGCATTCTCAACACTTGTAGACATTAACTTTATCTCATTGCTTTCTGTCTAATTCTTATTTCTTGCATTTATTATGAATTGAATTATATTGCAACAGGATCATGGAAACTGAATAATTTGGAATTAATGTTACTCATAAGCTGTTAATAAAAGCTGATTAAATGGGATGTCCAAGGCAAGCAAGATTTTATTTCATTGTTCATTAAAGGGCAAGTTAAACAGCAAGCTGAGTGCACATAGTATAATGAGTACTGTCTTACGTGACTTTAAGTGTTATTTTTTACACAGCACAAATTGTCTCTGCCAAGGAATATCTTCAAAGTTCATCATACAAGAAAGAAAATAACCTCATTGTATGTGGCTAAGCATACAACTCAGTGATCATGTTTATTATTAATATCTGTTGTAAGAATGTGATTTCAAAAATATATGTTGCCATTCACTTGCTTTAGAATTTATTTTTGTTGCTATTGAATTATATTTCATGGGCAAGAATTTCCAATGTTAAAATCTTATATTCTACTTTTTAATTCTTTGAAAGTCTTTAGTTTTACAAGTCATTTTGATCACAATCACACCATTGTCTAATTCTTTTTATTCCTAGCTTCACCCTCCATTTAACTGAGTTTCTTTAATCTTTTAAGATCTTCAAGCTTTTTTTCTGCAAAAATTGTTATGGAACAATTGATCTTCCAAAGATTTATGGTCAACTTGTCATGTTATGGGTTCTCATTTAAAAAAATATTTTTTTTTCCAAAAGCTAAAATTTGCATTCAACAATACCATTTCTCATCTTCATATTTGAATGTAATCTCTCTTGGGCTTGCATGGTGCTGTGTTTTTGCTGCCTCAGTCCCTGGGAGTTGGAACCTGCCCTGCTGTGTTCAGAACTTTGTATCTCCTTCTAGTCATTGGCCACTTTCAGCACTTACATTCAGTCTGTTCAAATTACTGCAATAGTTCCTTGTGTCTTGAGGAACATGCATTAAATGTAGTGCCCCCAGTCTCATATACTGTGTAGTTTCCAGTTCTCTCCCCTTCAGCCTATACATTTGTCTGTGTAAATAATCTTCTAATAAGAAGAACTGAAGCATCTATACTTTGGTCTAACATCTTCTTGAGCTTCATATGGTCTGTGAATTGTATCTTGAGTAATTTGAACTTTTGGGTGAATATCCACTTATCAGAGAGTGCATACCCTGTGTGTTCTTGTGTGACTTGGTTACTTCATTAAGGATGATATTTTCAAGTTTTATCCATTTACCTGTGGATTTCATGAAATCATTATTTTACATAGCTGAATAGTACTCCATAGTGTAAACGTACCACATATTCTCTATCCATTCCTCTCTTGAGGGACATCTGGGTTGTTATCCAGCTTCTGAATATTATAAATAAGGCTGCTATAAACATGATGTAGCATGTGTCCTTACTACATGTTGGAGTATCTTTATGGGTAAATGTCCAAAAGTGGTATATCTGGGTCCTCAGGTAGTACTATGTACAATTTTATGAGGAATCCCCAGACTGATTTCCAGAGTGGTTATACTAACTTGCAATCCCACCAGCAATGTAGGAGTGTTCCTCTTTTTCCACATCCTCACCAGCATCTGCTGCCACCTGTGTTGTTGATTTTAGCCATTCTTACTGGTTTTAGTTGGAATCTCAGGGATGTTTTGATTTGCATTTCCCTGATGACTAAGGATGTTAAGTTGTATTTTTTGTTTGTTTCTTTGTTTGTTTTTGTGCTCTCAGTCTGGTGGTTTAGACCCTGAGAGCTCTCTGGTTGGTTGGTATTGTTGCTCTCCCCATGGGCCATCAAACCCTTTCAGCTCCTTCAGTCTTCTCTCTAACTCCTCCATTGGGAACCACATGATCAGTTCAATGGTTTGCTGTGATGATCTGCCTCTGTATGTATCATGTTCTGGCAGACTTCTAAGTAGACAGCTAAGTAGCCTCCTGTCAGCATGCACTTCCTGGCATCCACATCAGCATCTGCCTTTGGTGACTGCACATGGGATGTATACCCAGGGGGAGCAGTCTCTGGACGGCCAATCCTTCAATTTCTGTACCACATTTTGTCTCCATAAATGCTCTCATGAGTAATTTGTTACTCATTCTAAGAAGGACCGAAGCACCCACACTTTAGTCTTCTTTCTTTATGAGTTTCAGGTGGTCTGTTGTAGTAATTATTTAAATCGGCCTCTAGCTCAGGCCGATTATCTGAGCTGCAGCACCCATGTTTCTCTGCTGGAGGCCACGTGCGTGCCGCAGCTAGAAATGGCCTACGAGAAACACCAGCCCTGCCACCCATGAGACGTCAGCATGGGAGATGGCTCAATCTCTCATGCTGTCTCTGCAAGCTGGGCATTGCCCAGGCCATCCTGCCATCCATGTGGACTCAGTAGAAAGATGAGACTTTAATGCTTAAAGATTAATCAAAGGCTTATATATTTGATAATGATCAGTAACAAGATACCCATACAATCAGAAGTGTAACCCAATACCCAACCTAGATGTAACAACTACTTTTGACCACTACAGACACGTGAATATCCAGCTCTATCTCCTCTCTCTCATTCTCCTCTCCTGTGTCCTAACTCCTCCTCTTCCTTTTCCTCCTCTCTACTTAACTCCTCCTCTTCCTCTCCTAACTCCTCCCACCTTAGCTCCTTCTACAGTGGTCTATAAGTTGTATCTTGGGTATTGTGAGCTTTTAGGCTAATATCAAACTATGAGTGAGTACATACCATGTGTGTTTGTTTGTGATTGAGTTATCTCACTCAGGATGATATTTTCTAGTTCCATCCATTTACGTAAGAATTTCTTGAATTTGTTGTTTTTAATAGCTGAGTAATATTCCATTGTGTAAATGTACCACATTTTTTTTTTGTATCCATTCCTCTGTTGAAGGACATCTGGGTTCTTTCCAGCTTCTGGCTATTATAAATAAGGCTTCTATGAACATAGTGGAGCATATGTCCTCGTCACATATTGGAATATCTTCTGGGTATATACCCAGGAGTGGTACAGCTGGGTCCTCAGGTAATACTATGCCCAATTTTCTCAGGAACCACCAGAATGATTTCCAGAGTGGTTGCACCATCTTGCAATCCCACCAATAACGGAGGAGTGTTCCTCTTTCTCCACATCCTCTCCAGCCTCTGCTATCATCTGAGATTTTGATCTTAGCCATTCTGACTGGTGTGAGGTGGAATCTCAGGATTGTTTTGATTTGCATTTTCCTTATGACTAAGGATGTTGAACATGTCTTTAGGTGCTTTTTAGCCATTCGAGTTTCCTCAGTTGAGCATTCTTAGTTTAGCTCTGTACCCCATTTTTAATAGGAATATTTGATTGTCTGGAGTCTAATTTCTGGAGATCTTTGAATATAAGGGATATTAGTCCTCTATTGGACCTAGGATTCGTAAAGATCTTTTCCCAATCTATTGATTATTGTTTTGGACTATTGACAGTGTTCTTTGCCTTTCAGAAGCTTTGCAATTTTATGAGGTCCCATTTGTCTATTCTTGATCTTAGAGCATAAGCCATTGGTGTTCTTTTCCGGACCTTTCCCGTGTGTTCAGGTATTTGAGGTTCTTCCCCACCTTCTTTTCTATTAATTTCAGTGTATCTGGTTTTATGTGAAGGTTCTTTATCTACTTGGACTTTTTGTACAAGGAGATAAGATTCAATTGATTTGTGTTCTTCTACATGCTAAACTCCAGTTGAACCAGCACCATTTTTTAAAAAATGCTGTCCATTTTCCTCTGGATGGTTTTAGCTCCTTTGTCAAAGATCAAGTGACCATAGATGTGTTGGTTAAGACAGATACCATATACCAAAGTTAAATAAGGAGTAGATAAACTATATAAACAGTCCCATAACCCCTAAGGAAATAGTAGCTGTCAGTAACAGTCTCCCTACCAAAGAAGCCCTGAACCAGATGGTTTTAGAACAGAATTGTATCAGAACTTTGATGAAGACCAAATACCAATTCTCTTCAAATTATTCGACAAAATAGAAACAAAAGGAACACTACCCAGTTCGTACTATGAAGCCACTATTATGGACAGTTTTAGCTCCTTTGTCAAAAATCATGTGACCATAGGTGTGTGGGTACATTTCTGGGTCTTCAATTCTATTCCATTGATCTTCCTGCCTGTCTCTGTAACAATACCACTCAGTTTTTATCACTATTGCTCTGTAGTGCAGCTTGAGGTCAGGATTGGTGATTCACCCAGAAGTTCTTTTATTATTGAGAGTAGTTTTTGCTATCCTGGGTTTTTCATTATTCCAAATGAATTTTAGGAATGCTCTTTCTATCTCTATGAAGAATAGAGTTGGAATTTTAATGGGGGTTGCATTGAATCTGTGAATTGTTTTCAGCAAGACAGCCATTTTTACTATATTAATCCTGCCAATTCATGAGCATGGGAGATCTTTCCTTCTTCTGAGATCTTATTCAATGTCTTGCTTCAGAGACTTGAAGTTCTTGTCATACAGATCTTTTACTAGCTTGGTTAGAGTCACACCAAGATATTATTTGTGACTATTGTGAAGTGTGTCATTTCTGTAATTTCTGTCTCACTCTGTTTATCCTTTGAGTAGAGAAAGGCTACTGATTTCTTTGAGTTGATTTTCTATTCAGCCACTTGGCTGAAGTTGTTTATCAGGTTTAGGAGTTCTCTGGTGGACATTTTGGGGTCACTTAAATATATTATCATATTATCTGCAAATAGTGATATTTTGACTTCTTCCTTTCCTATTTGTATCCCTTTGAATTCCTTTTGTTGTTTAATTGCTTTGGGTAGGACTTCTAGTACTATATTGAATAGGTAGGGAGAGAGTGGGCAGCTTTATCTAGTCCTGATTTGAGTGGTATTGCTTCAATTTTCTCTCCATTTACTTTGATGGTGGCTACTGACTTGCTGTATATTGCTTTAACTATGTTTGAGTATGGGCCTTGAATTGCTGATCTTTCCAAGACTTTTACCATGAAGGGATGTTGAATTTTGTCAAATGCTTTCTCAGCATCAGGTGAGATGATCATATGTTTTTTTTTTCCTTTGAGTTTGATTATATAGTGAATTACTTTGATGAACCAACCCTGCATGCCTGGGATAAAGCCTACTTGATCATGATGAATAATTGTTTTGATGTATTCTTGGATTTGGTTTGTGAGAATTTTACTGAATATTTTGGCATTGATATTTATAAGGGATATTTATAAGGGATTTCTTTGTTGTGTCTTTGTGTGGTTTAGAAATGAGCATAATAGTGGCTTCATAGAAAGAATTTTATAGTGTTCCTTCTGTTTCTACGTTGTGGAATAGTTTGAAGATAATTGGTATTAGGTCTTCCTTGAAGGTCTGATAGAATTCTGCACTAAAACCATCTGGTCCTGGGCTTTTTTTTGGTGGGGAGATTTTAATGAGTGGTGCTATTTCTTTGGGGGTTATGAGACTGTTTAGATGGTTTATCTGCTCATGACTTAACTGTGGTATCTGGTATCTGCCTAGAAAATTTTCCATTTCATCCAGATTTTCCAGTTTTGTTGACTATAGGCTTTTGTAGTAGGATCTAATGATACTATTATTTCCTCAGTTTCTGTTGTTATGTCTCCCTTTTCAGTGCTGATATTATTAATTTGCATACTGACTCTGTCCCCTCTGGTTAGTCTGGCTAAGGGTTTATCTATCTTGTTAATTTTCACAAAGAACCAGCTCCTGGATTTGTTGGTACTTTGTATAGTTCTTTTTATTTCTACTTGATTGATTTCAGTCCTGAGTTTGTTTATTTCCAGCCACCTACACCTCTTGGGTGTATTTGGGTTTTTTTTTTGTTCTAGAGCTTTCAGGTGTGCTGTCAAGTTGTTAGTGTATGCTCTCTCCAGTTTCTTTTTGTAGGCACTTAGAGCTATGACTTTTCCTGTTAGTACTGCTTTCTTTGAATCCCATAAGTTTTGGTATGACAAGTCTTCATTTTCATTAAATTCTAAAAAGTCTTTAATTCTTTCTTCATTTTTCCTTAACCATGTTATCCTTTCATAGAACATTGTTCACCTTCCATGTGTATGTGGATTTTCTGTTGTTTTTGTTGTTATTATAGACTAGCTGTAGTCTGTGATGATCTGATAGGATGCATGGGATTATTTCAATTTTTTTTTGTATCTGTTGAGGCCTGATTTATGACTAATTATATTGTCAATTTTAGAGAAGGTACCAGGAGGTGCCCAGAAGAATATATGCTCTTTTGTTTTAGGATGAAATATTCTATAGGTTATCTGTTTAACCTAATTTGTTCATAACTTTTGATAGTTTCATTGTGTCTCTGTTTAGTTTCTGTTTCAATGATATGTCCATTGCTGAGAGTGTGTTGTTGAAATCCCCCATCATTATTGTGTGAGGTGCAATGTGTGCTTTGAGCTTTAGTAAAGTTTCTTTTATGAATGTGGATGCTCTTGTGTGGGTCCCCGGTTCTAAAGGGTGTCCCACGATGATCTCCCGGCTGAGGACAGAGTGAGAGCAGGAAGGATCCTCTGCCCGCTTCTCCACTGTCTGTTGGTCTTCAGCCCAGCCTGGTGTGAGAGGTCTGGGCAAAGGGCACGAGTGCAAGCTGGGAGGAGAGATTGCCTGCCTCCGCTGCTACCTCTGCTCAAGTCTCCACTGTCACAACTCGGTCACTCCAGGTGCTGCACCTGTCTCTCCATGCTGAGCTGGCCCGGGCTGGGCCAATAGAAGTTGGCTAGCAGGCAAGGAAGCAGTTTGGTGCCCAGGAAGGTTCCGGGAGAGCGGATCTCTCCCCAAGTGTTACAGCTCTTGAGACAGAAACTCTTGGACACCAGGATGATTCTCGAACACCCCTTTACTTCTCCTGAATAGAACCCTTATATACAGTTTCAGGGTGGGTTAGGGTCCGACAGCAGATAATGCCTATTGGCTTGGTTGGAGAGCTTAGAGATACCTCATCTGCATGTGGGTTAGGGTCTGGCAGATAATGCCTATTGGCTTGGACTGAGAGCTTAGAGATACCTCATCTACATGTGGGAGGGCCTGAGGCACTGTTCCTCATGACTGATAGTCATAGACATCCCTTTGGGAGAGGCTGTGGAGGGCTAAAGCTGAATGAGAAGAACCAGGGCCTGGGGGCAGCACCGAACACCTGCAGTCCTGATAAAGGTCCAGGATTCAAGACTTGTTCAACCAGGCACCCAGCTGCTTCCCACAGCCCACCACCCCACACTCTTGCATTTGAAGCATAGTTGTTCAGAATTGAGAGTTCATCTTAGTAGATTTTTCTTTTGATGACTATGAAGTGTCCTTCCTTATCTTTTTTGATTACTTTTGGTTGAAGGTTGATTTTATTCAATATTAGAATGGCTACTCCAGCTTATTTCTTGGGACCATTTGCTTGGAAATTGTTTTCCAGCCTTTTAGTCTGAGGTAGTGTCTGTCTTTTTCACTGAGGTGCTTTTTCTGTATGCAGCAAAATTCTGGGTCCTCTTTACATATCCAGTCTGTTAATTTATGTCTTTTTACTGGAGAATTGAGTCCGTTGATGTTAAGAAATATAAGGAAAAATGATTTTTGATTCCTGTTATTCTTGTTATTTGTGGTGAAATTATGTTTGTGTAGTTATCTTCTTTTGGGTTTGTTGGAAGATAACTTTCTTGCATTTTATAAGTTGTAGTTTCCCTCCTTGTGTTGGAGTTCTCTATCTATTATCCTTTGTAGGGCTGGATTTTGGAAAGATATTGTGTAAATTTGGTTTTGTCATGGGATATCTTGGTTTCTTCATCTATAGTGATTGAGAGTTTTGCTGGGCATAGTCATCTGGGCTGGCATTTGTGTTCTCTTAGGGTCTGTATGACATTTTCCCAGGATCATCTGACTTTCATAGTCTCTGGTGAGAAGTCTGGTATAATTTGGATAGGTCTGCCTTTATATGTTACGTTACCTGTTTCCCTTACAGATTTTAATATTTACTTGTTTTGTGCATTTGGTGTTTTTTGATTATTATGTGACAGGAGGAATTTCTTTTCTGATCCAGTCTATTTGGGGTTCTGTAGGCTTCTTGTATGCACAAGGGCATCTCTTTCTTTAGGTTAGGAAAGTTTTCTTCTATAATTTTGATGAAGATATTTACTGGCCCTCTAAGTTGGGAATCTTCACTCTCATCTATACCTATTTTCCTTAGGTTTGGTCTTCTCATTGTGTCCTGGATTTTTTGAATATATTGGGTTAGGAGATTTTTGCAATTTGCATGTTCTTTGAAAGTTGTGTCAATGTTTTCTATGGTATCTTCTGCACATGAGATTCTCTCTTCTCTCTCTTATATTCTGTTGGTGATATGACTCTTGATTTCTTTCCTAGATTTTTCATCTCCAGAGTAGTCTCCTTTTGAGATTTCTTTATTGTTTCTACTTCTATTTTTAGATCCTGGATGGTTTGTTTAATTCCTTCACCTGTTTGGTTATGTTTTCTTGCTAATTTTTAAGGGATTTTTGTGTATCCTCTTTAAAGGCTTCTACTTGTTTACCTGTGTTCCCTTGTATTTCTTTAAGGCAGTTATTTTTGTCCTTCTTAAAGTCCTCTATCATCATCATGAGAAATGATTTTAAATCTGAATCCTGTTTTTCAGGTGTGATGGGGTGTCCAGGACTTGCTATGGTAGGAGAACTGGGCTTTGATGATGTCAGGTAACTTTGATTCTGTTGCTTATGTTCTTGTGCTTGCCTTTTGCCATCTGATTATCTCTAGTGCTACCTGCAATCACTTTCTCTGACTGGAGCCTGCCTCTCCTGTTATTTTGCTTGTCAGAACTCCTTAGAATCCAGCTGTCTCTATGATCCTGTGATTCTGAGGTCCTGGGTGCAAGTGCTTCCTGGACACAGTCTGCCTCTGAGATCTTGAAATCCTGCTGCTCTGAGTGCAGTATTTCGTCCCCTCCTCTGAATACAGTGGTTCCTCTGTTGCTCTGAATGCAGTGGTTCTGCTAGGTTGGGTCATGATATGGTATCTTCACAAGAACAGACCAGCTAGGAGTCTGCCCCAGCAAAAAGCCAAACACCATGAATTTAACACTATAAAAAAATACCTATTCCAAGTTTCCACAGAAAACTTTTGACACATTCCAACTCACCCTTTTCCAAACTTCTCGGTTTTTGTTTTTGGAAACTCACTGTTTTCAATTAGTGATGCCAAACTTTGAATGAGTTTAGGCCCATTTACTAGAAAGGGGGATCCTACCATTAACAACATACTTAAAAAGGAATGAGTTTTCCTCTCACAGACATTCTTTACTGCCAATAGCTCATAGTATGCCTGAGGGTCCCAAAGAAGATCTCTAGAGTGTATGCTAGGATCAGCACTTTTTCATCTTTAATAGATTTTGTTTAGTAATCAGAACTTCAAGTGCAGTATCATATTATAAAGATAGAATTTCACTGCTCTCCTAAGTTCCTGGCTTTTAATTACTTTTGCATCCAGTTAAAAGAATTTACCTAAATCTCAATGGTGTGAGGATTTTGTTAGCTATTCTATATAAGTTGGATTACCTAGTCTGTAACTATCAGTACAATAAGCTATTTTGCATTTCTCAATTGACTACTGTGTATCATATTAATGAGTTTTTGTGACTAAGTTTGATAGACTATTTCTCAGATAAAAACATAATTACTTTGAAAGGCATATGGTATTATGACTACATAGCAAAATAATAACACTGTTATATTATAGGCCATTTGAATGAAATTTCAGGTAAATAATTCATTTTTCCATTAATATATTTATTGAATTTATATTCTACTCACAGCCTTCCTTCTGACTACTCACTTCACATGGCATTTGTCCCCTCCCTTCCTTTCTGAGGAAAGGGTATCTCCCAACTCCCCTGTTACCAACTAACATAGAGACATCAAGTCACTGTAGGACTATGCACATATTCTCCCAGTGAAGACAGAGAAGGTGCTCAGACAAGGAAAAAAAATTGCACAGGTAAGTAACAGAATCAGAGACAGCCCTTGCTCCAGGTGCTTACAGACATCCATGCTGCACTTCTGCTACATTCGTGCAGGCACCTTAGGTTCAGCCCATGCATGATCATTGGTTGATAGTTCATATCTAGGAGCTCCCAAGGGTCCAGGTTAGTCGTCTCTTTTGGAATTTTTATGTAGGCCATGAGTCATTTTTGTCTCTCAGTTCTTCCCACATTTTTTCAGAGGACACCTGGAACAGTGTCCAATGTTTACTTATGGTTATATGTTTCTGTTTCTGTCAGTCACTGAGTGGAACATCTTAATGAATAATTATGCTTGGTTTCTGGCTGCACACATAATAGAATAGATTAAGTATTTTCAGGGATTGGTTCTTGCCCATGGGCTGAATCTTATGGGGGCCCAGTCACTGGTTAGTTGTTGCCTCAATCTCTGCTATATCATTGTTCCTGCACTTAAATGTGGTATGAAAGACAACTTATGGATTGAAGATTTTGAGGTTGCTATCCACTGTGTGTCCTGTTTGTCTACAGGAGATGGTCATTTTAAGTTCCAAATCCCCTACTGCCAGGAATCTCAGCTAGAATCACCCTCCTAGACTCCTTGGAGTCTCCTCCATCCCTGGTTTCTGACACATCACTGAGATGCCTCCTTCACTCCTACTGCCAAGTTTTGTTTACTGACCTGTATCTCTCTCCCTATCTGTTCCTACACCTGATCCCCCTAATCCCCACTGCATTTCCTTTCTCACTCAATTCCCTCGATCCATCCACATTCAATGGTTATTCTATTTCTTGGTCTGAGTGAGATTCAAGCATCCTTCTTTGGGCCTTCCTTGTTATTCTTATCCTCTCAAGCCTTGTGATACCACCTGACATTAAAAATTATTTAAGAACGTTTTATAGATCACCTTGTAGTTCTAAATCCATATAATATGTTTTCCTTACAAACATATTATGTTACCTATATATACAATCCACATGGTAATAATTTTTCTTGGAATCTAATAATAACATACAATTTGTACTAAAAAATAGATATCAAATGAATTCATTTGTACACCCAAGTAAAAATTATTAGAAATCAGACAACCCAATGATAAAATCCTGATTACATGATTTGATCCAATAGACTGACAGCCAGGTAATATACTAGATCTCTAAGTCCAGAATATTTTATACATTTTTTAATGGTAGAAACTCATATAATGATACAATACATAGTAATCATTTTGGTGATCATGTGGATATTTTTGGTGTAATAAATATGCAGTTATAATCAATTAATATTTATAGCTTTTGCATATATTTTTCTAAACTCATGAATAGAATTGATTTGTGGTCTCAACAAAATAATGTAGCACTTTGGCACAAATATGCAAAGAAGCATACCTGCACTGGAGGCCAAGATACAGAAGACCTCCACAGCAACCATAGCCTTACCATTAGTGCTATGGTAAACAGGGAGGAAGGTGATCCAGACACTACAGAACACCAGCATGCTGAATGTCAGGAGCTTGGCTTCATTGAATGCGTCAGGCAGATTCCTGGCCAGGAAAGCTACAGTGAAACTTGCTAGAGCGAGAGAACCCATGTATCCCAGGACACAGTAGAAGACAATGACTGAACCTTTGTTACAAACAATGATGATGTGTCCATGTACCATGTATAGATCAGCAACAACAAATGGTGGAGAAGTTCCCAGCCAGATTCCACAGAGAATCATTTGTATCATGGTACATATGGGAATGATGTACTTAGGTGCCCCTGAAATCAGCAGCCACCTCAGTCTTCTTCCTGGAACAGTGATCTTAAATGCTAGTACTACAGTAATTGTCTTTGCTAGGACACTAGAGGCAGCCACAGTGAACACAATGGCAAATGTTGTCTGCTGCAAGATGCAGCTACCCGTATTTGGATAACCAATATAGAGCAAGGAACAGATAAAACAAAATATGAGAGAGATGAGTAGGACATAGCTAAGAGTTTCATTATTAGCCTTGACTATGGGAGTGTCTCGGTGTTTCAAGAAGACACAAAGTACAATAGCTGTAAGAGCACAGAAGCATAGAGCCAAGCCAGCCAGAGCCATTCCCAAGGGTTCTTCATAATCCAGAAAGGTCACAACTTTCTTGAGGCATTTAGTTTGGTCTATGTTGGCGTACTCATCCTCTGGACACTTGACACATTGTTCCATGTCTAGTATAGGAAGGAAGTATTATCAGATTTAGTTTTCTAGAATAATCACAAGATACACTAAACTTAATTAGTCTTGTGTTTTGTTCAAACTTAATATGGTAGCTTTAAAAGATATCCTAAATTCCAATGATTCTATTTTTATTTAAGCTTTTGTTTATATTTATCTAATATACTTAAGATGTTTATTATATTTTCCAAAAGAAAATCTGTACTTTTGTGTAATTTTTATGTTTCCACAATAATATTCCTTAGATTGATAAGCCATAGAATCACACAATTTTTACTTATATTGTGTGTATTATTCAAATAGTGATGTAGAAGGATAAGTGTCAGCAAAAAGTGGGGTTTTACATATTGTCTTAAGCAGATATTTGGACATATAAACTCTTCCAATCCATGTCTCAGAACAGAACTTGCAGTCACTGTTTTACTAAACCATTATAGTACCAAAATCTTTTCTACATATTTGTTCTTACAAGTATAAATATTTATAGTCTTTATTATTCATTATGGAAACTTACCTTTGAAAGAGACATCATTAGAGAAAATGATAGACAACAAAATTTAGAATTTTGGAGTTCAGTCTCATGGGTATTTCATAAAGCCATACACCTATATATACTTGATGTTTGACAAAGAAAAGTAATCATCTTCAAAAAGTGATACTGGCCTAACTCCTGTTCTCAATATAGGAGAATGAAAATAGATCCATATTTATCACATTATAGAAAGCTAAAGTACAAGTGGATCAAGTACCCAACCTAATATCAGACAAATAGCTTTAATTCCATTAATTGCTAGCACTACTGCTTCTACAATTGCTATGACAGAAGAAGTTAAGACAGCTACTTTTGTTAATCATTTAGTAAAACGTGTTACTAATGTGTTGAATATACAAGAGAATTAAGATTGGCATTCAAAATACTAGTGGGAGATCAGAATTTAAGGATAAGCAGCCACCTTGAGTGTCATGCCAAATACCATTGGATTCATGTTAGTTCTAAAATTTACAGTGGTAGTCATTATAATTAGGAAAAAGTTTAAAGACACTTGCAGTGTATTTGACACAATTCTAACAACTTTCTGGAAGTTTGTACAATACACAGGGAGCTTATGAATTTCAAAAATGCTGCTCTGCTGAGCGATGATGTGGTAGATACTGCAGATAAAAGTACCCATGGCCTGAGGTCAGTATGTCTATTTTGGTCAAGCTTCAGAAATCACATATATAGCTTGATCATGCTGGCCCTTTTTGTCCTGGGAATAATTTTATTTCTGCCCATCATGATAAAGATTTTCTTTAACAACATCAGCATGTTGGCAAACAAAGTACGTGGCCTGAATCTGAAAATAGACCCCAAGAGTGTTATTAAATCGACAGGCTGGCAAGTCAAGGACCTGTAAGTTTCTACACAGAGCCTTAATAAACAAAGACAGAAGTGCATTCCTTTGGATAATGCATATTCCATGATTGGTAAGGAAGGCATTCTTGTCAGAACTACCTAAGACAAGCTCAATCTTGTTAATGAAATAAAAATGGGGAGAGGCGGAGAGCCTTTGGGGCTGCTTGGCAAGAATCTGACATGGGCCAAGGACAAGGAAATGAGCTGCTTGGCAGGAATATGACATTGGCCAAGGACAAGGAAGTAAGCTTCAGGCAGGAATTGGACATTAGGCTAGAACAAAGAAATAATCTCAGGTAGAAATCAAAATCTTGGTTAGAACAAAGAAGTAATTTCAGGTAGGACTCTAAATATTAGGCTAGAACAAAGAAGTAATTTCAGACAGGAATCTAAATTTTAGGTTAGAACAAGGAAGTAGGCTTCAGACATGAAAATGACCTTAAGCTAGGACAGGGAAGTAGGCTCAGATACTTTGGTTATCCTGATAATCCCTAAGAAACAGTTATCATGGAAGTGTTCATGTAATTGGGTTTAATGCCTCGTTGTTTCTTTGACTATTTGTGTTTATTGTCTTGCTTGTTCCTTGACTATTTGCATCTATTGTATTGCTAGACCCTCAGCCTAGAGCTAACCTTAATACATGCATGTAATTATAATGGTATAAAAGCATAAAGGAGGAGGGGTGATGGGATAGGGGTTCCTGAGAGGGGAAATGGGAAAAGGGGATGACATTTGTATTGTAAATAAATAAAATATTCAATAAAAATTTATAAAGAAAAAGAAAAACGAGAAAAGTGGGAAAAGCCTTAAACTCATTGGCACAGTGGAATTTTTCCTGACATTACACAAATGAATCAAACTCTCAGATCAAGAATTGATAAATGAGCCCTCATGAAACTGAAAAGCTTCAGTAAGGCAAAAGATACCATCAATAGGAATAATTGAAAAACCTACTGATTGAAAATAAACTTCACTAACCCTACTTCTGACAGAGGGGTAATGTCCAAAATATATAAAAAACTCAAGAAGCTAATCTCCCAAAAACCAAATAACTAAATTAAAAAATGAGGTACAGAGCTGAAGTAAAGGTTTCACAATGGAGGAATCTTGAATGTCCTAGATGCACTTAAATAATTAATCAAAGTCTATAGTTATTTGGGAAATGCAAATCAAAATGACTCTGATATTCTATGGCATACCAATCAGAATGGCTAACACCAAAAACTCAAATGACAGCACATGCTGGTTGAGGATGTGGAGAAAGAGGAACACTCTTCTATTGCTGGTGGGATTTCAAACTGGTACAACCACTCTGGAAATCAATCTGGTGGTTCCTCAGAAAATTGGAAATAATTCTACCTGAAAGCTCATCTAATTCACTCTTGGTCATATACCCAAAATATGCTACACCCATACCACAGGGACATGTGCTTCACAATGTTCATAAAAGCCTTATTTATAATAGCCAGAAGCTGGAAACAACCCAGATGTCCCTCAAATAAAAAATGGATACAGAAAATGTGGATCATTTACACAACAGAATACTATACATCATTAATTTTGCAGACAAATGGCTGGAAGTAGAAAATATCATCCCCAGTAAGGTAACTCAGACACAAAAGGAAGTACATGGTCTGTACTCACTGATAAGTGGATATTACTCACAAAGTAAAAATACCTAGGAAAAACGTACAGACCTTTAGAAGTACAACAGTAGAAAGGACCAAGTAAGGGTATTTCAATTCCACTTAGAAGAGGAACAAAAATAATCACAGTTGGCAGAGGGAGAGAGGACATAGGGGGAGAGAGAAGAGGGAGGGGAATAGTAGAAAAGTATCAGATATTGGGTGGCAGTAGAGAAGCCCACAGTGCCAATAGAATGAACAGAAATAAGCAGTCTGGGAGGGTGGAAGTTAGGGAACCCTCTAGAAAGTACCAGAGACCTGAAAGGTTAGCTACTCTCAGGACTCACTGGTGGTAACCTTAGCAAAAAAAGCCCAACACTGGGAAGAGGGAACTCAATTGGAGTTCCTTCAGTCAGGAACTCAATTGGAGGGACATGGTTACTAACCAACAAATAAAATTTATGACCAACAATTGTTCTTGTCTAAAAGAATTCAAAGAGCACAGCTGATAAGAAACTGAAGGAAAGACAGTCCAATTACCAGCCCAACTTGGGATCCATCTCTTGTGGGAGGGGGATACTAAGGCCTGACACTATTACTGATCCTATGATGTACTTAGACTGGCATAGAGGATGCCTGGCATGGGTGTCCTCTGAGAGGACCTTTCAGCAACTGATGGAGACAAAGGCAGACACTTTCATCCAACCCTTGGAATGAAATCAGTGACTCTTATGTTTGAATTAGAGGAAGGACTTAAGAATCTGAAAGAGAGAGTGACCCCATAGGAAGACCAAGAGCCTAAACTAACCCAGATTCCAAGGAGATTCCAGAGACTGAGTCACCAACCAGCAGCATACACTGAGACCCTGGGGAAAGGGAACATCATCTAGGAGGCAAGGGGAAGGAGGACTCGATTGTGGATTGGTGGCAGAGGGACTGCAGGGAAGGGCAACAACAACAGCAAAATAATCAAGTATTATAAAAATGTAGTTTCAACATTGTATTTTATTCTTGGATAAAAACCACAAACAGGCTTTATCCATTTAATAAGCATTAATTAGCACCAGACCTGGGCAGCCGCCTACCCTTCATGCTGTTATAATTAATTTTCCTATTTAAACCCTGAATTATTATCTACCACTAACTATATTTCATTCAGGGTGCTCAAAAAATATGGAGGCATTTCAAAGGATGATTAAGTGTTACTTCAAAAGCCTGTACTACAAGAAATTGGAAAATCTATACGAAAATTGATGATTTTTTACATATGTAAATCTTACTAATGAAGACCAGAAAAGAATTTAAATATTTTTATAATCCCTAAAAATACAAGTATTCATTAAACATTTCCCAACAAAGTAAAGCCTGGGCCCAGATGGTTTTAGCACAGAAATCTACCAGACTTTCAATGTAAAGTAAATACCAATACTCATCTGTATTCACAAACTTGAAACAAAATCAAAACTGCCAAATTATTTTTATCAGGTCATAGTAACCTGGGTAACTAAACTACATAAAAACTCAACAAGCAAATAGAATTGCAGGCCACTTTCCATTATGATCAGTGATGACAAAGTTCTCAACTCAAAATTGTTGTGAGCTTGGCTTTTTTGAGAATCAAAATAACACATTTAAAACATCATCCACCATAATGAAGTGGTCTTCAGGTCTGTCAGAGATTCAGGGATGTTTCATATTAAAAAAATCCATCAACATAATCCATCATAGAAAAAACTGAAAAAAGACTTACAGGGTTATTTCATTAGATACTGACAGTTTTGGGGAAAAATTCAACACACCTTCATTATAAAAGTCTTAGAGAGTGAGGGACAAAGTGTATACACAAACATAATAAAATCAAAATACACTAAGGGAAAGACATATAATGAAAACATGAAAGTATCTTTAACAAATGGTGCTGGTCTAGTTGGATCTACATATGTCACCCTGAACAAACTCAAGTCCAAACAGATCAAGGACCTCAACATAAAACAGTATACACTAAATCTAAAGGAAAAGAAGGTGGGAAATAGCCTTGAACTCATTGGAACAGGAAACAAACTTTTCTGAACAGAACATCAATGGCCCAGGTGCAAAGATCAACGTTGATAAAGAGGACATCGAGAAACTGAAAGGCTTTTGTAAGACAGAGGACACCATCAACTTGACAGCCTACAGTTTGTAAAAATGTCTTCCTCAATCCTACATATGACAGATAGTTAATATCTACAATACACAAAGAATTCAGCAAATTAGACATCAGAAAACCAAATAACCCAATTAGAAAATAGTGTACAGAGCTAAACAGAATTCTCAAAAGTGGAATCTCGAATAGTAGGGAAGCACTGAAACAAAAGTTCAACATACTTAGTCATCAAGGAAATGCAAATGAAAATGACCCTAAGATTGCATTCTGTACACATCAAAATGGCTAAGAGTAAAATATTCACTTAATAGCACATTCTGGTGAGTATGTGAAAAAGGGGGAACACTGCTCCATTGTTCTCACTGCAAGCATTTAGAAATTGAGCCATCAACTAAAGTCATATATGAGGTGGGCAGAGGCCCACTGCAAATCTATAGCAGACATGAAGTTCAATCTCAATGACTTTCTTGTCTGGTCTCAGTGAGAGAGGATGCAGAAGTTGTGCCAGAGTGGAGGGATAACCACAGGGACCCTACCTCTCAAAGATGAAGTGGTGGGGTGTGTGTATGCATTCTTTGACATGGTTATCAGGAAGGATGCAGCATTAGAATTGTTTAAATTAATTAATTAATTAATTAATTAAAATAAGGATCAGATTCACTATTTACCTATCTATTCATTACAGTACTTAATGTTTTAGCTAGAGCAATAGGACAATACAGTATAGAGAAAATGAAGTCAAAGAATCATTTACAGATGATATGATCTTAAACATATATAACCCTAAGAATTCTACTCAAGAACTCCTGCAGCTGATGTAAATTATCAGCAATGTGGCTGGATACAAGATTAACACAAACATACACACACACACACACACACACACACACACAGAGAGAGAGAGAGAGAGAGAGAGAGAGAGAGAGAGAGAGAGAGAGAGAGAGAAAATCAGTAGGTTCCATATATACAAATGACAAATTGACTGAAGAAGTAATTAGAGAAACAACACCCTTCATAATAAACTAAAATAATGTAAAATATCTTATGGAAACTATGACTAACCAAATGAAATTTGTATGAAAAACTTAAACCTCAAATCTTTGAAGGAAGTAATTTAAGCACTATCAGAAGATAGAAAGATCTACCAGTGTCTTAGATCAGTTAAATAACATAGTAAAATAGCCATCCTTTCAACTTCAACATATCAATCCAATCAATCCCATCAAAATACCAACATAAATTTTTATAGAACTTGAAAGAACATTTCCTAATGTCATGTGAAACCCAAGATATCCTGAACAATAACAAAACTTCTGGATAAATCACCGTTTATGGTTTCAAGTTGCACTATAGAACTATAGTAATAAAATTGCATGATGTTGGAGTAAAACCAGGCTCGATGATCAATGGAATGGAATTGAAGATGAAAGATAAAATCACATAATATGGACACTTGATATTGAATAAAGAATCCAGCAATACACAGTGCAGGTAAAAAGCTTAAGAAATGCTGTGGGTTAAGGTAGATGTCTGAATGTAAAATATTAAGAGATCTACATTTATCCCATACATAATTCTCCAGTTTAATTGGATTAAAGACCTCAATTTAAAACTAGACACATTATACATGATGTAAGAAAATCCTCAAAAGAATTCATTGACACAAGATATGACTTTCTAAATTAAACACCAATAGGCCAGGCACTAATACCAGCAATTCATAGTGGAGCATTCTATAAATAAACACTACTTTAAAGCAAAGGATAACAAAAATTAGGCAACACAACAGCCTAAGGATTGATAAATCTTGTTACCCTCTTCACATTCAAAGGAGGGTTAATACCCAAAATATAGAAAGACTTCAAGAAATTAGGTAACAAAAGAAAAATCCAATTTAAAAGAGAGGAGTTTCACATGGTTATGAAACAGTTAAAGATAGTTTCATCATACTCAGCCATTAGAAAAATGCATATCAAAACTATTTTAGGACTCAGTCTTTACCTGTCAAAATGGCTGAGTTCAATAACACAGGTGGTAGCTCATGTAGGTAAGGATGTGGGGCAAGGGGAAGAGGTCTCCATTGTTGATAGGAATACAAACTTATAGAACAACTATGAAAAACAATATGGCAATTTTTCAGAATACTGGGAATAGATATATCACCAAAAACAGCTATACCAGTCTTGTACATTTGCCTAGTACTCTCATACCACAAGGACACGTGCATAACTATGGTTTTGTAGCTATAGTCAAAATAGGAACTACAAACAAGGATATGTACTTCAACTGAAGACCACATAAAGAAAATAGCATACATTTATATAATATAGTATTACTCAACTGTTTAAAAAAATGACACCAGGAAATATCCTGAAAAATGGATGGAACTAGAAAAAGTCATCCCGAGTCACATAACCCATTCCAAGAAAACAGATGTAGTATTATTCATCTAAAAGTTGATATTCACTGTTAAATAAATGATAAATACAAACAGTACATTGAACCAGAGAGGCCAAATAATGAAGAAGTCTAGAGGCAAAGGAGCAGGAGTTTTACTGGAATGAGTAATAGAATAATTCCTTTTTGTTGTTGAGGGCAGAAAAAGACAGGAGAGTAACTGGTCTGTTGTGGGTTATGTAAGGACTGTGAAGAGTCAACAGCTGGAATGTGAAGGTATTTGGTTGACCATGTGAAAATATAGTTCAGTAGAAACATTGTAGGATGTAGAATCTATTAGGATGGCCCTAGTGAAGACTTCTACTAATGGAGAATGCAGAGGCTAAACTTGTGATCTTTGGTAACAAGGAAAATGTTTGACTGGGTTAAAATTGGTTGAGTTTTTGGTTGACCAAGTGACAAGAAAATTTGTGAACAACCAATGTTGATGCTTGGTCAGAAGATAACCATCTGAAACATGATAATGTGGCTCCACTGATCATGACAACTTTGACTCTGATTATTGAACATGGGAAGGTGTAGTTGGTATAGGTGAGAAGCCTTATTCTACAGGATATGAAAACATAAACATAGACATTACACCATCCACTAAACCCTTCACCTAAAATTTATCCAGGTTGCAACATGTGCTGGAGCAATGGTAGCTCATAACTTCTTGAAATGACCAAGCAATGACTGATTGAAGTTGATACCTACTCCATAAGAAAAAGTCCTGCCCAACCCTAATTGGATGGTCATAACCAGAGAATGAATATTCCAAACAACCTGCAAATACCAAATAGTACTTAACTTTTCTTTTAAAAAGTTAAGGAATGATTCATAATGTAACATAATATACACATACATCCTGGAATCAGCTGTTCAGCAGCAATTAGAAGCAGGTATGTAGACCAATAGCCAGGCATGCACAAAGAGACTAAATTAGACATCTTCATCATGTTCTTCCCTTCAGAAGAATAGGGTAGGAAACAGTGAGAAATACATAGGGAATGCAGAACAACACACACATACACAAACCCTATTTTCTATGATTTCACCTATGCTAACTCTCATGTGTGAGTCAGAAAAAAATAAAGCACCTAGCAAAAAGCATGAATAGGTCTGCACCAGGTGATCTGCATATATTATATGGCAGTTAGATTGCATTTCTGTGGGACTCCTAACAGTGGGAGTAGGTATATCTCTGATTGTTTGCAGGGCCATGAATCTCATTTTCTCTTTCTGAGTTGCCTTGCCCATCCTTGATATGATGATTCTTGGCTTGTCTTATTGTAACTTCTTTTGTCCTATTTAACTATCTTCTTTTGGAGATCCACACTTATCTGGAGATAAAATATAGGAGGAAAGATTCTTGGAAAGCAGGATGTCGGAGGAAACAAAGAAGAGCAGAGAGATTGGAAAAATTCCCTGATACACTGTATGAGAGAAGATTCTATTTACAAGAAAAAAGAAAAACATAGGAGCAAGGTAAATTTAATAAAATTTATTTTAGTGTCCTGTAATCAACCAATTCAAAATTCAATTAATTTAACCATTTATTTGATTTGATACACATGCTACAATAATAGTTGAATGAATAAAGTTTTATTATTTTCCTCTTTATGTATTATTCTAATCTAATAGTTCCATTTCTTATTGTAATGTCTGGGTTGTTTCATGAAATTTGGTTAATATTTTTGTGCAATTTTTCAAATATGTACTTCATCTTCATAATCCTCACATGCAAACCATATTTAATCATTTATATACTGGCCTGGTTCTTAAGCATTCAGTAATTTGCTTGGCTATTTCTAACCACAGCAACAGCAATTAATTCTATTCCTCATCTTGCTACTGCACTACTACTTTGAAAAATGACCTTCAAAGCATTTATTAACCTTAATGTAGATACCAGTACCTATTTAATTATGATATCTCAGTGCATACTATATATGAATTGTAGAAAAATGAAAGCTGTTATTTGTAGTTCCATTTGTTAGACTCCAAACTCTACTGTGAATGAGATGGCAATTGAAAATGCAAACTTCTAATTATACTATTGATCTGCCATTGAAAAATTGAAAAATGTATACTTCTAAAACATGAGATAAAATCAAATAACATCTAGTGATTGTTAAAAAAACTCAGTGGATTCTGAAAAACAAAAATTCATATCATCTATGTCTTTAATAAATTTGAAGTATACAACTATAAAAATTCATTAATCTATGTACACTGAAGAAATATTGTTTCATTGTTTCTAGAATTATCAGAAAAAATATAGTCCAAGAAAGAAAGCTATATTTCAAATCACAATGTTACTGATTTTTTTTTTTTTTTACTTTTACTTATCATTCCCTTTCTACAAAGAACTTTTCAAAACTATGTGCATATGGAAGATATAGGCAATTACATTACTTTAAGAAAATATCCCCTTACCTGTCATGTTGGAAACTTCATTTTCTGGGCAGGGGTAACAATCAAAACAGCAGACAGCCTTTCCTTCCATAATGTATTTTCTGAGTCCTGGTCTGCAAGGCATACTACATATGGAGGGTAGCATCTGAGGAAAAATCAGATACATTATAGAAATAAACAGTTTGACATATGTGGAAAAAGCTGCAGTGATACACAAAAGAAACTCATTGAAAAACATCCTTTTACATACATGTATTATATTCTAAAGCAAAATTATATTGTTTTGTTTTTTATAGATAAAAGTTTTATGAACAACATATGGTGATATTTGTATTGGGAAACATTTATGAGAGAACATGAGAAACAGAAACAGACAGAGAGGAATATGAGAGAGAGAGAGAAAGAGAATCTAGGGTGGTATAATTCAATAAACAAGGAAATGTTAACATTTTTATTCCATGACAAAATGAAAGGAAATAAGATTGTACATAATTTTGCTTCATGTAAAGCAATAAATATTAAAACTAAATTACCTTCTTGATATCTGTAGCCCACTCTATCATTTCATCAGACATAAAGAGTTGCTGTCCATTTGGAAAATGACCAGAAAACCTTCCTATTTTCATTTTAAGTCCATATTGTTTTAGAATATCAATGATATAGAAAATGTCATACTCTGTATCCAGTCTTTTATTCTGGTTTATGTTTACAAGGCCTCCAGCAGAATATACAAATCGTATGGTCTTCAGAAAAGAGAACATCTAAAACACATTTGTCATTTTAATTTGAACTATGCAGACATATTAGTACATAAATTATAAAGTTTGGAATATCATTCATATCCATTATCCACTCCTAAAATCGACCTCTATCAGAAGTATTCAATACTAAAAACCAAAGTACATTCCATATACATGTAAAGTTTCCCTAGGCTTTATAGATACTGTTTCTCATTGAATTTGATGCTTTAACACCTGTCCATATGAATTTTATAATTAGAGAGTAGTGACACATTATCCATTTTTTTTCTGCTAACAGTGTTATTTATTCATAAAATGAACTAAATATTCAGTATTTCACGATAAGACAAAAGTACTTGAAATTATTTCAGATTTATTCATTACATTAATTAGAAAATTTTTGTCAAATAAAAAAAATTTGTTTTTATAATTAAATTTGCTAATTTTATGAGAAAATATTTCAAATGATAAAGTCATGAGATATATGTATGATTGAAATATTGGAATAAAAAATCATGACTAAAGGTATGAAATGCTGACTTGGGTACCAATGCTGGTTGTTGCATAAATTATGAAAGAAACATGATATGCCTCTTATGCAGGGGTAGAGTACAGAAAGACATACATTTACAATAAATATTACTTATTTACATGGATTTTAATTTAATGATTCCCTTTATAAATGCCATCTCTATGATATACATGCCATTCAGGGTAAGAATTATTACCTTCCAGGAGTTAAATTCCAGTACCTTTCCATCATTCTCTGAGCATGTGTCTACATGTTGCAAAATCATCTCATGAAGTGAGTGGGCCCAGCATACACAGCATTATATAAGCTGACACATGTTTCACTCATAGCCATTCCAAGGGGTGGCACAAAAAACCATTTAAATAGGGTTTTGGTTGGACAATTCTTCAATGTTTTACAATTAGGTAGTGGTAAAGAACACTTAAAGTAGGTCCACCACAGTTTGGCAAAAGAAATATCATTACTATAGTTAGAAGGGTGCACTGTCTGAATAAATTGTTTAAAACCAGACATCTCAGAATGCCGATGTGAAAAAATAAGAGTCCCATACAAGGAGTTAAGCATGAAATCTCCTATCATTGTGATCATATCAAATTGTGACACACTGACCCAGAGTCTCTGAATATTTTTAAATTTCCATAGTATGAAGTTAAATTGTACAGGAGAATCTTTATCCCCATAGACAATCACTACTTTTGCTGAGGACACTGCGATTTGTTCATAATATTTATGAATCATTTTAAGGTATAACTTCCTATTGTATGTTATCATAGTGACAAATGCTAAGCAGACAGTGTTTCTTTCCATTCTTGTTCTCAATTCAGAAAGGAATTGAATTCCATGGTCATCATCTGTAATGATCACTCCTATCCAGTTCCATCTGAAGTGAACTGCTAGGGACACCATGGCTAGGGGTAGAGATGTGTCCTTAGGAGTCATCTGGTAGAGATGAGGAAACTGTTCCTGGTCACTTATGAAATGAAAATAACCACAGTAAATCTGAAAGATATTGACCATAAGTATCACTATGAAGAAGATGGAACGCATAAGGCTAAGTTTAAAATCTAAGTGTGCTATAGCACATGCTAGAAGTGTGAGAAAGTGCGGATTTTTCACCTTATCATTAAAATCATCTCCAACCCCTTGTGAATTGCTATTCAATATAGATAAACTAAGTGTTCTGGTAAAACATTTTACAATATGTTGTGTCTCCCACAGGTTTGCCATAAAGTTGTTGTGTTTGCCAAAGAAAGTATAAAACTTTTATGTTTGATTGATCAGAATAGATAAATAAATTCTCGGCCTTTTAGTCAGCCTTGGTACTCAGAAACTCAGACTGTGGTAAGATAGTATTTCATGAAATGTAACCCCTCATTACTTACCTCTGGAGTTCTGGAGAAGTACAGGATTGGTCCAAATTTATAAGATGTCATCCATAGAGGTCCCGTAAGTACAACTAAATATCTTCTCTGATTTTTACAGTAGTAATTAGGAATAATTTCATTTCTTTTCAAATACAGACCTCCTTCTACCTGATCCAGCATTAAGTTACATTCAGTCTTAACTAGTAGGGAAATGTTGGGTAAAATATGAAGATTCCTATTTATTTCTTCAATGGCAAAATAAACAGAGGAAATCAAGTGGATGGTCTTAGGTGTCACCCTGAAAACAGAGCACACCAATCATGGGACAATATGTGTTCTAACTATGGTAATCTTAAATAAAGCTCAATGTGGTTTAAGCAAAGAATTCTTGGATTATTTTGACCCATTGATATAGTCATTTAATTACTTATTGTGATATATTCGGATGTGAGACCTGCAAAATAATTTAACAGTTTTACTGTTGCTTTTATTTTGTAGTTTTCTTTTTTATTAGACATTTTATTCATTTAGATTTCAGATGTCATCTCCTTTCTCCACTTTCCCATTCTAGAACCACCTATCCCATCCCCCCTCCTCCTTTTTGCTTTTCTACCATTTTAATTATATGCATGTATTAAGGTCAGTACTAGGTTGACGCTCTACCAATACAATAGGTACAAATAGTCAAAGAACAAGCAAGACAATAAACACACATAGTCAAAGAAAAAGCAAGGCATTAAACCCAATTATATGAACACTACTGTAATCACAGTTTCTAAGGACTTATCAGGATGACCAAAGTATCTGAGCCTACTTCCCTGTCCTAGCCCAAAGTCGTTTTCATGTCTGAAGCCTACCTCCTTGTTCTAGCTTAATATTTAGGTTCCTGCCTGAGATTACTTCTTTATTCTAGCCTATGATTTAGATTCCTACCTGAAAATACTTCTTTGTTCTAGCCTAATGTCAGATTCCTGCCTGAAGCCAATTTCCTTGTCCTTGGCCCATGTCAGATTCTTGCCAAGCAGCCCCAAAGGCTCTCTGCCTCTCTTCTTTATTATTTTATAAACAAGACTGAGCCTGTCCTAGGTCATTCTAACAAGAACGCATTCCTTACAATTCATGGACTATGCATTATCCAAAGCAATGCACTTCTGTCTTATGGTGGTAAGGTTCTGTGAAGAATCTTACAGGTCCTTGGCTTGCCAGCCTGTTAATTTAATAACTCTGTCTAGGGGTTCGTTTTCAGTTTCAAGCCATGTACTTTGGCTGCCAACATGTTGATGTTGTTAAAGACAAGCTTTAACAGATAGGTAAGAATAAAAGTATTCCCAGGACAAAAAGGGCTAGCATGATCAAGCTATATATATGCCATTTTTTCAGTCTGACCAAAATAGAAGTACTGACCTCAAGTCATAGGTAATTTATCAGCAGTATCTTCCACATCAACACTCAGCAGAGCAGCATTTTTGAAATTCATAAGCTTACTATGTAATGTTAAAACTTCCAGAGAGATGTTAGAATTATGCCAAATACACTGCAAGAGTCTTTAAACTTTTTCCTAATTATAATGACTACCACTGTAAATTTTAGAACTAACATGATTCCAATGGTATTTGACATAACACTTCCCCATTACCAGTTCAATGGTTAGCTGTGAGCATCTGCTTCTGTATATGTCAGGCTCTGGAAGACCTCTAAAGAGACAGTTTTATCAGGCTCCTGTCAACATGCACTTCCTGACATCCATATCAGCGTCTACTTATGGTGACTACACTTGGGATGGATACCTAAATGGAACAGTCTCTAGATGGCTCCTCCTTCAGTTTCTTTCCCACATTTTATTTCCAAATTTGCCCCTATGGGTATTAGATAAATTGAATTTTATTACTTCTCTTTTAAAGTCTTTTATTTAATATATACAAATATATTAAGCATTAACAGAGGTTTCTGTTTTTGTCTTTTGACTTCTTTATGTTCTGAAATTAGACACTATGTGCATTTTTCTTTTGATTATTCGTAAATTTTTAAAATAATTTTTACAGTAACAGAATTCTGTCATTTTTTTTTAACTTTTCTATAGTTCTTATTTTTCTTGAACACAGTGAAATATATGTCTGCCACAAATAAGAAAAGATTTCTGAGCCAACTTTCTGCCAATACATTCATGTTATAATTCTAATACCTAACATGTGTGGAAAAGAAATGAGAATTATCTACTACCTAGAATGGTTTTGTAGGGACTCTTTTTCTGTTTTTTTTTTTTTTTTTTGAATTTTTTATATTCTGAAATTTTTGTTTTATCCTATTTTATTACTATTCTATATACTACAGATTTTAATGAGTGAATGCAAGGATATGGGCCAATATGGGAGGTAATCAAAAATGATCTTACAGTGGAGGGAGTAAAAATTATAATTTGAGTATGTTGTACTAAAAATATATTTTATATAAGCAATAAAGTGAATGTAAATTTGATTTACAGTGTAAATTTAGATAGCACTGAAAAATAATATGCTTGGTAAAAAAAATATCATAACAAAGCACAAAAAATATAATCTCATTTATATTAAAAATTCAAATTTACAAGTATGGAACAGAAAATAGATTTAAGAATAGAGTAGGGATGAGGTTCTGAAAAGATAAGAGCTGAAGAATACTGCATTCAAGATTCCCAATGAAATCTTCAATTTTATGTTTGACTGTGGTGTTGGACACGCACATCTATATATGTTGCATTAACACTTTAAACACATAGATCATAAATCATATATCTACAAAATCTAAATTGAAAAAAATGACCATTTAAATCAAATTCACATTAATAAAATTTGTTTAATTTTTTCAAATAATAGACTTTCATTTATATTGACATTTATATTATATAATCCCTTTATAGTCAATGGTTTCTATATAAAATATTCAGTGCTTTACATTTTTAAAATATTGTTAATTTCGTTCTGTCATCATCAATGACACCACATTTTCTTATCTGCTTGGTGAGTGTCTACTTATCAGTTGTGAGAGTTCTCTTTAAGCTGTAAAAACGCTGGAGTTTATCTAATAAGTATTTTCTTTTCAATTCGCTACAATGTCTTCTAATTCTAATCATGAAAGTGAAGTGACATTGTGAATTTTCAAACTTGAAGACTATGTTTCATTATTAGCACCTTTTAATTTCATATATACCCACTATATTTACACATGAGAAATAGCACAGTCCATATCTATATCTGCATAGAATATGATTAAATTATGGACTAATATAGGCAATGTATATATTGAATGAGGAAAAATACTGATGAAAGAGAATCAGTAATCTTTAAAACTGCATCCCCTTAGTAGTTAAACCTCATAAAATGGAAGTTCATAAATATAAGAGCATATCTGCAGTACAAATTAGACTTAATGTTTTTTTTTTTAAGATTGCACAAATCAGCATGGTGAAATGCATAAATCTGGAAGAATTATTGGAATGGATTAAATATGTTGATAATATATTCTATGCTATTCTCAAATAGGTAATACTATTTAAAAAAAAAAACAGGGTAACACAGTCGGGGTACTTGTGTGAGATAAACAGGAAAATATTACTGCATTGTTCAAAGAATGTCATTTGAATTATTCTCTGAGGTATTTTAAATAACGGTGAAGATGTGCTTCAAAAATAACTATAATATGGAGCAGATATAACATTTATTAATACTAGAGGAGGGTTAGTTTTAAAAGCAGAGTCCAACTCCAGTAGAAAGACAGGAAACCAAGTGGAGTATTGGGGTTGCTATGCCACAGTCAAAAACTCTGAACCAATATTGTTCCTGTCTAAAAGAACTGCTGGGACAAAAATGGAGAAAATAGTGAGGGAAAGGAGATCCAGTGATCAGCATACCTTGGAATCCATCTTAAGAGCTTCAAGGTCTGACACTATTACTGATGTTTTGGTGTGCTTACAGACAGGAGCCTAATATGGCTACTCTCCAAGAGGCCCAACAAACAGCTGACTGAGACAGATGCAGATATTTACACCCAACAAATGGACTAAAGTCTGGGACCCTGTTGATGAATTAGGGATTGGCTGGAAGAAGTTGTGGAGGAGAGCGACCCCATAGGAAGATCAGCACTATCAACTAACCTGGACCTCTGAAGTCTCTCAAACACTGAACCACCAAGGAGGCAGCCTACACTAGTTGTTCCAAGCACCCTGACACATATACAACACAGGACTGCATGGACTGGCCTCAGTGAGAGAAGATGCACCTAACTCTTGAAAGACATGAGGCCCAGAGAATGGAAAGGCCTGGCAGGGTGGGTTGTGGAAGGGCGTGGAGACATCCTCTTGGAGAAAGGAGAAGGTAAATTGAATGAGAAGCTGTCTTAGGGCATAGCAGGAGAGGGATAATGACTAAATTGTAAAACAAAAGATTAAAGATAATTTAAAAAGTAAAAGAAAATGTTAGAACACATGTCAAAAGAAAAACCATACTTCAGGAATTTAAAAAGAAAGAAATTAAAAATATTTTTTTAAAAATACATGCATTTGCATAAAACTATATGCATATTTTTGATAACTATTGATGCTATCATATAACATTTTTATGGAAAATTAATTGATTTTAATTACTATCAACAGACTTGTGAATAACAAATATGTTGTTCATACACACAAAGGTCATTATTTCTCTGGTAAGAAGAATAAACTACTATGGAAAACCAGATACTAAGGAATTATTAGCACTATAGGGAACATGTAAACTTTTTCCCTTCCAAACATCAGGGATCATTGAGAAAACGTAAATCTTGTATGAGATTGAGGTGAAAGTTGAATACAAAGAATAGTTATCTTCTGGATATGGAAAAGAATCTATGCAGGTAAACTCAGAATAGTAAAATAAAAATGTACTCCCTAAAACAGTTCAAGGACAAGGCAAACTAAACACTAGCATCAAAGTGTTGTTGAACAGAAAATCTCACCCTCAGGTGTAGGTTTTAACTGAGAGAAAACAGAAATAGTTTTCTTTAAAAGATTACCTTAGTCAGAGCCTTGAGAAAAATCTCACACATGAAAATACATAGATAGCATTGATGAGTCTTGAAAAGTTGAAAATAAAGTTAGGAGGTAGGTGGGGGCACATCCTCACAGAAGCAGGAGGAGGGGGGATGGGATAGGGGGTTACTGGGAGGGAGGGGGAAATAGGGTAAGGGGAGAATATCTGAAATGTAAATAAAATATCCAATAAAAAAAAATTGGGTGAGTAGACAAGGGTGTTTGTACAAAGAATTGCTTGAGGAAAAAGATCAAAGTAATCAAAATAGAGTGTATGACACTCAAAGAACCAATAAAAATATACTCCAATTAATCAGATTCAAAGTGGAAAGATTTTGGATATAGACTTAAACTGATGGAGTATTTGATTGCTTTGCTTCCAGATCAGTTGACATCATAGCTTGATGAAACATATATGGAAAGTCATGATTACAATCCCTTTAATGCACAATCCAATAACTTCATCTTCCTAAGGCAGTATGTCAAATATTGTCAAGCTTAAGATCAATGTACAGTACAAGTACATTTGGAGAAACTACATGGGGGAACACTTTTGCTTAGAAATGGAGAAATTTGGAATAGGTCTGTCACCATAGACATCAGAGTATTTCAAAATTAGTCTTGTAAATGACAAATTTCAGTAATATTTGCACTTTCAACACTAAAACGTTTCTGACTCCACATAAAACCAGATACACTGACTCTAATAGAAGAGAAAGTGGGTAAGAGCCTTGAACACATTGGCACAGGGGAAATTTGTCTGAGCAGAACACATATGGCTCAAGCTCTATGATCAACTATTGACAAATGGGATATCAAAAAACTGAAAAGATTCTGTAAGGCAAAGGACACAGTCGATAGGAAAAATGGCAGCCTACATATAGATGGCTAATATCCAAAATATACAAAGAACTCAAGAAGTAAGGCTACAAAGAAGCAAAAAACCTTATTAAAATAGGGTACAGAGATAAACAAATATTTTTCAACTGACGATCTCAAATGTCTGAGAATCACCTAAAGAAATGTTCAACATCCTTAGTCACCAGAGAAACGCAAATCAAAACTACTCTGAGATTCCACCTCACACCAGTCACTATGTAGGTGGATTAATAATCCAGTATTTTACTTCTAAAAATTTACTTGCTTTATCAATTCTTATAGTGTGTTAATAATAATGACATAAATATCTAAATACTGCTAATACTAATAATATTGAATAGCCATACAACCATCTTTATTATATAGGCAGAATATAGGAAGAGAAACATAAACCTTTTTGGAAGCATGTATATTGAAAGTTTCAGCAGATTCAATGTTCAAACTGTAGGTCATAAAGTAAATGAAAATGATTATTGGAACATTCTCTTTAACATCTAATTCAATGTCTACCTCCAATGAGTCTAGGTTATCGGAGGGATAACATATTTACTTCTGAAGATTTTCTTGTTCAAACTACCAAACTACTCAACATCTCCTTAATTCTTTCCCATCTATGTCAGTTCATTAGGACTACTAGGCTATCTTCTCCATGCTACATTTTACCACAAATAGGTATTTTTTAATAATAAATAGTCACTTTCCTTACTGCATCAACCTATAGTTCTACTAAAATTTCCCATTTTGATTGAGATTTTTGTGATTTCAGCTACAGGATTCACAGGCAACAACAATTTTGAAATTACGACATGCCAGGTAGTGGTGGTGCATGCCTTTAATCCCAGCACTTGGGAGGCAAAGGCAGGCAGATTTCTGAGTTCGAGACCAGCCTGGCCTACAGGGTGAGTTCCAGGACAGCCCGGGCTATACAGAAAAACCCTGTCTCAAGAAACCAAAAAAAAAAAAAAAAGAAAAAAGAAAGAAAGAAAAAGAAATTAGACATATAGACATATATACTATTTGACCTAAATCTGTATATCTTTTCAATACATGTAAAAGGCAGGCCAGATATATTGATGTTTGATGTGCAAGCATTGGGCATCCTGACCAATGGAAGAAACATTACCAAAACAATAAAAGACCACTTTCTTGTAGACCATGAAATAAACCAAAACCAGTGATTTTATTATTTTTCTCAGGAGCATCACATGAAACCATAAATGTAAATTGTCATATAAGGGAATCTCTCTCAGATTAAGGTCAATAGTGTGATTCAGTCATTCAACATTTACTTGAATTGTGATTCAAAAATGACAAAAAGCAAGCTACACCATAAAACCAACAAAATTAGGGAAATGGCCAGCCAGGAAACAAAAAATAAATTTCAGTTATGGCATAGAGAAGGACAGCCAGAAGGCACATAAAATTTTATCTATCACTCAACATCCTTGGACTGCTTTATGTACATATGTGTATAAATGAAAGATGCACTTACTGCTTGTCTAGATTCCCACTGAAGTAATCATTCTTCACATAACCACTCCTTGTATAAATGGAAAACAAACAATCAGCCTCTTTATCTCCTAGATAATTTTCTTTGTCTTTTATTCTCCAAAAGCATTTGGGATCACTCAAATGGCAAAAAATAAAGGAGAGCTTCAGACCCAAGAAAACAACAATCAAGGAGAACATCTTTGCCATGTCATCAAGACATGCAAGAGCAAAATGCAAGAGCAAAATGCAGCATGAAGAGTCAAGAAGGGAGACTCTCATGTACTAATTTTGCATGAACACATCCAGGTGTTACATTTTATTACTGTAGTTACTGCTAACACACATGTACTTCTCTCAGCACTTGACTTTTCAGTTCACTGTTTGCCTCTAGAGGATTCTTAAGTACTCTCTTGCCTGGGGTTCTGCATCTGAGATTCTATGTCCAGGTGACAAATAAGGGGTAATAACTTTGTCAATTACATCATCTGAACCCAATTTACCTAAGTATTAAAATCATTAATAATAGCAAGCAATACTTATATGTGTCTTCAAAACTTGTAGAGATTAATTTTATAAGGTTCTATCTGTTTGATTTCTGATTCTTACATTTATAACTCTAAATTGAGCTATGTTTAGTTCAGGGTCTTGGAGGTATACATAATTTGAAATTAGTTATACAAAAGATGATTACATGGGATAGGGATATACAATGCAACTAATAATTTTATGTCATTGTTCATTAAAGAGGAGGTTGAATGATAAGCTGAGGGCACAGAATATACTGTGCCTATCTTAAGTGACCTCAAGGTATATTATTCTTAATGGTGATGTGGAATAAGGAACCAGACTATTATAATGTAAGAACTATTTCCATAATGATGCACCATTAAAATTTACAGACCTCTTGAATTATCTTCAGTTTGAGTTACAATTTAAAGTCAGTTCTAGATATTCTCTCTTATTCCTCTTCTATGGTCATCTCCATTATGGAAGTTTTTAAGATAGATATACACAGATATTCCATAGGAATAATTATCTCTGCCAAGAAGGAAAACCTCATCATCCAAGAAAGAAAACAAACCTCATTGTATGTGGCTGGCCAAATAAATCATCGATCATGTTTATTTTTTGGTAACATTGGTTAGAATATAATTTTTAAAATGTATGTTTTGTTGCCACTCAGTTGCCTTAGGGTTTGTTTGTTTGTTTTTTAGCTGCTGTGAACATTACATTGACTTGACTTTTATAAAAAACTTATTATTTCCTATATACTTCTTGGATGCTCTTTAGTTTTATAAGACAGTTTGATCATTATCACCTTCTTCCTTAATTCTGTTCCCACATTCACTACCCAGACAAATGTGAGTCCTTTATATTTTAAACTCTTCAAGACAACATTTTGTTGCTATGTTTATTATGGAACAATTGATATTCCCATGAAGTAGGTTCAACTTATCAGGGTATGAACTGTCATAAAAACAATAATATGTAAATAATTCTGTAGTTTTTGTTTCAAAGCGGACAAAATTTCCACTCACTAATACCAATGGTGGAATTGTGTATCTTATCTTCATATTGGTTGATCATTTGGATGTAGTCTTTCTTGGACTTGCAAGGTCTTGTGTTTGCTGCCTTATTCTCTGTGAGTTCATACTGAAAGGATGACTTAAATCCCATTTGTCTTCATTTTAGGACCAGGACTGATTTCAAAAAGAAAGCCACATGTCCCAGGAACTCGGCCATCAATCACCAGCTCCATGAACAGACTATGAGTTCCAGAAATAAGATCAAAAAAACCCTCCCAAAAAAACACTCTGGAAAAAAATCACAAGAATGTGAAATATTATATCTCAGGATGGGTCATCTGTGCTGGAAGCTAGACAGTTCTCTCTCATTGTGTTCTTAAATGATCATGACATACTTATGCACACCACTGACCACCTAGTACAAGCGAATCAGAAGCTGATGCCTGTAACCTCCCCATAATCCATGAATAAAATTTTAGATTACTTAAAACACTTTCTTAATATAGATGAACTAAAATAGTAGCCAATCAATGTTATACTAATGTCACTGCCTTGGACTTTACTAATCACATTAAGGATAACTTAATCCTTCTAGAGAGTCCCTCTAGTTACTTATAAGAAGGTCTGCATTACTTTTTCTGAGCTGCCATTTTGAAGAAGGGTTGACTTCCTCATGTTGGTTGTTTCTGGAGAATAAAAATTCTTTGTACTTGTATACTATCTGTGTCTAGGGTCTTCCTTCAATGATTTGATTTTTATTTATTTACAATCCAGCCATTGCCCCTCCTCCCTGTTCCACCTCGAAGAGTTCCTCACCCCATTCTTCCTCTCCTCGGTCTCCAAGAGGATGCTTCCCCACCACTAGTCCTACTCAGTCTCTGGGGCCTCAAATATCTCAAAGATTAAGCACATTTCCTCCTACTGATGACAGACCAGGCAGTTTTCTGCTATATATGTTTCCCAGCGTCTCAGACTAGCTTCTGTATCCTGCCTGGTTGGAGTCTCAGTTTCTGGGAGCTCCCAGGGGTCTAGATTATTTGAGCATGCTGGTCTTCCTATGGGATCACCCTCCTCTTCTGCTTCTTCCATCTTTCTCTTAATTCAATAACAGGAGTCCCTGACTTTGGTCCAATGGTTGGGTTTAAGTATCTGCATCCATTTTGGTTGGGTGTTAGTAAGGCCTCTCAGAGGACAACCATGCTAGGTTCCTGTCTGTAAGCACATTATAGCATCAGTAAGTGTCAGGGCTTGGTGTCTCCTCATGGGTGGATCCATAGTTCCCTCAGTCTCTTCTCAAATTTTGTTCCTGGAGTTCATTTAGACAGGAGCACTTCTGGGTCAGAAATTCTGACTGTGGGTTGGTAACACCATCCTTTCTCTTGATGCTCTCTCTATCTATCTACTAGAGGAGGACTCTTCAAGCTCCCTTCCCAGCTGTTGGGCATTTTATCTTCCCATTGAGTCCTGAGATTCTTTCACCTCACAGGTCTCTTGAACAATCCAGAGGGTCTACCTACCTCCCACCTGCTAAGCCTGTGTATTTCCATTCATTCTGCTGTCCCTCTGGGCTTCTCTCCTGCCCAGAGAGACCTCACCCCTGTCCTATAACTGATCCTGTTCTACTTTCCCCTCCCACTCCCTTCTCCAGCCCAAATCCCCACTCCTTCCAATTCCCTGATTATTTTCTTCTGCCTACTAAGTGGAAATGAAGCATCCTCACTTGGCTTCTATGCTTGTTATCCTTAAATTCTGAGGGTAGTATCCTAGGTATTCCGTACTTTTTGACTAGTATCCATTTATTAGCAAGTAAATAACATGTATGGTCTTTTCTGCCTGGGTTACCTTACTCAGGATGATATTTTCTAGTTCCATCCCTTTTTCTGCAAAACTAATGATGTCCTCATTTTTAGTATTAGTATTCCATTGTGTAAATGGGATTTATATTTAGTAATCCATTTACTAATAGTATTCATTGTATAAATGAACCATATTTACTATATCCATTCTTTGGTTGGAGACATCTGGTTTGTTTCCAGTTTCTGGCTATTACCATTAAGGCTGCTAAGAACTTCATGGTATGGTAGGGCACTTTTGAGGTATATGCCCAAGAATGGTAGAGCTGGACCTTGCCTTATATCTATTTCCAATATTTTTGGGAACCTCCAGATTGATTTCCATAGTGGTTGTGCAAGTGTAGAATCCAACCAGCAATGGAGGAGTCTTCTTCTTTCTCCACATCCTTGCCAGCATTTGCTGTTGCCAGAGTTTTTGATCTTAGCCAATCTTATTGGTGTAAGGTGAAGTCTCAGGAACATTTTGATTTGCACTTCCATGATGACTAAGGACTTTGAACATTTCTTTAAGCACTTCTCAGCCATTTGAGATTCTGAGTTGTAAACTCTCTATTTAGCTCTCTATCTCAAATTTAAAATTGGGTTATTTGGGTTTTTTGGAGGTTAACTTCTTGAGGTTTTTTTTTTTTTTTTTATACATTTTGTATATTAGCCCTCTATAGGATATGGGGTTAGTGAAGAATTTTTTTCTCATTCTGTAGATTGCTGATTTGTTTTATTGACTATATCTTTTGCCCTAAAGAAGCTTTTCAGTTTCATGAGGTCCCTTTTATCAATTCTTGATCTTAGAGCATGAGCCATTGAAGTTCTGTTTAGGAAATTATCCATTGAGGTTCTGTTTAGGAAATTCCTCCCCCCCCCCGTGCTAATGAGTTCAAGGCACTTTCCTACTTTCTCTTCTATTATATTCAGTGTGTCTGGTTTTATGTTGAGGTCCTTGATCCACTTGGACTTGAGCTTTGTGCAAGGTGACAAATATGGGTCTATTTTAATTTTTCTATATACAGATAGCCAGTTAGGCCAGCACCATTTATTGAAGATTCTTCCTTTTTTCCACTGTATATTTTTGGTGATCTTTGTCAAATATGAAGTGTTCATAAGTGTGTGGTTTTATTTCTGGGTCTTCAATTCTATTCCATTGATCAACATGTCTGTCTCTGTACCAATACCATTCAATTTTTATCACTATTGCTCTGTAGTAAAGCTTGAGATCAGGGATGGTGATTCCCCTAGCCATTCTTTTATTGTTAATAATTGTTTTTGCTATTCTGAGTGTTTTGTTTTTCCAGATGAATTTGGTTTGGTTTGTTTGGTTTGGTCTGGTTTTTTGTTGTTGTTGTTGTTGTTTTAGTTTGTTTATATAGCAGATTACATTGATGGATTACTGTATGTTGAAATATCCCTTTATCCCGGGGATGAAGCCTACTTGATCTTGATGAATGATCGTTTTGATATGTTCTTGGATTTGATTTGTGAGGATTTTATTGAGTATTTTGGTATCAATATTCATAAGGGAAACTGGTCTGAAGTTCTCTTTTCTTTGTTAGGTCATTGTGTAGTTTTCCTATCACTGTAACTGTGGATTCATAGAATGAATTAGGTAGGGCTTCTTCTGTTTCTATTTTGTGAAATAGTTTGACGAGAATTGAAATTAGGTTTTCTTTTCAGTCTGATAGAATTCTGCACTAAATCTATCTGGTCCTGGACTTCTCTTTTTATTGGTTGAGAGACTTTTAATGATTGTTTCTATTTCATCATGGATAATGGGACAATTTAGATCGTTTATCTGATTCTGATTTAACTTTGGTTCCTGTTATCTGTCTAGAAAATTATCCATTTCATCTAGATTATCCAATTTTGTTAAGTATGGACTTTTTTAGTAGGATCTGATAATTTTTTAAATGTCTTCAGTTTCTGTTGTTGTGTCTCTCTTTCCATTTCTGATTTGTTAATTTGAATACTGTCTCTGTGCTCTCTGGTTCATCTGGCTAAGGGTTTATGTATCTTACTGATTTTCTCAAAGAACTAGATCCTGGTTTTGTTGATTCTTTGTATAGTTTTCTTTATTTTTACCTAGTTGATTTCAGTCCTGTGTTTGATTATTACCTGTTGTGTACTCCTCTTGGATGTATTTGCTTCTTTTTGTTCTAGAGCTTTCAGATATGCTGTTAAACTGCTAGTGTATGCTCTCTCCATTTTCTTTATGGAGGTGCTCAGAGCTGTGAGTTTTCTTCTTAGCCCTGCTTTCATTGTGTCCCATAAGTTTGGGTATGTTGTGCCTTCATTTTCATTAAATTCTAAAAAGTCTTTCATTTACTTCTTTACTCCTTCCCTGACCCAATTATCATTTAGTAGAGAGTTGTTCAGCTTTCATATGTAGGTGGATTTCTGTTATTTTTGTTGTGATTGAAGACTAGTTTTAGTCCATTGTGATCTGATAGGATGCATATGATCATATCAATCTACTTGTATCTGTTGAGGCTTGTTTTTAGACCAATTATATGGTCAATTTTAGAGAATGTATCATGAGATTCTAGGGAGAAGCTATATTCTTTTGCTTGAGGATGAAATGTTCTAGAGATATGTGTTAAATCCATTTGGTTCATAACTTCTGTAAACTTTACTGTGTCTATCTTTAGTTTCTGTTTCCATGATCCGTTCATTGGTGAAAGTGGGGCGTTGAAGTCTCCCATTATTATTGTGTGAGGGTCAATGTGTGCTTTGAGCTTTAGTAAAGATTCTTTTATCAATGTGGGTGCCCTTGCATTTGAAGCATAAATGTTTAGAATTAAAAGCTTATCTTTATAGATTTTTTTTCTTTGATGTGTATGAAATATCCTTCCTCATCTTTTTTTAAATTTATTTAGTTATTGAAATCACATCATAATTTACTTATTTACACAGGGGTTATAAACACAAAAAGACAGGATGTGGGGAAGGGAATGGCACCGGAGCATAGGTGTTCAGGGGAGTACAGATACCTTTCAGAACAGGGTATCAGCTGAATGTAGGTCAGGGGACAGGTCACTGTGACTCTGCCTATGATTCACTTGTCCTAAGTTGGTACTGTCCACCGAGGCTGCCTATTTATAAGACCTATGACTACTTGGGCTGGTAAATTTCCACAGAAGCCGCCTGTTTACAATAGCTTATAGCCTGCTGTTTCAGTGTTTTTCCACAGAGACCCAAAACTTGGTGTTCAGCATGCATGTATGTCAGGCCTATTGCTGACTTTAGGCCTATGGCTGATTTTAGGCCTTTAGTGTATATGTAGGGCTGCTCCTGACATCTCCTCCCTTCTCTAAGTATAGAAGGGCCTTGGCAATTCTATTCTTTTGAGGACAGGGATAGAGGCCTGACCTCCAGTAATTGAAGGGGACCTTGTAATGGCTCAGGTCCTCCTGTCGTTGTACAGTGAGGCATGAGGGCCATACCCATCCCAATATCTTTTTCCTGGAGAGGGGATACTTTTGACATCAACCCCTATGCAGTCAGGCTTGTCCCTCAGGGAACCCAGATAGATATTTTAAACTTTTATTTATATTCCCTTGCAGTGCTTAGCTCGCAGCCTAAGCAAGAATTCAGATCGCCAGTCAGAGAGGGTTCTGAGTAACCCCTCTCTGCTTGGTCTAGGGGTGAAAGTCTCCTCTTTTAGGTTGGGTGGAAATGGGTTTGAGGAACACCCTGTATAAAGTAACAACCTCATCTTGAGTCTCGTCGTCCTCCATAGCTAATTTATGATAATGTATCTGAATAGGTTTTGCTACAGAATTATCTATCTGTTGTATCACAAAGTTAGTCAACCTATTGAAGGCCCGGGACTAAAAGAAATCAGCAGAAATAACCCAGTTAATGGTCCCAAGATGGGAGGAAGTGGGGTTGACAACCATGGAGAGGTTGAAAACCAGTCCTTGTACCAG
This sequence comes from Mastomys natalensis, assembly GCA_021653895.1. Taxonomy (NCBI): domain Eukaryota; kingdom Metazoa; phylum Chordata; class Mammalia; order Rodentia; family Muridae; genus Mastomys; species Mastomys natalensis. The sequence goes on along the minus strand of JAJTUV010000295.1, from coordinate 356,474 downwards.
CTCTCATCTTTCTCTTTCTCTCTCTGTCATTTCTCTGGGCCTTCTCTGACCTTTTTCATGCTCTCTTTAACCATCCCTGTCTTGTCTAGGTAAGGGCAACATTCTTCTTTAAGGGCTATACACAGTTAAGAGCTGTACACAGTCTTTTCTATTGTAGAAGAGTAAATCAAGTCCAATAAAGTCCTTTGCAATTTTTGGAGATCAATTCAGACATCGAAACGAGGGATTTCTTCAGATTAATGATGTCAATCTCTAGCTGTTTGGTGTCCTTGTCAATGGCCCATCAAAGGTCTGAGTAGTATAAGTCTGGAGGCCAGCATCAGGATTAGACCTTCTACCTGCAGACATCATGGGTGTTTCATTTTTACCTGTTTTCAGGCTGGAGGTTTAGACCCTGGGAGCTCTGGTTGAATTTTTTGATACTCATTCTAAAAAGGACAAAATCACACACATTTTGGTCTTCCTCCTTCTTCTTGAGTTTCATGAAGTCTATGCATTGCGTCTTAGGTATTGTGTGCTTTTGGGCTAATATCCGCTTATCAGTAAGTGCATACCTTGTGTATTCTTTTGTGATTGGGACATCTCACTCAGGATGATATTTTCTAGTTCCATCCATTTGTCTAGGAATTTCATGAACTCATTATTTTAATAGCTGAGTAGTACTCCATTGTGTAAATGTACCACATTTTCTGTATCCATTCTTCTGTTGAAGGACATCTGGGTTTTTTCCAGCTCCTGGCTATTATAAATAAGGCCACTATGAACATAGTGGAGCATGTGGCCCTGTTGTATGTTGAAATATCTTCTGGGTATATGCCCAGGAGTGGTATAGCTGGGTCCTCAGGTAACACTATGTTCAATCTTCTGAGGTACCTCCAGACTGCTTTCCATAGTGGTTGTACCAGCTTACAATCCCACCAACAATGGAGGAGTGTTCCTCTTTCTCCACATCCTTGCCAACATCTGCTGTCACCTGTGTTTTGGATCTTAGCCATTCTGACTGGTGTGAGGTGGAATCTCAGTGTTGTTTTCATTTGCATTTCCCTGATGACTAGGGATTATGAACACTTCTTTAGATGCTTCTCAACCATTCAAGTTTCCTCAGTTGAGAGTTCTTTGTTCAGCTCTGTACCCCATTTTTAATAGGATTATTTGATTGTCTGGAATCTAGTTTCTTCAGTTCTTTGTATACCTTGGGTATTAGCCCTCTATCAGATGTAAGGTTGGTGAAGATCTTTTCCCAATCTGTTGGTTCCCACTTTGTCCTATTGACATTGTCCTTTGCTTTACAGAAGCTTTGCAGTTTTATGAGATCCCATTTTCAATTCTTGATCTTAGAGCATAAGCCATTGGTGTTCTGTTCAGGAACTTTTCCCCTGTGCCCATGTGATCAAAGTTTTTCCCTATTTTCTCTTCTATTAGTTTCAGTGTAGCTGGTTTTATGTGGAGGTCCTTGATCCACTTGGAATTGAGCTTTGTACAAGGAGATAAGTATGTATCAATTTGCATTCTTCTACATGTTGACCTCCAGTTGGACCAGCACCATTTGTTGAAAATGCTGTCTTTTTTCCACTGGAGAGTTTGAGCTCCTTTGTCGAAGATCAAGTGACCATAGGTATGGGGGTTCATTTCTGGGTCTTCTATTCTATTCCATTGATCCTCTTGCCTGTCTCTGTTCCAATACCATGCTGTTTTTATCACTATTGCGTTGTAGTACAGCTTGAAATCAGGGATGGTGATTCCCCCAGAAGTTCTTTTATTGTTGAGAGTAGTTTTTGCTATCCTGGATTTTTTGTTATTCCAAATGAAGTTTAAGATTGCTCTTTCTATCTCTGTAAAGAACTGAGTGGGAATTTTGATGGAGATTGCATTAAATCTGTAGATTGCTTTCGGCAAGATAGCCATTTTTACTATATTAATCCTTCCAATCCATGAGCATGGGAGATCTTTCCATCTTCTGAGATCTCCTTCGATTTCTTTCTTCAGGGGCTTGAAGTTCTTGTCATACAGGTCTTTTACTTGCTTGGTTAGATTCACATGAAAGTATTTTATATTATTTGTGACTATTGTGAATGGTGTCATTTCCATAATTTCTTTCTCAGCCAGTTTATCCTTTGTGTAGAGGAATACTACTGATTTGTTTGAGTTAATTTTATACCCAGCCATTCTGCTAAAGTTGTTTATCAGGTTTAGGAGTTCTCTGGTGGAAGTTTTGGGATCACTGAAGTATACTATCATATCATCTGAAAATAGTGATACTTTGACTTCTTCCTTTCCAATTTGTATCCCTTTGATCTCCTTTTGTTGCCTAATTGCTCTGGCTAGGACTTCCAGTACTATATTGAATAGGTAGAGGGAGAGTGGGCAACCTTGTCTAGTCCCTGATTTTAATGGATTGCTTCAAGTTTCTCTCCATTTAGTTTAAGGTTGGCTACTGTCTTGCTGTATTTTGCTTTTACTATGTTTAGGTATGAACCCTGAATTCCTGATCTTTCCAAGACTTTTATCATGAAGGGGTGTTGAATTTTGTCAAATGCTTTCCAGCATCTAGAGATATGATCATGTGGTTTTTTTCTTTGAGTTTATTTATATAGTGGATTACGTTGATGGATTTCCATATATTGAACCAACCCTGCATTCCTGGGATAATGCTTATTTGATCATGATGGATAAGTGTTTTGATGTGTTCTTGGATTCGGTTCGAGAGAATTTTATTCAGTATTTTCGCATCGATATTCATAAGGGAGATTGGTTTGAAGTTCCCTTTTCTTGTTGGGTCTTTGTGTGGTTTAGGTATGAGCTTAATTGTGGCTTCATAGAATGAATTAGGTAGTATTCCTTCTGTTTTCTATTTTGTGGAATAGTTTGAAGAGAATTGGTATTATATCTTCCTTGAAGGTTTAATAGAATTCTGCACTAAAACTGTCTGGACCTGTGCTTTTTTTGGTGGGGAGACTTTTAATGACTGCTTCTATTTCTTTCACGGTTATGGGACTGTTAAGATGGTTTATCTGCTCCTGATTTAACATTGGTAACTGGTACTTCTCTAGAAAATTGTCCATTTCATCCAGATTTTCCAATTTTGTTGAGTACAGGCTTTTGTAATAGGATCTAATGATTTGTTGAATTTCCTCGTTATCTGTTGTTATGTCACCCTTTTCGGTTCTGATTTTATTGAGTTGGATACTGTCTCTCTGCCCTCTGATTAGTCTATCTAAGGGTTTATTTATTTTGTTGATTTTTTTCAAAGAACCAGCTCCTGGTTTTATTGATTCTTTGTATAGTTCTCTTCATTTCTATTTGGTTGATTTCAGCCCTGAGTTTAATTATTTCCTGCCATCTACTCCTCTTGCGTGTATTTGCTTCTTTTGTTCTAGAGCTTTCAGGTGTGTTGTCAAGCTGCTAGTGTGTTCTTTCTCCAGTTTCTTTTTGTATGCACTTAGAGCTATGAGTTTTCCTCTTAGCACTGTTTTCATTATGTCCCATAGGTTTTGGTATGATGTTCTTCATTTTCATTAAATTCTAAAAAGTCTTTACCTTCATTCTTTATTTCTTCCCTGACCCCATTATCAACGAGTAGAGTATTGTTCAGTTTCCATGTGAATGTGGGTTTTCCATTGTCTTTGTCGTTATTGAAGACCAGCTTTAGACCATGATGATCTGATAGGTTGCATGGGATTATTTCAATTTTTTTGTATCTGTTGAGGCCTGTCTTGTGACCAATTATATGGTCTATTTTGGAGAAGGTACCATGAGGTGCTGAGAAAGAGGTATATTCTTTTGTTTTGGGGTGAAATGTTCTATAGATATCTGTTAAGTCCATTTGGTTCATAACTTCTGTTAGTTTCACTGTACTTCTGTCTAGTTTCTGTTTCCATGATCTGTCCAGTGCTGAGAGTGGGGTATTGAAGTCTCCCACTATTGTTGTGTGAGGTGCAATGTGTGGTTTGAGCTTTAGTAAGGTTTCTTTTATGAAAATGTGTGCTCTTGCATTTGGTGCATAAATGTTCAGAATTGAGACTTCATGTTGGTTGACTTTTCCTTTGACAAATATGAAATGACCTTCCTTATCCTTTTTGATATCTTTAAGTTGAAAGTCAATTTTATTCGATATTAGAATGGCTACTCCAGCTTGTTTCTTAGGACCATTTGCTTGAAAAATTGCTTTCCAGCCTTTTACTCTAACGTAGTGTCTGTCCTTGTCACTGAGGTGGGTTTCCTGTATACAGCAAAATGTTGGATCCTATTTGCGTATTCAGTCTGTTAGCCTATGTCTTTTTATTGGGGAATTGAGTCCATTGACATTAAGAGATATTAAGGAGAGGAGACTGTTGCTTCCTGTTATTTTTGCTAAAAGGGAGGCATTGTTTATGTGGCTATCTTCTTTTGGGTTTGTTGGAGGGGGATTACTTTCTTGCTCTTTCTAGGGTATGATTGCTCTCCTTGTATTGGGACTTTCCTGCTATTATCCTTTGTAGTGCTGGGTTTGTGGAAAGATATTGTGTATATTTGGTTTTGTCGTGGAATATCTTGGTTTCTCCATCTATGGTAATTGAGAGTTTTGCTGGATACAGTAGCCTAGGCTGGCATTTGTGTTCTCTTAGGGTCTGCATGACATCTGTCCAGGATATTCTGGCTTTCATAGTCTCTGGTGAGAAGTCTGGTGAAATTCTGATAGGTCTGCCTTGATATGTTACTTGGCCTTTTCCTCTTACTGCTTTTAAAATTCTTTCTTTGTTTTGTGCATTTTGTGTTTTGATTATTATGTGATGGGAGGTATTTCTTTTCTGGTCTAGTCTATTTGGTGTTCTGTAGGCTTCTTGTATGATTATGGGCATCTCGTTCCTTAAATTAGGGAAGTTTTCTTCTCTGATTTTGTTGAAGATATTTACTGGCCCTTTAAGTTGTGAATCTTCACTCTCTTCTATACCTATTATCCTTAGGTTTGGTCTTCTCATTGTGTCCTGGATTTCCTGGATGTTTTGTGTTAAGAGTTTTTTGCATTTTTCGTTTTCCTTGACAGTTGTGTCAATATTTTCTATGGTATCTTCTGCACCTGAGATTCTCTCTTGTATTCTGTTGGTGATGCTTGCATCTGTGACTCCTGATTTCTTTCTTAGGTTTTCTATCTCCAGAGTAGTCTCCTTTTGTGATTTCTTTATTGTTTCTATTTCCATTTTTATGTCCTGGATGGTTTTGTTCAAATCCTTCACTTGTTTGGTTGTGTTCTCTTGTGATTCTTTAAGGGCTTCTACCTGTTTACCTGGGTTCTCCTTGAATTATTTGAGAGTGTTATTTATGTCCTTCTTAAAGTCCTCCATCATTATCATTAGAAGTGATTTTAGATCTGACTCTTGCTTTCCTGGTGATATGGGGAGTTCAGGACTTAATATGGGAGAACTAGGTTCTGATGATGTCATAGGCTCTGGGTTGCTGGCCCTTGTATTCTTGTGCTTGCCTTTTGCCATCTGGTTCACCTCAGTGCTACCTGTGCTATCTCTGATTGGAACCTGTCTTTCCTATTCTCTTGGTTGTGTCAGAACTGTTTAGGTTGGATGTTGCTGCTGAGGATAGCGCTAGGGCCCAAGATCTGCTCAGTGCTTGGGTCCAGACTGGAAGGAACCAGTGCTCTGGGCCAGGAGTGAGTTCCTGGATCCCTGTGGGTCCCAGTTTGGGGCAAGTGTTGCTGCCTCCTTGCTTAACAGGCTGCTCTGGTTAGAGCTCCTGGGAGCCACACTTTCCCTGGGTTCTGTGAGATTGGGCATAGCTGCCGCTGGAGGTCTGCTGAGCGCTCGGGCCCAAACCGGAAGTCCCCTCATCTTTTTTGATAACTTTTGGTTGAAAGTCTGTTTTATTTGATATTAAAATGGTTACTACAGCTTGTTTCTTAGGACCACTTGCTTGGAAAATTGTTTTCTAGTCTTTTACTCTGAGGTAGTTGTCTGTCTTTGTCATTGAGGTTTCCTGTATGCAGCAAAATGTGGGTCCGATTTATGTATCAAGTCTGTTAGTCTATGTCATTTTATTGGGGAATTGAGTCCATTGATGTTAAGAGATATTAAGGACAAATTATTGTTGCTTTCTGTTATTTCTGTTGTTAGAAGTAGAATTAAGTTTTTGTTGCTAACTTCTTTGGGGGTTGTTGAAAGATTTAACTTCTTGCTTTTTCTCCTTCTGTTGGAGTTTTCTATTTATTATCCTTTGTAGGGCTGGATTTGTGGAAAGATATTTAAATTTGGTTTTGTCAAGGAATATCTTGATTTCACCATCTATGGTAATTGAGAGTTTTGCTGGGTATAGTAATCTGGGCTGGCATTTGTGTTCTCTTAGGGTCTGTATGGTATCTGCTCAGGATCTACTGGTTTTTAGAGTCTTGGTTGAGTCTTGTATAATTCTGATATGTCTGTCTTTTATATGTTACTTGATCTTTTTCCCATATTGCTTTTAATATTCATTCTTTGTTTTGTGCATTTGGTGTTTTGATTATTATGTGATGGGAAGAGTTTCTTCCTTGTTCAATTTATATGGTGTTCTGTGGGGTTTTTGTATGTTTGTGGTTATCTCTTTCTTTAGGTTAGGGAAGTTTACTTCTATAATTTTGTTTATGGGCCCTTTGAGGTGGGAATCTTCCCTTTCTTTTATGCCTATTATCCTTAGATTTAATCTTTTCATTGTATTCTGGAATTAATGGATGTTTTGGGTTAGGAGATTTTTGCATTTTGTATTTTCTTTGACTGTTCTGTCAATGTTTTCTATTGTATGTTCTATGCCTGAGATTCTCTTTTCTATCTCTTATATTCTGTAGGTTGTGTTTGTATCTATGATTCCTGATTTTTTTCCCTAGGTGTTCTATCTACAGGGTTGTCTGCCTTTGTGATTTCTTGTTTCTATTTTCATTTTTAGATCCAGGGTGGTTTTGTTTAATTCCTTCACTTGTTCAGTTGTGTTTTCCTATATTTCTTTGAGCAATTTATATGTTTCTTCTTTAAGTGCTTCAACCTGTTTATCCATTTTTTCTTGTATTTATTTATTTATTTATTTATTTATTTATTTATTTATTAGATATATTATTTACATTTCATATGTTGTCCCCTTACTCCATTTCCCCCCACACCCAGCAACCTCCTATCCCATCTTCCCTCTTCTTGCTTCTATGAGGATATGCCCCCACCCACGCCCTCAATCCCACCTCTCTACCCTCAAATTCCCCCACAATCGGCTTCCAGCCTTCATGGGACCAAGGATCTCCTCTCCCACCTGTGCCCAACAAGGCCATCCTCCCCTACATAAACAGCTGGAGCCATGAGTCCCTCCCTATGTGCTCCCAGTCTGGTGGTTTAGACCCTGGGAGCTCTGGTTGGTTGGTATTGTTGCTCTCCTCATGGAGTTGCAAACACTTTCAGCTCCTTCAGTTCCTACTCTCTAACTCCTCCATTGGGAACCCCTTGATCAGTTCAATGGTTAACTGTGAGCATCTGCCTCTGAATATGTCAAACTCTTGCAAACCTCTAAGAAGACAGCAATATCAGGCTCCTGTCAACATGCACTTCCTGACATCCATGTCAGAATTTACCTTCGGTGACTGTACATGGTATAGATACCCAGGTGGAATGGTCTCCATATGGCCCATCATTCACTTTCTGTCCCATATTTTGTCTCCATATTTGCTCCCTTGAGTATTTTGTTACTCCTTCTAAGAAGGGCCGAAGCACCCACACTTGGTCTTCCTTCTTCATGATACTTTCTGTGAGTTGAATCTTGGATATTTCAAGCTTCTGAACTAATATCCAATTATCAGTGAGTGAATACCATGTATGTTCTTTTGTGATTATGTCACCTCACTCAGGATGATATTTTCTAGTTCCATCAATTTACCTAAGAATTTCTCGAATCCATTGTTTTTAATAGCTGAATAATACTCCATTGTGCAAATGTACCACATATTTTGTATCCATTCCTCTGTTGAAGGACATCTGGGTTCTTTCCAGTTTCTGGCTATTATAAATAAGACTGCTATGAACATAGTGGAGTATATGTTCTTGTTATATGTTGGAGCATCTTCTGGGTATATGCCCAGGAATGGTATAGCTGGGTCTGCAGGTAATGCTATGTCCAATTTACTAAGGAACAGCCAGACTGTTTTTCATAGTGGTTGCACCATCTTGCAATCCCACCAACAATGGAGGAGTGTTCCTCTTTCTCCACATCCTCGCCAGCATCTACTATCACCTGAGTTTTTGATCTTAGTCATTCTGACTGGTGCGAGGTGGAATCTCAGAGTTGTTTTCCTGTATTTTTTTTAATGGAGTTATTTATGTCCTTCTTAAAATACTCTATCATCATATGATGTGATTTTACATCCAAATCTTGTTTTTTCAATGTGTTGGGGTATCCAGGGCTTGCCTTGGTGGGAAAACTGAGTTCTGATGATGGTAGGTAGCCTTGGTTTCTGTAGCTTATGTTCTGGCACTTGCCTGTTTCCATCTTGTTCTCTCTGGTGTCAGCTGGTTTTACTGTCTCTGACTGGAGCTTGTCCCTCCTGTGAGCCTGTGAGCCTGTGAGCCTGTGGTCTTAGGTGTTTCAGCACTCCTGTGATCTTTGCTGTGTTAGCATTCCTGGGAGACCTGCTCTCTCTGGGCAGGACTGGGTTGTTAGACTGTACTGGTTTCCAGATAGCTATGACATGGGGTCAACCAGGAGTTGAGATGGAAACTGGAAGAATCCTGTCTCTGGCTGCTCTGAGCTTCCTAGGTCCTATGGGCACCAGGAAGCTCCCACTTCAGCCAGGTATTTGATCAGCAATGATGGTCTCACCTCTGGTTTTGCTGTGTCAGCATTCCTGGGAGACCTGCTCTCTTGTTCTTTGGATTCTTAGTTAACAAAGCTTAATATGTGAGTATTATATTGAGTATTCTTGCATCAGTAATCATCAGGGAAACTTATCTGAATTTCTCATTTTCTGTTGACTCTTGGTATAGTTTAGTTATCAGAATTGCTGTGGCCTAATAGAAATAGATTGGCACTGTTCTATTTCTAGTTGTGGAATATTTTGAGGAGTATTGGTGTTAGCTCTTCTTTGAATGTCTTATAAAATTCTAGACTGGAACCAACAGGCCCTGGGCAATTTTTTTTTTTTTTTTTTTGAATTGGGAAGATTTTAGTGAGTGTTTCTCTATTTCTAGGAGAATGAGGACTATTTAAATTGTTTGCCTGATCTTGATGTGATTTTAGGAAGTGGTATCTCCATAGAAATCATTTATTTCATTATGTTTTTCAATTGTGTGAAATATGGGCTTTTGATATAAGACAGAATGATTCCTTGAAATTCCCCATTGTCTGTTGTTACATTCCCTTTTCTCTTTTGATTTTGTTAATTTGCATATTCTCTCTTTGTTTTAGTTAGCTTGACTAAGATTTTGTCTAAGCTATTGATTTTCTCAGAGAACTGCTCTTGGTTTTGTCTATCTGCATGTGTTCTTGGATTCAGTTTGCTAGAATTTTATTGAGTATTTTTGCATTGATATTCATAAGAGAGATTGGTCTGAAGTTCTCTTTCTTTGTTGGGACTTTGTGAGGTTCAGGTATGAGTGTGATTGTAGCTTCATAGAATGAATTGGGTAGTGTTCCTTCTGTTTCTATTTTGTGGAATAGTTTGAATAGAATTGGTGTTAGGTCTTCCTTGAAAGTCTGATAGAATTCTGCACTAAAACCATCTGGTACTGGGCTTTTTTTGGTAGGGAGACTTTTAATGACTGCTGCTATTTCTTTAGGGGTTATGGAACTGTTTAGATGGTTTATTTGCTCCTCATTTAACTTTGGTACCTGGTATCTATCTAGAAAATTGTCCATTTCATCCAGATTTTCCAGTTTTGTTGAGTAAAAGCCTTTGTAGTAGGATCTGATGATTTTTTGAATTTCCTCAGTTTCTGTTGTTATGTCTCCCTTTTCAGATCTGATTTTATTAATTTGGATACAGTCTGTGTGTCCTCTGGTTAATCTGGCTAAGGGTTTATCTATCTTGTTGATTTTCTCAAAGAACCAACTCTTGGTTTTGTTGATATTTTGTATAGTTCTTTCTGTTTCTACTCGGTTGATTTCAGCCCTGAGTTTGATTATTTGCTGATACCTACTCCTCTTGGGTGTATTTGCTTCTTTTTGTTCTAGAGCTTTCAGGTGTGCTGTCAAGTTGTTAACGTGTGCTCTCTCCAATTTCTTTTTCTAGGCACTTAGAGCTATGAGTTTTCCTCTTTGCACTGCTTTCATGGAGTCCCACAAGTTCTGGTATGATGTTTCCTCATTTTCGTTAAATTCTAGGAAGTCTTTACTTTCTTTCTTTATTTCTTCCTTGACAAAGTCATCATTGAGTAGAGCATTGTTCAGTTTCCACATGCATGTGGGTTTTCCCTTGGTTTTGTCATTATTAAAGACCAGCCTTAGTCCGTGGTGATCTGATAGGATGCAAGGGATTATTTCAGTCTTTTTGTATCTGTTGAGGACTGTTTTATGACCAATTATATGATCTATTTTGGAGAAGTTACCATGAGGTGCTGAGAAGAAGGTATATTATTTTGCTTTAGGATGAAATGTTCTATAGATATCTGTTAAATCCACTTGGTTCATAGCTTCTGTTAATTTCTATGTGTCTTTGTTTAGTTTCTGTTTCCACGATCTGTCCATTGGAGAGAGCGGGGTGTTAAAATCCCCCACTATTATTGTGTGAGGTGAAATGTGTGCGTTGAGCTTTAGTAAAGTTTCTTTTATGTATGTGGGTGCCCTTGCATTTGGAGCGTAGATGTTCAGAACTGAGAGTTCTTCTTGGTAGATTTTTCCTTTGATGAGTATGAAGTGTCCTTCCTTATCTTTCTTGATTACTTTTGGTTGAAAGTCAATTTTATTTGATATTAAAATGGCTACTCCAGCTTGTTTCTTGGGTCCATTTGCTTGGAAAATTGTTTTCCAGCCTTTTACTCTGAGGTAATGTCTGTCTTTGTCACTGAGGTGCGTTTCTTGTATGCAGCAAAATTCTGGGTCCTGTTTATGTATCCAGTCTGATAGTCTACGTCTTTTTATTGGAGAATTGAGTCCATTGATGTTGAGGGATATTAAGGAAAAATGATTGTTGTTTCCTATTATTTTTGTTATTAGAGGTGGAATTGTGTTTGTGTAGTTATCTTTGTTTGGAATTGTTGGAAGATTACTTCCATGCTTTGTCTAGGTTGTAGTTTCCTTCCTTGTGTTGGTGTTTTCCATCAATTATCCTTTGAAGTGCTGGGTTTGTGGGAAGATATTGTGCAAATTTGGTTTTGTCATGGAATATCTTGGTTTCTCCATCTATAGTGATTGAGAGTTTTGCTGGGTATAGCAGTCTGGGCTGGCATTTGTGTTCCCTTAGGGTCTGTATGATATCAGACCAGGATCTTCTGGCTTTTATAGTCTCTGGTGAAAAGTCTGGTGTAATTCTTATAGGTCTGCCTTTATATGTTACTTGACATTTTTCCCTTATTGCTTTTAGTATTTTTTCTTTGTTTTGTGCATTTGGTGTTTTGATTATTATGTGACGGGAGGTATTTCTTTTCTGGTCTAGTCTGTTTGGTGTTCTGTAGGCTTCTTGTATGTTTATGGGTATCTTGTTCTTTAGGTTGGGGAATTTTCCTCTATAATTTTGTTGAAGATATTTACTGGCCTTTAGATTGGGAGTCTTCACTCTCATCTATACCTATTATCCTTAGGTTTGGTCTTCTCATTGCGTCTTGTATTTCCTGGATGTTCTGTGTTAGGAGCTTTTGGCATTTTGCATTTTCTTTGACAGTTGTGTCAATGTTTTCCATGGTATCTTCTGCGCATGAGATTCTCTCTTCTATCTCTTGTACTATGTTGGTGATGGTTGTGTCTATGACTCCTGATCTCTTTCCTACGTTTTCTATCTCCAGAGTAGTTTCCCTTTGACATTTCTTTAATGTTTCTATTTCCATTTTTAGATCCTGGACGGTTTTGTTCAATTTTCTTGCAATTCTTTAAAGGATTTTTGTGTTTCTTCTTTAAGGGCTTCTACCTGTTTACCTGTGTTCTCTTTCAATTCTTTAAATGATTTTTGTGTTTCCTCTTTAAGGGCTTCTACCTGTTTACCTGTGTTCTCCTGTATTTCTTTAAGGGAGTTACTTATGTCCTTCTTAAAATCCTCTATCATCATCATGAGAAGTGATTTTAATTCTGAGTCCTGTTTTTCCTGTGTGATGGGGTATCCAAGGCTTGCTATGGTGGGAGAACTGGGTTCTGATGATGTCAGGTAACTTTGGTTTCTAATTTCTTAATTTTTATCATCCCATAATTCATTAAACTGAAAGTTGTTTACTTTCCATGATATTGAGTATTTCTGATTTTTTATTTTCGTTTGTTGATGATGGCCAGCTTTAATCTATCAGGTATGATAGAAAGTAATGAGTTATTTCAATTTTTTAAAATTAAGTTTATTGCTTTACAGTTCAGTCCTTACACCCTCCTGGTCTTCTCTCCCTCAGTTCCTCATCCATTCCTCCCCCCTCCTGTCTATAAAAGGATGTACCTCCCTCCAGTACTCTGCTCTACCTAGGGCCTCAAGTCTCTGGAGGGTTAGCTACCTCTTCTCCCACTTAGGCAGACCCAGACAGTCCTCTGCTGTATTTCTGTCTGGGGCCTTGGACCAACTTGTATATGTTGCCTAGTTTATAGCTCTGTTTCAGAGATCTCAGGTGGTCCTTGATAGTTGAGACTGCTGATATTCTTATGGGGTCACCATTCTCCTCAGCTTCTTCCAGCCTTTCCCTAATTCAACCACAGTGATCCTTGACTTTAGTCCGATGGTTAGATGTTAAGTATCTGTATCTGTTTCCATCAACTACTTGTTGAGCCTCTCCATAGACAGCCACATTAGGTTCCTGTCTATATGCATAACACAGCATCAGTGATAATGTCAGGCCTTAGAGCTTTGCCTTGAAATGTATCCCAAATTGGGCCAGTCCCTGGAGATCCTTTCCATCAGTCCATTTCTGTCCTTGCAGTTGTTTGTTTGTTTTAGTTTGTTTGCTTGTTTGTTTTAGACAGAAACAATTCTGTGTCAGAGATTTTTGATGGTGGAATGGCAACTCCATCCCTCCCCTTAATTCCCTCTCTTTCCACTGGAAGTAGACTCTACGAGTTCTCTCTCCCCACTATTGGGCATTTTATAAAAGGTCCCTCCATTTGAGTCCTAAGAGCATATTACCTTCCAGGTCTCTAGTACTTTCTAGAGGATCCCATCACCTTTGTGTCTATGTAGATCAACTTTGGAGAAAATTCTACAAGATGCTGACAAAGAATTATACTCTTAGGTGTTTCAGTGGAATGTTCTGTGTTTCTTTGTTAAATTACTTTGATTTATAACATCATTTATCTCCAGTAATTCTCTGTTTGAGAGTTTGTCTACATGACATGTTCAGGGTTGAGAGTGAATAGTTGACGCTCCCACTATCAGTATGTGATATTCTTTGTGTGATATAATGCATGTTGTGTTTCTTTTACAAAGAAGGCTACCGTTATGTTTGTAGCATAGATATTACTTGTAGAAATGTCATCTTTTTTATTGAATATTTTATTTATTTACAATACAGATGTCATCCCCTTTCCCTACTTCCCCTCTTTAGAAGCCCCTATCCCACCCACCCTCCTCTTTTATGATTTTATACCATTTTGATCACATGCATGTATTAAGGTCAGTTCTAGGTTGAGGGTCTAGCAATACAATAGATGCTTCTTGATTTTCACTAGAGATTTATTTTCCTCCAATTGTTTTGATTTTCCTTGCTTTCTTTGAAGAATCTACTAATTTCCTTTAAATGTTTGTGGAACATCTGGGTTGTTTCCACCTTCTGAGTATCACAGATAAGGCCACTATGGACATAATGGAACATGTGATCCTTTGGTATGGTAGGGCATCTTTTGAGTATATGCCCAAGAAGGTTATACCTAGCTGAGTCTTCAAGTAAATTCATTTTCAATTTTTTAAGAAACCTCCAGATTGATTTCCAGAATGTTTGTACCAGTTTTTAATCCCACCAACAATGGAAGAGTGTTCCTCTTTCTTTACCATCTCACCCAGAAATGCTGTCTTCTGAGTTTTTGATATTAGTCATTCTTATTCGTATAAGGTGAAATCTCAGGGTCATTTGGACTTGCATTTCCCTGATGACTAAGGACTTTTGCTATCCTTGGTATTTTTGTTTTTCTATATGAAACTGAGAATTATTCTTTCCATTGTTTGATGTTAACATAGCTAAATCAGCTTTCATTACAGGTCTATTTTCTTGGAATTTTTTTTCAAGCCTTTATTCTGAGTCAATGGTAACATGTATTACTGATGGTGAAGTGTGTTGACAAAAACCAAAAAGGATTGACTCATGGTTGTATACACATTATTTATTTCTCTTCTCACTTGCAAATTAAGACAATAGATATTGAGATATATCAAAAGTCAATGATTGTTAATTACTGTTGTTTTTCTTTCTTGTTTTTTGTTTTTTGTTTTTTTGTTTTTTTTTTTTGGTGATCGTGCGGTGGATGGCTGGAAGTAGTAGTGGTGGTGATGGTGATGGTGAATGAGATGTGTGTTTGTGACTGTATGTGTGCTTATATATGCACATGTTTGCATGCTTCCCTTCTTTGACTTTACTGATATTAGAATATTTACTTTCTTAATTTTCTTGGGTTAGTTAACCTCTTTCATTTGAATTTTCTAGTGCATTATGTGTTTGTAGTTTCATATTATTTAAACTTATCATAGAATATCTTATTTTCTCAATTAATTATGATTCAATATTTTATTGAGTATTGTAATCTAGGATAGCATTTGTAGTCTTTTAGAGTCTGAAGACCAGCTGTCCAAGCCCTTCTGGCTTTAGAATCTTTGACCGCAAATGTAATTATAATATACTTGCATTTATGTTATTTTGTCTTTTGTCTTTACACCTTTAAATATTTTTGTTTTCTTTTATATATTTCTTTTAATGATTATTATGTAGTAAAGGGAATTTTCTTGTTTTTCCAATCAATTTGTTTTTTTGTATACTTCTTGTGTCTTTACATGTATATATTCTTATTAGCTTTGAAAAAAATTTCTTCTATTATTTAGTTGAAAATATTTTCTGGATCTTTCAGCTGTCATGCTCCTTCCTCTATTCCTAGCATTCCTAGATCTTCTCTTTTTATAGTGATACAGATTTCTTAAATGTTTTTTCCATAATTTTTTTTAAATATGTAACACTTGCTTTGACCAATGTATGTATTTCTCCTATCATGACTTCAATGACTGATAATGTCTATTCCAACTCAACCAACTGTTTGCATTCCTCGGGTTTTCTTTTTGTTTAGTTTTGTTTTGGTTTGTTTTTTTGTTTGTTTGTTTGTTTATTTCCAGGGATTTCTTCAGTTTGTGTTTTATTTAATGTCTCTTTTTCCATTTTCAGGTTTAAACTGTTTCCTTCAACTATTTCCTTCAATTTTTTCTTTGCATGCTTGCTTCTTGATTTTCATTAGAGATTTATTTTCCTCCAATTGTTTTGATTTTCCTTGCTTTCTTTGAAGAAAACATTAATTTCCTTTAAATGTTTGTGATTTCTTGGATTTAAGGTATTTAAAGGATTTTTAAAGGCTCCTATAGTTTTCATGCATATACATGATTTTGAGGTCTTTTTCTTGTAATTATATCTATGTAGAAATATCAGGACCTGTTGTGATAGGACAACTAGCACTTCTAGTGATATATTGCCCTAGCTGTTGCTGCCTGTATTCTTAAGCACGAAACTAGGGATCTGCTTTGTGATGATTATCCACTGATTTCTGGGATTGTTTAGGTTAGATAGGAGTTTTGTTCCTTGATTTCTATTTCCTCTGGATTTTCAGAGGATGTGTTGGCTAAGTACTGCCTGCTTTCCTAGTCTGCTTACCTAGCATGTCCATGAACATGTCTCGATTGTGTTGGCTGCTGGTAAATGAGAGACCAGGTATGATGGACTGAGAGATCCAAAGGAGGTGTGAACATGATGGAAATGGAGCTAGCCTTGTA
The DNA here is from genome assembly GCA_021653895.1 of Mastomys natalensis. Classification (NCBI taxonomy): domain Eukaryota; kingdom Metazoa; phylum Chordata; class Mammalia; order Rodentia; family Muridae; genus Mastomys; species Mastomys natalensis. Next base: position 340,399 of record JAJTUV010000295.1, on the reverse strand, counting down.
ATTCTGTTGCAATGAGACCCTGTTAAGTGTGCCTAAGGTAAGGTATAGAGAGAGTGGGGAAGGTATACAGGGAGCCTACCTGGTCTTCTGGCAGGTGTGCCCTGAAGAAGAGCAGGGGTTGGCACTCTTAAAGCTTGAAAATAAAAGACTCTTATAACACATGATTACTTTTAAATAGATTGAAAATAGAATATTCAAATACTTCTACTACCCAATTTAAACAGTATTGTTCAGCAAAATCAAAGAGGAAATAGAAAATGAAACCAAGTAACATATTCAATATACACTCAATATTAAAAACAACATCTTTTTTTTCCATTTGATTCATTGGATCAATTTAATTGAAAGAAAAATGAATATACAATAGTTAAATCAGAAGTACATAAATGGACAGAAGTTCAAAATCTCCATCTAGTACATTCAGTCAAGACTACTTTTTGAGATATTTAACATTATTTAGAGCATGATATAAATAAATACTACAACCTTGGGAGCTTTGGATAGTGAAATCTTAGAGAAATAAGTAAAACTGGCAGATACTCTTCCCTACCACAATTCATGAATCATAAGCCTGTAGATAATATTTTTGACATGTACAGAATTTAGGTGATAATTTTGACATTTTGTCTCTGCTTCCCTTGACATTAACACTGCTTTTTTTTAATGATACTTTTATTTTTTGGAGATCTAATAAGATTACATCATTTCTTCTTTTCCTGTCATTCCTACAAAACTTACCAAATACCCAGACTTACTGTCTTTCAATTTTTATTTTTGCATTTTTGTTAAGGGCTGTTATAGTCAAATTATATACATATTTATTTCTACAATATATAATATATCTTTTTCTTAAGTGCTGTTACAAATTATATATATTTTATATAACATATAACACATAACACAAAACAAACATATAAATGACATACAATATACAATAAGCAAAGTATAATGTTTGTTATATGATATATGTTTTATGGTATATGTTACATGTTACTGTTATATGTTGGGTATTACACATTATATATTATACGTTATATATGTAAATATATTTCTCAGTTCAATCTAATTAGTCTGTATAATATTACTTGTTTGTTTTCAGAGAAGACCAATTTGTTATCCAATGATAATTAATTGGTTTGCTCTTCTCCAGGGAAGAAAATTTTACCCACTCTCCATAAGCCTTAGTTATCTATAGTTTTCTAAGTTAGGATTTTGGATGATGTCTCATCCCTTCAACTGCCTATCATGTTTTTGTTTTTGATTTTGTATTCAGTCACCTCAGGTTTAATAGGCCTTTGTTTGCTAAGATTTTTATGGGTGTTACTTGTTACCTTCCTAGGAAATATACACTCACATAAAACCCTCTGATCTTCTAGCTCTTCTAATCTTTAAACTCTTTCTTTTGAAATTTCCTCTCCATAAGTGAGGAATTAGTTTTGTAGATGTATCCCCTGGACAGGACTCTAAAACTCTAAATTTGCATTGAATATGGTTTTCTCTAATGATGTTTGTGTCTTTCAAAGATAATGAATAGTAAGGGCTATACATATCTATGTGTATAAGGACAAATATTGAGAATGGAGTTAGATACTATAATGGTTTAGTATATTGTTGGCTGTAAGTTGTTTTCCAAGATGTGAAGTTTTGGAGTTCATATTTCCGAGAAGCTGCTAGAGACCACTTGTGGAATTAGACTTTTTGATGATAGAGAGATTAGAGGATACATAGATACAGCTCCCTCTAAGTTCTTGATTTCAATAATATACACAATTCTGAATGACAAACTTTGCTCCATAACAGATTAATCCAAGTTATGTTATTGTGGGAACATGAATATTTTTCAAGAAAACAATTTTGTTTGAGAAAGTACTATGTCTTGAATATATAAGGTAAATATGAAAAACATAGTTTACTTAACGATCATAATTATTGAACAAAAGTTTGAATAAAATTCATAAAGATTCGAAATTAGGATCACTTCTAATAAAGCTTCTATATTTTCCTTCTTTTGTTGGTTGTTTACTTGGATCTATAACAAAGATATATATCTATAAGTTTGTATATACCACAAGATGTATGTCTAATATAAAAGGTATCTTTCTAAGTCTCCAAATAACACAAGATGTAAGTATAATTTACTTATGATATTCAAATATATTCATTTATTGTATCTTATGATTATTAGAGAAACATTAAATCTGATAATACTTCTATTCCTAAACTAGATATGGATCAATGTGTGAAGTGTCTAGATGATGAGTATGCAAACACAGATCACACTAACTGCTTCAAAAAAGTTGTGACCTTTCTCGATTATGAAGAACCCTTGAGAATGGGTCTGGCTGTGTTGGCTCTGTGCTTCTCTGCTCTTACAGTTATTGTACTCTGTGTCTTCTTGAAACACTGAGACACTCCTATTCTCAAGGCTAATAATGAAACTCTCAGCTATGTCCTACTCATCTCCCTCATGTTTTGTTTTGTCTCTTCCTTGCTCTACATTGGTCATCCCAGTATGGCCAGCTGCATCTCGCAGCAGACCGCATTTGCCTTTGTATTCACTGTGGCCTCTACTGTCTTGTCAAAGACAATACTTTAGTACTAGCATTTAAGGTCACTGTTCCAGGAAAAACAATGAGGTGCTGCTGCTTTCAGGGGCACCTAATTGCATCATTCCCATATGCACCAGGATCCAATTGATTCTCTGTGGAATCTGGCTGGGAACTTCTCCTCTATTTGTTGATGCTGATGTACACATGGTACATGGCCAAATCATCATTTTTTGCAACAAAAGTTCAGTGATTGCCTTCTACTGTCTCCTGGGTTTCATGGGCTCTGTTGCTATAGCAAGTTTCACTGTAGCTTTTCCTAGCCAGGAATCTGCCTTCCACATTCAATGAAGCCAAGCTCCTGACATTCAGCATGTTGGTGTTCTGCAGTGTCTGGATCACATTTCTCCCTGTCTATCACAGCACCAAAGGCAAGGCTATGGTTGCTATAGGGATCTTCTGTATCCTGTCCTTCAGTGCAGGGCTGTTTCTTTGTGTATTTATCCCAAAATGCTACACAATTTTGGTTAGATGATAGATAAACTCTTTTCACAATTTCAGGAAAACACATTCTAAATTTGAAAATATTAATTGAACTTAACCATTTATTTAGTATATCCAAGATACATAGATCACCACACTGATGTCTATTATATCAATATATGCGAATTTTACTATTAGAAAAAGCAGAAAATAAGCTGCACAATAAACTTCTAACATGTGACCTGAACCTCAGTCTAGTGGATCAAACTATGTTATTAATCATTTTTATAATTTTTAATGTTATTTTTTCTTATTCAATTTACATTACACTCACTGACCCCTCCAGGTCTAGTCCCTCCAAAATCCTTTCCCCATTTCTTTTCTCTTCTTTTCTGAGTGGGTATATCCTTTTTCTTCTGGTGCTAGGATTATAAGTGTTGGGCCTGGCCACTTAATTAGTTTATTATCATTTAAAAAAATACTATTGTAGTCCTGAGCTCAAGGCTTTGAAGCGTCTAAGAAGATGCTTTTATAACTATACTACAATCCTGGCCTCTAGAGTTTTAAATATAGATATTTTAATATTGGCTGCAGAGTGGTAACCATTTGTAGAGTGGCACTTTAAGTTCAGCTGATCTAATAAAATCAGTGTTATTGATCCAAATAATCAACCAGCAAAAGAAGGAAAATATTATTGAGTGTGAGCAAGTTATACAAAGTAATGACACTTAAACATATTAGAAATGTATAATGGTCATTTAAATAGTATTTTGTTTAATCTTAGGTAGAAAAACATGAGATATGGGGGCTTGAGGGATAACTCCACATTTAAGAGTGCTTCAAGATTTTCTGATGGCTCATGCTCAGTTCAGAGAAAGTTATGTTGTGAAGATCCAAGATCTGCCTCCCCTAGCATCTACCTATATCCACACACTTATATAATACTGACATGCAGACACATAAAACAATCTTTAAATTTAGATGTACTTTTAGGTTAATGGCCAAATTTGTTTTGAGATTAATTGTTACTGATAGTGAAAGTGTCATATAGGTTCACATTCTGTTGAGATTGTAGCTGAGAATTCATGTATTTGACCAGTCTATAGAACACTGTATGTTATCAGATCAAGCACCATTCCATTTTGTCAGATAAAATGAATTCTAAAATGTTCGGTCTGCCTTTGAGAATAATTTCTTGCCAGGTATGGTGAATGTCATACATGATTAGGTTCAGCAATCTAAACACTGAAAAAAGTTAAATATGTTTTTTTCTATAAAAGCCTTAAGAAACCATATTTGGTCTCTATATTTCTGTAAAGCATTGCATTATCCTCTAACTCAGTGTCCATGTTTGTAATGTATCAGTGTCCACATTATTAGATGACATGTTCTGTGTTTGTAACTATTTGTGAGTAATGTTGGTCCTTGTCTTCTGAAATATATCTACATAGTATGAATGCACCTATATAGTACAATGTGATTTTTAATTGATTTTCTGAGGTATGCTTCTACAAACCAATGAAGTGGTTACATTTTTAAGTGACTGATTTTTCTTACTATTTATTTCAAACTTCTACTCATGAATAGGCAAATAGTTGTCACCCCTGAATTCAGACTTTGGACTGTGTCTAAAAGAATTCCATGTAATATTTCAGGCTTTTATAAGTTTCCATACACTTAATGTTTAAATTTTTCTGGTATCACCAGTCCTAGGGCACTTTGCCTGAGCTCCTAAGCAAAAATGGCATATAGTCCTTACAGGTATCAAACAAGTATTGAGGGTGAGGGAAATTACTTATAGAAAACTATAAGTCTAACATTGAAAAAGCAAAAATATGGAGCCAACATAGCCCAAGCTTCTAACTTTCAAGTTATATATTTTCTGTAAATCCATAGATCTTGATGAAATATATGTCAGAAAATTCTTTTAAAATAACATCATTTTTTTTCAAATTCTCATATGAATATAAAAATAACATACTATGGTCATATTCATCCCCATTACCCACTCTTGTCTCCTATGGGACACTTTACACTGCACCAATGCACATGTATGGTATAGCTGTGTCAAATGGTAGTTCCACTTTCAGTAGATTTCCACAGTGGGAGACTAATTTATATTCCAACAGAGAGTGAAAGTTCTTTTCCCCATGCTCTGCCAGCATTTGTAATTTGTTTTCTTGAGAGTAGCCCTTGTGTGGCTGAGATGAAATCTCAATGTGGCTTTCATTTCCTTTCCTTAATGTCTAAAGATGTTGAATGGTGACCTTTTTCTAACATTTCTTCTAATCTGTTTCTGTATGGTAGTACTTTTTAAGTTCCAAACAAATTGGAGCAGTTTCAAAGTGCCTTGTGCCGATTTCAGGTTGCTTTTTAATGGCGAGCATCCTTGACATTCTGGGATATTCTACTGTTTAAGGAATCAATAGACTCTTTCTTCCTTGTTTTCCCTTTTCAATAATACTTTGAAGGACTTGTCTTTCTTTCAGTTGACACTATTTCTTTTGGTACTTTTAAAGATAGACTTCTGCAACAACTCCATATAGTAAATGCTCTTGTGAATCATGTATACTTCAAAAATTTTAATCTGAGTAAAATTGATACCTTTTCAATTACATATCAATTCTTAAAAATTTTAAAATAGCAGAAAAGTAAGGTAAGAATAAAAATACCATCTTATTGAATAAAATCAATAACAAAATTATGAACAAAATTAAATACAAAACCTTCTACAATAAAACCAAAAAGAAAATATTCTCAGTAAAAAAGAAAAAAAACTAACAACACAAGTAGTACAAAAAATCAGATTTTAAGTGTGCAGTACAGTTTGAAGAAACTTCTTTATTTCATTCATTACAAGGGAAAGAAAATCCCATTGGTAAGGGTATGGAGAAGTAAGACATTCATAAACCTTGACTTTAAGGGCTGTACATTAGTACTTTAGCCAATAAAAATTTTCCAAGACAGAATATGTACATACCTATGATTTTATATAAATATCCTGAAATGTAAATATGTAAACTCCAAATGATATGGACACAAAATCCCTGAGGAAGGTCAGATACTAATGATTAAAACAAGAAACACTAGACAACACATATTAGATAAAAAGAGAGAGAAGAGAAAGAGAGAGAATGCATAGTTATTGGTATTGGCTAGTGTATGAATGAAAAAGAGAAATAAAAAGGTAAGGATAGAACGTGACTGTTCCTAGTTAAAGTAGAGGGAAAGTTTATTATAGATATCTGGAAGGGCATAGCCAGAGACAGACATATCTGGGAGAGTCCAGAGTAATCATGACCCTCAACCATGTAGATAGATGGTGAGGGGAAGGGGAATGGGGAACTAAGTAAGCAGCTATGAGGCTAAAGCGGCTGGATATAAAATTAACTTAAACAAATCAGTAACCTTCCTTTATACGAATGATAAATAGGCTGAGAAAGAAAATATGTAAATAACACCCTTCACAGTAGTTTCATATAATATAAATTATATTGGGTAACTCTAACCAAGAAAGTGAAAAATCTATATGACGAGATCTTCAAGTTCTCAAGAAAGAAATTGAACAAGACCTCAGAAAATGGAGAGAACTCCTGTGCTCAAGGATTGGTAGTATTACAATAGTAAAAGTATCCATCCTACAAGAGCAATCTACAGATTCAACATAATCCCCATCAAAATTCCAAAAAAATTCTTCACAGACATGGAAAGAGCAATTCTCAATTTCATATGGTAAAACAAAACAAAACAAAAACAAACAAACAAAAAACCCAAGATAGAAGAAATAATTCTTAACAGTAAAAGGTTTTCTAGGGAATCGCCATCTGTGACCTCAAAGGTGTAATACAGAGTAATAGTGATAAAAACTGCATAGTATTGATACAGAGACATATAGGTCAATCAGTGGAATAGAATTGAAGACAGAGAAATAAAACCACACATTTATGAACACTTAATCTTTGACAAAGAAATAAAAGATATGCAATAGAAAAAAAGAAAGCATCTTCAATAAATCATGCTTGTCTAATTGTCAGTAGGTATGTAGAAAAATTAAAATAGATCCATATTTGTTAACTTGCACAAAGATCAATGCTAAGTGGATGAAGGACCTCAACATAAAACTAAGTACACTGAATCTAATAGAAGAGAAAGAGGGAAAGAGCATTGAACTCTTTGGCATGGGGAAATTTTCCTAAACAGAACTTCAATTTTCTAAGAATAGGAATTGATAAATAGGATTTCACGAATTTGAAAAGATTCTATAATGCAAAGTACATAGACAGTAGGCCAAATCAGCAACCTACATATTAGGAAAATCTTCACTAACTCTACATCTGATAGAGGTCTAATATCCAAAATAAAACAACTCAAGAGGCTAACCTCCAAAAAAAACCAAACAACCCTATCAAAAAATGGTATATAGACTTAAACAAAGAATTCACAACAGAAGAATCTCAAATGGCCTAAAAGCTCTTAAAGAAATGTTCAAAGTCTTTATTGATCAGGGGAATGCAAATCAAAATATCCTGAGATCCCACCTTACACCAATCAGAATGGTTAAGATCAAAATATCAGGTGATAGCACATGTTGGCGAGGATGTGGAGTTAGAGGAACACTCCTCCATTGCTGGTGGGATTGCAAAATGAAATAACCACTTTAGAAATCAATCTGGAAATAACTCTGAATGTTAGAAATAGATTTACCTGAAGACTCAGCTATTCTAATCGTGGGGATGTACTCAAATTGTGCTCCACCATACCACAGGGACATGTACTCCATTATGCTCATAGCAGCCTTATTGGTGATAGTCAGAAGCTGGAAACAACCTAGATGAACCCACAACAAAAATGTGGATACAGAAAATGTGGTTCACTTACACAATGGAATACTCTTCATTTCTTAAGAACAAGGATATCTTAAGTTCTACAGGCAAATGGACGGAACTAGAAAATATTATCCCAATTAAGGTAACTCAAAAGGGTATGCATGGTAGGTACAAACTAATAAGTAGATATTAACCAAAAAAGTACAAAATATCCATGATACAATCCACAGAACTCAAGTAGGTTAACAAGAAGGACCCAAGTGAGGATGTTTCAATCCTACTTAGGAGAGAGAAGAAAACAATCACAGGAGGCGGGGGGGGGGGGGGGGGGGGATCTGTGAGGGAAAAAAGTAGGAGGAGGGGAAAACAGGAATATAATCAGATAGTGGGGGTTAAGAAAAAGGAGAGAAGCCCTGAATTAGTGAAGCAGAATTAATGGAAATATATAACCTTGGGGGTTGAGAGTTGGGGGACCCAACAGTGGGAGAGGGAATTCGTAGAGTCCTCTTCCAGTGGAAACACAGGGTATCAAGTAGAGATGGCAACTCCATTTCACCATCAAAAACTCTGACCTAGTATTGTTCCTGTCTAAAAGAACTACAGGGACAAAAATGGAGAAAACACGGAGGGAAAAGAGGTCTAGTGATAAGCCCAACTTGGGATCCATCTCAAGAGCATGCTTTAAGGCCTGACACTTTGCTTAGTGATGCTTTGGTGTGCTTACAGACAGGAGCCTAGCATGGCTTTCTGCTGAGAGGTCCAACAAGCAACAGGCTGAAACAGAGGCAGATCTTCACAACTAACCATTGGACTGAAGTAGGGAACCCCTGTGGTTGAACTAGGGACATCTTCAAAGATTAGTACCAGGAAATATACAGCTGAGGACATGGCAGCAGATTGCCTAATGAACTTAGGACCAGGATGGATATGGGGGCCACAGTACCTTGGAGCCTGGCCCTAGGAGATCATAACTGATCTATATCTGTATTTGACAAGAAACAGGCACAGAAAGCAAGCAAACAATATGAACCATTATAAAAGGAGAGCATGGCTAAGGGTGTGCTGCACAGCATGGTGTTCAAGGCCAGTGAGTCTCACCTGAACATTGAAGTGCAGCAAGTCCCTGCCTTCTCCTTTTTTGTGTCCATAACAGTGCTCAACTCCATCTCCCTTGTGCTTCAGATATAAGTGATTATGCTTCTCAACTTGTTCTTAAATTATGACCATAACAACCCAGCTAAGCATGCCAAGCTGAATTTAAGCCACTTGGTAATCAACATCCTCATCATCATCCTTGAGGTTGAAAAGCCTGTATTGGTATAGACAGTCTTAGTCTAGGCCCTGCTTCAAAGCCCAGCTACCAGATTCCATGAGCTCCTATGTCCTTGATGAATTCTATTCACTATGAGCAGCCCTCCATGAATTCATTAATATTCAAGTTGGTCTATGTTAAAGGGTAGTGTGGCTCAAACTTCCATTCAATGCTTTGAGGGAAACCACTTCTGTAATGTGGGGAATTGGTGGAAGGTTGTAAAACTAGAAATAGACAAGACCAAAGACCAATGCACAGAGAAAATTACCACCACCCAAGTAAATTCATAAGGTAGATTCCTGGGCTAGATTAAGGGTGAGCACTACCCTCTGTATCAGAATATTCTCGAAGGAAAAGGACATGCCCCATCTCTGTGATAATGAACCAGACTCCTTATTTTCCTGTTGCTCTACAGGTTATCCTGATTAATGTGCCAAGTCAGGAATACTAGATGTCATCAGTACCAGGTGGCAACACTGATGGCCACTGGCTTCAGGCTCAGTCCCTGGGCTCTGCAACCATCTAGAGAAGACTATGTTCATAGCATCTGAATGTCCTGCTAGCACCTTCTTCCACCAGTAATAACTGGGCAACTCTGTAGTCCTATACTCAGGGCTTCATGTCCCAATTTTTTAATCTGAAATCAAAATAAAGTCCATGCACTTCTGAAAAGAACCATTTTTTATTATGTTAAAGTGTTTTCAAAAACAAGGTTTCTTACTGAAAACTAAAGATAAGACAAGATGAGGTGTTTGCCCTTTTCCCTAAGAACTGCACCCCACAGATGAGGATAATACTTTGGTCTAACTAATGTGTGTAAAATAGTTATATAACCTATATTTCATTTCAACTGATAACACCTCTTTGAATTTGTGAAAGAACACTCTCTGTATAGTGCATCTATCTCATTTTGTTGTTTGGAATATATTTTTTTCTTTTCTTAAGACAATCATTTCATTCAAGCTTAGTGAATATAATATGGTTCATTAGTTTTAAACAAAGGCAACTGCTGAATATGTGTGTGAAGCTGAATTTGAAAAGACTTCAAGAAATAGATGGTAAATAGTTTTTTAATACTCTTGTGTTGAAAGAGGAGGGTGTAGTATGATCTCTATCCAAAGATTCAGGTTTTTATGCTAACCTTTCTTATACCAGAACTTGACAGAACCTATTATTATTCCAGTTCTATGGCTGAATCACATGTTCCAGAGTAAAGAATTAGCAAACAAATACATGGCAGTTAGTGGAAGAACTATTGGAGAGGGCACAAAATAGAGAGAGCCTTTGTGCATTGTTCCAGAATTGAGACTCACTCTATAGTTGAATGGAAAGCACTGAAGCAATCTGAGTTGGGAGATTAAAAAGACAGTGAAGAAGTTTTGGACAATTAATCTGACAATTTTAAGTTTTCTGAGTCCTGTTACTAGTCTAATTCCGAGTTTATTGATGGAAATCCTTTACAGGCAAATGTGGCAGAACAAGCTGGTGAGTCTCTTGAGTTTTAGGCCAGTCAAGCCGATGTAGTAAGAGTGTGCTTCTGATTTAAAAAGAATTTTAGATCACTTCAATTGGAGAATAAGAGTAGATTTACAATCACTCCAATGCTGACTAGCTAATAAAATTACCCTCCTTTCATTTCCATTGAGTCAATTTAAAACAGGCACAGAAGGGGTTAACCAGTGTTTCCTGTGTTAACATTAAAGTCTCAACAGTCAGAAAAATCTCAGTAAAATTTGAGCCAATAAAGATTTGACAGGTGTATGGCCCATGCCATCATTTGGTTCTTGATGATAAGACTAGATTTCAGACTAAAGTAAACAGCTGAACGCATACGAATAAAGGACTTGGTGCTTTATCTGTTCATGAGGCAGACACTCAGCAAGCATTATGGGACATGAGAAGGGAGAAGAACACCTCATCCTGCAATCGGATCATGTCTCTTACCAGTTGAGAAGCAAGGATTCCCATACAATTCATGTATGCAGTGAAGATTTCTGTCATAAAGATGATACTTCTTTCATATAGAGGTTTGTAGCTATTTGCTACCAAGTTTCAAGGACCCAGACTAAGGTTTAAACACTTATCATCTGGAATCACAGGAACAAACAATTGGTTTTGTTTACAGAGTAGATATTCTAATTTCTTGTATCCTACTGATCTGTACTTTGACTTTATCATCAATCCTCGCAGGTATACTACAGAAAATATGCTCTTATGTCATTTAGGTTTACTAGCAACACTTTGCAAATTATAGCTTCAAAATGCACCTAAAATGGCATATATTGCATTGAAATAAGAAATTACAAGTAGATGAGAAGAGCCACTCCCATGCTGAGGTATATATTACCATGTTTTAAAAATTCTCCATTCTCTTAAACCTGGTGCTTAAAACTCTAAATTAGAAAATTCCTTTGATAAATCTGAATTCTGCCTTTTATTAACATATTTTGACAGTCTTTTCTGTGTAAAAGCCAATGGTCCAGTTTTACCAGGATCTAGCTTCATAATGATTAAGGAACTCCTCAGGCTGCTACAGATGGCTGCATTGAGCTGTCTTTTGTTTCTGCTGCAAATGTAAAGTCACTTCATTAATTCTATGTTTTTTTGTTATTGGTGTTCAGGGTCTGGGCCAGATATTTGCAGACCCTGTCTCTTATCCAAAACACTCAAAAGAAGTTCTAAAAAGATGTGCAATTAAGGTAACTTATTTTCTTTAACAGTATTTCTATCTGAATCTATTACTCCTACACTAAGAAAAGAAAGAGGATTTTCAGGTCACAGTTTAATCTCCTAATGTATTTCAGATGGCAAAAAATAAATAAATAAATAAATAAATAAATAAATAAATAAATAAATAAATAATAATGAGAGTTCAATTCATCAAGAAGATATTTCAACAGAGACTTAAGCACAGGGAAGGGAGAGTGTTCACTCCTGTGTTTAAGTATTGGCTCTTCAGGACTAAGTCTCTCACATTCCTCAAACAAAATTTATTGCAGTTAATACGGATCATTAAACAAGGATAAGTACTCCACAATACTTTTCTGAGAACAGGCTGCACTATTTGGCAAGTTATCTTTGCTTTCTGATATTCTTGTTTATCTCTCTATTTAGCCCTGTCAGTAAAGTTTCAAAGAGAAACTGTGAAGTGTCACTACAAAGAAGCCAGACTAACTTTTTAACAGGCTGTTATCCTTAGCCTAACTACAATTGGTTCAGACAGAGTACGCCAGAATTTGGGGGCGGAGAAACTCTTAAGAGAGACTTTTATTTCCCACGGGAATAGGAGTGGGAGGCAATTTTAGCCTGCAGAATATCTCAGGTAAAGCTACAGGAGAGCTGCTGAGGAAGATCAAAGTTGTCAGCGATGTGGAATGCACTGCAGGACAGAGACTCCACGGAAGTCCTGGGATGCCGCCAGCGCTGGCTCCGTGCTATGACACTGGTGCTAGCTTTCTCCGGAATCTTCGCCATTGGCTTCCTCTTTGGTATGGTGCATTTGCGTGGCAAATTGCATGATCTCCCTGTTCGTTCCCTTCTGCACTCTGCAGCCGCTCGGTCTGCTGGAGAGATTTCAAGTGTCTCCCCGGATGCAGTGATTTGCACGAAGGAAAGGGCCTGCTGTTTCTAAGTTAAGCAGGGGTTTCCTGGGCCTGTGCAGGATTGAGTTAGGAATAAATTATCTGTGGATTAAATTAAAGCCAGATTACAAACAAAGCAAAACGGAATAAACAAAAACCCGGAACAGTAACTGGAATTAGGTCTGACCCACTGGACCCCTGCAATGACACCACACTTCTCAGTACAGATTCCTAGTGGCTGCTGATCCAAATCAACCAGTAAGCTTGGCTTTAGTGGTTCTTGCCTGTATGTGGGGTTCATATAGCTCATACCTGGGGCAGTTTCTAAGATACCGCCGCATTCAGGGCATCTCTGTGAAAGGAGTCACTTTCTGTTCATATTCTTCCTTGGACATAGCAGAGACATTCTGGGAAACGTGAATTACTGTCAGCACTGCCTGAACACATCCTTAACAGGAGCTTCTTGAGCTTAGCTCAGATGTAGCCCCATTTTGTAAGAAACCATCAGCACCAGACATCAATAGAACAGGCTTGCTGATTTACAAATTCAGAATTATATCACTGTTTCTCATTTACTGTGAAAAAGTTACCCAGTCTCTTTCAACCTTAGTTTTCCCCTTCTTTATGATGAAAGTAGAATGGGAAACTTATAGATAATAGGACATGATACAGCACGAGCTTTCCTAGGAAACTACTTGGGTCTTTTTGATAAGGGACAGCTTTCTTACTGGACTTTAGTATACAGGCCAGTCTAAACTGCCGTCAAGTTATCCACCTTTGCTCGGAATTCTGACTTACTTCTATGTCGTTTGTAAAGAAAGGCTATGGACCAATTGTGTAACCTTGGGCCATAGACTCCAATCAAACTAAATACAAAGATATCAGTAATTACCAATGATTGCTGTGATCCTCAATGAGATTAATTTAAGTTGAGTTTCTATTATTTCATTTTGAAAATGAGAATCAAGTTTTGGAAAAGTTAGCATGGGATTCAAAAGGTACATATCCCCAAAGTAACTCATTTGTACTTGGTTACTCTCTTGGTTTCACTGTTCTTGGTTTCACTGTTCAAGAACTCAGTTTGTTAGTTTCTTTGTATTCTGTCTCTACCACAGGCCTCTATCATTTTCATTTGTCGATTATTTCAGTTATAGAATGTTCTTCCCTAATTTCACAGTCAACACCAGGGCCTTTAGTTTCATGCACAGGAATAATATTTTCCTTTTGCCCCACCGTATGTCTCAATGTGCATATTCATGTGCTTATATGTCTGTGAATATGTTTTCAATAATGTAAAGCACCATGAGGGTTGGCTGAATAGTTCTCTTTATTCTCAGGTCAAGTACTCTGTAAATTCTATAAAAATGTTCTCTCCCTCTCAGATTAAAATCAGCTCCTGAGTCCAGGGGCTAAGGAGCAGGTTATAACCTGTCTGTGGCTTTCTGTGCATTCGATGTCTTGCAGAACTATGAAGTACACTATACTTTACTATAGTTTTCAGAACTTCAGTGTCTCAAGCCAATTTTCAAAACAAAATATTAGTGCATTTTGTCTTATTGGCCAATTCAAACCAAACTGAAAGTCCGAGTTTTTTTAATGTTTTGATATAATTTATATATTAGAATATATTAACAATCAAGATTTTCTTTATTATTCATTAACTTCATATGTTTTATCTTTGGGAATGTATATATGTAGATGTGCTAGAAGGTGTCCACAGAGGTTTGTTGGGAACTGTGTGATATGGGTGCTAAGAATCAAAGTCAGGTCTTTTGCAAGAACAATACATTTCTCTTAATTGCTTGAGCAATCTCACCAGTCACTGTACTTATAATTAATTCATTATGAGCTTCTGTTAAATGTCTGTTTTAGCTCTACAGAGAAACAAGCGATTATTGGCAAGAGAAGCTAACGTAGAAAAACTGCATTTTTCACGGCATTTTATCTCCAATAATTGAAACAATACTACATAATTGAATTTTCATATTAAACTTTTCTTAGAAATAACAGCAACACACATAATTGAAATTGGGTTAAAATATGTTGTACTTACTTTCCAATTAAAAGCAATACATATATGCTCTTTTATCTGTAAAATAAAGCAAGGGAGAAAAAATCAAGACAATCACAGATAATATGAGAGCTAATTGATTAACTATGTCCTTCATAAAAGTAAGATCCCGACATGAGTTCATATCTCGTTCATACTTTTGCTTGTATTTTCCAGGGTGGTTTATAAACTCCTCCAATGAAGCTACTAGTAATGTTTCCTATTCTGACATGAAGAAGGTATTTCTGCATGAATTGAAGGCTGAGAACATCAAAAACTTTTTATAGTAAGAATTACTTGTATTATATTTCATAAAGTGAGGATTGCACCTTCTGCTTTAATATCATGTCTTTAGAAAGCTTTCAGAGTAGGACTCAGAAAACATTTCCTGCATGACCAGCTGTTGCAAGCCAACAAATACTATAATAACTATTTAACTTTAGCCCTGCAACACAAAAGAAGCCATAGGAAGGATGTGATAAATACATATGCAGGTTCTGATAAAATTGCACTCATGAGCACTGAAATTTGATTATTATTTGTTGATGCATTACAAAATCCCATCTTATTTCCTCACCTACTTAAATTATTGAGCTGTTCTTTGCCTGTGGAGAGTACAAAAACAGATTATGGCCAGATTTGGATGGAGGGGCATACTTTGGTGACTCATCCTTTAAGGAAAGATAGTAGGTTTTAGGTAAGAAAAAGCTGATTTAAAATCACACAGCATTTAGTTTGAGCTCCATCTCTGCTTGTTATGAGGGAACTAACTTTGAGTGACTAATGAAACAAGGTTTCTATTCTCATTCATGAAATGAGGGTGGGGATAGTGCAGTAATAAGGGTAAACCTAGGAAACAGATGTTTTGAAACATTTAAAACCTAATTCTATTCTTATTGAAAGAGTATAAAGCAAAAGAGATAAATTAATATATTTTAAAAGTATTAGCCCTTGCACATGCTAGGCCTGAACTCTATTCCTGAGCATGTTCAAGACCCTAGTTTGATTCCCAGTAGTGCAAGAAAACAAAACTTACATGTAGTCACAAAGTTAAATTTATATTTAGTTAAAAATAAAATGTTAATGCATATAGAATTAGTATATATCTAATCATCTAGAACACGTTATAATATATTTTTTCAACAAATCAGATTAACATATGTGCCAAAAATGTTTGAAATCCCTCTAATAATAGGATTTCCTAATGAATACAAAGTGATTTGATATAAGAAAAACCTTAAATATTCACATATGGATAAAGTTGCATATCTGTTTGAATACATGTATATGCCCATATTAATTACAAGAGATATATAAATCTATGCATACTATTGCTTTCAGGAGTGCCCTGTTGGATAAGAGGCATTGGACTTAAAGTTTTCATGGAACATCTTTACATCTTGTATTTAATTCACTAAATTGTGAATTATAGGGATTACAAAAGTAGGTTTTTCATGATGCTTATTGAAAATGCAGACAGACTAAACATGAATGTTTAAACATTTTCAATTTTCCTTTACCAGCAATTTCACACGAACACCACACTTGGCAGGAACACAAAACAACTTTGAGCTTGCAAAGCAAATTCATGCCCAGTGGAAAGAATTTGGCCTGGATTTGGTTGAGTTATCCCATTATGATGTTCTGTTGTCCTACCCAAATAAGACTCATCCCAACTATATCTCAATAATTGATGGAGATGGAAATGAGGTAAGTAATAAAAGAAGAAGAAAGATTTTACTTCAGTTGTATCAGTTACATGTATTTATTGAATTCGGTATTATTGACATTTGTGATTAACCTTGAAAAGGTCTTTATCAATTTATTTCTTAGAGTATTTGAACTTTAGTGTGATTTGGGGAATATTTTTTAAAAGGATGGTTCACAATAGTTACTATGTTTTTTTGGCATTATATCTGAATTTCAAAAGTAATATATGGTTAGGATTTTCAGTATCTAAACAGACACTCTTCACTGATTTAAACCATAAAGACTAGATTTAAAGTTAAGCTGGATATTTAGAGACCTAGTGTGGGTTTTCAAGTAGCAAGGATTTATTGGTTAAAAAGATTGTATTTTCAATTGATCTTAGCCAAAAACTTAAGATGCATTGAATAATTTTTCACCCGGTTCATAGGCTTTTACTAAGACCGTATATTATACCTCTGGAAGCAAAATGAAATTTGAACACATAATATAGTTAAGGCCAAGAATTTATAATCCCTATTATAAGTCTGGGTGCATACTTGCCTAAGACATCATAATGCAGTTAGCTGAGTTTGGTCAGACCAAGATGTATGTTCAATATGAAAACAATGAAGTGTAACTACAACATTAATTTCTATCAGTATATTTTCTACAGCAGACTTAATATATCTAGTAGAGTCTACTGTGGTTCCAATAGTTATTTTGTAACTGAGGTTCTTATATTATAAATAGGATTTTCCAAGATATCTACAAGTTATATCATTTTTATTTGACTTTCTTTTCAAATTACTATTAAACATTGTTTACTAATAATCAGTCTTTTTGTAATAAACATATAATAATATTATATATGATATCATGCCAAATTAATCATACAGTCCTAGGGCATATCGTGCTTCTTGCTGTGTTTCCCTTTTTAGTGCAATCATTATTTGACTATGAGATGGTTCTTTTAATATGTACTCATTTTCTGTAAGCAGCATGTTTGCATTGCTTTATTTCAGATATATGCACTCTTATTTGCATTTTGATCATTCAGGTCCATGTTTATTGCTTGGATCTAACGCAATGTTCATGTACTATCATATATTTCTTACAATTTAAAAAATATTTTTTGTCAAACTATATATTCAACATGACATCATTCATTAGTATTTCAAATTCAAAGAAAATCATCTGGTTCTGATACATTTATTGTATGGAAGAACTAAAATAGCTAATATCATTTTTAATTGACATAATATTGGAATATTTTTAAAATATGTGTTCTTTATATCAGCTTTCATTTTTAATCACTATTTTATTCAATTGTGATAGCGTCTGTCTCTATTCCCAGAATTAGGAAACCTATGTAAGGATAATAATCATGACGTTCAAGGCCAGTATGGAGTACCTCATGAATTGTAGTCTAACTTGTATTACAAAAGGATTATTGCAACAGTGGTCGTGGTGTACTGGGAAGTTATATCTTACTGTTAATGCATCTATAAGCTGGCACACAGATGTTTTGTTGATACATCTGTTGACATTTGGTCTTTTGCTATGTATTATAATGCTAAATATTGACCCCTCCCAAAGGCCTGGTTGCTCACAGGGACCAAAAATCCAGAAAATACACACACACACACACACACACACAAAATGTAACCTTGCTCCTTAATTTAAAACTATTGGTTATATAAAAACACCAACAGCCAATATCTGGAGAGAGGAGACATAGGCAGGTTCAAGGTTTCTGAATTGAGGTCAGAGGAGAAACACTAGGAGGAGAGGAAGAAGGTAGAATGAGCAGTAGATGCCGTGGGTAAGAATCTTCAAAACTTGGCTATGAAGGCTGGCCAATTAGAGTTAATAGCAGCCCAGTTGGAACATAGAAAGGCTATAACTTGGAGTTCTTGATAGGAAAGTAAACATAATATTATAGATGGTAGATGTCTGTCCAGCTTTATTGCTAATTAAAGCACATTATAAATATAAAAGCTGTATATCTTAGCAAGTTATAACTTGGAGTTCTTGATAGGAAAGTAAACATAATATTATAGATGGTAGATGTCTGTCTAGCTTTATTGCTAATTAAGGCATATTATAAATATAAAACGCTGTATATCTTTTATTTGGGAACTGAATAATCAAAGGTAGGACAGAAGCCCCTGATAAAATAAAATACTTTCTGCAACAGGTATCACTACAGTGAGATACAGAAATACAAACTGTAATTTAGAAAGTCCAATTAAAAGTAAGATGCATTTTTCTACTTTGCCTAAATTTTTATGGTTTTGGTCAACATTATTCTTCACATATTCTCATAAATTATAATCTATCCAATGACTAAAGTTATATGTAATATAGATTTTTCTATTTAATCCTTAATGCTTTTGTCAGAGATATGCCATTTATATGTTCACATCATAAACTTTTATTTAGTCTTGAGAAATTTGTATCTTGAATTTAACTTTTATTAATGATGTACTTATTTTAGATTTATATTGTTATCATCTTTGTAATGACTTTGCTAGTCCTTGAAGCATCTCTTAAAGAATGTTTAGCTTACTGATATCCAGTCTTTAATAAACTGTGAGGTTCAAGTTCTCTTATAACTGCTTCAAATTCCTCTTAGAAGTTTAGATAATAGATAATTTTGTAATTATTGATGTGAAGTTGTTTTCTAATTTACATTTCTTCTTCTTCAATTAGTTTTATTTACTTATTCATTTTTTAAGACAACATCTTGCTAGGACAGACTGGTCTGGAATTAAAATCCTCTTACCTCACCCTCTCCAGTTCTGGGATTACAGACATTTATTGCCTTGTATAGGTCAGAATTTTTATATTTATTCTCATTGTCAGGTTTAATATGATTTCAAAAGTATATACATTGTGATTAGGTAATCTGCTTTACAGGTAGAGAATTGTGGTGGTTTGCTTTTTCAACGTGAAACGATATAGACATATTTGGAAGAGGCAATATTCATTGACAAAATGCTATAATAGGATTGCTCTGAAGAGAAGTCTGTGAAGTATTTACTTGATTAATGATTGATGTGACAGGGTACAAACTACTGTGGGTGTCCTATCTCTGGACTTGTGGTCCTGGGTTATATAAGAAAGCTCAGCAAGTCATGAGCCATTAGATAGCATTCTTCTAGGGCTTTTGCTTCAGTACCTACTTCAAGGCTCCTACCTCAATTTCCTGCACTGAATTCACTGATGGACCATAAAATATAAGTTGAAATAAATTCTTTCTCTCACATTGCTTTTGGTCATGATGTTTTATCACAGTATTAGAAACTCAACTAAGACAATAATCATTTCATAGTCATTGAGGTTTATGGTAGAAACTCATGTGTGGTCAATTTGTATAAATGTTCTCTTGCATTGGAAATTTAAATGAAAAATCTTTAAATAACTTATTAAAATACAGGAAAAGTATCCACACATAGTGACATATACCTGAAATCATCATCAGACAGTCAAATTGAGAATTCAAGGCTAACCTGGGCTTTATAGCAAAAAACTATCAAAAAAAATACAAAGATAAAATTTAAAGAAGGTTAAACTAGCTATATAAATTAATCACTCTAGGGAATAAACCTACATGAATAGTTTAGCTCTGCAAAAATTAAAATTACATAAGAATATTAAGAAATTGGAAAAGTAAAATATGTAAGTTTGAGACACAGATAAAGTTCTTAGAGACAGATGCTAGAATTGCTGCAGAAAAAAAAGAGTTAAATATAAAAAAATGACAAAATCAATATTCTAAAACTGATAAGGTTTTAACTAACATTAAAGATGCCCAATAAGTGTGGTCCAAAATACAATAAATATATGTCCTGCCTATCAGAGTATAACGTTAATGCTCAATATGATGATTAACTTTCATGTTATTGTCCTGTGATTAATAAAGACAGAGGAAGCAGCATTAAAGAGAGATTTCAGCCCAATAATGATTAAATGTACACCACTAAACCAGTATAAAAGATGAGATGAGTTCCCAAATTAGCATATATCAATTAAATTTTGATCCAATGTTATCTATATGATAAGTACTAGAAATGCAGTCTTTGTAAGTATGAGTTTATTCTCTGTCTGCTCCTTCCCAAAAGACTATGTATGTTCAGTAATTTTTGTTTGTGTTCTAAGTTCTTTCTTACTACTTTGTATGACTTTTAAAGGTCCAAGCTAAAGGATAATGCACCATAATAATTTCTGTTGGGTCTCAAGCAGCACTAACAACTGAATGCTACTCTGAAATAGATTACCGCCTACAAATATCATACATTATCTATGTAGTGAAGGGGGAAATGTTGTAGATTCTGTGAGGCCTCATCCTGAACCACCATTTTCTGCATAATCAGTTTATAACTGATTTATATTTTATCTTTAACCCTAACAAATATTGTTCTTGAAGACCAGCTTTATGCAGTACGCCTCTGTAAGATTTCAGTTCCCAAAGCATAGTCAGACTATATTAATGTCTGTGTTCTTTTTATGGGAATGTCTATCTTGATAGGTCCAACTGAGGAAAAAAAAATGGACTCTTATAGTCTAGTCAGTGTCATCATTTGTGTTAATTAACTTATGAAACTTTATTTTAGCTAAAGGTTTTGGTGATCTTAGTCCATAATCAAAGGGTTCCTTTGCATTGGACCTCTAATGAGCAGTGCATAATAAAGAAGGGAGTGGTAACACAAACTGCTGATGTCACAGTGAGAAAGCAAATAATGAGGATGATGCTGAGAACAGAGTTCTTTAAGCTCATATTGTCCACTTAAGGATCACCTACAAAGCCCCATCTCATAGAGATTTGACTTTCTACTGATACTGCTAGTCCTGAAACAACCAGTGAGTTTAACACATGGACATTGAGGAATATTCAGTATCCAGACCTATAATACAGATTTTAATGGGACCTGTCCGAATTTCTATTGCATATTTGTTTTCATTTGTTTGATACTTTGAAAGTTTCTTAATATTCTTTGCTTTTCCAGTTCAATGACAATACATAAGTAGATACACAAATATATATTTTGGTTAAGGTTTTCATTGTTTTAAGTATGAATGTTGTTCAGTCTGTTCAGATACTTTTAAGGATGGATCCCTCAAATAAAAAAAAAGTTTATTAACACAAATTTGATATTTATATGATCTCTAAATAGTTATTGTGACAATATTATAAGTGACAGCCTTTACTATGCAAGATTACATATTTGAGAACTTTTAAAAACTGTCTGGTGATAGGTTCTCCTTAAATGGAAGCTGGTGCTTGTGATGTTTACTAGCACCAGCGTGAGGTTGGATTTCTTCTAGTCTACTGTGGAACACCTGTGCATTTGTTGTTTATAGCAGACAAGGATGTGTGTTTTTCTATAAAATCTGTCATTATTTCCTCCTTTCCTTATGATACAGCTGTCTTCCTTTTGGGGAAGCGATGTCTGTTTGAACTTCCTTTTTATTTACTCACAGACAGAACATAGTTATTTCTTGATGACGATGACAACAAAGATGATGATGATTATGGATGTATACCTAAGTGGATTCTGAGAACAAGGTCTAAATTTTTCCATCTCTCCACATTGCTCACAGTATCAGGTGTTGATATGAATTTTGAAATTGCTAAATGATAACTGGAAAGATATATGGTTGCGGGTTTCTTGCTTGCATGTGATATATTTTAATTGATTTGCTCTTGTTCCTTTGTTTGTTTCTTTAGATTTTCAAAACATCATTATCTGAACTGCCACCCCCGGGATATGAGAATATATCAGATGTAGTGCCACCATACAGTGCCTTTTCTCCACAAGGGACACCAGAGGTAACAATGCAGCACAGCACAATACAAATGAGAAGCTGAAGCCCCATTTCCTTATATATTTAGGCAATAATTAAAACATAACAAGAGGAATTTCTATGTAATTGAAAATTATTCCATTTCCACATTTATGAAACTAGACTTTCTTAATAACAGAAAAGTATTAACTTTTTCATGGTGCTTTTGGAAATAAAATATGCTGCAATAAGATGTACAAATTTACACATGTATTGACTTTTCACAAACACACAATTTTCATTTTATTAAATTACTTTATTTATTTACATTCCAAAATTGCCACCCTTCCCTATTCCTCTCCCTGAGTTCTTCACACCATTCCACTCCCCCTGCTCACCCTCACAAGCATTCTTCTTCCCATGGACATCAAGTTTCCACAGAATTAAGCACATCCTCTCCCACTGAGACCATAAGGCAGCCCTCAGCTACACATGTTCCTGGGGCCATGAACCAGCCCTTGTATGCTACTTGGTTTTTGGCTTAGTCTCTGGGAGCTTTGAGGGATTCTTGGTTAGTTGACACTGCTGTTCTTCCTATGAAGTTGTAGTCCGCTCAGCTCTTTCAGTCCTTCACTTAGCTCTTCCATATTTGTCCCAGACCTCAAACCAAAAGTTGGCTGAAAGTACCTGCATTTGTCCCACTCAGTTGATAGTAGAGCCTTTCAGAAGATAGCCTTGGGCAGACTGCTATCTGCATGCACAAGATGGCTTCAGTAATAGTATCAGGATTTGGTGTGTGCGTATGGGACATATCCCAAGTTGGGCCAGGCACAGGGTAACCTTTCTCAGTCTCTGCTCCATTTTTGTCCCTGCATTTCTTTTTAGACAAAACAATTTTGGGTTAAAAATTTGGTAGATGGATCTGTGATCAACTAGGGGCAATGTCTAAAAACACCCACTTCTCTGTAATCAAAATTCTATTAATGTATAGAGCATTGACATTAGTTAAAAACATTCTCTTAAGTCACTTCTTAATTTCATACACCATTGAGGCAATTATTGCTCTAGTGTGTGTGTGTGTGTGTGTGTGTGTGTGTGTGTGTGTGTTAATTTTCATTACTATGTCAAAGTAAGATGCCTAAGGTAAACAACTGTAAAGATGGAGAAATTATTTTGACATATGCTTTTGGATATTTGGGTCCATAATTGCTTGTCCTCTTTACTTGAGTTCCAAACTAAGGCAAAAAGACATGTTTTAATAGATATTCAATCTTGTTCTGCTCAGGGTGACAGTGTAGAGCTGTGTTTCCACCATGTACCATTGAATCTGTGTCCATCCAAGCATCCCTTAGTCCAAACACCACCAACCAGTTTGGTGAGAAGAAAGGGATCAGAAAAAAGGCCTCTTTGATCCAACACAAGTATCTTAGCTAAAAATAAAATCATTGACTTCTTTTTCTTTCTCTCTTTTTGTTCCTTACTGTCCCAAGTTTTATTTTTATTTTTAGTATTTATGTTTTTATCTTTCTTTTCTCTTACTCTTTGTCACGTGCTTTCCCTTTTAAAATCTGGCTTTTGTGTCTTTCTTTTGCCATTTCTCATGTGTCCCTTTTATTTATGTTAAACTTATGTTTATGTTTGTATTCATACTTATATTAGCAATTATATTTATTCTATTTGTATTTATGTTTATATTTATATTTTGGTACTTTAATATTGTCTTTTTCTTTATTAGATTTTATTTTTTTAGTGTATTCTGTGTGTACTTTTGCTTCTTTCTATGGCCATTACAGAAGTGCTATGGTTATTGTTAACTGCATTTTACTGTATTCCTTCATATGGTTTGTATAATGGACTTGCTGTGGCCTATTTTCTCCCTTGAATGATAGGGGGTAATAAGCCCTTAAGATAAGGGTGCTAAGAGAATCCTTATTTAAAAATGGAAGAGGGACTAGAGAGCTGACTTGGTGATTAAACACATTCTTGTCTTCCAGAGGACCATGGGCCAATTCCCATAAATCACACTGGGTTCAGAAATGTCTGCAAGTCCAGTCCAAGTTATTCAAAGGCCTCCTCTGTCTTCCTCAGGTACCAAACACACATGTGATGGGTTCATATACATACATGCAAGCAAATCATCTGTAAACATTTAAACAAATAATACAATACCACAAAATTAAGTTTTTAAGTGGAAGAGAGATACGTTCTTCCCTATGACTCTCCTTGGAGTTCTTAACCCTTCAGAAGTAAGACATTCATATCAGAGTGGACAGTGAAGAAACCCACATACTGTTGGGTTTTCCCCTCTGGACCCCAGACTAATCACAGACAACATCCAATCACCATTTCCAATCACAAAACAAATGCAAAGGTATCCTTTATTAAATGTTCAGGAGCCATTTAGGATAGGCTAAGTCTGGCAGATGACCTTGCTGGAAGTTGCCCACTGTTTTTGCATAGTCTACAAGGGGTGAGCTCCATGGCAAGTTAACAAAGAGATTTCATCTTAGGATTGCTTCTTGCAGTTGATATGGCTTTCCTATTATTATTAAATTAATATAGTAACTTCTGGGTTTTAGCCTACCCTATTGATCAATTTTTTTCAGATTAACATAAAAATGAACTTTCTTGAATTAATGCTTTTTAAGTGAATTAATGATTCTGAAGAATGCCTGATTTGATTCAAATAATTTTAGGAAGAAAGTTCTAAATAATGGTTTTAATTGCTTTGCTAGAAAGATATAATAATGTTTGAATCAAGACTAGAATGTGCCTACTACTCATATAAGTAAAGTGTGCATAATAAGAAATACAATGAGCTCATTGCACTAGAAAGAGAAATAGACTTGATACAAATTTATATTCAAGAAGAAAACATTTAGTTCCAAGGATAAAGCCACAGGCATTTACTATGATAAGGCAAGACCATATAAAAACTGTTGCTTTAAACTTATAATAAGCATATTAAAATGAAACACTGCTTTGTACTTAATATTAACATCTTTTTTATCTCCCATTTTATGTAAAATTTTATCTCTGAGGTAATTTTCTAAAGAACTTTTTGTCTAAGAAAATAGAAAAAGGCCAGAGAAAGGAATAATGTTGTTGGTTGGATGGTTTGGCCTGGAGGCTCTACCCAATCCAGCCATCCATATGTATATGTCTGTCTATATTTATGTGTGTATGTATATGTGTATATGTAAACATGCATGGGTACTTGTGGAGAGTATGAGACAAGAAGTTGGGCCTAAGAATAATGTGAATGTGTTAATACATAAACGAGGCTATGAGTAAAATGTAAATGTATGTTTGAATGTACATGTGTCTGTGCATATTTTCCTGTATAAAGCATCCTAATTTTTTTCCATTCCTTCCTCCTTTTCCATTCCTTCCTCTCTGTTTCTCTGACCTGTTTAATCAACCAGGTCAGTGAAAGTCTTCTGGTTGTTTGGTGAGAAAAGTGAGCCCTGTCAATAAATCCTTTACCTAATCTCTCTGCTGTTAATAACAAGTATCAATATATCCAGAGACATGCAGCTCCTGGCCTCAGAGTAACTAAAAGTCAATATATGTCAAGCTGAGCATATGTCTCACCACTAGGATAGCAGATGCCAGAGCACTGAAGCCACTTAGGGGAGGCAGAATACAGTCTGTGATGAGGGTCAAGCCTTTCTTCTTCTGGAGAGTTCTTCGGTGGTTCTCAATCTCCTATGCACCCAGACTCTTCTCTGGACTGCAGAGAGAGGAGAATGGTGGTCCATACTTTCCCTACACACCAGGCAGGAAGAGTATGGCTCAGCCCAGGACCAGGTGGAATCTGGTTTGTTTCCATGTGAGGAACTGAAAGAGAGAAGGCCTTCTCCAAGAGATTAAGGCAAGACTCCTTATGAGAAAGGCTCCCCTCTCTGATGCACCCCGACAGGCCAGCCAACCTTGATGAAGGAGAGTATCCTTGTTTGACCAAACGGTTTTATTTTATGGATGATGTAAATGCATATGCCTTGCTCAAGATGAATCAGGGATTAAATACCTTTTGCAGGGGAAGAATGGCCAGGAAGGGAAGCTCAATGGCTAAACATCAGGGGCCTATCTAGATACCTCATTAGCATGGAGAACTCCAGGGTTTTATGCTACATGAACAGTAATTATGGTCCTCTCAATGGGATATCATGGTTATGTGTTCCAGGACAGGTAGAGCTTGTCAGGGAGCTGGTTCAACACCTACCATTCTCAATTCTGAGATTCCCCAGGGTTTTGAACCTGCTTCAACCTTAACAGTTCTGTTTGGTGTCATGGTTAACTTGCCCCACAAAGAAAGATATTCTTTATTATAATATCAACCCCAGGTTTACTCTGATATTACCATAGTGAGTAAGCTGCTAGAGAGGTTGTGAGGGAAGCTGAGGACAGGTCTTTCCTGGTAGAGGAGATAGCAAAGGAAAGGGCCTGGTCTATACCTATTTTGGTGGCATTGTGGAGACGGGTTTTATACTATAGAAAGCAATTGGTCAAAAGCCTTGAGTCCTCAGCAAGCCCTGCAGTTTGAATACAGAGGCTTATTACAGGTAGTTGGAAGAGCCCAGGGTAGGACCAACTTGTGGCTCCCTGACTCAGCCAGCAGGATGTGTTTTGGGGAAAGAGAAATGTTGAGGATTATCAGAGCATGAAGTTTCTCTACTTTGGGGAGGACAGGCAGACCTTTAGTCACCTGGACAACAAGGTACCTGGGCAACTGTAAGAGATATATTGTGGTGGCTGAGAGGCTTCAGCCATACCATGCTTATCTTGAGCCTTGGTACCCTCTGCTAACGTAGTGTGATTGTAAACCAATCCTTCCTGGGAAGCTCAGGGCCCTTGGAGAAGGAAGTGGAGATTTGGCCTCAGAAGCAGGTGCTCATGTGTAGAAGTAGGTGTGATGGTCTTTCACACTGTTCATTGTGATAATCACCTGTGGTAGTCCTCTCTTTTATGCTCCTTGCAAATATCTTACTGCTTTTGAGGGTTTCTCTGTATACAGTAAACATAGAATGAGATTGTTATTTTGTCATAATAAGGAGTTGTCCAAGATCTAACCTGCAGCCACCTATCTATCTATTTGTAATATGTAAGTGTCCCTCTTCCCTCACATTTTCATAAGCACATAAAATTATGTAACTATAATTTTGGTTATTTTAATTTTTTTAATTGACGTTTACTTGATTACAAATTAGGTTGCTCATTCTTAGGAATACATATTTATCAGTTAATCAGGTTTTTCACTTTGTAAATGACTGATTATAGCCCCTTTCCTTTCCTGGTGAGTTTCTGACATTTTTTCCTATTGAGTTTTATAGGTTTATTCAGTATTTTAAGTATATGATACAACCCTAATGCTTTTAGATTTTGCAACTATCTTCTAAAGTTTCAATAATTGGCTCATTTTCTTTACATTTCTCTTTATTACAAAATATGCCAAATTTTAATTTTTGTTAAATTTTCTTCATATATTTTTGTACTTTAAACAAACAAAACTTGGCTACATTATTTGTAATGTATCTCCACCAAGAGAAGCATATGTCTACATGTATAATATTTAAAATACTAACAAAGCTTATTTTCAAAGATAAGATTAATTTGTAATAGCAGAGTCAAATATATGGACAAATATCATGAGATCAGAGCACTTGTAGCAATAGAAAATAGTTTAGAATCACTGGAATACTTGAAAAATCTTAGAGGTTTATTTTAATGTGTACCAGTCAAGGAGCACCATGTATTACGTTGTATAAAAGGTTGTATATGAAAATAGATTATACTTCTAAATAGGGATATAGTGCATTATGAAGACAAAATTATAGCCATACACATATTAATTTGATGTTTTATCAAGTAACTCATTGAAAGCCACTATAATTTGTAATTATATCATTATTCTACTCTTAAAAAAATCACATTAACTTAGACATGGTGGCTGAACTTATAACTCCAGAGGTCATAAGAATGAGACTGGAGGATTGCTGTGAGTTTGAGACCACTCTGGCTTACATGTTCTTTTTTTTCCTCCTCTCTAAAAAGAAATCCGAAACATCATTATTTTTTTTCCTTCAAATATGCTTAAATTTTTCGCATTGAACAGAGATAGAAGGAGCATATTCTCCATGGGATTGATCTATATACACCAAGAGAAGGCTCATGTGTTGACTGCTGTAAATCTTGGGCCAACTGTAACCAAACCAGTAGAGTATTTATTCTTACTTAGTATCAAATATATATATATAAATGTGTATGCAGTATATTTCTCTATTACTAATTCTTGAGTCTGTGTCATCTGAATTCTGTGAAAGAGATGACACTGGTCCAAGCATTAAGTGATTTAAAACTTGCAACTTCACAATGGTTTAAAAAATACTATAGTATTCCTCAGGCTTTAATGTGTGTCGTAAGTGGATGGTTTGCAAAGCACAGATTCTGGTTTCTAACCTGTCAGTTTCAGCAGGTCAGAGCATGTACCCAAGACTCATGGATGCTTCTCACAAGGTCCTTTGTGATGTAGCTCTCCAAGACCATTCTTTGATAATCACTGATTTTCTCACCAAATTTTTCATGTTGATAAGGGCAGGCAAATAGAAGCTTGAAGGAATAAGAAAAAATTCTAAGCCAAGGGTATAATTTTATTCATAGTCATAGAACAATAGCACAGTGTAAGTCATACAAGAAGACCATTGTCTAAAAACAAAGTGGTTTTCTTACTGTGAATACAACTTGCATAGAAGATTATATATTTGGTACTTTTGTTTGCAAGGGTTTAAACCAATGTCTTCCCTAATTCCATCTACAGAATAATTTCTTTTATGATGAGTGCAGTTTTATTAAAAGATAGCTATTATTTTGTAACATTTAAAGGGGATATATTTCCTAAAATTATGAGTATTACTATTTTTGAGTGAGAACTTACTGGTAAAGTTAAGAACTGTGAAGAGACCAATTTAATATGTTTCCTTTTGTATCTCCCTCTCCTTTCTTTTCTCTCCTGTCTCTCTCCTCTCTCTCTCTCTCTCTCTCTTTTACTTACTATCTTTCTTCTTTGGATGACAAGTAGTGGTACCAATACATGCATAGTTGTGAGATCATCTCCGGGAGCCTAGGGAACCTACAAGTGGCCACTCTTTCATGAAAGAAGATTTCTCTCTTTTATCAGTTAACAACTGCCATTAGTTCCTAAAAAAGCAGGGCTTCACCCATCTATGCAGGAATTTTGGCTGGCTTATTCTTCTACTGATAACCATGGGGCCTCAAAGTTCATGAATGCAACAGTCAGAAGCACAAGGAGACAACATTGTAGAGCATTTATCTCCATCCCAGCTCTTATATTCTCTTGAAGAGCTTCCCATGCACCCAAAGTAGATTATTAACTGAAGAGGAATCTTGAAGTGTATTTTATGAGCCAGACCATAGCAAAAAGTTTCTAGTCAATGTTTAAGGGAAAGGGGAATTGACAAAATTATAACAGTACTGCAAAATATAGTCATATGTGGGTTTGTGCTTTTGATTATAATAATATTTTTGTGGTATTGTTTATTGTGCCTAGAACCTGATACATACTAAGTAAATGTTATACCCCAAGCTACATTTTCATACCTTGTTCATATTTTTTAAATGGAAATAGTTAACTAGTAAATATGTACAAGTAGTTTTTAAATTCCTTCAGATATAAATGAACACCGATGCAATTTTTCTAAAATGTTGCTATTTATAATATGCTGGAAATGGTATTACAATGCAGGCAGTTTGTTTCATCAAGTAAGATTAACATTTTTTGTAGATATCTGTGCAAAAATTGAATGTGTATGTTACTTTTCAGAATTTCTTTTGAACTAGATTAGAGGGTGAAAAGCATTTTGGAAAATCCCTTTACAAATGACAGTGTTAGTGTTGAGACTTAAGGATGACGTGATGCTTGCATGTAATTATACAAATGATTAAAACAAAGCCAGAAATACAGGGCCTTTTTGGTCTCTGAGGTTTGTGAAGACACAATATGCTCCAATTTGAGTGTGCACTCTAAAGAACAGAAAACTTTCTTTCATCAAATACTGCTCACTGGTGACTGATAATTTTCAGATTAAATGTAGCAACTTGAATACTTACATAATTCTTTTGGCAATTTTTCTACATCTTTATTTATTCAGGAAAAGAAAAGGGAAAATTTATCATTTAATTCATGTGTCTCTCAACCTGTACATTACGTTTTCAATTTAAGTTAACCTTTCCTATGATTGTTCCACAGTTGAGGCTCATCTGTCAAGGACCTCTTGGGTGTTTTAGCTTTAATCCTCATTTAAATATCAAACATCTGTCATTCAGAGATACTTCCTATATGCTACATTTTATACTAAATCATTCCTGATCTCAACAGGGGAGATTTAGTGTACGTAAACTATGCACGAACTGAAGACTTTTTAAAACTGGAACGGGAAATGAAGATCAATTGTTCTGGGAAGATTTGATTGCCAGATATGGGAAAGTGTTTAGAGGAAATAAGGTAAATAAATGATGTCCTTTCTAGATAGTAGAGAGACTGGAGATCATAGGGTTATGTTAAATAGATAAATATTATGTTGTTTCCTTATAAGTAAAATCTTGATTCAAAAAAGTAAGAGCAAAGCACATACAGATAAGTAGGAGTGATGGGCCTATTTGTTAGTAAGGAGGGGAGAAATAGAAATGATG
The DNA here is from genome assembly GCA_021653895.1 of Mastomys natalensis. Taxonomy (NCBI): domain Eukaryota; kingdom Metazoa; phylum Chordata; class Mammalia; order Rodentia; family Muridae; genus Mastomys; species Mastomys natalensis. Next base: position 309,416 of record JAJTUV010000295.1, on the reverse strand, counting down.
ACGGGATATAGGTTCAAAGGTATATGAGAATAATTTGACCATGATATTCCTGTATGGATTTGGTATAATTAATTCCACTGTTTTCCACAACTCATATAAATTGATAACATTTTTAAAGTTCATCTCTTTCCCTAACCTAAAATATTATAATATGATATATTTTACAATTTTTCTGAGATCATGATTCTCTTATCTCTGTACACTCCACTTTATAAGGAAGACATATAACAAAGAAAGTGTTTTTGAGTTGTGTTGTTGAATCATTATTATAGGTAGTACAACAAGTCTTTATTCCTTTTCAGCCATACATTTAATGACAACTTAGCTTAGAGATTCTACATGCTTATTCTGCTTCTAGAAAACAAGATGGATAGTAAATTCTTGCTCCGACTGTGCTGAGGGTATTCTACATTTGCTACTCTGCAAAGATATCCATTTTTAGACCATAACATAGGATCTATGCCTACTGGCACTTAGCTGAAGCCACTTGAGACTCTGAGACAGGAAGAATACAAATTTAAGCCCTTCCTTGGCTATAGAGTGAATTAGTGTTCAGCCTTGTAATCTCAGTGATACCTGGTCTTTAAGACAGAAGTGAAGCTTAACTATTTATGTAATGTGATTTTGGCATCTGCTTTATTAAGTCTGTAGCAACTTACCTAAACTGAGAAAGAAAAAAAAAAACAAACCATGTTTTCTAGGTTAAAAATGCTCAATTGGCAGGTGCCAAAGGAATCATTCTATACTCAGACCCTGCTGACTACTTTGTTCCTGGGGTGAAGTCCTATCCAAATGGCTGGAACCTCCCTGGAGATGGTGTCCAACGTGGAAATGTCTTAAATCTTAATGGTGCAGGTGATCCCCTCACACCAGGTTACCCAGCAAATGGTGAGTGAAAAGATCCCAACCATCATATTGATTGACCATTTCAAATGATGTAAAACTTTCTGTGTTAAAATGACTAAGAACATATTTTTCTTATTCTTTTTCATCCTAGAAATAAAAAGTTTTAATTTCTAAAATTATCTGATCATGTTCCTTACCATAATTTAAGACTGCAACCTGATTGCTTTGGAGCTCTGACTTTTTGAAATATTAAAATGTAATATGGTCCATGTTTAATATAATGCATGAGCTTATATGTGGGTGGAGAAAGAGCACAACAAGAATATATTTAAAATAATTTTGTAGCAGCATGTATGAATACAAATATTGAATGTGAATTAAGAAGGAATTTGAGTGAACTCATGTCTTCTAATCTGCGTTATTTCTGACCATCGGTTTTGGCAGGCTGGCTATTCTTATTAAAGAAATGTTCCTAAAATTTATAATTTTCATGAGGACAATTTTTAATTTTCTAGTACTGAATAGAAAATCAAAAGACCTCAAAATGTAATCGGTTAGTTCATTGAGGATACAGTGTCTAGATAGTGAACTAAAGATACTAGAAGCCTTTGCTGCTTTCCAATGATAAGTAAAAATTACCAAGTAATGTTTTTTAAATGACAGCTTCTGAATACCTTAACTGCCTTACAGGCAGAAGTATTATGGTCTCTGTCTTTGGGGAAATATACTAAGTATTAACATTTGGCCATATTCACTATACCACTAACCAGGGCACTGGAGTTCAAAGTCACAGTGTGGCCTCAGAGTCCACATTCTTGTCTTTTGATTAAACATTGCCCAGTCAAGTATTAACAAACAAGCTAAATTGTTTTGTATGAATTCAGATATCATGATGTCTACAAAATCTGTATTCACTTAGTTTGCATAGTTTAGAACAGAGCTTTTAATAGCTCAGATAATAGAGTTGGCCCATGTACCTATGATGTTTACATATTAATTTTTCATCTCTGATCTATCAAATCAAATATATCTGAAAAGCTTATGTTTGGAGGGTTTTTAAATCATTCTTAAAACACAGAGCAATGACATAGATATGTCATTATTTAAAATAACTTCATATTAGTCTACTGTTAAGCTTAGTTACATTTTAGTGGGCAGCTTTCCATGATTCAGAATTAACCCCACTTTCATCTACATAGAAGCCTTATTAAATGACTCAGTGGTTATTATACAAGGTTCATGGGGAGTCTGGAGGTAGAGAGTGGGAATGAATACAATCAAAATATATGTATATATGCACATGAAATTTTCAAAGAATATATAAAAGATAAGAACCCTCCAATATAAACATATAAAGGGAGTGTAAATGGAAAGAAATGCCATGAGATTTTATTTACTTTAACTTTTCATTTTTACATTTCAAAAGGTTTCTTCCAACATGTTATACCTATTAAGCTAAAATTGTAGAAATAAAATAAATTTGAACTTCTATTCATATCTGAGCATTTAAAATGATGGACTTTTCCAGGAAGTCATGTAATTCGAATGATAACGTTTGTCACTTTGGGAGCCCTTAAATTTTATGCTCATTTAAATTTTTCCTTTTCTCAATTCTATTTTTTTTTTTTTTTTTTTTTTTTTTTGGTTTTTCGAGACAGGGTTTCTCTGTGTAGCTCGGGCTGTCCTGGAACTCACTCTGTAGACCAGGCTGGCCTTGAACTCAGAAATCCACCTGCCTCTGCCTCCCAAGTGCTGGGATTAAAGGTGTGCGCCACCACCGCCCGGCCTCAGTTCTATTTTTATTGAAAATAGATTATTTTCATACAAACTATCCTCATTATGCTTTCTTTTCTCTCAATTCCTCTGAGCTAAGGCCCTGGCCACATTCCCTCCCATCTGAACCCACACCCTTTCTGTCTTATTCAAAAAACAAATAGGTATCTAAAAACTAAAATAAGATGAAAGAAAATCAAATAAATTGGAATAGGACAAAACAAATAGAAAGTAAAAAGCCAAAGAAAAAGAAGAAGAAATGCATATAGATACAGAGACATCTACAGGAATCCCTTCAAAACACAAAACTGGAATACATACATATATGCAAAGGGCCCATAGGGCAAAAATAATCCCCAAAAAGAATTATGAGACTAAGAACCTTCAAAGATACTGTTGAGTACATTTTTCATTAATCATTTTCTGTTGGACATTGAGACTGCTCTTAAGAATGCTTTGTATTCCCAGCAAAATTCTCTTGGAGAAAACCAATTTTTCATTTGTGATTGGCTGTATATTGGAGATGTTAGGGATGGAGGGTTTTGTCTCCTCCTTTTAGCTCTAAAAACACATCTAGCACAGATGTATACAGACCTTGTGCATGCTGCCACAGTCTCTGTGAGTTCATATGTGTATCATTTATGTTATATTTAGAAAACCTTGTTTCCTTGGTATTCTTCATTCCCTTAGCTCTTAAAATCTTTCTGCCTCCTCTTCTGAAGGATTCTTTGACACATGAAAGGAAGGATGTAATTGAAACATTCTTTTTAGGACTGAATGGTCTAAGGTCACTCTCCATATTGTCCCTTCATGAATCTATTGAAAGAGTAAGCGTCTTTGATGATCTCTGAGTAAATCACTGGTCTAAGGCAATAGCAAGATGGCATTTGGAGACATTTTATTGCTACATTCCTTTAACAGAAAAGTAGTATTTGATTTTCTTCTAGGTCCAGGGCCTATCCAGTTTCAGGTTCTTGGCCATGTGCGCAGTGTTGGGAATGGATTCTATTTTATGGAGTAGGAATTAAATTCAATCAGATACTGTTTTGTTGCTCTCCAATATTTGTGTTTCTATTTCCTAGAGCACTTTGCAGACAGGTCATTATTGTACATTGAAGGGTTTGTACCTGGGTTGGTGGTTATCTTTCTCCTTTTGTATCATGTAGAGTTCCTTCCAATACCATGAACAATAGTCTCTGGGAGTGAAGGCTCTAGGTAGCACCAGCTCAAATTCTCCAGATTCAATGACTTTTGTAGATATTATCTTCAGCAATAGGGCCTTTATCATCAGTTTCTCAGAGCAATTAATAGCTGCAATAATAAACTAAGTAGTTTGGGCTTTTTCATGGAACCCACTATGGCCAAGAACTCATTTACAATAACACACTCCTAGCACTAAAAGTTTTGTTGGAATAAGAAAGATGTCTAGTTGGAGCTTTGTATCCACCATTATTAGGTGATTCCATTTAGATTTTTGTCGTGTATGTATATATTTAAGAAGTTTACTGTGTTGGCTTTCCAATTGACTCCTAAAATGACCCTTAGTTTTAGCTGTCTCCTCCCTACTCAATATTTTCTCACCTCTCTTCTTGGGTCAAGAACTAGCAAAGGAAGTGTTCAGTAGAGTACTTCTCTGTTTAACATATTTGTTTGTTTTGTTTTGTGCATTACACTTTCATTTTATTTTTTAAATTCTTCTCTCACACATTACATCTCAAACACAGTTTTCCTCTCTTCCCTAAAACCTCTCGCCTTTCCCTTTAACCCCCTCCCAGATCAACCTTCCCTCTGCTTATCTTAGAAAAAGCAGACCTCTGAAGAATAGCACCCAAACCCAGCATAACAAGCTACAGTAAAACTGGCATGTACCATCACATCAAGGCTGAATAGGCAACCAGGTATGAAGAAAAGTATCCTACAAGTAGGCAAATGAGTCAGGGACAGCCCCTGTTCCCACTGTTAGGATTTCCATAAGAATACCAAGCTACTTAGTCAATGTATATATGAAGAGGACCTGGCCAGACCCCTAAAGGCTCCCCTGGCCTCCTCAAGTTCCCATGAATGGCTGAATACAAGATTAATTTAAAAGTCTATAGCCATCTATAAACAAATGATAAATGGGCTGAGAACGAAATCAGGGAAATAACACCCTTCACAATAGCGACAAATTATTAAAATATCTTGGAGTAACTGTAACCAGGCAAGTGAAAAACCTATATGATAAAACTTCAAGTCTTTGGAGAAGATATCAGAAGATGGAACAATCTCTCATGCTTATGGATCAGTAGGATTATCTTAGAAAATGGCTATCCTATTAAAAGCAACATACAGTTTCAACAAAACCCACATAAAAATTCCAACGCAATTCTTTAAAGAAATTTATAGAACAATATTCAACTTCAGATTTAAAAAAAATAAGATAGCTAAAACAATCTTGTTATAATAAAAGAACTTGTGGATGTATCAACATACCTGATCTTAAGCTGTACTACAAAGCTGTAGTTATAAAAACTGGATTTCATCAAGGTACAATCAAATGAAGACCAAGAAATAAATCCATACAACTATGGACACCTGAGTTTTCTTTTTAATTTGATATTTTATTTACATTTCAGATGTTATCCCCTTACCCCATCCCCCCCCCCCCACACAGAAACTCCCTATCCCATCCCCCCTCCTCCTGCTTCTCTGCAGATGTTCCCCCACCTAACCCCCACTCCCACCTCCCCACCATCAAATTCCCCTCAATCGGCATACAGCATTCATGAGACCAAGGATCTCCTCTCCCACCTATGCCCGACAAAGCCATCCTTCCCTACATATACAGCTGGAGCCACAGGTCCCTCCCTATGTGCTCCCCAGGCTGGTGGTTTAGACCCTGGGAGCTCTGGTTGGTTGGTATTGTTGCTCTCCTCATGGGGCTGCAAACCGTTTCAGCTCCTTTAGCTCCTTCTCTCTAACTCCTCCATTGGGAACCCCTTTGATGGTTAGCTGTGAGCATCCGCCTCTGAATAGGACACCTGATTTTTGATAAAGAAGCCAGGAGTGTACAATGGGAAAAAGAAAGCATCTTCAACAAGTGGTGTTGATTTAATTGGATGTCTGCATACAGAAGAATGCAAAAAGACCCATACCTATCATCTTGCACAAAACAAAACTCAAATGTGAAGCTGTTTCTGGTTGTCAGGTTGGCTACATCTGGAATGAATGTCCAGAACTGGGGTGTATACACCTGTGATCCAGATCATGAGGCTGGAAAACATAGGCTTCTGACCCAGATCTTAACATGGAGATCTTAAGCATAGTAATCATGAAAAATTTATGCTCAGACATGGAAGTACACCCATTTAATCCCAGAAGACTGAGGCAAGGAGATCTCTGAGTTCAAGTTAGTTTGAGACAAAGCAAGTTCAGATCCAGGCATGGTGGTATACACCTTTAATCTGGACCACACTGTCTTCTAGAGGCTTATATAAGGACATTGGAAGAAGGAAGACTCTCTCTTCTTCCCCATGTTACACTTACTTGCCACAACATCTGTTGGAACCTCCTTCATCAGGATTCCAGCTTACACAGAAGACCAAGTGAAACAACTAGCCTCGTGAACTGAGCAACTACTATACTTTTAGACTTCCCATTCACAGGTGTCTATTGTTCAATTAGTTAAAATAAAATTATTTTACAAAAAGTATTGTAAGTTATTACAATAAAATTCTTTAATTATATAGAAACATTCCATAAGTACTGTGACTCTAGCGAACCCTGACTAATATTTCAAGTCAACATGGATCAAAGACCTTAACATAAAACCTGATACACGATCTTGTTAGAAGAAAGAGTAAGAACAGCCTTAATGCATTAGCATAGGGATATCTTCCTGAACAGAACACTAATAACAAAGGCCCTAAGATCAATGATTAGTAAATAGTACTTTATGAAAGTGAAAAACTTCTATAAAGCAAAGAACACTGTTGACATTTTTTTCTAAAATTTTCTTAAAGATGTAATTATTTATTTTATGTATATGAGTGTTCTTTCTGATGTATACCAGTATACCAGATGAGGGCATCAGATCACATGTGGTTGCTGAGAATTGAACTCCTGACCTCTGGAATAACAGCCAGTGCTGTTAACCATTGAGCCCTCTCTCCAGCCCCTGATTAACTATTTTAAGTGATTTATTCTAGGCCATCATGTGACTTCACAGTCCCACAAACAGTTATAAGAGTTTCAATTTCCTCACATTCTTTCTGACACTTGGAATTTTACTATTTCTAGAATATATGGAAGAATTTGTTTAATCTTACTTACAAAACCCCATTTGAAAAACACTGTTTTTAATGAACAATTATGCCTTTTTTTTCCTTCAGAACATGCTTTAGGCGTGAGTTGACAGAGGCTGTTGGCCTTCCAAGTATTCCTGTACATCCGATTGGATATCGATGATGCACAAAAACTCTTAGAGTAAGTTTGCCAGAAAAAAAAAAAAGATACCTCTTTTGGTATTTCTCATTCTTGAGAATTTTCAAATGTTTGAGATGTTCAAACTTTAGTACTATACTCTAGATTGATACAATGTACAAATGTTTTCACAAATTTAAAGAATACTGGTTCTGATTCTGGAATTTATTTTGTATTTGATGATCAGTGTGTGACACCTATGAAAATGATCATTGATCAACTCCTGCAACTATGACTTCAAAATTTCATCTCCATATTTGTGACACATTCATTCTTCCATCATATTCTCAGGCAGGCAATGATTGATTGTGTCAAGCATGATAAGACAGAGATTTTCTGGAAGCCTAGTACTCCCTAGAGGCAAGTCTATTAATAGATGACTACTTGATTACCTTGCTCAATTAAATGTCATACTGTCATTGCCCTTTCCTTTTCTTCTTTATCCTTTATCTTGCATCAGAATTGCATTGAACCTGTGGACACTGTCTCGACCTTCTCTATCTTCCTATTCTATGCTTCCCCCACCCTTTTCTTAATGTATCTCTTACTCATCAATATTTTTGGTTTTAAATTTATACCTCTTTGAAGAGCAGAATAACAATGTTAGAGTCAATAATGTTCAGAGTCCCTAATGTTCAGATTTTAATGTGTATTTTTTTTCTCTTTCTGCCATCATTGTTGAGCTCTCCCTTTTTCCTGTCCTACTGTCTCTTCCATCTGCTTGCCCCACATACTTCACTTCATTCTGTAACAGAACTTCTCTAAAAGGAAAGGTTATAGAGTCAAAGGAATTTAACCAGTTATCCAGGTTCTTCATTTAGTTCGAAACACTCTCTTAGTTTGCATAGGTTGGGTTATATAGGGTCTAACTATGGCTACTCCTGAATTTCCATTTTCTTGGCTCAACTCCTAGATCCTGGCATTACAAGAGTCCTCCCTCCATCATGCTGGCTCAAATCATTTTTAATCATTTCATTATCACATTTATGAAAAAAACAATTTTATGAGATAGTTTGATACCTCCAGTTTTAAAAGTGAGGATCCTGATGTCTAGAAATGTGTCCAATCTATAAGCAGATCATTTTTAGATTTGGACTATTACCTGCATCACTTGGATCAAGATTCAGTATGTGGTACAGCCTATAAAAGCATAATATACTACACAAACACACACACACATATATATAATATATATATATATATATTTATATATACATATATGTATATAGTCAAGGCATTTATATTAGTTAAAGATGAATACAATTATAGTATTATTAATAATAGTGGGAAGGTTCAAATAATAAAAAAATATCAGCACCTTCAAACATGTCATTTGTTAAGACACTATAAAAGTTCTAAAACTCAGAATAATATTGGCAAAAATATTTAATAACATGGAGTGTGTCTGTGATGAATTAAGTTAAAAATCAGATTTGAAAACAGTATATTGTATGATTTCAGTTATATGGCATATTAAAATGAGACATATTTCCTTGTAGTTAGAAGGAGAATGCATGGTATTTTATAGAATTCAATGTAAGCTAATGTAGTCATGTCTAATAGTTTGCTGGTCTGGATCAGCACATACATATTAGCTGCATCCCAACTGAGGTAATATAATTATTTGATTAAAAATTACAAATGATGTTCATCACAAATTATATCTGACTTCTAAGTAGGTAGTTTTGTGTATGAGGTTACATTTTTTGTGTTGCTGAGTTCATTATCACATGATGATACTGCAATTTGTTTAATCGTTCACCAGTTGAAGTACAACTGAGATTATTCCTTATCTTTGCTATTATGAAAAAAGACATAATGGATAATTGTGCATTAATTTCTTGCCACTGTAATCCTCATTTTTTCTGGTGTACATTTTTGAGTTTCAAAATACATTTACTTTCATATGAAACTAACAATAAGAGAGATTGTACTACTGTAACCTTGTCATCAATATATGAATAGTACACTCACATTTTTTACATGTTTATATGAAAACACATATTACATAGTAATATCTCAAATTAATAGGTTCATTTTGTTATTTCTTTGAATATGATAGTTTTATGAGTTTTTAAAACCATCTATTCTCATTAAGTTTTTAAAGTGTCATGTTAGCATATTTCACATAGGATAACTTTAGCAATGTTTCTTTTTCTACTACTTGGAAGAATTCCTGAATAATTATTGTTTTTGCTTTAAAGCAAATCCGTAGGAAATAGTGAAGCCAATTTTCCATCTTGAAGGTGTCTATACCTTATTTAAAGTCTTTACTAATAATCTGATCATATTTTCTCTTTTTCAGTCAATTTTGTGAGTGTGCAACTTTCTAGAAATTTATTTCAAATAGGCTGTTTAATTTATCAGTATACAGTTCTTTATTGTATTCCTTGATAAGTCTTTATATTTTTGTCAGCAGTTGTGTCCCTTTTTGAGTTCCTGGGATTAGTAATTAGAGTAGGTCACTTTTACATTCAAACCATTCAGTTTGGTTTGTGTGTTCATTGATCTTTTAAGAAAATATGCTGTTACTAATTTTGTCTGTTATTTCATATTTTTATATCTCTACAGTTCATTCTTTATTACTTCAGTCTTGATGCATAATTTCCTTTTGTTTTTAAAAAATATTTCGAAGATATTAACTAGTATTTTAATTTAGTTTTGTATACTTAAATTATTTTTTTATTCTAATCTTTTATCCTGTTTTTACAGTCCAGTCTTTATCCTCCTCCCACTCTGCCCCCCCGCCAGCCTGCACTCCTTCCTATGCCTCCTCCTCCAGTCTCCAAGAGGATGTTCACACCCACCACCACCACCCCACCTAACCACCCCACTTCCTGAGGCCTCAAGTCTCTCCAGGGTTAGGTGCATCTTAACTCACTGAGGCCAAACCAGGCAGTTCTCTGCTGTATAAGTGTCAAGTGTCGGGGCCTCATATCAGCTGGTGTATGCTGCCTGATTGGTGGCTCAGTGTCTTAGAAATCTCCAGGGTCAAGGTCAATTGAGACTGCTGCTCTTCCTCCTCTGTTTCTCTAGCTTTGCCCCTGTTCAAAGACAAGGGTCCCTTGGCTTCTGTCCATTGTTTGGGTGCTAATATCTGCATCTGACTCTTTCAGCTGTTTATAGCATTAGTAACTCTGATAGGTGCCAGGCCTATCAGAGCTGGATCCCAATTTGGGCCTGTCACTGGACCTCTAATTCCTCAGGCTATTCATTTTTGTCCCTGCAGTTCCTTTGGACAAGGACAATTCTGTGTCAGAGATTTTGACTGTGAGATGGCAGTCTCATGCCTACACTTGATGTCCTCTCCCTTCGCTGGAAGGGGACTTTACCCTCTGGAAAGTAGATCACTTCATCCAAGGTTCTGAGATCTTCCAAGACACTTTGAGTCCTGGAGTGTCTCACCTTCCTGGTCTCTAGTACATTCTAGAGGGTACTCCCATCTGTTACTTCCAGAGATTGCCGGTTTCCATTTTTTCTGCTGAAATTCAGGGCTTCACTCCTCTTTCCTATCCCCCAATACCTGATCATTTCCCCCTTCTTGTGCCCTCTCCCACCCAGATCCCTCCTTCCCTCTCCCCCGCCCCCATGATTGCCTTCTCCCTCACCAGTGAGACTGAGGCATCTTCACTTGGGTCCTTCTGCTTGTTAACTTTCATGAGTTCTGTGGATTGTATCCTGTACACTTTTGGCTAATACCCACTTATTAGTGAGTACTTACCTTGCCTATAATTTTGGATCTAACTTACCTCACTTATAATGCTATTATCTAGTTTCATGCATTTGCATTCAAAACTCATGATGTCCTCAATTTTTTTTTTTTACACTCCAGGTTATTCCCCCCATCCTGCTGTCCATCCTTCAACTATTCCAATACCATACCTCCAACACTCCTGTCTCCACGAGACTGTCCTAACCCCCCTTCCCCACCCCACCTGACTTCTAAACTCCCTGGAGCCTCCAGTCTATTGAGGCTTAGGTGCAGCATCACTAATTGAACTCAGCCTTAGCAGTCCTCTGCTGTATATGTACTGGGAGCCTCATATCAGCTGATGTATGCTGCCTTTTTGGTGGTCCAGTGTTTGAGAGATCTTGGGAGTCCAGATTAATTGAGACTGCTGATCCTCCTACAGGGTTACCCTCTTCCTCAGCTTCTTTCAACATTTCCCTAATTCAACCACAGGGGTCAGCAGTTTCTGTCCATTGGTTGGGTGCAAATATCTGCATCTGACTCTTCCAGCTGCTTGTTGGGTCTTCTGGAGAGCAGTCTTGATGAGTTCATTTTGAGAGTTCTCCATAGCCTTAGTAATAGGGTCAGACCTTGGGGCCTCCCCTTGAGCTGGATCTCAATCTGGGACTGTCTCTGAACCTCCTTTTCCTTGGGCTCCTCTCCATTTCCATCCCTATAGTTCTTTCAAACAAGAACAATTATAGGTCAGACTTTTGACTGTGGGATGACAACCCCTCCCTCCTTTGACACCACGGTCTTCCTGCTGGAGGTGGGCTCCATAAGTTCCCTCTCCCTACAGTTGGTAATTTTATTTAAGATCCCTCCTTTTGAGTCCTGAGAATCTCTCACCTCCCAGGTCTCTGGTGCATTCTGGAGGGTCCCCCCAACCTTCTACCTCTCTAGGTTGCCTGTTTCCATTCTTTCTGCTGGCCCTCAGGGCGTCAGTCCTTTTCCTCATCCAATATCAAATCAGGTTTCCCTCTTCCTCCAACCCCAGACAACTTTCCCTCCCAGGTTCCTCCTTCCCTCCCAACTTGTGATTGCTTTCTTCTCCCTCCCCAGTGGGACTGAGGTTTCCTCACTTGGGCCCTTCAGCTTGTTGATCTTTTGAGTCCTGTGGACTATATCTTGGATATTCTGTAATTTTTTTCTTTTTTCATTTTTCTATTTCTAATATCCACTTATTAGTGAGAACATACCATGCATGTCCTTTTTTAGGTATGAGTTAGCTCACTCACGATTTTTCTATTTCTATCTATTTTCCTGCAAAACTTAATATGTCCTCATTCTTAATAGCTGAGTAATATTCCATTGTGTAAATGAACTACATTTTCTGTATCCACTCTTCTATCACGGGACATCTGGGTCATTTCTACCTTACTGGCTATCACAAATAAGGCCAATATGAACATAGTGGAACATGTGCCCTTGTGACATGGTGGGGCATCTTTTGGGTATATTCCCAAGAGTAGTATTGATGGATCTTCAGGTAGATCTATTTCTCATTTTCTGAGAAACCTCCAGATTGACTTCTAGAGAGGTTGTGCCAGTTTGCAATCCTACCAGCAATAGAGGAAAGTTTCTCTTTCTCCACATCCTCTCCAACCTGTGTTGTCACCTAAAGTTTTGATCTTAGCCATTCTAATTGGTGTAAGGTGGAATCTCAGGGTCATTTTGATTTGCATTTCTCTGATCACTTTGAATATTTCTCTGGGTGCTTTCCAGCCATTCAGAATTCCTCTCTTGTGAAATCTCAGTTTAGTTCTATTCCCCATCGTTGGTTTTTTTGTTGTTGTTGGTTTTGGTTTTGGTTTGCTTTTTTTTTTTTTTTTTTTGGTGGTTACTTCTTTTGTTCTTTATATATTTTGGATATTAGCCCTCTATCAGATGTGGGGTTAGTGAAGATTTTTTTCCCAATCTGTAGGTTACCGATTTGTCATATTGAATATTTCCTTTGCCTTACAAAAGATTTCCACTTTCATGAGATCCCATTTATCAATTCTTGATTTTAGAGCATGAGCCACTGGAGTTATGCTTAGGATATTTCCCCCTGTGCAATGGGTTCAAGGCTCTTTCCCACTTTTACTTCTATTAGATTCAGTGTATCTGGTTTTATGTTGAGGTCCTTGATCTGCTTGGACTTGAGCTTTGTGCAAGGTGACAAATATGGGTCTATTTTCATTTTTTTACATACAGACAGCCAGTTAGACCAGCACCATTTATTGAAGATGCTTTTTTTCCCCATTGTATATTTTTGGCATCTTTGTCAAAAATCAAGTGTCCATAGAGTGTGGTTTTATTTCTGGGTCTTCAGTTCTATTCCATTGATCAACATGTCTCTCTCTGTACCAATACCATGCAGTTTTTATCACTATTGCTCTGTAGTAAAGCTTGAGATCAAGAATGGTGATTCCCCAGCCGTTCTTTTTTTGTTAATAATTGTTTTTACTATTCTGAGACTTTTATTTTTCCAGATGAATTTGAGAAATGATCTTTTCATATCTTTGAAGAATTATGTTATCATGGGGATTCCATTGAGTCCATAGATTGCTTTTGGAAGTAAAAAAGAATGGCCATTTTTATTAAGTTAATTCTACCTATCCATGATAATGGGAGATCTCTCCATTTTCTTAGGTCTTCTTTGATTTCTTTCTTGAGAGATTTTAATTTCTTGTCATACAGACCTGTAACTTGATTGGTTAGACTTACCTCAAGATATATTATTTATGACATTGTGAAGGGTGTTGTGTCTCTAATTCATTTCTGTGCCTCATTTATCATTTGTATGAAGGAAGGCTACTGATTTATTTGAGTAAGTTTTGTATCCTGCCACTTTGCTGAAGTTGTTTATCAGCTGTACAAGTTATCTGGTAGAATTTGGGCATTGCTTATATATACTATCATGTCATCTGCAAATAGTGATACCTTGACTTCTTCTTTGGCAAATTGTATCCTTGATCTCTTTTTGCTATCTTATTGCTCTAATTAGAAGTTTGAGTACTATGTTGTATAGATATAGGAAGAGTGGGCACCCTTGACATGTTCCTGATTTTGGTGGGATTGCTTCAAGTATCTCTCCATTTAATATTATATTTGTTGTTGATTTGCTGTATATTGCTTTTATTATATTTAAGTATGGGCCTTGAATTTCTGATCTCTCCAACACTTTTAACATGAAGGGGTGTTATATTTTGTCAAATGCTTTTTCAGCATCTTATAACATGATCATTTTTTTCTTTGAGTGTGTTTATGTCATGAATTATGTTAATGGATTTTCATATATTGAATCAACCTTTTATGCATGGGATGAAGCCTACTTGATCATGGTGAATAATGATTTTGATGTGTCCTTGGATTTGGTTTGCAAGAATTTTATTGAGTATTTTTGCATTGATATTCATAAGCAAAAATGATCTGAAGTTCTCTGTTTTTTTTGTTGGGTCCTTGTGTGGTATAGGTATACAATTAATCATGGCTTCATAGAATGAATTAGGTAGTGTTCCTTCTGTTTATGTTTTGTGGTATAATGTGAAGAATATTGGTATTAGATCTTCTTTGAAGGTCTTATAGATACAATTCTGTACTAAAATCATCTAGTCCTGGGCTTTTTTGGTTGGAAGACTTTAAATGATTGCTTCTATTTCTTTAAGGGTTATGGAAATGTTTAGATGGTTTTCCTGATCCTGATTTAACTTTGGTACCTGGTACCTGTCTAGAAAATCATTCATTTCATCTAAATTTTAATGTTTTGTTGAATTTAGGCTTTTGTAGTAGGATTTGATGATTTTTTTTTAATTTCTTCAGTTTCTGTTGTTTTATCTGCCTTTTTCATTTCTGAGTTTGTTGATTTGGATACTGTCTCTGGGCCCTTTAGTTAGGAGTATATCTATCTTGTTGATTTTCTCGAAAACAGCTTTTGGTTTGATTAAATATTTGTACCTTTCTCTTTGTTTCTACAGGGGTGATTTTTGCCCTCAGTTTGACTATTTCTTGCTGTTACTCCTCTTGTGGTGTGTTCCCTTCTTTTCTTACTAGAGCTCTCAGGTGTGCTGTTAATTTGCTACTATAGGATCGATCCAATTTCTTGACAAGATCACTTAGTGCTATGAATTTTCCTCTTAGAAATGCTTTCATTGTGTCCCATAAATTTGGGTATGCTGTGTAATCATTTTCATTGCATTCCAGAAAGTCTTTACTTTCTTTCTTTATTTCTTTCTTGACCAAATTATTATTGATCAGAGAGTTGTTTGGTTTCCATGGGTATGTGGGATTTTTGTAGTTTCTGTTGTTATTGAAGACCAGCCTTAGTCCATGGTGATCTTCTAGCATTCATGGGATTATTTCAATCTTTTTTTTTTTTATTGGTTGAGGCTTGTTTGTGATCAATTTTTGTCAGTGGTCGATTTTGGAAAAGGTACCATCAGGTCCGAGAAAATGTATATTCTTTTTTTTAGATTGAAATATTCTGTAGATATCTGTTAAATGCATTTGGTTCATAACCTTTATTACTTTCACTGTGTCTCTGTTTGTTTCTGTTTCAATGACCTGTCCATTAGTGTAGAAGTCTCCCACTATTATTGTGTGTGAATTAATATGTGTTTTCAGGTTTAGTAAATTTCTTTCATGAATATGGGTGCCCTTCCATTTGGGGCATAGATGTTTAGAATTGAGACTTTCTCTTGGTGGATTTTTCCTTTGATATATATAAGGTGTACTTCCTCATCTCACTTGATAACTTTTGTTCAAAGTCTAGTTTATTGGATATTAAGATAGCAACTCCATCTTGTTTCTTGTGATGATTTGCTGGATAGACTTTTTACCAGCCTTTTACTCTGAGCTTGTCTCTCTCTTTGTCATTGAAGTGTGTTTCTTGAATGCAGCAAAATACTGGATCCTGTTTGCATATCCAGTCTCTTAGTTTATAGTCTTTTTATAGGGGAATTGAGTCCATTGATATTGAGAGATTTTAACCACAGGTGATTGTTAGTTCCTGTTATGTTTGTTGTTATAGGTGTGCATTATGTGCATGTGATTCTCTCCAATTAGCTTTGTTGTGAGATGATTAATATCTTGTTTTTCCTTTGGTGTAGATACCCTGCTTGTATTGGAGTTTTCCTTCTAGAATCCTCTCTAGTGCTGGATTGATCAATAGATGTTGTTTGAGTTTGGTTTTGTCCTGGAATATTTTGGTTTCTTCACCTGTTGACTCAGAGTTTTGCTGGGTATAGTTGCCTGGGCTGGCTTTTGTGTTCTCTTAGGGTCTGCATGACTTCTGTCTAGGCTCTTCTGACTTTTAGGGTCTCTGTTGAGAAGTCTGGTGTCATTTTGATAGCTCTGCCATTATATGTTACTTGGCCTTTATCCCTTACAAGTTTTAATATTCTTTCTTAGTTCTGTGCATTTGGTGTTCTGATTATTGTGTGAAGAGAGGATTTTCTTTTCTGGCCCAATCTATTTGGTGTTCTATAGACTTCTTTTACATTTATGGCCATCTCTTCTTTAGATTGTGGAAGTTTTCTTCTATCATTTTGTTGAAGATGTCTTAGGTTCATTTGAGCTGGGATTCTTAACTCTCCTCTATTCCTATTATTCTTAAACTTGACCTTTTATTTGTGTTCTGGATTTCCTGGATGTTTTGGGTTAGAAGATTTTTATGTTTTGAATTTTCTTTGACAGTTGTATCAATATTTTCTAAAGTATCTTTTGCACCTGAGAGTCTCTCTTCTATGTTTTGTATTCAGTTGATGATGCTTACATCTATAATTCATGACCTCTTTTCTAGGTTTTCCATTTCAACAGTTTCCTCCATTTGTATTTTCTTGACTGTTTCTACTTCCACTTTTAGGTCTTGGACCACTTTGTTCAATTCCTTCACCTGTTTGTGGTTTTCTGTATTTCTTTCAGTGAATTATTTATGTCCTCCTTAAAGTACTCTATTATATTCATGAGATAGAATTTTAGGTCAAATTTCTGATTTTCAAATGTTTTGGTGTATCCAGGCTTGCTGTGGTGGCAGAACTAGGTTCTGATGATGCCAAAGTATATTGGCTTTTGTTTCTTCTGGTCCTGTGCTTGCCTCTCAACATCTTGATATCCCTGGTATTACCTGATCTGGGTGTCTCTGTCTTGTGTCTGCCTCTTGTTTCTCTGGGTTGCTGTAGGTCTCCTGGTAGGCTTGTGGCACTGGCTGTAGCAGACCTCCTGTGAGGCCTTCAGACTGTAGGGTCTTCAGAGGGGCAGAAAAGCTACTGATCTGATGCACTGGCTGCAGCCAATCTCCTGGGAGGCCTTCAGACTACTGGGTCTTCAGAGGAGGAGTCAAGCTACTGCACTGAATGTAGCTGTTCTTCTGTGAAGCTGTTTAACTGTGGGGTCTGCTGCCTTGTGTATAGAAGAACTCCAGGGAGGCTTTCACATTGTTCGGACAGTTGCCCGGTTGCTAAGTTGCCCTCTGTGCAGCAGAACTCCTAAAAGGCCCTCAGGCTGTGATATCTTCAGAGGAGCAGAAAAGCTGGTGATCTGCCCTGCAGAAGGTGCTGGTGGAAGCAGAGTGGAATTGGGTGAGGGGTGTTAGGAGGGGTGTGTCCTGAGATCACTGGGTTCCTTGGGCTTTCCAGGTCTGTGGCTGTTAGGAAAGGTCCCTTTCCAATTGTCTTTTGTGCAGCAGACCTCCTGGGAGGGCTTCAGACTGTGGTGTCTTCAGAGAAGCAGGCTGAAAATGGCTTACATCCATATGCTGTTTAGTTGAAGGTCATCACCCATTATTTCTCCCCCAACTTCTCTCCTATTCGACTACTATTATTCCTTCCATCCTTATGTGTTCTTTGCTTCTTTTTTTTCTTTAACCCCACAGAGTTCACTCAGGGCTGTCAGTGAGTACATAGCTTGTAGGAGCACAGGTAGCCTCTCTGGGTTCACATTCGTAAAGAAAGCCTACTCTACTTCTCCCAGTAGCCATAAATTGCAACAGTTCCTGAGCTGAAACTAGACAACACTGGCATTATCAGCACTTCACTCTGGAATTTCCTCCTTCTTGAATAGGTCTTTTGCATGCAGTCACAGTTGCAGTTAGTTCCAACCGATGCAAAATTATATCCATAGATGTATTTTATTTTATATTTAAGATCTTTTATAATTTTATGTGTATGAGTGTTTTGCTTGCATGTGCATCTTTTCAGTGCTAGATGTTCGCAGAGATTAGAAGGCATGAAGAGTCCCATGGAACTGCAGTTACAGATGTTTGTGAGTCACCATATGAGTAATAGGAAACAAATTCAGATCCTATGAAAAAGATCAAAATCTCTTCACTAATGAACAATATCCCCACTACCCAGAGATACATTTCTTTTCTATTGAAATAAGTTTCATATGGTATATTCTGATCATGATTTCCTAACAAGCCTCTTCTTCTCCCAGATTCTCTCCACCTCTTCACTCACCCAATTCCAAACCGTTTTTCTCTCTTTTTAGAAAACACACAGGTCAATTAAAAAAACAGGACTAAAACAAAGAAAACAGAAAAATGAAAAACAAAAAATACATATGAAAGAGATGCACACAGAGATGCACACATAAAACACATGATGCACAAAATCAGAAACAATAATAATTAATCAAAAAAGTAAGCTATATAATTCATAATAAAGGAACTACTAAATAAAACAGTTTCAAAAATATTATTGAGATCATTTTGTGTTTGCCATTGTATAGCTGGACATGGAGCCTCCCTTAAGTTTGATTTGTATGCTTAGTGAGATACAACCTGAGAAAAAAGGTTTTTCCTTAGCCAAAGGTTGTCAATTACTGATAGCTTCTGGATGAGTGATGGCCATTCATGTCAACTTATACTTTCAGTTGTGGCACCCAGCAGACTTGAACCAGTGCAGACTCTGTATATGTGGTCACTGTTTGTGATTTCATATGGGTATCAGTTCTGGTGTATTTGAAAGCCAGTTTTCCAGGGTTCCTGCATTTATATTGGATCTAAAATATTTCTACTTACTCTTCTGAATACCTACCTGAACCCTGAATGGAGGGTTTTGATAAAAAAAAAAAAAAAAAAAAAAAAAAAAAACCTTTGTATTTATAATGGAGTGTTCTAATTTCTCTCACTCACTGCATATTATCCTTTTGTCTGTCTCTACCAGTGCAAATCTCCCACAGGAAGAAGTTTCACTGATGCTGGTTAAATGAAACACTGATCTATACATGTGACAGAATGTTGTTAAGGGTCATTCTATTTTAGCAGTACAGTATCATTTGGGTTTCTCATTGGCCATTGCCTTTGTAGTTCAGATTATTGGCAAAGAGAGCAATGTCAGATATGGGTTCCATCTTGTAGAGTGGGACTTAAATCCAATCAGATATCCACTGTTATCTTCACAATATTTATGGCACATTTGCATCCGCATATTATGCAAACAAATTACTATTGTTTATTAAGAGTTTCTAGCTGGGCTGTCATTTAGCTTTCTTCTCTGATAGTG
Organism: Mastomys natalensis; assembly: GCA_021653895.1. Classification (NCBI taxonomy): domain Eukaryota; kingdom Metazoa; phylum Chordata; class Mammalia; order Rodentia; family Muridae; genus Mastomys; species Mastomys natalensis. Next base: position 290,120 of record JAJTUV010000295.1, on the reverse strand, counting down.
TGTAGAGTATCTTATAGTACCATGAACATGAGTCAGTAAGAATAAAGGCATTAGTTATGTACCAGCTTTATTTCTCCACAATCAATGAGATTTAGAGTTGTGCTTGATAATCAGCTTGGGGAGATCAGCCAACCTTGTTCGTGGGTTTTCTTGGGCCCATTTGTCCAGCAGCCCATATTTGGCATTGGTAGCTTCACTTCATGACAAGAAATGTCTAGATGGGGCTTTATCTCCCCATTATTTGGTGTTTCTTTTAAAACTTATTTCATATATGTTTATATTTTAATAAGTTTATACTGTTGTAAATTTCTATGTGACCCTTCAAGTTGCCCTTACTGTTGGTGGTCCCTCCTCATATTCCCTTCCTTACCTCCCTTTGCCCTCTGTTTTTTTTTTAAGAGACAAATATATGATTTTATTTGTTTTTTTAATTGAATATTTTATTTATTTACATTTAAAATGTTATCCCCTTTCCAAGTTTCCCCTCTGCAAACCTCCTATCCCATCGCTCCTTACCCTGCTTCTCATGAGGGTGCTACCCTTCCCACCTACCCACTTCCACCTCATTGCTCTAGCATTCCTCTACACTGGGTATTCAAGCCTATTAGGACCAAGGATCTCCCCTCTCACTGATGCCAATAAGCCCTTCAACTTCTCCACTCCTTCCCCTAACTCTTCCATCGGGGTTCTTGTACAGTCAGATGGATGGCTGCAAGCATCCATTCTGTCTTGGACAGATTCTGGCAGAGCCTCTCAGGAGACAGCTGTATCAGGCTCCTGTCACCCAAGAACTTCTTGGAATCTACAATAGTGTCTGGGTTGGTGTCTACATGTGGGATGGATCCCAGGTGGGGCAGTCTCAGGATGGCCTTTCTTTAGTCTCTGCTCCACTCTTTGTCCCCGTAGTTCTTTAGACAAGAACAATTTGATTAAAATTTTGGAGATGGTGGATGGCCCCATCCTTCAATGGGGTGGGGCCATGCCGAAACTTTAGATATGGTCTCAACAAGTTCTCCCTCACCTTTGTGGGTGTTTCAGCTAATGTCATCCGGTGCTGTCATTGGATGCTCTTGCTTTCCTGCATCTAGAATTTCTGGTTGCTACCACCATTCCCCATCCCCCATTGCTACACACCTCTGTTCATTCCTGACACTTTGTTACTCTCCTCAATCTTCTCTCATACTCGATTCTTCAACTCTTTTACCCTCCACATCATCCCTTTCTCCCAAGTCCTCCTACCCTCTACTTCCCTTGATTATTTTTTCCCCTCCTTCTAAGTAGACTGAAACACTCAGACTTTGGTTTTCCTTCCTCTTGAGCTTCATGTGGTTCATTAGTTGTATCATGGTATTCCATGCTCCTTGCCTAATATCCACTTATCAGTGAGTACACACCATGTGTCTTCTTTTGATCAGGATAAAAATGGGTCAATTTGCATTCTTCTACATATTGACTGCCAATTGAACCAGCACCATTAGTTGAAAATGCTGTCCTTTTTCCACTGGATGTTTTTAGCTCCTTCATCAAAGATCAAGTGACCATTGGTATGTGGGTTCATTTCTGTGTCTGCAATTCTCTTCCATTGATATACCTGCCTTTCACTGTAACAATAACATGAAGTTATTACTGCTATTGCTCTGGAGTACAGCTTGAGGTCAGGGACAGTGATCTCCCTAGATGTTCTTTTATTGTTGAAAATAGTTTTCACTATCCTGAGTTTTTGTTATTCCTAATACATTTTAGAATTGCTCTTTCTAACCATGAAAAATTGAGTTGGAAATTTTGATGGGGATTGCATTGAATCTGCAGATGGCTTTCTGCAAGATGGCCATTTTTATTATATTAATCCTGCCAATCCATGAGCATGAAAGATCTTTTCCATCTTCTGAGGGCTTCTTCAATTTCTCTCTTGAGAGACTTGAAATTCTTGTTGTATAGATCTTTCATTTGTTTGGTTAGAGTCACACTAAGATATTTTATATTGCTTGTGACTATTATGAAGGGTGTGGTTTCCATGATTTCTTTCTCATCCAATTTATCCTTTGAGTATGCAAGGGTACTGATTGTTTGAGCTAATTTTATATTCACTTACTTGGTTGAAGTTGTTTATCAGCTGTAGGAATTCTCTGGTGGAAATTTTGGGGACACTTAACTATACTATCATATCATCTACAAATAGTGATATTTTGACTTCTTCCTTTCCTATTTGTATTCCTTTGACTTCCTTTTGTTGTCTAATTGCTCTGGCTAGGACTTCCAGTACTATATTGAATAGGTAGAGAGAGAGTGGGCAGCCTTGTCTAGTCCCTGATCTTAGTGGCAATGCTTCAAGTTTCTCTCCATTCAGTTTGATGTTGGCTACTGGTTTGCTGTATATTGCTTTTACTATGTTTAGGTATGGTCCTTGAATTCCTGTTCTTTCTAAGACTTTTACCATGAAGGGATGTTGAATTTTGTCAAATGCTTTCTCAGCATCTAGTGATATGGTCATGTGTTTTTTTTCCTTGAGTTTGTTTATATACTGGATTACATTAATGGATTTCTAAATATAGAACCATCTTTGCATCTTTATCTGGGATAAAGCCTACTAAATCATGATGGATGATTGTTTTGATGTGTTCTTGGATTCGGTTTGTGAGAATTTTATTGAGTATTTTTGCATTGATATTCATAAGGGAGATTGGTCTGAAGTTTTCTTTCTTAGTTGGGTCTTTGTGTGGTTTAGGTATCAGCATAGTTGTGTATTCATTGAACAAATTTGATAGTGTTCCTTCAGTTTCTATTTTGTGGAATAGCTTGAAGAGTATTGGTACTAGATCTTCTTTGAAGATTTGATAGAATTCTGCACTAAATCCATCTTTTCCTCACCTTTTTCTGGTTAGGAGACTGTTAATGACTGCTGCTATTTTTTGGGGGGTTATGGGACTGGTTAGATGGTTTATCTGCTCCTGATTTAACTTTGGTACCCAGTATCTGTCTAGAAAATTGTCCATTTCATCCAGATTTTCCAGTTTTGTTGAGTATAAACTTTTGTAGTAGGATCTGATGATTTTGTGAATTTCCAAAGTTTCTGTTGTTATATCTCCCTTTTCATTTCTGATTTTGTTAATTTGGATACTGTCTTGTGCCCACTGGTTAGTATGCCTAATGGTTTATATTTCTTGTTGATTTTATAAAAGAACAAGCTCCTGATTTTGTTGATTCTTTGTATTTTTGTCCATTTGGTTGATTTTGGGCTTGAGTTTGATTATTTCCTGCTGTCTACTCCTCTTGAGTGTATTTGAATCTTTTTTTTTTCTAGAGCTATCTGGTGTGCTGTTAAGCTGCTAGTATATGCTCTCCAGTTTCTTTTTGGAGGCACACAGAGCTATGAGTTTTTCTCTTAGTACTTCCTTCATTGTGTCCCATAAGTTTGGGTATGTTGTGCCTTCATTTTAGGTAAATTCTAAAAAGTCTTTAATTTCTTTTTTTCCTTGACCAAGTTATCCTTGTGTAGATCACTGTTCAGCTTCCATGTGTATGTTGACTTTCTGTTGTTTTTGTTGTTATTGTAGAAAACATGATGATCTGGTACCATGCATGGGAGTACTTCAATTTTCTTGTATCTGTTGAGGCTTGTTTTGTGACCAATTATATGGTCAGTTTTGGAGAAGGTATCATGAAGTGTCTAGAAGAAGGTATTTTCTTTTGTTTAAGGATTAAATATCATATAGATAGATATCTGTTAAATCCAGTTTGTTCATAACTTTTATTAGTTTCACTATATCTCTCTTTAGTTTCTGTTTCCATGATCTGTCCTTTGATGAGAGTTGGGTGTTGAAGTCTCCCACTATTATTGTGTGAGGTGCAATGTGTGCTTTGAGCTTCAGTAAAGTTTCTTTTATGAATATGGGTGCCCTTGTATTTGGGGCATAGATGTTCAGCATTGAAATGTCATCTTGGTAGACTTTTCATTTGATGAATATGAAATGTCTTTCCTTATCGTTTTTGATAACTTTTGGTTGTAAGTCAATCTTATTCGATATTAGAATGGCTACTCCAGCTTGTTTCTTGGGTCCATTTGCTTGGAAAATTGTTTTCCAGACTTTTATCCTGAGGTAGTATCTGTCTTTATCACTGTGGTACGTTTCCTGTATGTAACAAAATGCTGGGTCCTATTTATATATTCAATCCATTAGTCTATGTCTTTTTATTGTAGAATTGACTCCAGTGATGTTAAGAGATAATAAGGAATAGTGATTATTGCTTCCTGTTACTTATGTTGTTAGAGGTGGAATTATATTTGTGTAGCTATTTTCTTTTTCATTTGTTAGAAGATTATTTTCTAGGGAGTAGTTTTCCTCCATGTGTTGGAGTTTTTCATCTCTTATCCTTTGTAGGATGGATTTGCAGAAATATATTATGTAAATTTTTTTTATCATGGAATATCTTGGTTTCTCCAACTATGGTAATTGAGAGTTTTTCTGGGTATAGTCACCTGGGCTGGCTTTGTGTTCTCTAGGGTCTGTATGACATCTGCCTAGGATCTTCTAGTCTTGTAGTCTTTGGTGAGAAGTCTGGTATAATTCTGATAGGTCTGCCTTTATATGTTACTTGACCTTTTTCCCTTACTGCTTTTAGTATTCTTTCCTTGTTTTGTGCATTTGTTGTTTTGATTATAATGTGACAGGAGGAATTTATTTTCTCGTTCAGTGTATTTGAACTTCTGGAGGCTTCTTGTATGTTTAGGGGAATCTCTTTCTTTAGGTTAGAGAAGTTTTCTTCTAGAATTTATTGAAGATATTTACTGGTCCTTTAAGGTGGGAATCTTTGCTCTCTTCTATACCTATTATCCTTACGTTTGGTCTTCTCATTGTGTCCTGGATTTCCTGTATATTTTGAATTAGGAGCTCTTTGCATTTAGCATGTTCTTTGACCGTTGAGTCACTGTTTTCTATGGTATCTTCTGCACCTGAAATTCTTTCTTCTATCTCTTGTATTCTGTTGGTGATGCTTGCATCTATGACTCCTAATTTCTTTCCTAGGTTTTCTATCTCCAAGGTTGCCTCTCTTTCTGAATTATTTCTTCTTTCTATTTCCATTTTTAGATCCTGGATGGCTTTGTTTAATTTCTTCACCTGTTTGGTTGTGTTTTCCTGTAATTCTTTAATGGATTTTTATGTTTCCTCTTTAAGGGTTTCTACCTGTTTATCTGTGTTCTCTTTTATTTCTCTAAGGAAGTTATTTAAGTTCTTCTTAAAGTCCTCTATCATCATCATGAGATGTCATTTTAAATGGTAGTCTTTCTTTTCTGTTGTGTTGGGGTATCCATTGCTCGCTGTGGTTGCAGAACTGTGCTCTGATGATGCCAAGTAGCCTTGGTTTCTGTTGTTTATGGTGTTGCTCTTGCCTCTCACTATCAGGTTATCTCTGGTGTTAACTGATTTTGCTGTCTCTGACTGTGGCTTGTCCCTCCTATAAGCCTGTGCGTCAGCTCTCCTGGAGACCAGTTCTCTCCAGGAGGAATATGGGTATGGAGAGCTGTTGCACAGTGTCAGCTCAGAGATGAAGATTGAATCCAGAAAGATCCTGTCCTTGCTGTCCCTTGATTCTGGTGTCCCGATGGCTCTGGGCAGGTCTCTCTTTGGCCAGGAATTTGAGCTGAAGTGGTGGTCTCAGATGTGCTCTGAGATATGTCAGCACTTTTTGGAGATCAGCCCTGTCGTGGTGGGACCTGGATATGGAGAGCTGTGGCACAGTGTCAGCTATGGGATGCAGATCACCCTCCTTTGTTTATTTAATCTCCCAATTGTAATCTCCCTTTGTCTCTTCATAACTACACATTCTATTTCCCCTATTTTAACAGTTCCTCCCAGCCCCCCTAAACTCTTTATTCCTAATTTTTGTTGTTATACAGATAGTAGCATGCCTATTGAAGACTTGAGCTAATATTTATATATAAGAGAATATATACTATATGTCTTGCTAGTCCCTGGTTACCTCACTCAGGATGATTTTCATAGCTTCATTTTTTTTTACCTGTCAATTTAATGATTTCATTATTAGGAGCTGAATATTATCATTACTCCTTCATCTGTCAGTGGGCATCTATGATGTTTGTAGTTTCTTGCTGTTATGAACAGAACAGCAATGGGAATGTTTGAGCAATTGTTCTGCAGTAAGATATTGAGTCCTTTGGGTATATTCATAAGAATGATTATGTTTAATACAAAGTAGATCCATTCCCAGTATCTAAAGGAACTGGCACACTAATTTCCATAGTGTCTATATAAGTGTTTACTCCTACCTGCAATGGATGAGTGTTAACCTTACCCTGCATCCTCAACAGCATCAGATTTCATGTGTTTAATTGATCTTAGACTAGCTGAAATACCCCCAGAGACAATTTTTATTATTACAACGTTGAATTGATAATGGACACTACCTTGCAGGAGTGTCAGGAAAGGTCAGTGGTTATTACATGCAAAGCACTTTGTTCTACTATTTGTTTATAGAAGCTATTACGAAAAGATAACCTAGATCAGCAGATGACCTGGTATTTTAATATGATGTATCAAAGTTTATGTAGGTAATAATTTCTTTTCATGTCCAACAGACACATAGGTGGCTCAGCACCGCCTGACAGCAGTTGGAAGGGAGGATTAAAAGTGCCTTACAACGTGGGACCTGGCTTTGCTGGAAACTTTTCAACACAGTTGAGTTATTTTTTGATGCTTTTATTCAGAATACTTTAAAAGAAGACAATTATTGAAGATGAAGAAAAATATAAAGCCTAGTTACTACCATCAAGCAATAAAACCAGAAGTTGAATAACACAATGATTTTGAATCATTAAAATTAGTCAGTGTTATTTGAGACTGCTGGGACCCCTGAGATCTCTGACACTGATCCATTGACCAGGCAGGACATACTAGGTGGTTCAAGGCCCCCAACACATATACAGCAGAGAACTGCCTATTCTGACCTCAATGAGAGAAGATACACGTAACCCTCAAAAGACGCCCAGGGAGAGGGGAGTTCTGATGAGGTAGACTTGGAGACGGAGACATCATCTTAGAGACAGGGGGAAGCGGAACGGAATGAAGAACTCTAGGAGGGTGAACTGGGAGGGAGATAATGACTGGACTGTAAAAATGATTTTAAAAATATTAGTATTACTTTTCTGTTGAGAACAACTATAAATCTTTTTAAATAATGATGGAGGATTTAAGAAATATGAGTGTTAAATCTCAACTAGTATTCTCAGTGATTGCATTTTTTTAATATTTGAATTAGAAAGGTCAAGCTGCATATTCACTCCTACAGTAAAGTGACAAGAATCTATAATGTGATTGGCACCCTCAAAGGAGCTGTGGAACCAGGTAAATGGAGTATGTGTTTTACAAATATTGGTGAGTCAAATGTCATATACCACTGCTGCCTGAGTGAAGCTCATCCAAAACAAAGTAAGACATTCCAATTATAGTGTATCATTCAACACATGTGTTGCAAGAATAGAAACAGGAAAATTGGGAATATGTGAAAGTATTAAGCTGCCTTATTTGTTTGTTTATCATTGAAAACTATTTTATACACTGTTTTAATCAAATTTTCCCATCCCTCATTTTCTAGCAGATCCTTTCTACCTTCCTCTCCACACATCTCCATGCTTTGTTTCTTTCTCTTTATAAAACAAATAGGCATACAAACAAAAAAAAAACAAAAAAAATAAAATAAAAACAGAATAAAACAAAATTTAAAAGAGAGAGTAAAAGGAAACATGAGCAGTATACACACATGTACAAAACTCATAAAAACAAAAAATATAGAAAACATTTATAAACAAAATATCAGAAAGGTTGAAAATTGACCAAATTCAGCAATATGAGACAAAACAATCTCCAAAAGTAATGCTAATTTCATTTTCTTTTGACTATTTACTACTGATAATGGTGCCTTCTTTAAGTGTGGTTGGGATACATTGTGAGACTCAGTTGGAGAATTATGCATGTTTTATTATATCTTTTGATTCTTTAGAATTTAGGACTGAATTCCTTATGACTTACTTGATTATTATTAAACATAAATAGTACAAGTTATTCACATATATTACTTACAAACATATGTTGCTTATTTGTTTTTCTGAGACAAGTTCTCATGCAGTTGGAGTCAATTTTATGTTATTTCCTTTCAAGTGTGGAAATTGTCATTATGTGGAATACTGTAATCAAAATAAAGAATCTCTTACTTAGGAACTAAGAGTTTTATAAAATTAATGCTTATGTGTACTAAAATATATTTGTGTTTTATATACACATATAAACTATATATGCATTATAGTTATATATATTTTATATACACATATAGTTAATTTATGCATATATATTTAGTTTATACATATATATATTATACACATATATAGTTTAGTAATATATGAGTACATACATATGTGTATGGGTATGCATAATTGACATATTAAATATTACTAGATGATTATTTTGTACACTGTCTGTGACAAACATTGAATTGGGGGAGCATTTAAACACTCATAAACTAGGGTCAAGGTGATCATGACTAAAAGAAGAGTTTGACATTCAAGGATGATAAATACCTAAACTAATATGGAAAGACTGTTTCTCAAACTTTCAACCCAATCAGATTTTTCTTCCTATAATAGACAGAAATGGTTATAGACAGTTAGTGACTGGCATATGTAATAGGTCTAAGAAGGTAAAAGTTGTGTTCTCCATGAAAATGATGGTGACAAAGTGGCAACAGGTTTAGAGAACTGTGAGGAGCTAGGCAAATAATTTCCTATGTTTCTGTTATCCATATGCTTATAAATTCAGTAATATATCTAATTAATTTTTAAGTCACATTCATACTTTCATCAGATAGATGAAACAAATAGTGAAATATGAGCAAATAACCAATGGACATGATCCTTAGGAACTTTAATATTTTTTCTCCAAGTCGTGAAAACTATTGAGTTATTTGTATGTTCCTCTGTCTGAGATCCATGATCTGTTGATTTGTAGACAGATATGTCATTCTTGGTGGTCACCGAGATGCTTGGGTGTTTGGTGGCATTGACCCTCAGAGTGGAGCAGCTGTTGTTCATGAAATTGTGAGGAGCTTTGGAACCCTGAAGAAGAAAGGTAAGAGAAAGAGTGAGTGAAAAACCAACTTCTGGGAACTTCAGCTTAATTTTTTGCAAAGTGAGTGTGAAAGCACTATCTCAGGGTCTGGGAAGTAGCTGAGTGTTAGACCATGTGCCTTGGGTGACAAAAGCACTTCCCGAGATCCCTAGTACACAGTAGAAAACCAAATATATAAATGGACACTCAACCTCATCAATGAAAAAGTAGCAATATAGTGCAAACATTAATGTTGGTTAACTATATTTATATTATTTTCATTAGATTATAAAGTTTATAGAATATTTACCATAAACTGATAATCTGAAATAAACAATTGTGAATTCCAGGGGGGTTCAAACTCCTGCTGTCAATCTTGGCAGCCAGTACCTTTACAAGCAGAAACATCTTGTAGCTCTTAGCTATAAATCAACAATACAAACATATGTTTACTTTGCATGCTGAGAAATTTTTTACACATGTGTGCTCTATTTTGATGCCATAGCAACCCTTGAGACATTTTCTGAGTTCTGTTCCCATTTTATAGATATGAGCCAAGTAATATGTGACAGAGTTCACAATTCTGGTTGGGATATGGCCAACTCATGTTATGTCTGTTCAAAATAAGACAGAGGTGCACCACTTACATTTTAACAAACAAATTTGCCAGAGGAGTATGCACATTGTTCATGAACTTGGTTGTATTTAATCTTACCATAAAAGGTTTCATAATTTCACAAGAAAATTTTTTGCATTGAATGAAAATCAGCATTGTTATAAGTAAAGAGTGTACCAAAGAATGAAGTGGTAAGGAATGAGTGGATAGGGAATTTAAATGATACATAATACATTAGACAGAAAGAAACCATTGAATTCAATAGTTATAGGAAAATAGGAAATATTTTCTCCTCCCTCCCTTCCTCCCTACCACCCCCATCTCATTCGCATTAAGTCTCACTCTCTCTTTTGGTTTGTTTGAGCAAAGGTTTCTCTGTGTAGCAACCTTGTACTCACTCTGTAGACCAAGCTGGTTTCAAACTTAAAGATCAGTCTAACTCTGCTACCCAAAAAGTTAGGAATAAAGATGTACACTACCACTGCTCACTTTCACTTTCTGACACATCAGCAGAGGGCATCCGATCCCATTACAGATGGTTGTGAGACACCATGTGGTTGCTGGGAATTGAACTCAGGACCTGTGGAAGAGAAGACAGTGCTCTTAACTGCTGAGTCATCTCTCCAGTCCCTCAAAAATATTTAATAAACATATATGAAGTATTTACAAGGACTTTCTCACACTTACTAAGTGCTTCTGAAATAGTATTCCACTTAATGCTCCTGATAATCAAATGTTATCTACAACTTACTATGCTATAGAGGTTCTTAGATGAAGACATGAAGGCTTAGTCAACTTGTATGGCAGAGTCTTACTAGCATCTAGGAAGTGTGAGAATGAGAGTTTAAAGCTATATTTTTCTTAAACTCCAAGGTCACTGTTAGATACCTCAGATACCTACTTATCAAAGTGTAAGGTTTTCATTATCAGTGGATACTGCTATCTAAAAGTGAGCCCTTGATAACTATCACAGAAGCAGATGATCATGCTATTTCAGAACAACATGGGAGGTTTCTAACTAGTTTCCCACATTTCTGTGTGCCACAGCAGCACTGGCTCTGCCAGTGCTTTCTCCCTCTGTTGTTAGGCATCAGTAGATCAGAGGGCTTTCTTGCTCATGGGCAATTTTAAAACATAAAATATCTTATGTCTTCATGAGACATTTGCCTTCTATATTCCTCCTTTTACAATACAACTATACATTTGATTCTAGCAAGTCCCATTAAAAAACATACAGAATGAATTTTTTGAACTAAAAGTGAGAGTCAACAATTTCTACTTTTACAATAAAAAATTCCTCAGCATTTTGTGATTTCCCATGTTGGAGAATCTCTATGTCTTAGGTGGTATGTATTTTTCAAGAATTTATATGATATTCACATGTATTTTAGGATGGAGGCCTAGAAGAACAATTTTGTTTGCAAGCTGGGATGCAGAAGAATTTGGCCTTCTAGGTTCTACTGAGTGGGCAGAGGTTGGTTGACAATTTTTTCTATGTAAATTTTCTGAAGTGACAAAAGAGTTGGGACTTTACTATGAAGCTTGAGAAAATATCAAGTGTATCAGTCAGACAATGCTTTGACTTTTTCTACAATGTCTTGATGTGTGTTCAACCTTTTATTATTACAATATAATGTTCTACATACAAAATTTATGTTTCAGTCTCACACATCAAGTTACTTTATAAATAACCAAATAAAAATCATCTCATCATGTTTTAACCATGTTTACAGTGTTGTATTGGACTAAATTCTTACCTATACTTGGCTGCATGCGGCCCATGGGTACAAGATATCTAATTATCCAAAAAGATTGTGTCATTGTTCAAAATCTACAAGAGGACAATAATATGATGCAGCTAGTTAAGCCACATGCTGCCAACCTGAGATTTGACTCTAATTATTGGGGCCTAGATGGTGGGAGGAGAGAACTGACAGCTGCATTCTTTCCTCTGACCACCACATATGTGACATGACATGCATTCTCACATAAAACACATACAGGCACTAAATACATAAACACATGAACAAACATATATATTAAAAAATCAAAAAAAAATCTCATTTGAAGAATTTGTCTTTGTTCAAATTTAGAAACACCTCATGTCAATTATTGAAATTTAATTTTGTTTTTGACAATGCAATATAGTTAATAAATCAAATACAAGCACAAAACCAAACCAAAACAAGCAAAAAGCTGTCAATTTCTTTTTTAAGTTAAATTTATTAATATAGTCATTTTATATGCTAATACTAGTCCCCCCTCTCCTCCCAGTACCCCCTCACAAGAACCTCCCCTTATTACTCCCTTCCCTTCTCCTTTAAGAAGGAGGAGCCTCCTCTAGTTATAAACTCGGAACTGCCACCACATTATCACCTCCGTCACCCCTAGCACATTAAGTCACTATAGCACTAGGCATATCCTTTCCCATTGAGGCCAGAAGAAGGTGGTCCATTTAGGGGAATGAGATCCATATGCAGGCAGGCAACAGATTCAGGGAGAGCCCCTTCTCCTGTTGTAGGGGCCCCACATGAAGACCAAGTTGCTCATTTGCTACATATATGTAGGGACCCTAGTTACAACCAATGTTCGCTCTTCAGTCGATGATTCAATCTCTGGGAGCTAAAAGAGTCTAAGTTAGTTGACTCTGTTGGTCTTCCTGTGGAGTCCTTATCCTTTTCCAGTTCCTCATTCTTTCCCCCAACTCTTTCATAAGACTCCCAGTGCTCTATCTAATGTTTGACTGTGGGTCTCTGCATTTTTTCCATTGGTAGCACAATGGGGGCCTCCCAGAGGACAGTTATGTTTGGCTTTTATCTTCAAGCATATTAAAGTATTATTAATAGTGTCAGAGATTAGTTTTTATCCCAGAGATGAGTCTCAAATTGGAGCAGTCATTGGTTGGCTATGCCCTCAGTATCTGACTCTATCTTTGACTCTGCCATCTCGTAGGCAGGACACATTTTGAGTTGAAGTCTTTGTGGATAGGTTGCTGTGTTTATCCCTCCACTGGTGATCCTGCCTGGCTACAGGAAGTAGTTCAGAATCTATATCTGCCACTCCTAGGAGTCTCATCTAGAGTTGCCCCATAGACCCTCAGGGCCTCACCCATCTCAAGTCTCTGTCACAATCTAGAGTCTCCTTGCTGCCAGTTTCCCTTCTCTCTCCCACTCTCCCTGCATCTGATTCCCCATTCCTGACCTGCTCCTCTCCCCATTCTCTTCCCACCAAGTTTCCTCCTATCCACCTCAGATTTCACTTCTATGTCTCCTTATGAGAAAGATTCACCCATTTTTCCTCCTGTCCCCTTGTTATTTAGATTGTTTGGGTCTGTTGTATAGCATGATTATCCTGTACTTTATTACTAGTATCCTCCTATAAGTGAGTACATGCCATGCATATCCTTTTGTGTTTGGCTTACCTTGCTATTGCTAGCATCTATTTATAAGTGAGATATACCATGTATGACTTATGGATAAAATATCACCTGACTCAAGATGATCTTTTCTAGTCCCATACATTTACCTGAAAAATTCATAATGTCCTTGTTTTTAATAGCTGGGAAGCATTGCATTGTGTAAATGAACCACATTTTCTTTATTCTTTCTTCTGTGGAAGGCATGTAGATTGTTTCCAGTTTCCAGATGTTACTAATAAAGCTGCTATTAACATAGTTGAGCAAGTGTTCTTATAGGATGATGGAGCATCTTTTGTGTATATGCCCTGGAGTGGTATAACCGGGTCTTAAGATGGAATTATTTCCAATTTTCTCAGAAACTTCCAAATTGATTTCCATAATGGATGTATAAGTTTGTAGTCCCACCACCAGTGAAGGAGTGTACCCTTTGCTCCAGAACCTCACCAGCATGTGCTGCCCTTGAGATTTTGAATTAGCCATTCTGATGCATGTAAGAAAGAATATCAGGGTGGTTTTCATTTCATTTCCCTGATGACTAAGGATATTGAATTTTTTTTTAAAGTACATCTCAGACATTCGAGATTCCTATGTTGAGAATTTTCTGTTTAGCTCTGCATCACGTTTTTAAATTTAGTTATTTGGTAAATTGTTTTTTGACTACTTGTGTTCTTTACATATTTTGGATATTAGCCCTCTATCAGATGTATGGTTGGTAAAGATCTTTTCCCAATCTGTAGGCTCTCATTTTGTCCTAGTGATGGTATTTTTCGCCTTACAGAAGCTTTTCCATTTCACGAATGGTTAATCTTAGTGCCTGTGTCGATGGAGTTCTGTTCAGGAAGTTCAAGGCTATTCCCCAGTTTCTGTTCTATTAGATTTAGTGTAACTTGTTTTAGGTTGAGGCCTTAGATCCATTTGGACTTGAGTTTTGTTCAGGGTAATAAATCTCTTTGCATTCTTCTGTATGCAGACATCCAGTTAGACAAGCACCATTTGTTAAAGATGCTTTCATTTTTTTCCATCTGGCTTCTCTGTCAAAAAGCAAATGCCCATAGGTATGTGAGTTTATTTCTGGGTTTACAATTTGATTCAACCTACCTGTTTCTACCAACACCATGCAGTTTTTATTACCATTCCTCTAAAGTACAGCTTGAAGTCAGGGATACTGGTATCTCAGAAGTCCTTTCATTGTTCAGAATTGTTTTAGGTATCCTGGGTGTTTTACTATTACATATAAAGTTGAAAATTGTTCTGTAAAGAATTTTAGTGAAATTTTGATTGAGATTCCATTGAATCTGTGGATTGCTTTTAGTAAGAAGACCATTTTCACTGTGTTAATCCTACCAGTCTAGGAGCATGGAAGATCTTTATATCTTCTGATATATTCTTCAATTTCTTTGAGGAGCATTGACATTAACTCTTCATTCAAAGTCTGGTAGAATTCTGTGCTGAAACAATCTGGCCAAGGGCTTTTTTTTTCCTTTGGTTGGGAGACACTTAATGATCATATTTATTTCTTTAGGGGTTAAGGACTATTCAAGTAGTTTACATAATCTTAATTTACTTTTGGAAATTGGTATCAGTATAGAAAATCATCCATTTCATTTAGATTTTCAATTTTGTAGAGTACAGGCTTTTGACATAAGACCTTTGAATTCTTTGAATTTCTTCAGTGTCCATGCTTGTGTATCTCTTTTCATTTCTGATACTTATTTTTAATTTGCATATTGTATACCTGCATTTTAGTTAGTTTGACTAAGGGATTGTCTATCTTGTGATTTTTCCAAAGAACTAGCTCTTGGTTTTGTTGATTCTTTGTATTGTTCTCTTTGTTTCTATTGATTTTTTTTATTTAGCCCTAAGCCTGATTATTACCCGGCATCCACTCCTCTTCAGTGGGTTTGCTGCTGCTTCTTCTTCTTCTTCTTCTTCTTCTTCTTCTTCTTCTTCTTCTTCTTTCTTCTTCTTCTTCTTCTTCTTCCCTAGAGTTCGGGTTTACTTTTAATTTGTTAATATAAGAACTCTCCAATTTCTTTATGAAAACATTTAGTGCTATGAACTTTTCTCTTAGCACTGGTACCGTAGTGTCCCAAAATTTTGAGAAAGTTGTGCCCTCTTTTGCTGAATTCTAGAAAGTCTTTAGTTTCTTTCTTTATTTTTTCCATGATTCAGTGATCATGGAAGAGAGAGTTCAGTTTGCATGAGTATGTGGGCCTTCTGTTGTTTCTTATAGTGGTGAATTTTTAATTCTAGCCACTCGCCAGCTCTTTGGATTCAGAATGAAACACACACACACACACACACACACACACACAGACACTTCAGCTTAATTTTTAATATCTTAGCAGTTCAATGTCTGGGTACTTCTAAACCTCCCCATGGCTAGCACACTCCTCTCCAGTATTACTGGGTTACATTTTCTAAATCTATCTTTTTATCTTTGGTTTCCTAGACCCAAGTGGGGGAGTGGCTCCTGGGACTGCTTCCCTGGATTCTTACCTGTCAGTGGGTCTTTAACTCTACTCTCACTGCTCCCCATCATGATGATTCTGTCTCTTCTTTTCCCCCTAGGTCCCTTGCCTATGCAGTCTAAAAGTTCTGCCTCAGTCTCCCTGCCCAATTATTGGCTTTACTGCAGTTCTTTATTACCAATCAAGGACAGATGTGGGCAGGGACCCTCAGCATCTGGAAATGTACCTTCTGGAAGTCAAATTAACACAAAGATTAAAAACCAATCCCCATTAATTTCTGTTATTGTTGTTGAACCCAACTTTAATCCATAGTGATTTGACAAGATGCAAGGAGTTATTTTAATTTTCTTTTATCTGTTAAGGTTTGTTTTATGACAAATAATATGGTTATTTTGGAGAAGGTTCCATTAGGTGCTGAGAAGAAGGTCTATTCTTTTGTGTTTAGGTTACTTGTTCTATAAACACCTGTTAGGTATATTTGAATCATAACCTCTGTTGGTTTCATTGTTTCTCTATTTAGTTTCTATCTGGATGACTTGTTAGTTGGTGAAAGTGGGGTATTAAAATCTCTGACTATTAACATGTGAGATTCAATGTGTGATTTAAGCTTTAGTTTTTTTTTTTTTTTTTTTTTAATGAATGTGGTTGCCCTTGCATTTGGGACATAGATGTTAAGAACTGAAATGTTCTCTTGGTAGATTTTTTCCTTTAATGTGTATAAATTATTCCTTTCAATATCTTTTGATTATTTTTAACTGAAAATCTCTTTTATTAGGTATTTGAAAGGCTACTCAAGCTTGATTCCTGTGTCTCTACTTGGAAAACTTTTTAGCAGTTTACTTGAGGTAGTATTTATCTTTGTTGCTGAAATGTGTTTCTTGTATACGTACAATGATGGATTCTCTGTAGAAGTCCATTCTGTTAGCCTGTGTCCTTTTACTGGGGAATTGAGTCCATCAATGTTGAGAGATATTAATGGTCAATGGTTGTTACTTCCTGTTATTTTGATGTTGGAGGTGGTGTGTGTGTGTGTGTGTGTGTGTGTGTGTGTGTGTGTGTGTGTTTTGATTCTGTTGGTTTTTAATGGTGTGAAATTATTTATTTTTTGTGTTTTCTTGAGTGTAGTCAGCCTCATTGGTTTGGGTTTTCTTTCTAGTATCCTCTGTAGTGCTGGGTTGTTTGAAGGATATTGTTTAAATTTGGTTTTGTCATGGAATATTTTGGTTTTTACATCTATGATGTTTGGATGTTTTGCTGGGTATAGTAGTCTGGACTGACATCTGTGGGTTCTTACAGTCTTTTGGACATCTGCCCAGGCCCTTCTACCTTTCAGAGTCTCTATTGGTAAGTCCAGTATAATTATGATAGGTTGTCTTTATGTGTTACTTGGCTTTTTTCCCTTACAGCTTTGTTTTTACTGTACATTTAAGGTTTTGATTATTATGTGGTGGTAAGATTTTCTTTTCTTGTCTAATCTCTTTGGTGTTCTGTAAACTTCTTGTACATTTATAGGCATGTCTTCCTTTACATTAGGGAAAATTTCTTCTATGATTTTGTTGAAGATGTTTTCTGGGTTTTTGAGCTGGGAATCTTCCCCTTTCTATTCCTATTGTTCTTAGGCTTGGTCTTATCATAGTATCCCAAGTTTCTCATCATTTTGTGTCATGATCATTTTAGATCTTGGATTTTCTTTGAACGACATAATGTATTTCTTCTATCAAATCTTACATGTCTGAGATTCTCTCTTGCATCTTTAGTATTCTGTTTGTGTCTATAATTTCTGTTCTCTTTCCTGGATTTTTCCATCTTTTATTTCCCTTTTCAGGTCTTGGGTAGTTTTATCCATCGCCTTCATCCTTATATTTTCCTGTATTTCTTTATATTTATTTGCTTCCTCCTTTAATGCCTCTACTTGTTTTAATATATTTCCTGTATTTCTTCATTAAATTATTTAGTTCATCTTTAAAGGTATCCATCATTTGTATAACATTTGATATAAGATTATCTTCTTGTGCTTCACTTTTTTAGGATATCCAGAGTTTGCTGTAGTAGGATAGTTGGGTTCTGGTGGTGCCATATTGCCCTGAGTCTTGATTGTGTTTTTACATTGTCCTTTAGGCATCTGATTTTCCCTGGTGATGGCTGGATTATACTGATGGCACGGGGAAGCTGTGGGCCAGACAGTGGAATTCAGGTTATCTGACTTTGCTGGCTCTGCCACAGGTGGACCCCTCTGGCAAGGGATCAGTGAGACAATGTTCCATGCTGGTAGATCTTGAGGGCCCCCCACAAGCCACCACTGTGAAGCAGGATGCTCTTGGGTTTCTGCAAGCCTCCTCAGAACTGAAGGTCAAACCCAAAACTAGACAATGGAGGTCAGGGGACGTGAGCAACTCATCTCTTTAGGCTGTGCCCCTGGCAGACCCTACTGGGAAGTGATTGTTGGGGCCTGGTTTCAAGCTGATTATTCCTGGGGCCAACAGTCTTCAAAAGGGAAGCAAGATACTCTTGGAGTCCCTCAAGTATCCTCAGAACTGAAGGACAAGCCCACATGTACACAATAAAGGTGAGAGGACCACTCAACTCAAAACATATCAATTTCTAATATGATTCTTACATACCATTCAAATCAACTCCAAGTACCAGTCACATTGAGCCTTCAGGTTCCAGAGTAAAGCCTGTTGTGTACTTACTTATCTCAGTGGTCTCATCACTGTTATATATAGCAGAATATGATACAGAAGGAATATTTATCAGGCAACCTGAATAGTAACTCCATTCAAATGTATATCAGCTTGGTGTGACAGAGAAATAAACATATGCAGTTTTGATATCTGTTTCATCAGCTTCCTACAATGCTGTTAATGCTCATGTAATTCCTGATAAACATCGATATTACAGGTTTCTCCAAATAGCTGCCATATTATTGTTGATCAAGATAAAGTTTTCTTCCACAGCAAAGTCTCATCTTCACGCAGGAAAATCCATGAATATTTCAGAAAGTAATTTGTCATTTAGAATTATTATTATTCCTATTATTTATCTTTATTTTAGATAGTACTTTATCTCAAACTGCTGCAACTCTACATTCTACTGCTCAGCCTTGAGCAACTCCTGATTTTTCTCTTACAATCAAAATTCTAAGAAAATTCGGTGTTTTGGAGACCAAAATGTTCTAGGGACCTTTACTACACCTCTTAGTCCTAAAAATGTGCAATCAGCTGTAATTATCAGTAGGTGGTAATAACCTATAAGGGAAATTGTCCCTATGGTCAGGTTTTCTTTGTAGATTTCCTGACCAGTAAATTGCTCATTTCCTGAAAATCAAGGAAATCGTTTCTGCTTACATTATGACAGGATTTGTAAATGTTTATTTTTACTGAAAACCTCATAAAATATGTTCACTAAAAAAATGTAATTGAGCCGGGCAGTGGTGGTGCATGCCTTTAATCCCAGCACTTGGGAGGCAGAGGCAGGCGGATTTCTGAGATTGAGGCCAGCCTGGTCTACAGAGTGAGTTCCAGGACAACCAGGACTGTGCAGAGAAACCCTGTCTCGAAAAAAAAAAAAATGTAATTGACGCTTGTGCATGTTTAAATTCCCTATTCCCTTTCATCTTCTGAGTCTGAACTGTTCATTCTTGCAAAGGTAATATAGAACAATGTGCTTTTGCTTCATTGTCAAACACTTGTTGTTGAGACTTTTTATGATAAACTTGTGGGAATTATGATGCAATTTAATTCAAATATCTACATTAAAGAATGTCAGATGTACCTTGGGTGGGAGTTACATTTAAGCTTATAGTTTATTAACTGTCTTGTTATAGGAACATTCAAGACTCCTACAAGAACGTGGAGTGGCTTATATTAATGCTGATTCTTCCATAGAAGGTGAATATTTCTGGCCTCATTAGAGAACAATGATTATTCTGGAGGTAACAATTTAGTCAAAGAATTTCATCCTAGCACAGAATGAAGGCATTAAGATGAGTTAGGATACTTACGGTTGGTTTCCCATGCATTTCAGGCATTTCCCCTACTATACATCAATGCTAATTCAGGAAGACTGCATTCATTAACATACCTCTTCTACCAGATTCTCTTACATATGGTTATAATTACCTGTTGAATGTCTTATTTACAAACTTGAAGAATCTTGTTTTTGAATGACATATATGACATTTATCTATAGGAACCAGTGAAATGGATAACCCATCAAAGGCAATTTGAGAGAAGCCTGGCAAACTCAGATGTATACTAGGAACCTATTTAAAGATAGACTGTGAGAACTGACTTCAAAAAGTTGTATTTTGACTTCCATGTGTACATGGTACACAAAAACACACACACATACACACACACACACACACACACACACATTTCATATGTGATAAATAGTGACCATTTTTAAATCATATGATTTGGGAGCTAGAGTATAGCTAAATGATGTTATTATTATTGATAATTTTGAACCTTCGATTTGTCCAGCATTTTAACACATCACTGGGCTTACGTAATTATGCCATATCTGGAACTGAACCATAAGTTTTAGAATTAAGAACAAGTACAGATAAGTTCAATGTGATTGAGATATATAACCCTTAATTTATATTCTATTCTTTGATTAAATGTTTATTTCTCAAGGGATATAATAAAATATATTTGTGAATTTATGTTAAAATATTAACATATACATAACTAAAAACTAAGGTGATAATTTTATTTATTTACAAGTTTTTTGTAAATAATAAAGTTTGTAAAATTGAAAAAACGAAAAGGTTTACTCAAATCATCCTTAATGTCCTCTCAAAAAGACTGTCCTCATTGAACTGCAGTGTATTTCTGTCCTGTGAACTTTCATACGATGAATCAAAGATCCTGGAAATAACCTTAAGTTGTGGGCACATGTAATGGCTAATCTTGGTTTTCATCTTGACTATATCTGGAATGAATTACAATCCAGAATTGGAGGGCTCACGGTCCAGACCTTTAGTGGTGTGAAAAAAGATCAAGGACAAGAAAAGAGAATAGAATCCATGGAGTGGAAGCCATGTGCAGTTTTACATCCAGGAGTCAATGAGATCCTCTGAAAATTTAACATGAGCCCAAAGGGTGAAGAACTCATACAGATATGATGTAGAACACTGATTCAAGCTGAGGGAACAGTATTTGAAAGGGGCTTAAGGAAAAGCTCTTAAGTAGAATAGGAAGTAAGGATTTGGAGAGATGGCCTGTTGAGCTCTTTCTATTTCGGACAAGATTAGATTCATGTATAATTGTTTTTATAGCTTAATTCGAGACAGAGGGTATCCTGTTAATCCTGGCTGTCCTGGAACTCACTCTGTAGACCAGGCTGGCCTCGAACTCAGAAATCCGCCTGCCTCTGCCTCCCAAGTGCTGGGATTAAAGGCGTGCGCCACCACCGCCCGGCTATTGAGCTCTTTCCCTAATCTTCAGGACAAGATTCAGCAGTCAGTGTCATAAAAGTTTGTTTTTATAGCTTAAGATTGAGAACAGTAGAGGGCTTTGTATTAAGTGCATTTTTGAAAGAATAATTCTATGTAGAGTCTAGCAATGGCCTTTGAATAAATTAATAACATAAATAAAACAAATAAACCAGCCAATTCTTTCTGTTTCAGGAAACTACACTCTAAGAGTTGATTGCACACCACTGATGCACAGCTTAGTGTACAACATCACAAAAGAGGTAAAGAGATGGAAAAATCTTTGCAGAAACTCTGCAAATGATATTTTGGATGCAATTATTATCTTAAATATTTATATTGTTTATAGCTAACTTTCTTTTCTCATGAAAAAATATTCTTTCCTGAACTTTCACAGCTAACCAACTATTTTTCCATATACTATATGTCATCTCCCCACCTCAGTGAGTCAGCCTATAGGCTGCATTATGTCTACCATCTGTACTTTGAAAACGAAGAAACAGACCTTACAAAGCAGCCACTGGACTCACATAGTAGCTGGAGCTACTGTTTAATTTCTTAACTATATAACATCTTTATGCCCCCTTGTATGGTAAAATTAGCAGACTCATGATGTAAGAATGACTGAATGACTTAAATGAAAATGCACCCATTTGAGGACAAAAATTAGATGATCCCTTCTTAATTTTTGCCTAGTACTCAAGTCTTTGACTCAATCACAAAGGCCTGACCCTCCTTCTAGCTCTTTAGCAGCAACAGATATTGAAGCTGGTTGGAGGCACCACCTACACTTATATGTGAAAAGCTCTTTAAGAGAAGGTTTTGATAGGTACACTTGATCTATTGGACATGAGATCCAGAAGCCCAGATTATCAGAGTTGCGGGATGACCATCATTCTAGCTCCATGACAGACTTTTGAGACTGACCTAGAAATTACTGCAAAAACCAAACAAGCCACAAAACCTTATCATTGAACATATTTACCAACTCAAATGCATTTCTATGAAAAATCACAGTTACTTCACATAGAAATCATAAATAAATCATTATGTATTCAAAGCATGAGATTAAATCAGGTAATATGATTCCTTTTACAAGTATATGAAATATATAAATTAGATTTAGCATCTAGCTATTTAAGATCCATATCATTTAAATGCAGTTTTATCAGTTACTATGCAGCATGTGAAACTTAAATGACTCCAAACTAATGTTTCAGAGGAATCTCACTGCTCAGTTATTTAAGGCAAATTATGAGGAAGCTTGACTGTTTTGTTCATCTTCTGAATTAGTGATCTTCTGTTACAGCTGTAAAAACAGTGCTGGATTAGTCTTAATAATGTAATTCACAAAAATTTTCTTTGTTTCTTTGTTCCTTTCTTTTTTTCTTTGTTATTTTTGTTTCTTTCTTTCCTTTGTTCTTTCTATCTTTGTTTGGAGGTTTTGCAATTAATAAATATGTTTATTTGAAAGACAGATAATTTAAATAATTTAGTATAATACTTTTAAATTCATGTTTCTTAAGAAACTGGAACATGAGTTTACAAATGTGAGTAAAATAACTTTGTTTCTTTATTCATGTTTTATAGGTTAAGATACAGAAATATATTCTAATTTTCTTCTAATGCTAAGTAAATCTAACTGTGTGCATATAATTATTAATGGATACATTTATTACAATATATAGTACTGGGCTCTACATTTTTGTATATAAACTGATATATAGTGTAAGTGTTCAATAAATTTTTAAGTTAAACTTGTGGAGAACTATTACACTTGACAGTTATTAAGTATAAACATCCCAGGGATTCTTCCTAAATAACTATGGAACCTTAGTGATGCTCAACTTACTAAATACTCCTGGTACAACTTCATAAAATTCTAATTCTAAAACTCAATTAATATTGGTTTGTTTTGCTTCTTTTTCTTTTCACCCATAAAACCAGACAATGATTTTAAACCTGGTGTTTAGCACAATTACAAAAGCAATCAATTTTTTAAAACAGTCATTACATTCCCTTATGTATGTTATATAATGACTTCATTATGTATCATGTAAGACTTCTGCAGTCCTACCAATAAAAGGCAGTAGTAAAGGAATATTTTCTTTAGTAGGAGAAGTATATGATTTTGAGAATAGTTCCTTTGATCTGGTACAATAGGCCTGTGATTGCTTCTCCATAGACAATGATTTGCTAATTTGTTGAATTCTTTTCTATACACACCATATGTTCACACTTGTAAATACACATATACAAACATTTTCTCTTCAGAATTTTTTGTTGTAACTCTCTAATTTCTTTGCTATATATTGATCCCAAAGCCAAGAATATACCAAGGAAGCACCACACAGCAGCCACATAATTTGCAACAACTTCTAATATAGAGATTGCATCTCTTACTTTGCTGAAATGTAGTGTAACTCGTTCGTTTTCTTATTAATGGACGTTTAAGTTCATGATTGGATTTGTGAGTATTCTCTTGTTTATAATTTGTATAGCTGCATAGCCCGGATGAAGGTTTTGAAGGCAAATCTCTTTTTGACAGTTGGACACAAAAGAGTCCTTCACCCGACTTCATTGGAATGCCCAGGTACAGCAACAACCCAGCCATTCTACCACATTTGGTCACTAGTGAATGTTTTGGTTATAAAAGAGTGTATGTGTTTCAATTTTTTTTTTCATAAGAAGTAGCTTTCAAAATACTCTAACATCTGACAAAGAAATGTTTGTCTTTAAATAAAATTGTGTTAAATAAATATAATCCTATGTTTTGAAATTATATCTGAGGGTTTCAAAATTTATTTTTGAGCAAGCTATATGCAAGAGGCAGCATCCAAGTATCAAAGAGAAAATTTGGCATTTAATGTAAACTGAGGTGTGATGTAAAATGGGCAATTGATTAGGATCTGCAAAATTATCTCCTTGATAGCTGGCTAAAGACCAGAATAAAAAATTCCTTCAGAGAAAGCAAGAAAAGAAAAATCCTTTGTGGGTCAATGAAGAAAGAAATAAAAAAGATAGTATCTCTTCTTCTTCTTTCTTCCTTCTTCTTCTTCTTTCTTCTTCTTCTTCTTCTTCTTCTTCTTCTTCTTCTTCTCTCTTCTCCTCCTCCTCCTCCTCCTCCTTCTCCTCCTCCTCTCCTTCCTCCTCCCCAAGTGTGCAGTGCTCACGTGCACATACACACACACACACACACACACACAAAACCACTCAATAGAGAATCAAACTTCAGCTAGTTCTAAGAACTTTTTTTTTCCTCGTATACCTTAAACGTCACAGCAAAATCTTTCAAGGAGCATAAAAGTTATAATGCAGCTACATTCTAGTTTTTCTTTTAGTGAATGATTATTTTTAAAATGTTCCTCAATACCTTTACATTAAAAATATTAATGTATTATTTTGACTGGCAGTGATATGGCCCAGTGGAAAGCTGGAGCCCCCTTAGACACTTCACCCAACACATATTACGAAGGACATGAAGACCACAAGAACAACAAGCAGAGAGATGTTCCATAACCACATCAAATACATCACTCAGTGCTTGGGTCTCTGCCTTTCTGAAGAACAACCATCTATTTAGTACTAACTGGTGTCCTGCACTCTATGAGTTCTTAAGCTCTTTTTTGTTTCTGTTTCAGCGGTCTTGAAAGCCAAGCTTCTAATGTCAAGGGCCCTTCATATTATACTGTAAGAAATAACTAATATTTTTTAAAGGAAGGGAGAACTATCGTGCTTTCAGGATACCTGATATGTATTCATAGTACATGTAAATGGTCACAATGGAGAAAAAGGAACATAATTCCTGTCAAAATTTATCACATGTCAATCTATACCTATTCCTTTTTCTGAACACCATGCATTTAACAAATATTTTGCCCACTCTGATAATATTGTAACTATGACTTAGTGGTTATATCTTTACATACAAGGAAGGGAAATAAATATCTTAATAGTTTGTAGACATTTACAGTGTGAAATCTGACCAATTTATATCCTAATCTAAAATGGCTGTTTCCATTCAATAGTTTATACACCAGTCTGAGATGAAACAAATATTTTGAGCAAAAGTATTTTCCAACCTCTGAAATCTTTAAATAAACTATGATTTATTAAAGTTCCCCACCATAGAATATTATTAAAGAGGATGTACATGTTTCAGTAAAAGAGAAAATATCTTTTCTAATGTATTTCTAATGCTCTCACATTTGAAATAGTATGACTAGAATTTAATAATTGACCTTTGATCTTTATAGAATGAACAAAGTACTCTGAACTAATTATACTAATTTTGTCTCTCAGGATTAGCAAGCTGGGGTCTGGCAATGACTTTGAAGTGTTTTTCCAAAGACTTGGAATTGCTTCAGGCAGAGCCCGATATACTAAAAATTGGGTAAGTCTAAATCCTTACAGATTAATTATTTAAACTAAATTAATAAGTTTTACTTTAAGAAGTACCTCAAGCATTAGAGGAAGAGGAGGACTGGAAGGCCATATAGAGATGTCTCATTGGTTGGTTGTCCTGCCTTTGTTACCCTGACCTATCTTCACATTCAAGTTGCACTCATACTGCTTTCTGCAGACCTGTGCACAATGATTTCCCTTAAATCATCAGTTCTCAGCCTCTGTGTCCTGACCACTTGTGGGTCAAACGACCCTTTTAAAGGGTCACATATCAAATATCCAGATATATGCCCCTCCATATAATAGATTGAAGAGGAAGTACATTTTTCAGTACCAGGGAAAATATCTTATTTCAACTGTATGTCTAATGCTCTCACATTCAGATATTCTTATCAGGTATTTATATTATGATACATAACAATAGAAAAGTTACAGTTATAAGTAGCACCAAAAAAGCTTTATGAGAGACTCTATTAAAGGGTTGCAGCATTAGAAAAGTTGAGAAACACTGTCTTAAATGTATTGTTTCATTGATTCTTTGACTCAATATTCACTTCATCATTTAAGTTCCTGATGATTATATTGGGCTCACCTTTCCTCACTTTTACTCCAAATACATCAAAATCAGCAAGACCTGACAATAGTTGGACTTTTGTCTTTATTGTAGCTCAGATCATCAAAAAGTAAAACACTGAATAAAACTTAATGTAAAGACACAAAACCATAAACCATTTTTTATTTCTTTTATTTAGTGATTGATAGATCTTTAGTAAGTTTTAAAAATGCATTTTATGAAATCTGAGTTAGTTCTGTGAAAGCTTCTTGCTAGCAGTTTATATCATATGTCTAAAGCACCTCTATTTTCTGTTTTATAGTGAGGTTTTTCTTTTTAATTTCATCTAATTTAATTTAATTTTAGTTTTTAATTTGTAAGTAATATCTTATACATATACTTTTATTTTTTCAGATATATATCATTAAAGAATAAGCAATAGTTATTGTCTTACTTAGGGGTTAAAGTTATATGAGTTTTTATGGGGTTTTGATGAATAGATATATTTGACATATAGGAAACTAAACTAGATCAAAATCCAGGGGATTGCGAAATGTCCTTGATAATCAATGTTTGAATTCAGAATTAAACTCATCCATCATTAATAAATCCAAGTCTCTATCTCTTCAGAATTATGCTAAAGTGTTCTTATATCAGTAATGAAAGAACATAGTGAGAAAAAATGAAAACACATTGTAGCTTCACTGACAGAAAAGTTCTTGATCTACACATATGCACTTCCTGTGTCAGGGAAATGTTAGTGTCCCCCAAAAAACAAGTCAAGAGCCACACAATGCACCTTATATCAGGTCTTTATTCTATTCGAGCTAGTTCACCCCCGCCCCAGGCACAGTCATCATGCAAGATGTTTTGATGGTGGGGAGCCCTGAATGTCTATTGGGCCAAGGCATTAAAGTAAGCAGAAATCAAGGGAAATGTGCAAGCATCTAATTGGAAAGCTACTGTGGCCTTTAACATAATTGACTGGTGCTGGGAGTTGTATCATAAACTTAATTTCTTCCCCCCTCTGCATTGGTGGTGGTTACGTAGGGGGTGGGCTTGTAACCTGGGGTTGCAAGTTGGTTGGGGGAATAACCTGGAGACACTGGCCATTTTGAGGGTATAGCCTAGAAAGGCTGGTCTTATTGGGGGATTGATTAGCCTAGAGACTGGGTTTTGTTGGAGGGCAACTCAGAAACTAATGCTAGATACTAGCATACTAGTTTAACTGAATTCAAAATTAGGTCATATTCTCTAACATGGAGGAACTTAAAAGATTTGGGCTCTCATGAGCATCACTTCTCTCTCCTTAGGAAGACCCCAAGTTCACTACTAGGGTCCTCCCTGCTTACTTTCTCCAGTGCTCAGTATGCTGCCTCTCAGAGTTTTCTCTGTGGGATTTTCAGTGATACATTGTTCTACTATGTAATATTGCTTCACTGGTGTTTAATAATTCCTCAACTCTCTCCTTAAAAAATTGCTTTTCTAATGCAGCACTGCATATTCCTCTCTTTGGCTTCTCAACAAACCTCTGCATCTCTGATATTTTGATTGACAGCTATCTGGGGTGTTTCCCAAGGAATGTTTTCATCTTGTTTTTGCAGCATGTGTATATGTGTATTTGTCTGGACATGCCTAGAGTAGTCCTCTACTAAGTTCTAAGAATCTAAGTTTACATAATCCCTGTCTGTCATGTTCAAATCACCTTAATAACACACAGTAATATCATGCTATAAGGCTTACTATAAGCTATCTTAAACAGATGCATTTTGTTGTTTTTTTCTCCTAGAAAACTAACAAAGTCAGCAGCTATCCTCTCTATCACAGCATCTATGAAACATATGAGGTGGTAGAAAAATTTTATGATCCAACATTTAAATATCACCTTGCTGTGGCCCAGGTTCGAGGAGCGATGGTATTTGAACTGGCCAATTCTATAGTGCTTCCCTTTGACTGTCAAAGTTATGCTGTAGCTCTGAAGAAGCATGCTGAAACTATCTACAATATTTCAATGAAGTATCCACAAGAGATGAAGACTTACAAGATATCATTTGGTATGTTGCCATTTACCTTTCAAATTGACTCCTGTGTTTCAAATACTTTCTTATTGTCATTTCTATTATTCTAGATCAAACATTCTTTTTCTCTTGAGACTGTTTAAATTACATAGACGCTCAAAAATATATAAATACTTCATAAAACACTTTTCTACATTTTTCCACGTCATTATCTGTATAGAGACATTAAAAACCACAGGGCTTTGTTTCTTTTACTGAAATGAGCTTGCAAATCTTACACTGACTGGCTTTAAACCTCTGGGCTGTAGTGATCTTCCTGTTTTGGCTTCCAAAGTTATGAGACTGCAGATATTGCTCCCTCACCTACTTTAGAAACTATGTTCTTAAAGCTTTTGATAATTTGGATTTCTGTTTCAGATTCACTGTTTTCTGCAGTCAATAATTTTACAGATGTTGCATCCAAGTTCAATCAGAGACTGCAAGACTTAGACAAAAGCAAGTATGTCCTAAATCAAGCAATCAATCAATCAATATATATAATTAAATATAATTATATATGTAAATATATAAGTAAAATATCATTAATTTACATTTGCATTGCTAAAGTACCTTGCGAAATTGTTTTATGTTTCTGTCTTCACTCTAGCGCATCCTGTTCAGCATTGCCTGTCACTCAGATCTTATTTCTGACAGGAGTTGTAAGTAGCTGTCAGTGCCTTCCTCATGCCAGATGCTGTGATACAATTTAGCAACTTTAGTGTTGGCTCATATATGTTTTGGTTCCACTTGCTAAATTTTCACTCTCTGTACATCTCCATCTGGTTTCCTTTATTCTTGGAGGGTGTTTCTCAAACTCTACTTGAAGCCATTATGTCAACATACAGACCTTCCTACCTACCACTAGTAAAAATTCTAAAAAAAAGAAAAGAAAAGAAAAGAAAAGAAAAGAAAAGAAGAAGAAGAAGAAGAAGAAGAAGAAGAAGAAGAAGAAGAAATACTGTGAAGTCATTATTTGTAGAACTACAGAACAAATTGGATTAATTCTGTATAAAACCAAACCATAAGAAGAATTTGAAAATGTTACAATACCGACCCAGTTTCATTGCAGAAATGTAAACTGGAAAACTGATCCTTAGTTTGCAAAACGAAGTTAAAATCTTATATAATGTGCAGGGTTACTCTAAATTTAAAACTTACTATAAAAGCATTAACAAGAGTGAGGAACTATTTCATGTTATTGTAATTAATAAATAAAATGAATATAAAATGAAATATAAAAATAATATAAAATGAAAATATAGACAAACTAATCGATAAAACAATATTATTTATTAAAGTGATAATTTTTAATAATTGTATCATGGCATAATTGAAGTACTAAATTCAGTTTAGCTACCCAGGACTTGTTGATGGATTTTTAGTTGCATTGATTCATATTTATTTACAATTACAACCTCCCCCTTTAACAATACACTGTCTCTTAGGAATTTGAAATCTATAAGAGGGTTTTTCTGTGAGTCTTGAATGCTGATAAAAATATAAAGTAAGGACCATAAATTTGACAATTCTTCTTTAGTAGAAAGACTATTATACCATGTTACCTGTTAAATATTTGTAGTTTGCATAAACTTAATAGAAATTAATAGTTTCTCATTTCAATTTTGATAAGGATATCTAATCTTGACAGTAATTATTAACCTAGGCTAATTAAGTATAATTTCTGTATGCATTAAATTTATTATCACATTTCATACCAGCATGTTACTGTTTTATAGCTCATGTTTTCATTGAATAATATTTTTTGGATATCCTGACATGGTGAGCATACATGCTGTTATTTGTTTTTAATTTATTCCTTTAGCTTTTGAAATTATAATTAGATCATCTGTACCTTTACACCCTTCAAACTTTCCATACCCCCTTTGCTCTTTTTAGAAATCAGGACCTCATTTTTTACTAAAGTAGTTATAATACTTTGAAATTCATAAATACAACTTGTTCAACATTATGCTTTCCTATAATATTACTGATATTCTTTTTTTCCCCGTGAGTTTATTTATTCATCACTTTACATCCCAAACACAGCCTACCAATTCCCAGTTCTCCCCCTTACAAGGACCCTTCCCCACTACCGCTTCCCTTAACATCTGAGGAGAAGTCCTCCATGAGTACCTTTGGGGTTTTTAAAATTCATGACCTATTTTTTATCAATTATTATTACAAATATTTCTAAATACATAAATAGAATGGGTTCAATTTCTATTACTGATTTTCTTAATTGGCATGGTATAATTTTTTTCTTTTTTTGTTTGTTTTATTATTCTTTTCTTTTAAATTACAGATTTTATTCCCGTCCCAGTCCACCCACCAATTGTTTCATATCCCATACCTCTTCCCTGTCCTCCTGTCTCCATGAGGATGTCCCCAACCCACCCCCCATCTCACCTAAGCTCTAAACTCCCTGGTGCCTCCAGTCTCTTAAGGGCTATTTGCATCTTCTCTGACTGAACCCATACTCAACAGTCCACTGCTGTGTATGTGTTCAGGGTCTCATATCAGCTGGTATAGGCTGTCTGGTTGGTGATCCAATGTCTTGAGAGATTTGGGAATCCAGATTAATTGAGACTGCTGGTCCTCCTACAGTGTTACATCCTCCTCAGTTTCTTCCAGCTTTTTCCTAATTCTGTCCATTGGTTGGGTGCAAATATCTGCATCTGACTCTTCAGCTGCTTGTTGGGTCTTTCAGAGGGCAGTCATAATAGGTCCCTTTTTGTTAGTGCTCCATAGCCTCAGTAATAGTGTCAGGCCTTGGTGGCCTCCCCTTGAGCTCGATCCCATTTTGGGCTTGTTGCTGGACCTTCTTTTCCTCATGTTCTTCGCCATTTCCATCCCTGAAATTCTTTCAGACAGGAACACTTATGTGTCACAATTTTGACTGTAGGATAGTAGCCCCATCCCTCCCTCGATGCTCTGTCCTTCTGCTGAAGGTGGGCTCTACAACTTCCCTTTCCCCACTGTAGGGCATTTCATCTAAGAATAGAAACAGGCAAACTCAGGAGGTAGGAAGTTGGGGGGACTATCCAGAATATATCAAAGGTATAAAGTTTTAAAATGCACCAATGAGGTTTATTTTGTTGTAAATTTTAACTTTGCCAGGCAGTATTCATATCTTCATAAAGATATAACTTTATTAATTTTACTTTTAGCCCCCTATTACTGAGAATTATGAATGACCAGCTGATGTATCTGGAACGTGCATTCATTGATCCTTAGGCTTACCAGGGAGGCCTTTCTACAGGTAAGGAAAGATGACTAACGTTGTTTTACAATGTATAAAAATACTATAGTATGTTTATTTTTAATATTCAAACTATTTTAATGAAATAAACTCACTGTACATAGAGAATTATGTTCTACATAAACGTTTTCTTTGGGACATAACATGTACTTTGTCCTCCATACCAGTTCCATTTAGTACCTTAAACATGTTTTCCCTTGTCCCAGTCCTATACACTCCTTCATTCCTCCATGTCCCATCTGATATTCAAGGGTCTTTTAGGATTCTAGAAAGTGCAAGTTAGAGAACACATGTGTTCATCCTTCTATATATTGCTTATTTTATTTACTATGATGATTCCTAGTTTCATCTATTTTTTTTTTTTTAGCAAACAAGCATAATTTAATTCTTCTTTGTGACTGAATAAAATTACATTGGTCATATTTACCACCTCCTTTTCTATTAATTCATTTACTAATATCTAGGGTGGTTCCATAACTTGCCTTCAATGAATAGTGCTACAATAAGCACAGTTAAGCAGTTATCTCTATCATATGTAGACAGTTCTTCAGGAATACAACCAGAAGTGTTGTAGCTGAGTCATATGATAGTTCTGTTCATAGATTTCTTGAGGTACCTTCACATTGATTCCCATAGTAAATAGACTAAATGTACCCCAACTATTATTGTATAGGTTTCTTCACCATCACCAGGATTTGTTCATGTTAGTTAGTCACTGGAGAGAGAAAGAATCCCAGGCTGGTTTTGATAGAATTTTCCCTGATTATTCATATGTTGAACACATTTTATGTTTATTGGAAATTTGTTGTTAATCTTTTGAAAAGTGTATATTTATTTCATTTATCAGTGTTTGGTTATTTAATAAATGTGCTATTTGCATATTCTAGATTTCAATGCTCTGGCAGAGGTTTAACTAGTAAAGACTTTTCTCAAATTTCATTAGCATTCTCTTCATTTGATTGTTCTCTTCCTTACCAGAACTGTTAAAATTTCATTAATCACTTTTGATAATTCTTGGCACTATTTGTTAGCAATTGGAGTCCTTTGCCAAAAGTCCTAGTCTATATCAAATTCTACATCTTGAAATGTTCTCCTTTATTTTCTGTAGCATTATTAGAGTTTTAAGTCATATGGTCTTTTATTTATTATGAAATTGATAATTCATATAGTGAGGCAAGGATGTAATTGTATTCATTTATCTAGTTTACCCAGCACCATTTTTTGAAGAGGCATTTTTCCTTCAATGAATATTGTTTTTGAAATCTTTGTAAATTTGAAGGTCTATTTCTAGGTCATCACTTCTATTTTCATGTACTTATGAGTTGTTTTGTGTCAATTTTGGTACAGGGTTCTGTAGTGTGCCTAGAAATCAAGTTCTATGATACCTGGAGCCTTATTTCTTTTCTTTCAAATCATTTTGAATTGTTGGACACTCTGGTGGTTAATCTTTTAGTCAACTTGATGACACTTTTTTTTTTTTTTTTTTTTTTGGTTTTTCGAGACAGGGTTTCTCTGTATAGCCCTGGCTGTCCTGGAACTCACTCGGTAGACCAGGCTGGCCTCAAACTCAGAAATCCACCTGCCTCTGCCTCCCAAGTGCTGGGATTAAAGGCGTGCGCCACCACCACCCGGCCTTGATGACACTTATAATCATAAACAAATCTGTGTGAGTCATTTTTACCAAATTTACAAAATAGGTCTCCACCTATGTAGTAGCATTAAGACATACACCAGAATGGATCCTAGCATTCATTTCTCTGCTATCACGTGAATGCATATGTTTAGCTTCCTCACACTTCTGTTGCCAGCTCTCCACAATATCTGTACCCTAATTGTAGAGAAATACTCCTCATCTTATGTGATTTGAAGTATATGTCATAGCAAGAAATAGTATACAGAAAACTTGTGCGAAGGGATTGTTGCTGTGACATCTCATGTGTCAGTCATTGGAACAAGTTTGTTTGTGCAATGTAGGAGAGTTTGGAGATAAAGCACAAAATAGGATAAGCAGACCTTATTCAGTTGAAAGTTAGGATGACTAAAGAAATAGAGAAGAGATGTTCATCTCATCAGTTTCAAAAGTGTACAAAAACTCTCCTAGAAACTGGGTCAGGGGTCTTTGTGTTTTATTCTAATAAAGAATATATGCAGTGGAGGATGGCCTTGTCAGGCATTGGTAGGAGAGGAGGTACATTGTTCCATGAAGGTGGGATGCACCAGTGTGGAGGAATTCGAGGGTGGGGAGGGGGGAGTGTGTGGATGGATGAGGGCACATCTTCATTTAATCAGTAGGAAGAGGGATGGAATAGGAAGTTCCTGGGTGCAGGGGTAAATGGGGAAAGGGGATAATATCTGAAATGTAAATAAGTAGTATATCCAATAA
This sequence comes from Mastomys natalensis, assembly GCA_021653895.1. Lineage (NCBI taxonomy): Eukaryota > Metazoa > Chordata > Mammalia > Rodentia > Muridae > Mastomys > Mastomys natalensis. The sequence goes on along the minus strand of JAJTUV010000295.1, from coordinate 256,400 downwards.
AAAATAAATTTAAAAATGAATATAAAAATCTGACTTAATGATGCTAGGCTAGTGGTTTTCAAATTGTAGGTTAGTCACCCCTTTAGGAGTCAAAAGACTGTTTCACAGAAGTCACTAGATTTCCTGCATATCATATATTTACATTATGATTCAGAACATTACAAAAGTTACAGTTATCAAGTAGCCACAAAATAATTTTATGGGGGCTCACCACAGCATGAAGTGGTTTATTAAACAGTCTCAGTATTAGGAAGGTTAAACTACATAACAAATCTTTACAAACTTCAATGAGGTTGAATTAAGAAGATAATGAATTGAGTTGTTTGGCATAAACTTATTACGAATCTCAGGCTATTCCTGAGTCAGCACATGAAGTTGCATGGCCACTTCAGAAATAGTCATATACCTAGGTCATGAAGAAGACCAAAATTTGATTGTAATTATTTGTGATGAATTAAGTTAACTATAAGTAAATTATGAATACATCTTTTCCAAAGAATAAAAAGGGTTGTAGTACTACACAGTAGGCTGGCTATACACACAGTTTCATGATCACACTATGTCTCAGCAGGAGTATGTTATAAACATCATCACTTAGTGCAAATTTAATTAAGAAAAAATAGTTTTTCATTTTTCCTCTCAGACCAATTGTCTCCTTAGACAGCATGAATATCAATATTATAGAGTTTATTTTTAGTATCTACAAAAAAACCTAAATCACCTTTTTACCTACTAAGCACATTCAGGTTAACTGTCCTTACTATTATTTTTATAAGTCTGGACCACTTTGAGTTATTCATTAAAGTAAAATATATATGTATTAATATGCCTGGATATTATTGCATTTCAAGTTCAAATAACAAGTCACAAAATCAGGAATATGATGTTCATGTACAATGCCTTTGTTCTCTTGTGTACTGCTTGTGCAATTAATGCACAGGGATATGTTTTCTCAACAGGCATATCATCTATGCTCCAAGCAGCCACAACAAGTATGCAGGAGAATCATTCCCAGGGATTTATGATGCTCTTTTTGATATTAATAGCAAAGTCAATGCTTCTAAGCCTGGAACGAAGTGAAGAGACAGATTTCTACTGCAGCCTTCACAGTACAAGCTGCAGCAGGGACTCTGAGAGAAGTAGCCTAAGCACACATGAGAGAATCATATGGAGCTGAATGTTGTGTGTTCTGTGTGTGTGTTATACTTCCTGTGGATAAAAACACAGTGGATAATTTCTATTTATAATTTTAGCATGTATTTCTATTATTATAATTCAAGTAAGTATTAACTAACAGAAGTCTAATAAAATGACAAATTTACATATCAGATAATATCATAATCAAATACAGTCTTTTCAGATCTCCCTGTTGATTCAATGTAAACAATATCACTTTATTATGGAACACACCAGGATATGACCAGTATGCTCCACCTTGGGACCTAGATTTCTTTGGCCACCAAGACTAGGAGGAAACTGTAGCCACACTATCTGATGAGTTCTAATCTATTCCCAACTTTGTAAACCTCATAACTCTGTACTATAAAGTTCTAACTATTTAAACTTAAAATAAATGTCAATTTATGAAATGTCATTTATAAAATATAAATGTAGAACTAATAACTAACATTTGTAGTCTCAGTAACTATGCACTTTTAAACAATGCATCATTTATTCAAATATGACTATTTGCATCTATTGTATTGCTAGTTCCTCAACCTAGAACTGATATTAATATTTCTATATAATCTAAGGGTATAAAACAAAAAGGAGGAGTAGGGATGGAATAGGGGATTAATGGGGGATGAGGAAAGGGAAAAATCTGAAATGTAAATGAATAAAATATCAAATAAAAAGGTATAATATGGTCTTGAATTTCATGTTTATCATTCAATTTTTCATGTAGAATTATCACACATGGCTGTATTCATTACATGTCTTAAATATATATGTAATTTTGTATTTTTCAGTGTCATCTTTTCTGTTTGCCTTTGAGATACTCTTGTAGTTTACCAGATTTTGTGTGGCACCACACTGTCATGAGTAAACGTTACATTTACTCAGAGCTGAACAAAGGAGAGGAATCACATAGTGTGATGAAAAAGCAGAAACATCAGAAAGAATGACAAGCTATATCACATTAGTAATTTCTATAGTTGAAATCAGGAAAGGAAAGAAAATTTTAGCTATGTAGATGGTACAAGGACAGGTTGCCATACTGACAATCTATATCCTCCCAGATCCCTACTACCTTCCTACCTATCCAACTTTATGCATATTCTCTCTGACAAAAAGAAAACCAAAACCAAAAATCAAAATAAACAAAAAAGACCAATAAGATAAAAATTTCAAATCTTGTCAAAATGCAAAAGGCTTACACAGGTTCAACATAAATGAATCTTAGACTAAAAAGGGGAAGAAGATAAAAAGTCCCACCCCTAAACAAGGAGGTATTTGCAATTGATTCATGCTGGAAAAGAGAAAAGCAGATTATTCTAATGGACTGTCACATGGTCTATCAACCATATTCCAGGGCATGTCCCAAGACCAGGAATAGTTGGTCAATACAACTATTTTGGGTTTTGTTTGTTTTTATTTTCATTTATTTTTCCATTTAAATCAGTTAAATGTGTGTGTGTGTGTGTATGTGTATATTTGATATATGTATTGATATATATTATATGTATCTATATTATGTATATATATGTATATATAAGTATACATATACACACATATAAATATGAATGACAGAGATGTCATACTATTAACTTAACAGCACAATTGAAAGCTGTAGAACAAAAAAAAAAAATGAAATAGTCCATTCTGGGATTGAAATAGTAACAAAATAAAGAATACAAATAATCCATTAAAGAGTTCATTCATTGAGACAATCAATAAGATTGACAAACCTTCATTAAATCATAAATTAAAAGTCAGAGAGAGAATATTCAAATTCACGCAATTAGAAATGAAAAGCAGGGCATAATGTTGAACATTAAGGAATTCTGAAAAATTATGAGAACATACTTTAAAAACCTGTATTTCTCCAATCTGAAAAATCTAAAAGAAATGGATAATTTTCATGATAGTTACCAATCTTTGGATTTAAATCATGATCAGATTAGCAATTTAAATATATCAGTTCTCAATTTTTTTTAATAAGGACAGAGTCAACAAAGACAATTACAGACCAATTTCCCTTATGAACATATATGCAAAAATTCTCAATAAAATACTAGCAAAGTAAATGTGGATATACATCAAAAAGATCATCTATCATAATCAAATGAGCTTCATCTCAGAGGTTTCCGGGATGCTTCAACATATGTAAATCAATAAATGAAATCTATCATGTAAGCAGACTATAAGACAAAACATACATGATAATGATATTAAATGTAGAAAAGGTTTTTGACAAAATCCAACGCTCCCTTCTGATGAAAGTCATGGATACAAGCACATAAACAACATTCTAAAGGCAGTTTTCAAGTCTATAACTAAATCAAACTAAATGAAGAGAAACCAAAAAACGATTTTCAAATCAGGAACAAGAAAAAGTTGTCCACTCTCTCCATACCTATGTAATTTGTGTAGGCAGCTGATTTAAGATGGTGCCTGTTTTCCAAGGCCAGCTCAGCTTTCTGAGTAAACAAGCCCATTGTGCATGCATTGGCCTTGAGTCCCTCCCCAGTGGGCTTATGCTAATTAGGTATTGGCAGCCTAACCTATCCTGAAAGAGCACGCCACCTAGCTGCCTAGGGCGGATAATAAGCAGCTCATTTCTGCTGCTCCGGGTCCCCTCCATAAGTCAAGATTCGTTCCTGGAATAAAGCTGTTGAGAAGGATCCAACTGTGTCGTGTCTTACTTGCTGGTCAAGGCAGACATGACAAATAAGAGTACTGAAAGACATCAAGTATATAGAAACTGGAAAGGAAGAACTAAACGTCTTTACTTGCAAATGATATGACAGTATACATAAGTGACCCTAAGGTTTCCACTAGAAAACTCATAGCTCATAAGCACTTCAGTACAGTAGCTGGATACAACATTAACTCACAAGAATTAGTAGTGCTTCTCTATAATAACAGCAAACAGACTGAGAAACAAACCAAGGACACAACATGTTCACAGTATCCTCAAATAATATAAAATATCTTGGAGTAACTCTAACCAACCAAGTAAAAGATTTGTGCTGTGGTTTGAATAAGAATGACCTTGAAAGGGTAATATATTTGAATGCTCAGGGTATGGCACTACTTCAGAAGGATTTAAACGTTTGTCCTAGATTGAGTGTGTTCTTGTCAGAGGAAGTGTGTCACTGTAGATGCAATGATGTTTCAAAAGTCCAAGACAGGCCCAATGTCTCTTCTCTTCCTGATGCCTGTAGAACTGAATGTAGAACTCTCACCTACTTCCCCAGAGCCATGTCTGCTGGGATGCTACTGTGTTCTCCACTCTGATGATAATATACTTAATCTTTGAAGAAATAAGCAATCTCAAATTAAATGCTGTCTTTTTTAAGAGTTACGGTAGTCATGGAGTCTCTTTTTGTAGCAAGAGAATACTAAGACAACTTGTTTGACAAAAGCTTTAAGACGTTGATGAAAGAAAAGTGAAGAAAATATCAGAAGATGGAAAGATCTCTCACTCTTATAGATTGGTAGAATTAATATAGAAAAAACGGCAATCCTACCAAAAGCTACCTATAGTGAAATTCCAACAAAAATTCCAATACAACTTTTCACAGATACTGAAAGAACAATTTTCAGCTTAATATGGAAACACAAACAAATTCCCCACACACAACTATAACTCAAACAAAGCAAAGTCAGGATAGTTAAAATAATCCTGAATAATAAACCAGATGCTAGAGGTATCATCATTGATGACTTTATAAGGTGCTACAGAAAATGGTACTACCATTAGTTCATTGGAATCCAGGTATAAATCCACACATCGATGGAACACTTATAGACAACTGATTTTTGATAAAGAAGCCAGAAATACACACTGGAAAAAAGAAAGCATCTTCAACAAATGGTGCTGGAAAAACTGGATGGCTGTACTTAGAATAAGAATCTAAATTGATCCATATAAATGCCCATGGGCTGTGCAGAACTCGAGCTATCTCTTGAGGGCTGGGGCATTCTAGAGAGCTGGCCCACCTCTGACAGGTGGTAGTACTAGGGAGAACGGACCCTGTGCCTTGCCCAGGCATAACAGTGAAGCTGGCCTTGGTGGCTAGTCTGTGGTAAGTCAGTCATGAGGGTGATAGCTCAGAGAGATGGCCCTCTGACTCTCCTGTGGTGAGGTGGTCTGGATGTGAAGATGATGCTGTCCCTGTTCCTCATTTGCCACCTGTGGTAGTTGGGAGAGCAACCTCTGAGGGTATGGGAGCCTGAGAAGTAGCCCTGCCCCCTCACTGGCTATAGCACTTGGGAGAGGGGCCCTGTACATCACCTGGGCATTACAGTGGAGCTGGCTTTGATGCAAAGGCACAGATCAGAACAGATAAGGTGGCCCATCCCTTAGAGGTTGCAGCACCTAAGAGAGTATGCTCTGTGCCTTAACTGGCAAGCACAATAGAGCATCCTCTGAAGGTGTGTGTGCTCTGTGCCCATAGATAAAGTGTCCCTGAGGGCATGAGAGCAGGAGAGCTGCCCCTGCCACACTCTTATGGCAGCATAGGGTGACATAACTGGAGCAGTGCTGGAGAACCTGCGTTGTAGAAAGGAAGAGGCAGCTCGCTGACCAACTCAGGTACCAGCAGGCCTGGATCCAAGGCTGAGTTCAACCACCACTAAATCTATATCATTTGGGAATGATTGGGAAAGTCCATTCCTGCTGATCCAAAGGGGTAGGATCTCCATGACACAGGGCAACAACAGGAAAACCGGGAGGAGTCTTTGTGATGATGCAATATTGATGGTGTCACTGAAGCTAGAAACCTTGAACCATACCAATGACTCATTGCAATGAACATTTACAGGTGAACTTGTGTGAACAAAGGAATGTAGTCAGTTTCCATGATTTTACATATATATATATATATATATATATATATATATATATATATATATATGCACATATATAGTGTATGTCTGTGTGTCTGTGTTTGTGTCTGTGTGTGTTAATTTGGGAAGTACATTGCAAGACTGAGGCCAGGTATGAAGTGATGGGGAGATGAGTGGGACTGTAGCAAATTCTGTGAAATTCACAAAGAATCCAAGTTATTTATTTATTTATTTTAATAAAAGAAACTTCTTGAAACTGAGAAGTTACTGAAAACATCATTCAAAGTTGCACCCTAGAGACTGGGAAATATTTTTAACAACTCCACATCAAACAGAAGGCTAATATTCAAAATATATAAAGAACTGAAGAAACTAGATATTAAGAAAACAAATAACCCAGGTAAAAAATGAAATGTACTTCTATACAGAAAATCTTCAAAAGAGGAAGCTCAAATTGCTGAGAAACTCCTAAATAAATACCAGTATACTTCATCATTAGGGAAATACAAATCTGTTGCAGGTTGATGTGGAAATATATAGCCACTATGAAAATCAGTTTAGCATATCCTCGAAAAATGGGAATCACTTTATCTCAAGATTCAGCTATACTGTTCTGGGACATATACCTGGGTATCATTTTACCCTATCACAGAGACAAATGCTCAACCATGCTCATGGCTGCTAGATTTATAATATTCAGATATTTAAAATAATTTAGGAGTTTCTTTATTAAAGAATGAATAAAGAAAATATGGTAATTTACACAATGGGATATTAATCATTTGTTTAAAAAAATGACTTCTAGCAATGCAAACGAAGGTGTCTCTATGTCTTTTTCCTGCTTGAGGAACCCTTTTCCTCTTACTGGGTTGCATTTTCTAGCCTTGAAATGAGAATACATGCCTAGACTCTTTGCATCTTGTTATGCCAAGTTCAGGTGACTTCACTTAGACACTTGTTCTTTTCTTATAAGAAATGGAGAGGAAAGTTGACTTGGAGGAAAGGTGAGGTAGAAATACTAGGAGAAGGGGAGGGAGAGGAGATAGCAGAAGGGGTGTATTGTATGAGAGAACAATAAATAAAATTTGAAATCATGAAATCAAGAAATGCCTCAGGTATACTGATGGAACCAGAAAAAAAAATCATCCTGAGTGAAGTAACCCAGACCCACATAAACAAATATGGTATGTATTAACTTATTTTTGAATATTAGCCTTTCAGTCAATGATAACCAATCTACAATCAGCAGAATCAAAGAAATTAGTTATAGAGTAAGGGAGTAGGTAAGGACAGATAGATATCATTAGAAAATTGAAATAGAGAAATTGTTATGGGATGATGAGCTGACCCAAATGGGAGAATTAAGTAGTGTTAAGGGAGAGAAGAAAGAGATGAGGAAGGGAATGTAGAAAGACACAGCTCACAAGGGCTTGTTGCAAGAGTATTACAGAAACCTAATGAAATAGAAGCTTTTTAAAACATAAATAGACATGAAGACAAGCCACAGCAAAATAATGGAGAAGACACAGTCCCTGTTGGCCATCATCAAAGGAAGCCCTTTGTACCAGGATGGGTTATGTTAAATTGAATTGTTAGATAAAGGGATCTCATGCTGACAACTAAAACAACTCATTCACTGGCATGTCTATGGATTGCTCTCCAAACACTGACAGTAAGGCCCACTGTGGAAAACAAACCTACACTTATCCTCTGAACATGGAGATGCCAAGCTGGTGCCTACAGTGTGCCTTAACTCCTATACTTAGTGTATTTTCTACATAATAATACTTTGTACACTACCAAAGCAGAAATTTAAACCCAGAAATAAAATCTTTTTTTCTACAATGATGCCTGGCCTTCAAAATACACTAGTGCAATGGTGACACAAGGTCTGTGGGAGTAATCGATCAGTGTCTGATTTGACTTTAGGTTTATGCCCTGAGACAACCCATACCCACCACTGCTCTGGTGAACCTGAGACTTGATAGCCCCAGGACATAGGGTAATAACAAATACTACCCTTCTAAAAGTTTTAAATTAAATTAAAATCTAAAACTCACCAATAAAATGACTCTTGGTGACAATCCACTATAGTCATAAATTAGTGCCTTGCTCAGCCATCATCAGAGAAACTTCCTCTTGCAGCAAATAAGAACAAATACAAAGACCTACATCCAAATGTTATGAAATATTGAGAGAACTTGGAACAAACATCTTTAAATGGTGGGTTACCTATATCAAATCTTTCTCATCTGGGATCAGCAAGCATAGTGCAAGAGGAAGCAGAAGCAGTGTTTGAGCCAGAGATGATGGAGGACACTAAGAAAACAAAGATTCTAAATTAACATGATCTATGCACATGTATGCCTAGACATGTGTGTAGCATGCAAGGGTATACACAAGTCTAACCAGATGGGGTTCTGGAGTTGAGATGAGAAGTTGACACATGTCCCTATCTTTAACCCAGAAAAAAAAAATCTTTAATTGATAAGCAGTTTTAAGGGTAAATGTAATTTCCTCCAAGGTAGACTCACTGGATAAATAAATTACAATTAAGGGTAGGCTGCATACCCAGCAGTAGATGGCCAAAAGAAAACAAAATCAACGGTAACATTAGAGGTTTTTGCCACATAATATATCATCAAAGCTTCTTCTTTTTTTCTTTAATCTTATTGTTTTTTATTTTTTACTATGAATATGTAGGAGGACATGGGTTGGGGGATAAGGTTGGGAGAACAGGTGAGGAGGAAGAAACTAGGATGATTAAAGGGAGGGGAAATAATAAGTAGTATATAATGTTAAAAATATCTCTCCAATAAATGGCTTAAAATGCTTTGATATGTGTGTATATTTCTATATCTATATTTTCATATTTTTATTCATCTATGAAAACCTCTGAATATTACTTTCTTCACAGCCTTCTTTATTTGTTTGTTTCTAAGACTATAGATAATAGGGTTTAAGAAAGGTGGAACAATGGCATAAAATACAGAAAGAGTCATGTCCTTCATTATATTTGAGATTGCTGGAGGTTTTAGATATGCATAAGCACCAGAACTAAGAAACATAGACACCACAATAATGTGAGGGACACAGGTGGAAAAGGCTTTCCCTCTCTCTCCTTTGACAGGAACTTTTAAGACAGTTGATAATATGCGAACATATGATATAGCAATGAAGATAAAGCAGCTACCACTGAGCCCAATGCCAGTCACAAGAAGTAAGACTTGGTTGTTAAAGGTATCAGAGCAAGAAAGCCTCAGCAAAGAGGGGATATCACAGAAGAACTGAGGGACTATATTAGAGTGACAAAAGGACAGCTGGAATGTTTTGAAAGTGTGTACACTTGCAAAGATAAGTGAAGTAAGTAGGGAAGTCAGTGTCATCTGAACACAGAATTGATGGCTCATAATCATAGGGTAAAGTAGAGGCTTGCAGATGGCCACATATCGGTCCTGGGCCATGATGGTGAGAAACTGAACCTCTACACATGCACAGAAGAAGAACAAAAAGATCTGTGCTGCACACCCACCCATAGAAATGTCCCTGTGATCAGTGAGAGAGTTGATACAAGCATTGGGCACAGTAATAGATGCATACCCCATGTCTAAAATGGAAAGATTCCTGAGGAAGAAGTACATGGGTGTGTTCAGGGTCTGGTCAACTGTAGCAGCAATGATGATGATAAGATTCCCTAGCAAGCTGCCCAGGTACACCAGCAGGAACAGCACACTGAGTAGGATCCTGAGCTCCCAAGTCTCAGCAAAAAGTTCCAGGAGAAACTCAGTCACCAGAGTGAAGTTGGCCATACTCTCAAAATAAAGGTTTATCTGAAAGAGAAAAGCAGCAACTGAGAATAACTTAAATTAATTGATAAAAATCACTAGGATTTCTCTTGATACTGTTTATTTTTGTTCTCAAAAACTGGCCTGTATGTATAAAAAATCAAGTATTTTTTTCCTTGGCTTGCCTATATTTTTATTATGCTTAGTTGTGAATACACATATATGTTGCTGTCTGTCAAATTGTTTGGTATGATGTTAAGCACTTAGAATTAATTTCCATAATAATAGCTGTCTCATGAATACTATTATCTTCATAAATATTAAGATGTTTAATATAAAGTTATATAATATGGTAAATTCCTCTTCTAGATAAACTACTTGCAACAGTTAGGAATATATATATTTAAAACTGTTTATGTATTTATTGCCATATGTACATATACATATAATATACCTATATGTATACATATACTCATATACATATAAAAAGCATTTATGTTGTATGATTATTTCAGAAATACACAGATATGTATATCCATAGAGGGAGGGATGGGGAAAGGAGTGAATGTGAGAGACAGGGAACAGAGAAAGACAGATTGGGAAAGAGAAATAAAGATGATCAATGTAGAAGTGAATGTGTAAGAATTTCATAATAGGTCATTTGCCTAAAAACCTAGGCAGAGTTAACTTCACATGCTTGAAGAAGAATTTTCTCTTTTTGGAGAAACCTTGGGATTTCTAGAAATTTACTCATATTATAGATAATGATTTCAGTTTCTTAAAATCAATTACTTGGATATATGAATAGTACATTCATACATATCCACAGTAACACTGGAAATATGGCTTTGCTAGCTGAATCTGGAACAAAGACAACATTATACATAAAGCTAAACTTGATACAATGCATGATAGCTTTTATGTTTTTACCAGTTTGACTGAAGTGGAGCTGATGTCAAGTACACTATGGAATCCTATACCATGATTCTTAGTGGTGATCAACTGTCAAGTTTCATGGATAATGCATGATACAAAAACACTAAGTTCTAAAATTTATAATCAAGTATAGGGGTATTAATGTGAAAGTTCAAACTGCATGAAATTAATGATAAGTTCCCGTTAGCTTAATGAAATTAGATAACATTTTTTTTCAAATCCTCATGGCAACCATTAATGATTCTATGTGTTATAAAACATTAATGGTATACAATTTGATATATTGTAAATGTTATAAAATGTGAAAAATTAATTAGGTTAAGAGTTGAACAAAGCAGCTATGGAACAGAGACAAGTAACCAAACAATGGCAAGTGATGAGTTAGAGATAGTTACTCTTTTTGTTGAAAGAGTTACATGTATTTAATAATTTATTTTGGAATGTTCAAAATTCTAACAGAATGAAATTCACAAAGGGTAAAGAAAGCATTATTTAGGATATTAGCTCATGAACATTAAGCAATGTAATTTTTATTTGAATACATTATTTTTTTCTAAAATTGGTAATAGAATGTTTTGTCAAATGCAGAGAGAGCAAAAATATTATTCCAAATACATATATTAGTATGGCACCTATTCAATAGATCATCATAGCTGTACTATACTATATTTGACAGATATCCATCAAGATCACAGTCTAAAATGCCCACAAATTAGTTGAGATTTATGGTAAAATGAGCAGCATAATTAATATGTAAATCTAAATTAAAGAATACAATACCTAACACATTTCTGGTTGTAGTACAAAAGATACTGAATCCAGGTATTATCAGTGGATGGTTGCCTTGCAAGTGTTTAGAAACCTGGTGATATGTTCCAAGTCACTTGTAGCAGTGTGTAGGATGATAATTTGGAATTAGTAACTGGGATCAGATCAGGAAGCAGCATCCGCCACATTTTAATTATATCTGCAGTATGCTACAGAAAAGGAAATGTGGTTGTCACTTACAAATAGCATCCTTTCACAAATGTCCTTAAAGGCCATGTCAGGATGATTATTGCAACACCAGTTTTTGGACAAAGTATAGGGTGGTATTGTGTTTAAACTCAAAATAATATTGAACAGCTAGATCTAGCTACTTTTAGAAGATGTCACCAGAATGAATATTGTAAATTTTCAATATCTATACAAAGATCTTAAAAACTACTTATTACTTCCCATATAAAAGTTCTGTTGGAAGTTAAATGACAATACAGTAAGCAGAAAGTAGGTACAAAGTGGTTTTACATTAGGTCTTTGGGAAGTTTCTAACACATCTATAAAGGAATTATTCAACTGCAGCTGAGGTAAGAGCCACTGAGAGTCTGAGTAGGTTTATAATTTTTGTGCTTGGGACATGCTTCACAATTGCTATAAGACAATATAGAACTTAGGTTAAAAAGCCGTTACTAGAGTTGAAGATCATTACCAAACAAACAAGGCACCATAAGGAACTAATTAATATTATAGATATCTCTGCTTTCAACAACTGAACATCTGATTATAAAAGCAGACAGATTTTAAATAAAATATCCCAATGAAAATATTTAAAATATTTTCATGGTCATCCTTCAGTCATACTGAAATTCATTTAAAAGTCATAAGTGTAAACACTACATACCAATAGAAACTAAGAAAAATATATGAAAATTTTTTCCTGAAAAAGTATCAGAATAATGCAAACAAGTATTCCCTAGCAATAAAATTCATTCAGTTTTTTTTTTTTTTTTGACCTGGTAATCACCAGTTGTAAAGACACCTGTATTCCATCTTTCATCCTTCTGCCACACCATGGATAGTCCTGGACAATATTATCCTGAATGAAACAAGTCTGGTACATCATATGTAGAGGCAAAAATAATTCTTAAGTTAAATACAAATTAAATTACTCCATATTCCTTTTTCAACTCCAAAATTAATTAGAAATCAATGGCAAAAATAGAAAAATATCATGAATGTCTATAAAATTACATTTTAAAGATAGATCAAACAAGAAATAAAGACAACTTAGAAAAATACATCAAAAGAAGTATTAGTATGACCGTTATTTTAGTCAGCAAGTAAAATCACTAAAAGACAGTTAATAATAATAAACAAATGCCATTTGTTGTTAGAGAAGAAATACAAAGAACAAAATTTTTGTAAAAACTGAAATCCAATAAGCCAATATAATAATAATGAAAGAGATGTAAGTTATATAAATAGAATTATTAAAAAATATTAAAATGATTTTATAGAAAATTAATGACTATTGAGCGCTTCCAATATGGAAGTACTAGCTGCTTCCAAGATGAACCCTCCTGAGAATATATAAAACACAAACGAACAAAATATTGGATTCTTCAGGTTGTACTTGTATATTTTTGCGTATGTGTGTATTTAAGTGTGTGTGTGTGTGTGTGTGTGTGTTTGTGTGTGTGTATGTGTACATGTGTGTGTGGTTGTGTGTGTGTAATAAAAAAGAAAATAGGGCATCAATTTGAGAGTAGGGAGATATACTAGGGTTTGGAGTGAGGGGACATAGAAATGCCTACAAGGACAAATGGGAAATAGGGGAATGATGTAATAATATTTTAAGTTAAATTTATTAAAAAAATAATCAAAATGATAAACACAGAAATAAAAAGAAGTAAGATTAATGATATATCTGCCAACAAATTAAAAAAATCAGATGTGAATGATTTCCAGAATTATGCAACTTATATAGATTACCTTTTTTCAAAAGTAGAATTTATTTCGCTAAAATATTTAAAGATTAATGGTTTCAAGAATAAAATTCAATAAAATTGAGGAAAATTTTATTCCATAATGATAAAAACTCATAAAGGAGTATTGTTAAAGTTATCAATACCTAAAACCAAAGCAAGAAAATTCCACCAAAATAAAATGAATGCAAGTGATTAACTTTGATTGAATTTGAATATATTAAATAAGAATTTGCAAATCTTCTATTTATGCATTAAAATGTCAATTTGTTCATCAAATATAAATTTAATGTTGCATTAGAGGAAAAATTTCAACATAAGCAGTCAATGATCTTGACATGCTCATAGAAGTGATGATAAAATCACATGCTAGTTTCAACAAATGCAGAAAAACATTGTATTATATTCAATACCATTAAGTTATTAAAGCTTTTAATCTTTTATAAAAGGGTTGTTTGTAGTGTGAAAGTAAAGTCTTCTCCTAAGGTTGCTAATGTCAAAATTGATACTCTCATTTTTTCCACCTCCACTGACATAATATTGGAAACTTTTTCCAGAGCAAGCATACAAAAAAAATAAAATTAAGGTACCTGCAGTACCCCACTGGGCTTCTGTGTGGATTTGTTGTTTGTGGTGGTTTCTTTGTTAAATTTTGTTTTTATAAATATATTTTAAATTAATTTCTCCCCCCTAACCCTCCTTTAAATACGATCCTCTCTTCTTCTTACCAACGTCCTATTTTCAAGATGTTTTTCGTGCATTAGTTTTTTGTATCCCATATATATTCTTATTAAGTTTGTACAGTCTGTATTTTTTTGTAAAATAGGTTCTCAGGAATGGGCATTTTTTGACATTGGAAAACCAATGTCATACTTTTACTAGGTCATTTTGAAAACCAGTTAGCATTAATAAAATTCAAATATATACTTTTTTTTAATTGGCAAAATTAAATATCCATGTATAAAAACAGCAGGCAGTATTTTTAATTCCTGTTAGAAAATTTTTGGGGTAAAGTTATATTCTGATGGCTTGAATATTTCCTTTAATAATAGATTTGATATGTGCATACCTTAGGTTTGGGTTTTATCAATACAGCTACATTTAAACATTTTTACTTAACCTATTAAAAACTTGGAAAAATATGCAAATATATGTGTCAACATCATGGGTAGTAGCAAATGATGGAGGAAACATGGATTGAAAAGACAAATATCTACTTTTAATGAAACAAGTCAAGTTGTTTATAAGCCTAGAGATAAGAATGAATTCTCTGGGAGGAAATAAAATATCATAACCCTTTTTTTTCCCTCGCCTTTCCACTTAGATTTTTAACACCAAGATCTTGAGCAAACTGAGATATGTATCATATGACATTCCTTTAGTTAATCGAACAATGCTGGAGGTTATAAGTTTGCTTTTTACCATATTATTTTGGTACTTCTACTATTATTAACAAATATAACATTGATATAAATGCTCACAAGTAGATTAATTGCATGTCTTAATAAGTTAGGAAATACTTGAATAATTGCCTAGGTAATGACTTAAATGATTCAAGACTGATGTTGGTATTTGAAGAAAATATATACTTAGAGATACGGGACAAATCATTTTGGAAAAATTTTGACAAATTGCATGCCCAGTTTATTTCTGTTTTTCAGATAAACCAAATTTCAAAGTGGCTGCATAAAAAATCTGACACCTAGTCATGAGTTTCTATGGAGAAATCTTTAGAATAGTAGCAGAAATACTTTTTTGTGTAACTAGTACATTATCTTTTCAAAGCTTTTCCTAAAATTCCTTATAAACATAAGTTTCATGTCAAATTTACTAACACTTCTTATATTCAAAATGGGACACATTTAAAACAAGATATCATTCCATCTATTAAATGTAATTTTTAAACTTATAGTGGCAGTCTAATTATTAGTTTTTAAATAAATCTTAAGGTGATCATTTCATGTTCATAAAAAATAAAATTAAAGTTTATAAATAGGTGTTTATCAATTTTTTTTTTAAATTTTATTACATTTATTTTAAAAATATTTAAAACCATACTTGGTCTTCTGGTGAAAGCTATGTATAGTCAAAATGGGATTTTAAATGGTGAATTTAAAAAGAGTGAACATTCACTTTCTCAGTATTTATAAGAGTGAATAGTTTATACTTGAAATGTTAAGAACCATTTATCTTTTTTTAAAAGAAATTGGATATGATTTCCATATATTAAATATATATTTCTAGTAAAAAAAATATTAAAATACACTAGGAAAGTCTTCATGATTCAACTCTCAGACCAAAAAAAAAAAAAATAAAAAAAAATGCTTCAGCCATTGAGATAGGGAAGAAAAACAGAGGTAGCTCAGGAGTTAGTGACATTTCTGACCTGCAGAGGAACTGGATTCAGATTCCAGCATTCACTTAGTGAACTAAGGGCACTGCATAAAAGTGGTTATGCACACATCCATGCCAGAAAAGCATACAACATACGTGTTAGGAATGTATACGTGTGTGTGTGTGTGTGTGTGTGTGTGTTGGTGTGTGTGTGGTGTAGTGTGTATGTAAGCGCTGGCGAAACATCTATTAATGAAAAAGAGATTACGAAATTGAAAGTCAGCAAGGAACAGATTGGAGGTAGAAAAGGCAATCTAAAAAGAACATACTTTTATTATATTTTCAAAAACTTAAACAAATAAATAAATCTTTAAAATGTTGTGAAAGCAGATTTATGTAATTTTTATACAAGGCAATATGCTCTACTTTATATGTGCAATTATATAAATATATTAATGTTATATAATATGATATAAAATTTAAATATAAATAATGAATTTGTTTACTTAATGTTGTCCCACATTTTTGTTACTATGAAGTAAAAAAAGGAATTGGAATTGAAGGTGCCAAATTTTAAACCGAACCAATGATCACCCCTTATAATTTTTTGACCCGGATTAAAACCCACGTTATGTGTCACAAAAAAAAAAAAAAAAAAAAAAAAAAAAAAAAAAAAAAAAAAAAAAAAAAAAAAAAAAAAAAAAAAAAAAAAAAAAAAAAAAAAAAAAAAAAAAAAATTTGAAAAAAAACGTTTTTCGGGGGAATTGTTTTTTCTTAAAGAAAAATTTTTTTCCCTTTATTTTTTTAAAGGGAAATTTTATGGGGGGTTTTAAAAGGGGGGAAACCTTTGGGGGGAGTTTTTCCAAATTTTTTCCCCTTTTTTAGGGGGGGTTTTTTTTTTAATTTCCTTTTTAAACCTTTTTAAAAGGGGAAAAACAAGGGGGTTTTTTTTAAAATTTTTCCAAAAAAAAAGAGGGGAGGGGCAAGAAAGGAAAAAACCCTTGGGGGCCCCATTTAAAAATTTTCCCAAAAATTTTTCCCTTTTTTCCCCAAAATAGCCCCAAAGCCCCCCCGGCATTTAAAAAATTAAAAACCCCCCCAGGGGGGCCCAAACCCTTTTTTCCCCCCCTTTTTTGGGGCCAGGCAGGGGGATTTTTTATTCAAGGACGGTTCGGGGAGGCCCCCAACCCCCCAGGACCCCCCCAAAAGCCCCAAAACGTTTTGGGAAAAACCCCCCTTTAAAAAAAATTTAAAAAAAAACCCCCCCAAAAGGGGTTTTAAAAATTTTCCCCCTAAAAATTTTTAAACCCCCCTTTGGGTTTTTTAAAAAGCCCCATTTTGCAAAATAAAAAAATTTTGGGGGTTAAAATTTAAAAGTGAAAAGTTTTAAAATTTCTTATTTTAAGTTTTAAAACCCGGGGAAAGGATTTGAACAATCTTTTTAAATTTTGGGGGGTTTTGTTTGGTTTTATTTTCCCCTTGTAGGGGGAATTTTTCCCGGGGAATTTAAAAAGGGGGCCTTTAAAAAGGTGGGACCGGGGGGGTGCTTCGGGGTTTTCGGGGGAATTTTTTGGGGGGGGAATTTTTGGGGAAAGGGGAAACCCCCCCCCCCCCCCCCTGCCAATTAATACTTTTTAAAAGTGAATGGGGACGGCAAAATAAAATTTTTTTTGGGGGGAATTTAAAAAAAGAAGAGGCGCCCCTTTTTTTAATTAGGTTTTTTTTTTTTTTAAATTTTCCCGGGCCCCGCCCCCCTTTTGGCCCCCTTTAAAAACCCAAAAAATTTTCCGTTTTTAAAAAATGAAAAAAAAAGGGGTTAAAAAATTTTTAGTTTAAAGGGGAAAAAAACAAAAAAATTTTGGGCCCGGGCTGTTTGGGCCCAAAAATTAATGATAAAAAAGGGGGAAAAACCTTTTTAGCACTCCCCTCGTAAATAATAGCAGGCAAAAATTTTTTCCCCCGTTTCAAATTTAAAAAAAAAATTTAATTTCTTTAATTCCTTTTCTTAAGGTTTGAGACTTAAAAAATTAGGAAAATGTAAAAAAAATTTTTTTAAATTTTTTTAAAAAATTAAAAAAAAATTTCAAATTTGGGTATTATTTTAAAAAGGAAAAAAAGGAAAAAAATTTCCCAAAAACCCCTTTTTTTAAATAAAAAAAAAATTTTAAAACAAATTTAACCCCTTTTGTTCGGGTTTTTCTTTTAAACCCAATTTTTTTTTAAAAAGGGGGGACCTTTAAAAATTATGAAAATGTTTTTAAAATTTTCCCCCCTATTTTTTTTAAAAAAAAATTTTAAAAGGTCCCCCATTTTAAAACTTTTGGGGAAAATTTTAAATTTTATGGACAAAAAGGAAAGGGGTTAACGGTTTTGGGGAAAATTTTTTGGGTCCTTTTTTAGCCCCTAAAATCCCCCGGGGGAATTTTGGGAAAAATTTTTAAAAAAAGGGAAATTTTTAAAATTTTTGCCCTTTTTTTGGGGGTTAAAAAGGAAGTTAGGGTTTTTTAAAAACTTTTGGGTTACCCCATTGGGGAGATGAAAAAAAGGGGGGAAAATTTTTTCCCAAAGGGTTTTAAAAGGGTTTAAATTTGGGGGAATTAACCAGGGAATTTTTTAAAAATTTTGGGAAAAATTTTTTTCTAAGGGTTTTAATTTAAAAATCCATTGGTTGCCCCTCAGTAAGAAATTTCCCACCAAGTTCTCTGGGTGTTAAGCTCTTTCAGACCTCTGCATGGGTAAGGGCTCTCTGTTTTGGTAAACTTATGGATAAACCTGGTGTCTAGCTGAGACATAATATGTCAGGCAACTTACTTATTTCATTGATTGTAGTGATTATTTTCTATAACCCTATTCTTGGGATGATATCTAATTATATATTGGAAATTTGAAATTTCCTTGTTTTTCTGTAACTCACTTAACTAGTATTTCCATAAACATATTTGGAAACTGCTTTGATTTGCAATTTAATTTTCTTCTGTAACTATATAACTTATGAAATGACTTATATATTTGAGGAAACCTGATTCCATGTTCCAAGACAGTGAACATTCATATTTGATTGAAGTATATGTCTTTTATTGCCTTTGATATTAGGACTGCATTCTCTGTTGACACATTTGCACAAACAATACCAAGTGAAATGTGGTTATGTTTGCCATTTGTATATATTTATGTAACTTCCTAATTAAAATTTATTTTAAGCCAGGCAGTGGTACACACCTTTAATTCTAGCACTTAGGAGGCAGAGGCAGATGGATTTCTGAGTTTGAGGCCAGCCTGGTCTACAGGGTGAGTTCCAGGACAGCCAGGGCTATATAGAGAAACCCAGTCTCTAAAAACCAATATATATATATATATATATATATATATATATATTATATATATTAATATATTATAGCAGTATATTCTCCTGTTGTGTACTGTGATGGCTTAAATATGTTTGGCCTATGGGAAGTGGAACTATTCGAATGTATGGGCCTGGTTGGAGTAGCTATGGCTTTGTTGGAGAAAGTGTGTCACTGTGGCCATGGGTTTGAGGTCCTACGCTCAAGCTCTGGCCAGTGTAGAGGAGGCCCTTTTTCTATCTGATGGTGGATGACAGACTTCTTCTTGCTTCCTTTGGATCAAAACATAGAATTTTTGCTCCTCCAGCACCATGTCTGCCTGCACGCTACCATGCTTTCCACCATGGTGATAATGGATTGAAATTCTAACACTGTAAACCATCCCAGTGAAATGTTTTCTTTTATAACAGTTGCTTGGTGAGCTTATCGGTTAAAATTACTGACTACTCTTCCAGAGGTCCTGAGTTCAATTCCCAGCAACCATAATGTGGCTGGCAACTATCTGTAATGCAATCTGATGCCCTCTTCTGTTGTCTGAAGACAGCTACAGTGTACTCATATACGTAAAATAAATCTTTTGTATTACATATTTTATTTATTTACATTTCAAATGTTATCCTTTTTCCAGTTTCCCCTCTGCAAACCCTCTATTCCATCCCCTCTCCATGCTTCTATGAAGGTGCTCCCACACTTACCCACCCACTCCTACCTCACCACCCTGGCGTTCCCCTACACTGGAGCATAGAGCATTCAGAGGACTGAGAGCCTCTCCTCCCACTTATGCCCAAAAAATCCATCCTCTGGTACATATGCAGCAAAGCCATGGGTCTCCTTCATGTGTACTCTTTGGTTGGTGGTTTAGTCCCTGGGAGCTCTGGAATCTAGTTGGTTGATATTGTTCTTCCTATGGGGTTGCAAAACCTTTCAACTCCTTCAGTCTTTTCTCTGACTCCTCATTGGGAACCCAGCTCAGTCCAATAGCTGGCTGTGAGCATCTGCCTCTGTATTTGTCAAACTCTGGCAGAGCCTCTCAGGAGACAGCTATATCAGGTTCCTGTCAGAAAGCACTTTTGGCATCAGCAATAGTGTCTGGGTCTGGTGTCTTATATGGGTTGGATCCCCATGTGTGGCAGTCACTGGATATCCTTTCCTTCAGTCTCTGCTCCACACTTTGTCCCCTACTTTTTTAGACAAGAGCAATTCTGGTTTAAAAATTTGGAGATGAGTGGGTGGCCCATCCTTCAACCAGAGGCTTGAAGGCTTGGGAAACTGGGAAAGAGGATAGCATTTGAAATGTAAATGAATAAACTTTGTCTAACCCCTGGATGTCGCACAGTTTCCTCCGTTTTTGTATGCAGCTAATGTCATCCCACTTGGGTCATGGAAGACACTTGCTTTCCTGGCATCTGGGACTTTCGGGTACCCATCCCCAATTGATATACACCTCTGTTGGATTTCCTAACCCTCTGTACATAATGTCCATCTCTTCCCATACCTGACACTGCAACCCTTTTTTCTCCTCACCATCCTCTCTTCCTCACAAGTTCCTCTCACCCTCTACCTCCTGTGAGTATATTGTTCCCCTTTTAATGAAGGACTAAAGCATCCATACTTTGGTCTTGCTCCTTCTTGAGCTTCATATGATCTGTGAATTGTATCGTGGATATCGATCATTTTGTCCTAATATCCACTTATCAGTGTGTATATACATGTGTGTTCTTTTGTGACTGGGTTACAAAAATAACAATACAATGTCATCCCCTTTTCCCCATTTCCCCTCCCTAGAACCCTTATCCTATAACGCCTCTTCCATTATGCTTTTATACCATTATGATTACATGCATGTATTAAGGTCAGTTCTAGGTTAAGGGTCTAACAATACAATAGATTGCAAATAGTCAAAGATCAAGCAATAGAATAAATGCAAATAGTCAAAGAAAAAGCAAGACTTAAACCCAATTATGTGAACATCCCATGATCACTGTTTCTAAAGGCTTATCAGGATGACCAAAGTACCTAAGCCACCTTCCCTGTTCTAGCCCAAGGTCATTTTCATGTCTGAAGCCTACTTCCTTGTTCTAACCTAAAATTTAGATTCTGTCTGAAATTATTTCTTTTTCTAGCCTAATAGTTAGATTCCTGCCTGAGATTACTTCTTTGTTATAGCTAGATTTAGATTCCTACCCAAATTAGGTCTTTGTTCTAGCCTAATGTCATTTCCTGCTTGAAGCCTACTTCCTCATCCTTAGCCAATGTCATATTCCTGCCAAGCAGGCCATTTCCTTGTCCTTGGCCCATGTCAGCTTCTGGCCAAGCAGCCCCAAAGGCTCTCCACCTCTCCCCCTTTTTTATTTCATTAACAAGACTGAGCTTGTCTTAGGTCATTCTGACAAGAATGCCTTCCTTACCTATCATGGAATATGCATTATTAAAAGCAATGCACTTTGTCTTAGGTTGGTAAGGCTTATGTGCAGAATCTTACTTGTCCTTGGCTTGCCAGCTTCTTAATTTAATGACTCTGTCTGGTGGTCCATTTTAAGATTCAACCATATACTTTGGCTGCCTATATGCTGATGTTGTTAAAAATAAGCTTTAACATGATGGGCAGGAATAAAAGCATTTCCAGGAAAGAAGGGGTAGCCTGATCAAGCTGTATAGGCCATTCCTGAAGTTTGACCAAAATGAAAATACTGACCTCAGGCCATTGATAATTTTATCAGCATATCTGCAGTATCAAAGCTCAACAGAGCAGCATTCTTTAAATTCATAATCTCACTATGCAAAGTTAACACAACCAGAGAGTTGTTAGGAATATGCCAAATATCCTACAGGTGTCTTTAAACTTTTTTCTAATTATAATGACAATCATTGTGAATTTCAAAGTAACACTACTCAAATGATATTTGTCATGACACTTGGGATGGCTCCTAACTCTTAAACCCTGAAACTCCTTTAGATAATTTGAATGGGTTATATATATGATCATCCATTGTTCCAGGTACCTATATAAATCCTTCTTATATACACAATATATTAGTAACATTTTTTGCTAGATGGTTAACAAAAATAGTTGTCTTAACTCCTTGTGTCAATGCTTATTGCAGAAGGCGGTGCTAGCAATTGATGAAATTTAAACTGTTATACCAGCAATAATTAAGTCCACTACCCTTTGCTAAAGCTTAATTCACTTCTTCCAGCACTTTCAAGCTTTTTTCAGTGAATCAAGGATTTCTAATACTCAGGGCAGTAAGATGAAAGCTGGTTGATAGACCCCCATAACAACATGCCAGTTTTCAACACACTAACACAATTGAAAATTATACAGTCAATGCAACTTACAATAAATACTGTAGAAGAGTCAAAACCAATTTTAGCTTTGACAATTAAAAGAGCCTTAAAACACTCACTAACCCTTGTTTGAAATCCAGATCTTGTCCCAACTTTATCTCTTGCTATGTAACATCATAGTGAGATACAGCTAACTTCCAAATAGTCTCTGACAAAGTACAGATCTAGTCTTCCAAAAATAGACTGTTATTTCCAATATTGATTGTTTTCTAGACCAGTATATGATTGAGTCTTAATAGCTGGTCACCTTAAGAAGAATACAAGAGACATTATATTTCTCTTTTTGATTCTCTATCCCACAAGGTCTAAAAACTTGAGGCAAGGGAGCTTGTCCCATCTGGGATATAGTCAAGCAAAGGTGGGTCAGGAACATATGTCCAATGCAGCTTCTCAGTCACCCTTGTCAGGGCACTCAGCAATCTCACAGGGAGCCATCATTCTTTGTCTAAGAAACAGTATGTCTCACCAATCATTTTAAAGTTGCATGGGCCTCTTCTGCAATACCTTGTCCTTGATGATTATATGAAATCCCTGAATAAATTGTTGACAAGAAGTCTTCACTGCTTGACTACAATTGCCAGACCCATTATCTGTTTTTTTAAATTAGATATATTATTTATTTACCTTTCAATGTTATCCCCTCTCCCACTACCCTCAAACCCTTATCCAACTCCCCTTCCTCCTACTTCTATGAGGGTGTGCTCCCACCATCCACCCATTCCTGCCTCCCTGCTCTTGGATTCCCCAACACAAGGGAATTCATACTTTCAGGTACCAAGGCATTCCTCTTCCACTGATGTCTGACAACCTCAACTACCTATACAGGTGGAGCCATGAGTCCCTCCCTTTGTGTTCTCTGGCTGGAGGTTTAAACCCTGGGAGCACTGGTTGAGTATTTTGATACTCCTTCTAAGAAGTAGCAAAGCACCCACACTTTGGTCTTCCTTCTTCTTCTTGAGCTTCATGTGGTCTATGCGTTGTATCGTAGGTATTGTGAGTTTTGGGCTAATATCCACTTATCAGTGAGTGCATACCATATGTTTCTTTGTGGTTTGGGTACTTCACACAAGATGGTATTTTCCAGTTCCATTCATTTGCCTAAGAATTTCATGAACTCATTGTTTTTAATAGCTGAGTAGTACTCCATTGTGTAAATGTACCACATTTTCTGTATCCAGTCCTCTGTTGAAGGACACTGGGTTCTTTCCAACTTCTGACTATTATAAATAAGGCTTCTATGGACATAGTGGAGCATGTGTCCCTATTGTACAATGCACCACTTTAATATTACTTCTAAAGTTTCACCATCATATCTTTTTTTTTTTTTTTTTTTTTTTGGTTTTTGAGACAGGGTTTCTCTGTGTACCCCAGGTTGTCCTGGAACTCACTCTGTAGACCAGGCTGGCCTCGAACTCAGAAATCTGCCTGCCTCTGCCTCCCAAGTGCTAGGATTAAAGGCATGCACCACCACCGCCCGGCTGGGTCTTCTATTCTATTCCATTGATCCTCCTGCCTGCCTCTGTTCCAATACCATGCAGGTTTTATCACAATTGCTTTGTAGTACAGCTTGAAGTCAGGGATGTGATTCTCCCAGAAGTTGTTTTATCGTTGAGTACAGTTTTTGCTATCCTAGGTTTTTTGTTATTCCAAATGAATTTGAGAATTGCTCTTTCTATCTCTGAAGAATTGAATGGGAATTTTGATAGGTATTACATTAAATCTGTATATTGCTCTAAGCAAGATAGCCATTTTTACTATATTAATCCTTCCAATCCATGAGCATGGGAGATCTTTCCATCTTCTGAGATCTTTTTCAATTTCTTTCTTCAGAGACTTGAAGTTCTTGTCATACAGATCTTTGACTTGATTGGTTTGATTCATAAGGTATTTTATACTACTTGTGACTATTGTGAAGGGTGTCATTTCCCTAATTTCTTTCTCAGCCTGTTTATCTTTTGAGTAGAGAAAGGCTACTGATTTGTTTGAGTTAATTTTATATTCAGTCACTTTACTAAAGTTGTTTATCAGGTTTAGGAGTTCTCTAGTGGAAGTTTTAGGGTCACTTAAGTATACTATCATATCATCTGTATCATTGTCCTTTTCAATTTGTATCCCTTTGACCTCCTTTTGTTGCCTAATTGCTCTGGCTAGGATTTCCATTTCTGTATTGAATAGGTAGGGAGATAGAGGCAATCTTGTCTAGTCCCTGATTTTAGTGGGATTGCTTCAAGTTTCTCTCCATTTAGTTTGATGTTGACAAATGGCTTGCAGTATGTTGCTTTACTATGTTTAGGTATGGGTCTTGAATTCCTGATCTTTCCAAGACTTTTACCATGAAGAAATGTTGAATTTTGTCAAATGCTTTCTCATCATCTACTGATATGATCATTTGATTTTTTTTTCTTTGAATTTGTTTATATAGTGGATTCCCTTGATGGATTTCCATATATTGAACCATCCTTGCATTCCTAGGAAAAAGCCTACTTGATCGTGATGGATAATTGTTTTGATGTGTTCTTAGATTTGTTTTGTGAGAATTTTATTGAGTATTTTTTTATTGATATTCATAAGGGAGATTGGTCTGAAGTTCCCTTTGTTGGGTCTTTGTGTTGTTTAGGTATGAGCGTAATTGTAGCTTCATAGAATGAATTGGGTAGTGTTCCATCTGTTTCTATTTTGTGGAACAGTTTATAGAGAATTGGTATTAAGTCTTCTTTGAAGGTCTGACAGAACTCTGCACTAAAACAATCTACTCCTGACCTTTTTTTGGTGGGGAGACTTTTAATGACTGCTTCTATTTCTTTTGGGGTTCTGGGACTGTTTAGATGGTTTATATTCTGATTTAACATTGGTAACTGGTATTTGTCTAGAAAAATTGTCCATTTCATCCAGATTTTACAACTTTGTTGAGTAGAGACTTTTATAGTAGAATCTAATGTTTTGTTGTTTTTTTTTTTTAATTTCCTCAGTTTCTGTTGTTATGTCACCCTTTTTGGTTGTGATTTTATTAATTTGGATACTGTCTCACTGCCGTCTGATTAGTCTGGCTAAGGGTTTATCTATCTTGTTGTTTCTCTCAAAGAACCAGCTCCTGGTTTTATTGATTCATTGTATAGTTCTTTTTGTTCCTACTTGGTTGATTTTAGCCCTGAGTTTGATTTTTTCCTGCTGTCTACTCCTCTTTGGTGTGTTTGCTTCTTTTTGTTCTAGAGCTTTCAAGTGTTATGTCAAGCTGCTAATGTATGCCCTCTCCAGTTTCCTTTAGTAAGCACTTAGATCTATGAGCTTTCCTCTTCACACTGCTTTCATTGTGTCCCATAATTTTGGTATGATGTGCCTTCACTTTCATTAAATTCTAAAACGTCTTTGAATTCTTTCTTTATTTCTTCCCTGACCACATTATCATTGAATAGAGTGTTGTTCGGTTTCCATGTGAATGTGGGCTTTCCACTGTTTTTGCCGTTATTGAAGACCAGCCTTAGTCCCTGGTGATCTGATAGGATGCATGGGATTATTTCAATTTTCTTGTATCTGTTGAGGCTTGTTTTGTGACCAATTATATGGTCTATTTTGGAGAAGGCACCATGAGAGGCTGAGAAAAAGGTATATTCTTTTGATTTAGGATGAAATGATCTATAGATATCTTTTAAATCCATTTGGTTCATAACTTCTGTTAGTTTCACTATATCTCTGTTTAGTTTGTTTCCATGATCTGTCCATTGCTGAGAGTGGGGTGTTGAAGTCTCCCACTATTATTGTGTCAGGTACAATGTGTGCTTTGAGCTTTAGTAAGGTTTCCTTTATAAAAGTGGGTGCTCTTGCATTTGGTGCATAGATGTTCAGAATTAAGAGTTCATGTTGGTTGACTTTTTCTTTGATGTGTATGAAGTGTCCCTCCATATCATTTTTGATAGCTTTAAGGTGAAAGTCAATTTTTTTCGATATTAGAATGGCTACTCCAGCTTGTTTCTTAGGACCATTTGCTTGAAAGATTGTTTTCCAGCCTTTTACTCTAAGGTAGTATCTGTCTTTGTCACTGAGGTGGGTTTCCCATATGCAGTAAAATGCTGGAGGTCCTGTTTAGGTATCCTGCTCTGGCCTGTGGGATTTGACAAGACCCAGGGAAGATGGAGAAAGAATTATAGGACAAGAGACACAAAGAAGAAGCCCAGGTCTGAATGTCTAATTGAGTGTTTAAACTTATTGTTCAGGTTGCCATTATAAAAGCAAGCAGGCAAGAGGGTCAGGATCCAAGAGGGCCATCTGGGAATTGCTGAGTTCTTTCAAGCATTCCTAGCCCAAACCACTTTCTCACTAGCAAGAGGACAATAGAACATTTTTTAGGCTCAAGTTGCTAATTTTCTTTCCCAGGCAGGAAGGCAATAAGGTCTTCCTTAACTCATACTGTTTACTTAACTGACATTTGCTCTTATGAAGAAGGGCAATAAAGTATTCCTTAACTCAGGCTATCTACTTAACTGACATTTGCTCTCAGGAAGAAGGGCAATAAAATATTCCTTAACTCAGGCTGTCTACTTAACTGACATTTGCTCTCAGGAAGAAAGAAGTCTTGGCTCTTGGCATCTCCTCCTTTCTAACAAATTTTAAAAAGACTGGTCTGAGAAAGCAGACATTAGCATATCTCATTGATAACTGAGCGGGCATTGACCAGAAGTGGGAAGATTGACCTGATCCTCCCATTATCATTAGGAATGGTGTTTTGGGGGGAGGAAAGAGTTAAATGTCTCATGGGCTTCATAGGTTATCAAGGGTCCTAGTCACCCACTTTGAGATACAAGAAATCAACACCAACCTTTATGCAGTCAGGTTTGCTTCATGAGGGACTCAGATGCAGACAATGTGGATCCTCCCCCTTGCAGTACCCCTTCACAGCACCCCTTCCAGGTATCCATGTTGTGTTTGTGCCATACGAACCAACATACATAGATCTGAGTTCTATGCATCTCCTAAAGGAGATATGTCAATGCAAGGCCCAGCCAAGTCTCTATCAGCTAGATCAAGCTGTAATAATATACTTGTAGAGGTTTTGTTGTTTTTATAAAGCCAGTGAGTCTGTAAAGGCCCAAGGACTGAAAGTTGAAAGGAGAAGTAGACTGACCACAGGACCCAGGATGGAAGGGAGAAGTGTGGTAAGCCAAGGAGAGGCAGAGAACCAGTTTTTAAGCTACCCTTCTGCTTGTTCTCAGTTTTTTTTTTTTGTTTGTTGTTTGTTGTTTGCCATTTTAATCTTTCTCTGATCTTGGCTATACTATCTCTAACTACCCCGGTGTGTTCAGTATAAAAATAGCATTCCTCCTTGAGGTCAGCACCGAGTTTCTTGCTGAAGGAAAAGCAGATCCAGCCCTTTGCGTTTTGGGAGGACCACTTCAGACAGTGAAATGAGGGATTTTTCCAGATTAGTGATGCCAATCTCTAGCTGTTTGATGTCCTTGTGGATGACCCCTCGAAGTTCTGAGTAATGCAAGTCCTGAGGCTGGCATCAGGATTAGAACTTCCAACAGCAAACACCACAGGTGGCCCCTTTTTATCTGAAAAGGAAAAAAGAAGGGAATTCTCAGGGAGATTTCTCTTCCCTGGATGTCAATTGTTATTTATCTTATCTATAATTGGGTCTATCTTTGTGGAAGTATCTATTTGTTTCACTAATCTATCTGGTAGCCATCTAGCCATGCCTTCTTTGGTATCAAACAGACATATCAATTCTCAGTCCCATATGAGAACTGGATCTGGATCATTCCATTTAAAGGTGAGAGAGTCCTTCCATATATCTGTGGCATAGTTTTTATTGGTCTCAGGGTGCCAGAGGTGATAAGCATCAGATTTGCCATGAGCATCCATATTTAGAAAATTGAGAATAAACAAGGCATGATGAAGAATATTTCTAAGGGACTCCTTCTGGGTGTATAACTTTTGTTTTTTAAAAGCCAATTTTTTCAGTGCTCCTTGTAAAACCAGGGAGAAACACCAGTAGCTGTTCCTCCCACACTCAGAGAGTTATGGAGATATTATTTTAAAGTTCTATAATATCTATTTCACAATATCTTGCCTTTGAGGATTATAAGGAAATCCAGTAATATGGACAATATTAAATTGTCAAAAAAAAATTTCAAATGTTTGGCTGCAATAGCCAGTTTCATCTATCTTAAGCATAGAAAGATAATGTAGGCAATAACTAATTACATTTGTAGTTGCTTCTCCTGTTAAAGAAGTTGCAACTAGATAGCCTGAACAGATGTCAAGTCACATGTAAATGTTTTAATTTTCCAAAATCAGAAATGAATAACATCCTTTTGTCATAACTGATTAGGTATAAGTCCTAAAGCATTAACACCATTATGAAAAAATTGAGGACACTGAGAACAAGTTTTGCAATTTGACTTGTACACTCTCTAGAAATACCACATTATTGTCTCAATCTATTATTATTAAACATATGTAACAATCACTAAGCAACAGCACACCCCTTTGGAGCAAATCTCTGCAGATCCATGAAGATGCACTCTCTTGTCACCACAATTTGCTAAATAGACAAATCAATGACTTCTTAAATCTTAATGATGATCCTCTAAGAATTCCTAAAATTATATCAATGATTATTAAGCTCTTTTATAACTGGACTGCTATTAGGCCCTTCTCTGATAGTCAAAACTGCAATAAGAACTCTGCCAGTCTTCCATGTGTCATCAGTTAATTGTTCTTAGATAGTAACCAGACTTTTTCCTACTCAGAGCACATTCCAAGAGGTTATAAAACAATTAGTCAAAGGTCATTAAAAGGGAATCAATGATTTATATAGGTGACAGGACAGAAGATAAAATATTGCCTGGGCCTATCTATACCAAACTTCACTAATAACTTAGTTATAGCTTCAAACCTTCAGTAAACCAGTGGAGCTAGACAGGTGATGGATGTTTAGCCAGACAATCACTCCCAATGGATTTGCATGCAAACATTCTCTGTTGCAAACTTCTATTTCAATTTATGATTTGATTTTGGTGTGAACTTGTGATGAACTTTGCAACATGTGATCATGTATTCTGAAAGATGCATAAGCACTGAGGACAAAGAGATGAGAGGCAGATACAATGGAGAGATAGACCAGAACCTTTTGCCTCTCCCCATTTAGAGTAGCATATAGAATAGAATTTTTCCTTTTTCCCAGACAGAATAGAAGTTTTCCTTTTCTCCACTTAGGATCTTTCCATTTCTTCCTTACATGGCTTTCATAGGAAACTTTTCACGCTTAGTAATAAACTCTGCAATGACTTCTCTAAGGGTCTTTTCTTCCTGTGACCTCAAACTAGCAGGCATAAGTTAGAGTCCAGCAGCTCTTGATGAGATAGTACAAAGGCTGTTTACTTAATCCTTGGTTGTTTATTAGGATGAGGTGCTAAGTGGAAGAAACTGCAGTTTCTGACTTCAGAGGATCACAGAAAGCAGGCCAGCCACATGGTTGTAGTAACTTAGACAATAAACTTTTTTATATAGCAACTCTAAATATATCACAAAACAAGATCATAACCCTCACCTATGTTCTTCCCCCTCCGTTGCCTCAAGAAGAACCGACGAGAAGAAAAAAAGAAGATCTATAATCTGCCTGGTATACATATCTGCTGTGGCTTTTCCTGGGTCCAGGCAATCTAGTATGAGCTATTAAATGTTCTTATAAAGTTAAGGGAAAGTACATGTATCTTAAATTAAGCTGTAATTTGTAACAATTTGAGAATTAGCAATATCTAAAAAGGGAAAAAATTCAAGCAATTATAAACCATGAACTATATACTGGCTATGAGTATACAAATTAAAAGCTTGATTTTTCAGCATTTCAAACAATGGCTACAGCATGTAATTCAAGTATTTGTGCTGAAGCAGGGGGAAACTCAAGAGAGTGAACATGTGATCTAATTACATATACTTCCTTCCCATTAGATAATCTGTCTGTAAACACAGTAAACACATTTTCTATGGACTGCATGTATAAATTTATAAGAAATACAAAAGCATGCATGGGGAAAACTATAACAACTTGTCTTTTGGACAATGATTATCAAATTTGCCTAAAAAGTTGGTCATGTAATACGCCAAATATCAGTATTTTTAAATAACTAATTTAATTGATGTTTGGAATAAGTAATATTTCATTAAGTTCTTTTGCAAAATACATTTGTGATCTTGACTTACAATTCTGTATTAACACAGCAACAGCTTCAGAACAGGGTGTTATATTTTCTTTGCAGATAAAGAAATATGAATCCACATTAATGGTCCCTTTTGTCAAAGAACTTCTGTAAAACAGCCAACAATTGATTAGTCTGTATAATGTATCTATTGATAACTAACAGCTGCCTCTACTTTCTGCAAAGCTATTCCTCCTTCATCAGTTAATTGTTGAGGGGAATTAGAATTTGCATCCCCTTGAGAACATCAAACAGAGGTTTAAATTCCCAGTATTGAGCTTAAGGTGAGGTGTTAGCCAATTAGCATCTCCTAGAAGCTTTTGAAAATAATTTAAAGTAAGTAAACTATCTTTTCTTTTTTGAATTTTCTGTGCCACAATTAGTTTAGGAATATAACTGGTGTCTCAAATATTGAAAAGATATTGCCTTTGAATGTTTTCTGGAGCAACAAGCACTCCCCAATATTTTAAAGCTCATTGTATGAGAGCAAAGGCTTGCATTAAATCTCCTTCAAAAGGATCAGCTAATAAAATACTATACAATGAATAATATACACTGAAAGATTCAAACTCTTTTTGTATTGAAGCAGCACAATATTTTTAAATAATGAAGGGCTATTAGCCATTCCTTGAGACAAAACTTTCCAATGATATTGCTTCATGGACTCTCAAAAATTACAAGCAAATATGCTAAATGCAAACCTCTTACAATCATCAAGATGTAAAGGAATAATATAAAAACAGTCTTCTAAATTCATAATAATTTTATATGCATTACCTGGAATGGCAGCTGGAGTAGGCAAACAGCTATAATGTCCCACAAATTTCATAAATCTTAAATTTGAATTTGTTTTGGATTAATGGAATAACCAATCTCTTGTAGCTGAGTGAGTGTATCAGATAAAGGCCAAGTTGAAAGCCAATCTTGTCCTCTCTACTCTTTGAGTAACAGGCAACGCTATGTCATGGAGGGAAGCAGGCATAATTTTAATTTCTCCAGCATAATCATTATCTATAACTCCTTGCCCATAAACTGTCTGTTGTGAATGTCTTTGGTTGAGGCTGACCTTTCCTCCCCAAGGTCCAGAAACATCCTTCTAGGGGCTGATCAGAATGACCATGACAAAAGAAATGTCACACAGGCTTCTGCTGAGCCCACTCTGAGCTTTGTCTTAACTCAAGCGTAAATGTTCTTAATCTGGGCCTAAAACAGTTGGCTAGTACTTTTGTTCTTGAGACAATCATTTTCTAAAATGACACAAATTTCTACATTTAAAACATCTTTTATCCCTTCACTTCTGTGAAAGCATTGCTTGCACAGTGGTCCCTGGTAAGGCAGCAGCCATAGCCAAACACTGTATGAGGGCCCAATTTCAGAAAAGAAGAATGTATCCAGGTAAATCTGTCTTTGCTTAGTATGACAAGATAGCTGTGTAGCAGGTCACATTAGCATTCTGATAAGCTAATTGTGTAACAAAAGGAACTGTTTATCATGGCCTTTTTGATCCCAGATAAAACTCCCACTGAGATCTCCTTTTCAATCTTGGGGGTTCGGGGTCTAAATTTGCCTCTACCAGTATATCTAATAAAAGTGGCAGCAGGCCTGTAATGTACCACAGCTGTTTATAACTAGAGTCTTGAGGGACTCTTTGAGACCCTTTAAGAACAAATCATGTTTGCTCAATGCTTGTCCTAGAATTGCTTGCATTTTCTTACCTTCACCAGATCAGTCTCACAGTCAGTCTACTCTGTGGTGATCACAATACGGATCTGATCTCGTCTCACCAGAAAGAGTCCATTCTATGCTTGAGGGACATCCCTGTGGAAGCAAAGTTCAATCGACCCCGACCCAAAGGGCCACCAAGTGCACCAGCCCGCCGATATTCAACAAGACCCTAGGGAAGGGGGCGAAAGAGTGATAATACAAGAGACACAAAGAAGAAGCCCAGGCCTGAATGTCTGATTGAGTGCTTAAACTTTATTGTTCAGGTTGCCATTACAAAGGCAAACAGGCAAGAGGGTCAGGATCCAGGGCCATCTGGTAATTGTTAAGTTCTTTGCAAGCATTCCTAGCCCAAACCACTTTGTCACGAGCAAGAGGGCAATAAAACATTTTTTAGCTCAAGTTGCTAATTTTCTCTCCCAGACAGGAAGGCAATAAGATCTTCCTTAACTCAGGCTATATACTTAACTGACATTTGCTCTCAGGAAGAAGGGCAATAAAGTTTTCCTTAACTCAGGCTATCTACTTAACTGACATTTGCTCTCAGGAAGAAAGAAGTCTTGGCTCCTGGCAGTATCCAGTCTTTAGTCTATGTCTTTTTATTGGGAAATTGAGTCCATTGATGTTAAGAGATAATAAAGAGAGGAGATTGTTGCTTCCTGTTCTTAGTGGTGGCATTGTTTGTATGGCTATCTTAGTTTTTTATTTGTTTTAAGAGGATTACTTCCTTGCTTTTTCTAGGGTATAATTTCCCTCCTTGTTTTGGAGCTTTCCCACTATTCTAAACTCAGGTTTTTCTATCCCCCTTAAGAAAAATAAAACTACCCTATTCTTATTATTATCATTGAATCACTATTTGTATACAAGAAAAACTAATTCTGATTTTATTACCATATTCTTTTCTATATCTTCATTATTACAAGAATGCTATAATCTGAACTTTTCATGTCTACAATTTAGGTAACATAACATTGCCCTAAGGAGTGAGTTTTTTCCTCTAGAATCTTTTTGCAAAGTGTCTTCTGCACCTCAAGAAAGAATATTTCATACTGTCAATCAAAACCTATTTCTATCCTCATTTAAAGTTCAAATGTTTGTATTTTTGTAATAATGTAAGCTAAAATTCTGTTTATGACCTAGAAAACTATCAGATTTGTGATAAGCTATCAGATATGTTATTAGGACCACCACTACCACCACACCACCACCACCACCACACCACCACCACACCCACACTACTACTATTACTACTATTACTAAAACAACAACTGCTACTTCTACTAATATTATTTCAAAGAAAATTTTAACCTTGTAACCAAGGCTATTCTAGAACTCTCTGTATAACCCAGGGTGGTAATTATTGTACCTCAGCTTCCCAGGTGATATAATTATAGGTGCAAACCACAACACTATGCTTTTTTCTTCTTTCACCTAAGTAAATTTGATCTTGAGTATCCTGTCATCATATACTGGTCATGTTTTTCTCCATACTAGTCATTGCACATGCTGCCCATGCTTATGGGAAAAGCCTTCTCTTCTTCCATGAATACATAAGAGCTCTGATGCACTTCTTTGAGAATCACCACTAATATGTCAATTTCCTAAATAGCCCCTTCCATAAAAGGGATGCTCAAAGCTCCAATCACTTGTGTGTGATCACCTGGTACTGGCCAGTTAATTTTGTACAGTTAAATAGTTTTCAGATGATTAGATGGTTGTTCATTTAATCATCTGAAATTGTGGTCAATGGACAGTTTATTTAGGAAAGAATTATAAGCAAGGTAAAAGTTTTAGATAAATGTGGTAAAAACAAATAGTCTATAATTCCTAAATAGATGAGCCTAACTAAGGAAGTGGCACAAGCTCCAAACCAAACAACAGGAAGATTGATCCAGTAGCAAAACTGTTCTATCAAAGTCTCCAAATTATTTAAATGCAAACTCCTTTCAAATGTAACAACTAAAAGTAGGAATGCTAGTGGGTTCCTCTGCTCACATGTAGCCATACAGAAAAGTGTTTGCAAGAGGTTACCATCAATAGCCTAGAATAGTACCTTAACTATGATCTAAGAGTTTTGGCTACATCATGAGCATGTGTTAAGCTATCTTGGAAGACTCAACAATGTGGAACTGATTTTGCAATAAGGAAATATTCTTATAGTAAAGGGGATATAGAGGCTAGCATCAAAGTTCCTGCAGGCTGCTGAGGCTAGAGAATGTGTGGCACGGTAAAATTACCCACAAGAGGCTGCAGGTCATTGCATGTAATTAGGAAATGAATCCCAAGTTGCAGTGGGAACCTTATAATGTTGGTAATGCCAGGACTCTGGAATATCTACCAATGAAAACTGTCAGTGCAGAGATGGTCCAGCTTCAATAAGGATGACAGTGAGGGGGTAGTAGAGAGAGAGCTGTGGAGTTGCCTAAGGCTAATGAAGCCCACATAATAGCTTCATAAGTCCTAAATATGAGATATGGATCTGCAGCATTTGATCTTTCTTTGATGTTTTAGTTTGGTTTCAAACTATTTTGTGTGTGTGTGTTTGCTATGTACTGCCATCCCTTCCACCTTTGCAGTGATAATGCTTATACTGCACCACTGTATATTAAAAATTTGTAATTTATATTTTGATTTTATACAGGCTCACAGTTCATGGGTCAACTTAAGTTTTAAATGAAATTTGAAGACTCCTAAAGAATAATGGTGCTGTTGAAATTTTGTGAACCTTAAAAGACAATGTAAATTCTGCATTGTGAAATAAATATGAAAATTTAAACACCACGAGTGTTATGATATTGTGTAAACTATATACCTTTGGGTATCAAGTTAGCAAAGAATGAAACTATCATGTTTTACAGTAATTTTCAACTGCATTTGATGTAGAATGATATTAGAAAGAACCTTCTTGACATATTCCTGATGGTCTTTCAAATACGAGTGAATGTCCTGGGAAATATACTTTGAGTTTAAGGTTACCATTCAGTTGAATATAGTCCTTAACAGAATAAAGATGAAAGAATGAGCAGAGCATCAAGATTGTCTTGGCATATGTCTTCTCTGCTTCATAATTACAGGCTGAATGTGACTCTTACTACGAATATGTTTTCTTTTCCATGCCATGTGCATGATTCCTATGTGCAAATCATAAGCCAAATAACATGTATTTAGTTTAATATGATCCTGGGGAAAGTGTGAGCTAATTTTTTCATGACTTTACTATGTATTTTCTGGGGAAAGACCAGTCCTTCCTACAGAAAGTGACAATTATCATAACACTAGCTGTCTTAAGAGAAAAGTTAGTAATAAGAAAGGCTATTAAGAAAGATTTTCTTTTGGGGAGTATTAAGGTTGTAGCCAAAAGCCTTAAAAAGGTCTTGTAGAGACCATTGGATAACAGTGTTTCAAAGGAAATCTAAGTGTAATTTAAAACATGGTAAATGATTTTCTTGTTTGTATTTGCTTTATTCTATATTAAGAAATGGTTAAAGTTTGGCACCTATGTTTGAGTCTTATCAGAAGCCAAAATTGTAAATAATGTCGTGATTACAGACTTCATAAACTTTTATGTAATCTTTCAATAATCTGAATGTTAATGTGCATACATATTATAAACATATAACTACATATTTGAAAGTAGGAAGAAGAAATCATAGATTATTAGAAATGAAGGATATGAGCTATTGAATCTCACCCACTTGCGGTAAAACTGTGACTTTGCTGACTGTTAGATCTCTGTTCTGAACACAATGAATCTTATCAGGAAATTTAAATTGCTGAGGGTGAATGAGGGTAAATCTAGAGAAAACTGTTTCTGCTAGGAGGTGGAATGATCATTTGCACTGAAAGGTGTTTAATCTTTTTTATTAATCTGGAAGCACACAAATTGGTACCTAGAAAATGATCACTTATGATTAGGGGGCACAGGCTCATCACTGAGGGATATACATGAAAAAAAAAAACAACTGTTGTCCAAGCCTGATTGAGACAACAAATGAAGGAATCCAGGTTCTACTAAAAGGGTCCAGAAAATATGATAAAATGTGGCAGTTGGCAATATTTTAAAATATTATAGATACAAGAATAACACTTACTAACATTAGGTAAATTCTTGTTAAATGGTAAGTATGACCATAAGAAGTATAGCACTGCTCTGAACCAAGATTAAGACAAAGGAAATAAAATAGTGAAAGGAAAGACTTGAAGGTTTTATTGTGCTGTTTGTTGCCCACTGAACTAGTGCAATTTCAAGGAAAGAGTCAATTCTATTAAGAAAATGATAATATATAACTCATAATTTTTTCTAAAAATTTATAGCAAAACATGGTACAATAGTAATAAATGATAAATTAGCACAATGTATGTATCCAGTGAAAATAGCATTTATAGAAAGATAAAACAGGGGCTATAACATTGTCATAGTATCTATGTAGTGTCCTATACATAGTGTCTATGTAGGCTCCATTTCCACTGAGCATCTGTACATCAATGTGTTAATTTTTGTTTATTTCACATACCTGACAGGCTGTGGAGGAATCTAGCATGCTCAATATCACTAGAATAACAGGGTTCATCCTTATGGGATTCTCGGATGCTCCTGAGCTACAGACTGTGTGTGGGCTGTTCTTCCTGGTAATGTACCTAGCAGTCATTAATGAGTAACAGCCTCATCATCGTTCTCATCACTCTGGATCTGAAGCTTCAAACACCCATGTACTTTTTCCTGAAGAATTTGTCCTTGTTGGATGTCTTTTTTATTTCTGTTCCAATCCCAAATTTCTTTATCAATAGCATAACTCACCATAACTCAATTTCTGTTCTGGGTTGTGCCCTCCAAGTGTTTTCAATGACTTCTTTTGCATCTGGTGAAGTATTTGTCCTAACAGCAATGTCATATGACCGCTATGTTTCCATCTGTTTTCCCCTACACTATGAGGACATTATGAGTAGTAACTGTGTGTTGATGGTGAGTATTTCCTGGGCTACTGGACTACTCTTTGGAACACTATACACAGCTGGCACATTTTCCTTGCCTTTCTGTGGCTCCATTGTGATCCCACAGTTTTTCTGTGATGTTCCCTTATTGTTAACGATTTCTAGGTGACACACTTGTGGTCATTTATACAAGTCTTGGAACTGGTGTTTGTCTGAGCATGTCTTGTTTTACATTATCTCCACTGTGCTGAAGACTCCTACCACTAAAAGTCAGTCCAAAGCATTTGCCACTTGCCTCCCTCAACTCACTGTTCTCAGTGGTTTCATTGCTACTGCTTGCTTTGTCTACCTGAGGTCACCCTCAAGTACAGCATCACTTACAGATAGACTGGTTTTTGTGCTATGTATTGTGTTGTCTCAAGCACTTAATCCTGTGATTTACAGCCTGAGAAATACTGCTGTCAAGTATGCTTTGAGGAGTTTGCTACAAAATCTCTGCTCAAAGGGTCCACTTCACTTAACAGTTCAAAGTATCTGTCCATGGTATAGTGCCTCACATTTTACAAGCAAGTTTTGAAATTATTGGTTCTCAAAAAAGTGTAGATACTCA
Organism: Mastomys natalensis; assembly: GCA_021653895.1. NCBI lineage: Eukaryota > Metazoa > Chordata > Mammalia > Rodentia > Muridae > Mastomys > Mastomys natalensis. The sequence goes on along the minus strand of JAJTUV010000295.1, from coordinate 218,432 downwards.
TTTTTGCCTTGATAAAATAAACACTCAGATAAAGGCTGATATGAACATAGATTAGAAAATTATATCAGACTAATCTATAAAGTTACAATATCAGTTTATGCTCTTATATGATAAAGCTGTTCTCTTTTGGGGAATATAACTTTCTAAATGGATTGCTAATTTTTCTCCTCATGGTAAGACTGTATATCTGGTCATTTGATAACTCTTTACCTATTTGCTTTTCAAACAAAACAAAATAATAATTGTTAGCTTTTGGTCTAGGCCCACCCCACCATTACCTGGCAACAGCCAGGCTTGCCTGACTCACTATAAAAGGGGCTGCTGTCCCTGTCCTCTCTCTCTTGCCTTCTTGATCTTGCTCTGTCCTCTTGTCCTGCTCCTCCTCTCTCCCCATTCCCCTCCCAACTCTCTCTTCACTTGCTTACAGCTGGCCTCTACTCTTCTGCTCTCTCTCTTTGTCTTTCTCTGTCTCTACTATCCTCTCAACTCCCCTCCCCATGCCCTGAATAAACTCTATTCTAAACTATACTGTCATAAGTGGCTGGTGACTCAGGGGAAAGGGATGCCTCAGCATGGGCCCCACAGAAACACCCCCTTCCCCTACACCTGACTGCACATCCACCAAACATATTTCATCTCTCTCTTTATTTGTATAAAACACAATAACAAAAAATGTTTTGAGATAGAAGAAGCATATGAAAAACCAAAGTTAATTCATATATGATTTCTGTGCTAGTTTTTCTAATAATTAGAAAGAATAAGCAAGAAGCAACTCACTAGGCCTAGATTGCAGTAGGTTCAATTCTTGAAGATGTATCAAAATCTTGAGGCAAAGACAACTAAGTAGAAACAAAATAACTATACAAAGAATCAGCAAAAACAAGAGGTGGTTCTGTGAGAAAATCAACAAGATAGATAAACCTTTGGGCAGACTAACCAGAGGACACAGAGACAGTTCCAAGTTAGCAAAATCATAAATGAAAAAGGAAACATAATAATAGACAGGAAATTCGAAAAATCGTCAGATGTTACTACAAAAGCCTATATTCAACCAAACTGGAAAATCTGGTTGAAATGGACAATTTTTTAGACAAATTCTAGGTACCAAAGTTAAATTAGGATCTAATATACCATCTAAATAGTCCCATAATGCCTAAAGAAATGGAAGCAGTTATTAAAAGTCTCCCAATTAAAAAAAAAAAAAAAGTCCAGGACCAGATAGTTTTAGTGGAGAATTCTATCACACCTTCAAAGAAGACCTAATTCCAATATTTTTCAGACTATTCCACAAAATCAAAACAGAAGGAACACTACCCATTTTGCTCTGGGAATCCACACTCTTATACCTAAACCACACAAAGATCAACAAAGAAAGAGAACTTCAGACCAATGTCCCTTATGAATATCAATTCAAAAAATTCTTGCAAACTTAAGAGAATTGACTGCTCTTCCAGAGGTCCTTTCCCAGCAACCACATGGTGGCTCACAACTATCTGTATGGGATCTAATGCCCTCTTCTGGTGTGTCTGAAGAGGGTGAAAGTGTATTCACATATGTAAAATAAATAAACGCATCTTTTGGGAAGAGGTGGCGCACGCAGGTAATCACAGCGCTTGGGAGTCCCAGGCAGCAGGCGGCTTTGCGAGTTTGCAGCCAGCCTGAGTCACCCAGTCTCCTAGTAAACCAGAAAAAAAAATTCTTGCAAACTGAATCGAAGAACATATCAAAATAATCATTCAACATGATCAAGTAGATTTCATCCCAGGGATGCAGGTATGGTTCAATATATGGAAATCCATCAACGTAATCCACTATATAAACAAATTCAAAGGAAAAAAACACATGATCATCTCATTAGATGCTGAGAAAACATTTGACAAAATTCAACTCCCTTCATGGTAAAAGTTTTGAAAATATCAGGAATTCAAGGCCCATACTTAAACATAGTAAAAGCAATATACAGCAAACCAGTAGACAACATCAAACTTCATAGAGAGAAACTAAAATCATTGACTAGACAAGGCTACCCACTCTCTCCCTATCAATTCAATATAGTACTTGAAGTTCTAGCCAGAGCAATTAGAAAACAAAAGGAAGTCAAAGGGATACAAAAGAAAGAAAGAAGTCAAAATATCACTATTTGCAGATGATATGATTGTATACTTAAGTGACCCTAAAATTGATTGCATTAGGCATTTGCAGTGGTTTCAGGTATCTAAATTATTGTTATACTTTCTTAAAATTTCTTGATGAAACCTGGAATGAAAAGAGCTGACTCAAATATTCAGTCAATAGTACTACCTTCTGTTGCCCAAACTCATAGCCAATGTTTCTCAACCTGTGGGTTCCAACCACTTTGGCAAGCTTCTATATTCAAAATTATTTATATTGTAACCACAACAATAGCATATTTACAGTTATAAAGTAACAATGAAAATTTTATGGATGGAGGTCATCACAACATGAGGAACTGCTTTAATGTGTTGTAAATTAAGATGTTTGGAAGCCACTGCTCATAGCCATGTCACACAAATATAAGGCTTAGTGTATAGGATGAAATAAAGCTCCCACATTTTTTTTATCTTTTTTGCAATTTACTTTTCATTAGTATTCATTGTTTGTGATTAGTGATGCATATTAGTTCTATATAATATAGTGTGATATGCTCCTTAGAAATGTGTAAATTAGGCAATGATCATATCAAAATTCATTTATACATATCTTTTTAATTGTCTACAATGCTTCTACCGTCCAAACTTTCAAATGTTTGTAAAGTTAACTTTAATATATGCAATATCCATAAAAGGACAATTCATTAGTATGTAAATGGAAAGAAGACCTAATAAAAACATTGACAAGTTTTTTCTGAAATTTTTATGAAAATATCCTAGAAGCAAAAGAAGACAAATTTATATCACAAATTGTTCATTTCAATTAGATGTGCCAAAGATGTATTTTAAAATAGTGGCAAGTTAAGGTTTCCTATCTTAGTTGTAGAAAACTTACACATACATAGCGTGTATAGACTCTTAAGGAAAGTTAGAGTTTGAGAAAGAGAGAGGGAGAAAAAGACAGGGTTGTCAGGGAGAGGAATGTTAGAAGGCAGAGAGGGGAAAGAGAGAGACAGAGACATAAGGAGAATGTATGGAAGGAAGAGGAAGAGGGAGGAAACAGAGAGAAAGAGAGAGAGACAGAGACAGAGACAGAGAGAAATGTTATTTTTTATACAAATGTAGTAGTAGTTTAGTTTGTTTCTTGACTTTTTCTATTGAGCATTTCTGTACATCAGTGTAGCTCTTTGGGACACTGAATTTGTTACTCATTACTCTTTAACTGCTGACAGGCTTTGAAGAGTATCAGTGAGATTCATTCTTCTGAGGTTCTCTGATATCCTTGAGATACAGACATGTGGGGATGTTTTTCTTACTGATTTACCTTGAAGTCCTGAAAACTAATGTTCTCATCATCACTTTCATCACACTCGCAGCTTTACAGATCAGTGTATCTTGTCCTGAAGAATTTTTCCTCATTAGATACCTTTTTTGTTTCTGTTCCAATCCTAATTGTCTTTGTCACAACAATTCCATTTCTATGATGGGTTGTGCCTTCCAGGCACATACAGGTATGTGTGAGTGTGTGTGTGTGTGTTTTTGTGTGTGGTGATGTGTCTAAATACATATATATATGATATGACAGCTTGGGACTTGATTATAGTTTCAGAGGTTTAGTCAATTTAGTGTGGGGAACTTGCAGCTTGCAAGCAAACAAGGTGCTTGAGAAGTATCTGAGAGTTCTATATCTGGATCCGCAGAAAGTAGGAAGAGAGACCTTCAGTGATGTGAAACCTCAAAGCATGCCTTTAGTGACATACTTCTTCCAACAAGGCTGCACATACTAAATAAACCTTCTCAAATAGTGCCAATCACATGATCCAGAGTCTTAGCTAAGATTTCATTGCTGTGAAGAGACACAGTGACTCTTGCAACTCTCATAAAAAAAAGCATTTAATTGGGGCTACCTTAGAACTTCAGAGATTTAGTCTACTATGGTCAAGGCAGCAAAGATGGATAAAATGCATTTTGCATTTTGTCATAGCTACAAGCCCATAGGGACCATGAGTTGAATGTTGTGATTTGAATAAAACCTGCCCTCATAGGTCCATAGGAAGTGGCACTATAATGAGAAATAGCCTTAATGGAGTAGGTTGTGGCATTATTGGAAGAAGATTGGTTCTCTGTTTACTTCCTGCTGCCTGCCTATCCAGATGTAGAAATCTCAGCTTCTTCTCCAGCATGAGGTCTACCACCATCTGCTTTCCAGGTATTTTAATTACTTCATCTGCATCTGGGAAATATTTCTCTTACTGGCCATATCATATGACTGCTATGTATCAATGTTTCCCCTTGCATTGTGAGGCTCTTATGAATAGAAACTATGTGATGATGGTGGTTGTTTTATGTACCACATGGAGTACACATAAGCTATATATAGATCTGGCATATTTTCCATGCCTTTCTGGGCTCCAATGTGATTCCACAGTTTTTCTGTGATGTTTCTTCATTCCTAAGAAATTCCCTTTCTAAGATACTTGGGGTCATTTAAACAAGCCATGGTGTTTGTCAGGCATGTCTTGTTTCATCTATATTGTGATTTCTTACTTTTATATTTTTTGCACTATGTTGAAGACTCCTACTACTGAATGTCAGTCCAAACCGTTAGGCACCTGCATCCCCCCACCTCATGCTTTTCACTCTTTTTATTGCTACTGCTTGCTTTTTCTATTTGAAGCCATCATCAAATGTACCATCAGTTACAGACAGGCTGTTTTCTGTGCTACACAGTGTTGCTTTCAGTGCTTATCCTGTGATTTATAGCCTGAGAAACACTGATGTCACATGTGCTCTGCTCTGAGGAGATTGTAGCTAAATCTCTACTAAGAGATTTACTTCAATTAACACTTCACATTAACTTTTCAGTGTTATAGTGCTTCACAAGGCACAAGTAAGTTTTGTAATTATCACATTAGAAAGACAAGTGTAGATACTTTTTATGCTATATGAGAAGAAAATGAAAAGTCAGGTTACCATTTTTTGTTCTTTTACAGTAGTTGTCCTCATGTTGCTATTAGCCCTCTGTTAGATGTAGAGTGGGTAAATATCTTTTTTCAATATGTGGCTCTTGTTTTGTTTATTTATAGTGTCCTTTGCTTTACAGAAACTTTTCAGTTTCATGATATTCCATTTATTAGTTCTTGACCTTAGTGCCTGAGCCATTGGTGTTCTCAGGACGTTGTTCCTATACTAAGGAGTTCAAGGCTATTATAAATTTCTGTTCTATTAGATTTAAGATATCAGGTTTTAACACTGAGGTCTTTGATCCACTTAGATTTGAGTTTTGTTCAGGGTCATAAACGTTAATCTATTTGCATTATTTTACATGCAAACATTCCAAAAGCACTATTTTTTAAAGATGTTCTCCCTTTTCAATTATATGGTTTTGGCTCCATTCATTTCATTGATCAGACTCTCTGTTTCTATACCAATACTATTTTTACAGTTTTTACAATACAATACTATTTTTACAATACAATTTTTATTACTATTGTTCTATAGTACAGGTTGAAGTCAAGGATGGCGATACCTCCAGAAGTTCCTTTATTGTACAGGATTGTTTTAGCTATCCTGAATTTCTTGTTTTTCCATGTGAAGTTGAGAATTCAAAATATATAAAGAACTCAAGAAAGTAGATGCCAACAACCCACATAACCCAATTAAAAAATGGGTTACTGAGCTAAACAGAGTTCTCAGCAGAGGAATCTCTAATGGCTAAGAAACATTTACAAAAATGGTTGATGTCTTTAGGCATTAAGGCAGTACAAATAAAAATGATAATGAAATTCCACCTTATACCTATCAGAATAGCTAACATCAAAACTCAAGGGACAGCAGAAGCTGGCCAGGATGTAGAGCAAGGGGAATACTTCTTTATTGCTGGTAATACTACAAACTTATACAACCACTCTGGAAATCAGTTTGGCAATTTCTCAGAAAACTAGAAATAGTTCTACCTCAGGACCCAGCTATACCACTCTTGAGCATATACTTAAGAGATGGTCCACCATTCCACAAAGGACACTTGCTCAACTATGTATATTCATAGGAGCTTTATTCATAATATCCAGAAACTGAAAACAATTACATTTCCATCAACTGAGGAAAGAATGAAGAAAATGTGGTTCATTTAACAATGGAATAATTCTCAGATATTAAAACAGTGATATCATTAGTTTTGAAGGCAAGTGATGGAACTAGAAAATACCATCCTGAGTGAGGTAACCCAGACCCAAAAGATCATGCATGGTATGTACATACTTATAGGCAGATATTAGCCATGAAGTACAGAGTAACCACACTATAATCCACAGACCCAACAAAGCCAAATAACAAGGAAGGCCCAACAGAGGATGCTTGAATCTTCCTCAGAAGTGGAAATAAAATAGGTATCAGATGAAGATAGAGGGAGGGAACTGGATGGGAGAGGGAATAGGGAGGGGAACAAAGCAGGGGGATCACGTGTGGGAAGAACAGAGGAGAGAGAAAGAAAATATGTGGTGGGCAGAGGTAGGAGATCATATTTTGGATGTGCCAGAGACCTAAAATGGGAGGAGTTCCCAAAGAGTCTATGTTGGAGTCTCTAGTTGAGAATCCTAACAGTAGGGGACTAGGAGCCTGAGTGGTCACCTCCTATAGCCACACAGGGCTACCAGTGTAGGAATAAAGACAGCAATCCACTCATAGAGCCTTCGACCAAAAATTTGTTCTGTCTAGAAGATGTTCAGGGACAAAGATGGAGCAGAGTCAGAGGGAATGGCCAACCAATGACTTGCCCAAATTAAGACCTATCCCATGGGAAAGAACCAGTTCAAGACACTAGTAATGATATTCTGTTATGCTTACAGTCAGGATACTAGCATAACTGTCCTCTCAGAGGCTCCACCTAACAGCTTATGGAAAGAGATACAGAGACCCACAGCCAAACATTAGATGGAGCTCCAGATTCTTGTAGAAGAGTTGGGGACAGATTGAGGAAACAGAGGTGATAGGGACTCCACAGGAAGACCAACAGAGTCAAATAATCTGAAACCTTGAGTGCTTCCAAAGATTTTGAACCACCAACCAAAGAGCTAACATGGGGTAGACCTAGCTCCTACACACATATGTTTCACATAGGCAGCTTGGACTTCCCACAGGTCTCCCAACACCTGAAGCAAGGGCTGTCCTTGAATCTGTTGCCTGTCTGTGAATAAATCCTGTTCTGCTAACTGGGCTGCCTTGTCTGGCATCAGTGGGAGAGGAAGTGCCTAGTCCTTCAATGACTTTATGTACTAGAGTGGAATGAGAGCCATGAGGAGGATGCCCTTCCCAGGAAAGAACGAGAGGAGGGACTGAGAGGAGGAGCTGTGTTTGAAGTGGGAGGAGATGGATACTTATATTGGTATGTAAAGTGAATGAATAAATAAATTAATTAACAAAAACATGTCCTAATTTTGAAAAATATACCTTTCTAAAAGTATTGATCATATTTCATGGTAAGATTTCATATCAGGTCATTTGATAACTTATTTGGTTTACTTACAAAATGAATAAATATAAAATAACTTCTTGTCTGCTGTTTTACAAAAGAAAGCACACAATTTAGATGGAGAAAGCATGTGAAAAGTCATGATAAATTCTCATACAGTTTCTGTTGTAACAGGTGTTACACAATCTATTGTTTCAACTCTAAGTAAAGACTCAAAATAAAGCAGGACAGCAATAAAGACTCACCATATCATTCCCTGTGTTGCTATATATCTAGATGTTTTATTTTCTTCTCCTTGAACTTTAGAGTCACTTTTGCAGGAATTACCAAAATAAGTAACATTTAATGTAGGCAGCCGAAGAGACAGCGCTGGTTTCCAACATGGCTGGCGCAGCGTCCTGTATAAGCCTACTGCGCATGCGTCAGCCTCAAGCCCCTCCCGAGAGGGCTTATGCAAATGAGGCAGGAGCCCTAACCAATCACGGGGCTTATGCTAATGACACATGAGCTCACAGGGCTTATGCTAATGAGGCACGAGCCCTAACCAATCACAGGGCTTATGCTAATGAGGCATGAGCCCCAACCAATCACAGGGCTTATGCTAATGAGGTATTGGCCCTAACCAATCCTGAGAGAACAGGCCGCCTGGCCCGCCCCCTTGGAAGGGTATATAAGCAGTGCATGTCAGCTGCTTGGGAGTGGCCGCCCCTTCGATGGATGAAGATTGCCTGGAATAAAAGAGCTGTTAAAGAAGAATCCAGGCGTGTCGTGTCTTACTTGCTGGCTGAGGAGAAGACGCGACAACTGGTGGCCCGTACGGGGAAGAGAGACGCGGTGGCGGAGAGACGCGAGAGACGCGGCGGCGAGAGACAAGAGACGTGGCAAGAGACGTAGCAGAGACGCGGCTGAGAAACGGAGAGAGACAACGAGAGAGACGCAGCAGAGACGTGGCAAGAGACGCGGCGGAGACAACAAGAGATGCGGCAGCTGAAGAAGACTAACGACAACGAGCCGACAACAACAACCTCGTGGATTCAGAAACTGAGGTAAAAAGGTGTAGTTTTTAGTCGAGGTTCCCTGGGTTGGGATGAGTTAAGGTTCCCTGGTTTGGGACGAGTAGAGGACGAGTAGAGGCTCCCTGGTTTGGGACAAGTCGAGGTTTGAGTTAAGGATTCCTGGTTTGAAGTTCCCTGCTTTGGGACAAGTCAGGAACGAGTGAAAGATCCCTGGGTTGGGACGAATTAAGGATCCCTGCTTTGGGACAAGTCAGGAACGAGTGAAAGATCCCTGGGTTGGGACGAATTAAGGATCCCTGCTTTGGGACAAGTCAGGAACGTGTGGAAGATCCCTGGGTTGGGACGAGTTAAGGATCCCTGCTTTGGGACGAGTCAGGGACGAGTGGAGGATCCCTGGGTTGGGACGAATTAAGGATCCCTGGTTTGAAGTTCCCTGGTTTGGGACGAGTAGAGATTCCCTAGATTTGGGACAAGTCAAGGTTTAGGGACGAGTATAAGGAAAGCGGCAATAAAAGGTCCGCAGATTTTCTAAACTATGATATCTATTGTTAACTCGGAGTGGGTTGGCTTGGGTATCATAATAATGCTTTTCCTGACATATAGTCTTAGCTTGTACCTAAATTCTCATTGTGAATATGAATCTGCTGTCCGAAAGGACCAGGAAGTTTTTGAACAAGTGAAAGAGGCTCAGTCAGAAGGCTCTGAGGCAAGAGTTAGTAAAATAAACAAGGGACCAAAAAAGATAACAGAGAGCTCTTCTAGCTCTGATAGCTTAGAAAAGATAGAGGAAGGAAAGAGCTTAGAAAAGATGGAGGAGGACCTTGAGGACATGTTAACTAAAATAGAGACCGTGGTCCTCTCAAGGAAAAAGAAAGGCAAAATGGCGGAAAAGCTCAAACTGCATGCTTGGGAGATGCCCACAGCTCCGCCCCTAGGCTCGCCTCCCTATGTGGAGGTTCCTTGGGCCAGTCTGTCCCCAGAGACACAATGCTCATTCTGCCCACAGACTTGGAAGGAAGCGCGTATGGCCTTCCTAGTTTTTGATCCTGGAGGCAAATATTTTCTAAGCAATCACTCTTCATGACACAGCTCCAAGAGCCTATCTTCAGAACACAGGGAACTAGGGTTAAGAAAAATATATTATTGGGTATGATTGCAAATTTATAATTTTGGTAATAAAAAACTAGATTTAAACTGGTAATTCAGAGTTGGAGTCACTCAAAACCAGATGTATGACAATATCTTTTAATATTTGAGACATCAGCTATATTCCTAAATAAATTGTGACATAAGATTCAAAGGTTTCTAGGAGATGCTAATTGGCTAAGATCTTTTTTTAAGCTCTCCACAAAAGAATTTAAGCCTCAAGAGAGATACAAACCTTAATTTTTTTTGGCTGATAAAAAAAATAATTTTATAAAAAATATAAAAAACTATTATTAATAGATATGTAAATTAATTAGTTGTTGGCTGTTTTATAACAGTCCTATTTAGATTTATATTTACAGACAATGGCCCAGCCTATACGGCTCAAGCTTTTTCTTCCTTTTGCCAACGTATGGAAGTCTCACTCATTCATGGACTGCCCTACAACCCTCAGGGGCAGGATATTGTAGAACGAGCACATCTCATGCTCAAGGAATGTCTTCAAAAAAAAAGAGGGAATAGGCCACGGCCTTAACCCCAAGCATAGACTATCCTTAGCATTATTTACTTTAAATTTTCTAAATTTGGATACTCAGGGTCAGTCTGCTGCTGACAGACATCATAATCACTTACGCCCTCTGCCAGAAAAGGTAAAATGGAAAGATATCATAACTAACGCATGGCAAGGGCCCGATCCCGTGCTCATAAGAGCACGAGGTTCTGTTTGTGTTTTCCCACAGGATCAAGAAAACCCTATCTGGATCCCTGAGAGACTGACTCGGAAGATCTCCAGTCCGGCGATCCCAGACGAAAGGAGGGATGATGAAACTGCAGATCCTGATGTTGAAGCTCCTGTCGCAAGACTGCCACCCTGAACGGCACTTGCCTAGATCCCGTTACTCTAAAAAGATTTATGGGCGGGAGTATTTGTATGGGGAGCTGTTGTTCTCTTAGGATGTGGTTTCTGCCTTTGGTTTCTATGTCGCTTACGCCATGACCATGCAAGACATAAGGCTGTAGTTTATCAGGCGCTGAATGCCATGAAGGAAGGTGCTTCCCCAAGTATTTGGCTGGCCTCCCTTAGGGAGACCTAGTGGGAAACCTTCTGGACCCGATATTGGCCGTCCAGGCATTTTCCCTAGATCCTGACCATCTTGACCAATGCCAATGGTATAAGGCTCCTAAGGCACCATTTCAATTTTTCAGAAGCGGGGAGCACGAGGAGTGCCTCGACTAGAGATGTTCTCAATCCTGAGATAGATTCTCTGAAAGTATGTCTGAGTGCATAGAGGTTTTGTGTCAAACACCTCTCCCTGAAAAAAGGCACAAAGGCGGGTATGGGGTGGCGCCCCCCATTACAATGCCTTCAACACTTGCACAAGGGCTCAGACCTCTGCTTTCCCCCGCTGACTTTTGCCACAGTAGTGGCTCCTTCAAGAAGTGCCTTCTAAAGCCTTTTGATAATCACCTGGTGAATGAGTTCAAAGCATGGGAGGCCTAGGACGAATCTGAAGGGTCCAGAAGTAACCTATTTCAAATTTATAAAATAAATAAGGGGGAGATGTAGGCAGCCGAAGAGACAGCGCTGGTTTCCAACATGGCTGGCGCAGCGTCCTGTATAAGCCTACTGCGCATGCGTCAGCCTCAAGCCCCTCCCGAGAGGGCTTATGCAAATGAGGCAGGAGCCCTAACCAATCACGGGGCTTATGCTAATGACACATGAGCTCACAGGGCTTATGCTAATGAGGCACGAGCCCTAACCAATCACAGGGCTTATGCTAATGAGGCATGAGCCCCAACCAATCACAGGGCTTATGCTAATGAGGTATTGGCCCTAACCAATCCTGAGAGAACAGGCCGCCTGGCCTGCCCCCTTGGAAGGGTATATAAGCAGTGCATGTCAGCTGCTTGGGAGTGGCCGCCCCTTCGATGGATGAAGATTGCCTGGAATAAAAGAGCTGTTAAAGAAGAATCCAGGCGTGTCGTGTCTTACTTGCTGGCTGAGGAGAAGACGCGACAATTTAATAAATAGATTAGGGAAACTCCAAATCTGCATCTTCCCAGAAGTAAAGTTCCACTCATTTGCAAGCTTCCTTCTCAACATAGAATAGTCACCTTATATCTCAGCCACACCAGTCATCATTCCTTACTTTTGTTCTATGCTCCTTCTGTGGCTTCCTCTTCACACTTTGCCATTTACCTTCATCGTTTAATTTATTTATTTATTTATTTAAAATCCATGTAAACAGAATCCTAAATCAGAAAGGTATTTCTTATTCCATTCACTAAATTAACCACTCTTTTGTACATGGTCTCTCTACATTTTTGTAATATAGTATTGATAGAGTATTCAGTTTTGAATTATAGGTTGTTGTATTTTTTTTTCTTCTGAGTGACTTAAGCTCTTTCTTGAAAAGACTGTATTGTAATGGGTATGTCATATTGTGTAGAACAGAATACATTTATCACAGTGAAGAATAAACACTGAGGCATCAATAAGATCAAAACAAATGAACTATGTCATATATGTTTTAAAAATTAGTATTATTTATATGTATTCATTCACCATAACTATCGTTTGTCAAATTCTAAGGAAGTTTCAAAATGAATTGATGTTTTCTCATATTTTTATGGTCTGATACTTTAATATTTCAGTTTTTTATTTTCCCAGACTTTTTCCTGAAGGAGGGACTGATCTATGTAAATTGATTCATCAGTAACAGTTTTAAACTAAAACATTTAATATCCATGTTTGTGTTTCTTTGGTCATTGTTAGACTTTTTTATAACTGTTCTATTCTGTCTATTTGCCATTCTGTTCTGTCTAATTACTTATTCCTGTGTTCTTGTGGATACAGACAAAGACTGTGAGTAGTATAGTCACTATCCTTCTTACATTATTCTTATGTGTGTATACATGTATATATGTATGTGTATAGACAGTATTTATATATTTTAATGAAATTTCTCTTTACCCTTTATATTCAAATGCTATATCAATTAACATATATTTGTGTCAAATATAAAATTCACAACACATTGTTTGCATAATTTCGTTTATATCCTGGAACTTTTGGCATCCTGAATATTCTGTTGTGTTTTGAGTGAGGGTCACACTTGCTAGCCATGTGGAAATTCCTCTTCATATTATCTGCAGTCTGCATTTGAATATTTAATTTTGTGTTTGTGTGTATGTAATATATGCATATGTGTATATTCTTTGTATGCTTGTGTATGTGTGTTTAATTCTTCTTTTGCACATGAACTTATGGAGACCAGAGGTTATCTGTTAGGTGTCTGCTCTATGGTTCCCCACATTTTTATTTTAAGTCAAGCTGACTCACTGAACCTGAAATGCATATATTTGATATTTGAAGAGCCTGGATGGAAATCATGCCCCAGGAACCAACTTTCTCCTTCTCCCACATTAATTGGGTAACAGACATGCCATTGCACTCAGCTTTCATAGCAGTTTTATAAGACCATATGGACATTCTTATGCTTATACAGAAAACAGTTACCAACCAAGGCATTGCTCCAGCCTATTTCATGTTTTTAGTGGAAAAGAAGTCAATTACATTTTACAGTACATTATATGAAATTCTGTTTATTAGACAAACTAACTAATGAGATAGGGAAAAAAGAAAGGGTTGATTTACTTTTACATAGACCTGTGACAACACATTACACTTTTGAATATTTTCTAAAAAGAGATAGTATTAATGATTTGTATTTTTTTATTGATTGGTAATTTCATGTATGCATACTCTTTGTTTTAGTGAAATTCAAACACCATTTTCTTCCTCCTCAGCTTCCCTTTTATCTTACCACCTTGATTTCTTCCCACTTCATGTGTTCTTCTGTTCTTTTTTCTTAACACCTCAGAGTTCACTCAAGGCTGTCTGTAAGTGTACAGCTTATAAGAACACAGATAGTCTCTTTGGAGAAACATTCCTCAAAAACCTACTCTCTCAATAGCTACCAATTGCAACAGTGTTGCATATTTTCATTCATTCTCCTGGCTATCTAGTTTTCTCCCCTGTCTTTCCCCATCCCTGATCCTATCCCCCTTTTTCCTCTCTCTCCACCCTCCCACCCTGGTCCCTCTCTTCCTCTGCTTTCTGTGACCATTTTGTTTCCCTTTCTAAGTAGGATTGATGTATCCATACTTGGGCCTTCTTGAGTCACCTTAGCTCAGCCTCATATGTTTTGTCCCAAAAACTCCTCAGTGTTGATGGGTACATTGAAGATAGAAAAACTGTAACAGTCCACAGCCCATTCAGGAGGGTGTTCATAAACTCAGAACAGGATTCCTCTTTCTTTATTTTGTTTACTTGGATCTTCTTGCAGACCTTGTGGGCCTCTCACTGCTAGTACAATTACAGCTCCTTCAAGTATTGCTGTTTCTTCTTCCATGCCTCATCAATGTACTGCTGCTTCTCTGTTGCCGGCAGCTTGCTCCAAAATGCTCAGCATTTTGACTGACCTCTGGAATGAGCATGTGTGAGTGGTGGGTGTGAATCTTATTTCACAGGTCATTAGGGAAAGGAACTTAGCCTGGAATCCCAGACTTAAACTTATTGGGGAGAATCTTCTTTTCTTGCCTTTGGGCCAGCCTCTTTTCTTCATTTCCTAAGACTCCTGCTTTCAGGCATAGAGACCCTAGCTGATCATCTGTTTCATAGTCACTACAAAGGCCCTGTTTCTTGCCTCCTGCAGGTATGGTAGCCTACGTTGCCTGCTGGGGACCTGGAAACAATTCCTCTCTGGGTTGGGCCTCTGGAAAAAAAAATCTTTCAGGGACTTAGGATGTGTCAATTCAACCAAGTGCCAAAAAATATTTTATACAGAACATTCTTTTATTTCTATCCTTTTATGTTCATTTTACCATTAATCCCTTTACATCCCAATCAGAGCCCCTACTTTTCTTCCCAGTGTCCCCTTCACCTGAGTCCCCAAACCCACTCCACCTCATCTATGAGAAAACAGAAGTCCTTCCTAGTTAACCACCCACCTTGACACCTCAAGTCAATGCAGGACTAGCTCATCCTCTCCCACTGATGCCAGACAAGACAATCCAGTTAGGGGAGCAGGATCCACAGGCAGGTAAACAGAGTCAGGGTAAGCCAGCACTGCAGTTGTTGGGGTACCCTCATGAAGATCAGGCGGGACATCTGTTATATATGTGTATTAGGGGGTAGGGTGAGGAGGACTAAGTCGAGCCCAAGTATGCTCTGTGGTTGGTGGTTCAGTCTCAGAGAGCCTCCAAGTTTCCAGGTTAGTTGACCATGTTGGTCTTCTTGTGGATTTTCTAACCCCTCTGGGTTTCTCAATCCTTCCCCCAAATTTCCCCTAAATTTGCTGAGCTCCCAGTAAGGTTTGGCTGTGGGTCTCTGCATCTTTATTTTTTTTTTTTTGTCAGCTTCAGGATGGAGGACAGTTATGATAAGCTACTGTATGTGAATCTAGGCTAACATACACAAACATAGCCTGAGGCTCCAAGTTAGTCAAAGGAGGAAGGCAGGCCAGCAATGTGTCCATATAGAACTTCTGAAGACAGCTGGACACATTTACCCCTTTATTGGCAGAGGTTGCTGCTGCATTCATTTATGTCTCTCTCACACAGGGCACCTGTGTATCCAGACCAGCAATGACGTTCTAATAAATTATCCCCTCCCTCATTTCCTACCATAGCCTCTCCATCTTCCTATCTATACAAAGCATCTCTTCCTTCTCCCTCTCCTTAGAAAACAAACAGACAAAACAAGCAAACAAAAACTGAATAAAGCAAAATAAACAATTAACACATACACACCACACACACACACACACACACACATGCACACATTCTGAACAGAGCCCCCTCTTTTCTTGCACTCTCCCCCTCATTATAAAACACATACATATGCATAAAAACATATATCGGAAAGCATAACATAGAAGACAACGATCAGCAAAGTTAACAGATGCCAGAAACAGGCTCAGCAAAAGAGGGGTTCTGAGAGAAGGCTATAAGGGAGCAGTAAAAGATTTGACTCGAAGTCAAATCCTGGATCCAAGCTGACAACCTGTGTTCTGCTTGAAATAGCTTTTCCAGTATGCTTCTCTCTATGTTCTGCTATCTCTCTGGAAATTCTCTGTTTGTATTCTGCTTGCTGGTTACTCTAAAAGATCTCTCTGTCCATGTTCTACTTCCTTGCATGTGTGTGTGTGAATATGCCTTTCTATCTGTGTGTATCTGTCTGTCTGTGCCTGTCTGTCTCCCTGTCTGTCTGTCAGTCTGTCTGTGTCTGTCTGTCTGTGTCTGTCCATTCTGTGTCTGTGCCTCTATCTGTTTCCCAATCAATGCTCTCTTTTTATCCTAAAAATTCTTTGAATAGACCATTTCCTTCAGAATACAAGTCCAGTCTTCTATTTTACATATCAGTCAGTCATTTACTCCAATTCTTAGGAGACAGTAAGAATACATTTTTTTCTTAGCATTGCCGAAGAATCAGAATTCTGTCTGCCTTTGTTAAGCACGAACTATAAGCTAGTTGGGTGGGATCCTGCCCTGAAATTACCATTTCTACCACACCTGGGCTTCACCTCCTAACTCTGTCATATTCTGAACTTGAATTCAGGAATCTGCCTACCTTTGTATCTTTCTAACACACTGGTTCATAATGTAATTGTCTTTGTTCCTTTAGATTCATGAAGCCCCTCATAATTCATATTGCATCCTTATGTTTTGCATAGCTGAGAAATTAGATATATTTTGAACTCCTGTATGTAGAGCTTTTTTCCATTGCCTGAAGGGCTGTCCTGAGGTCCTAGAGTTTACCATTTCACTGAGACATTAGACACACCTTCTGCTCCTGGACTCATGCTGTCTGATTATCATGGAGTTATTAACATTAACAGAGAGGACATTCCTCAGAGAAATGTGAAAACATATACATTATTATACAAAGAAGACTATACATACAGCAGCCATTAACACTAGTGGAGGCTCACACTGGGGCCTGTCCAAGGGTCAGAAACCATATTACTCTGTCTCCAGCAGGGCTACGCTGGGGTTAGCAATAAATTAAATAGCCTAAACAAAGCAATTTGAGACAAAACAATTCCCAAAATACTACTGAGTTCTTTTTCTGTGGCATTCTACACCTGGGCATGGGCCTTCCTTAAGTGTGGTCTATATACATTGTAAGAAATCAGAGAATTATTTATATTTTATGAAACCTTTTGGTTCTTTAGGATTTAGGTTTTGACTCCATGGGGTATATTTGATTATTATTATTATCAAATTAAATAGAACAATAAAATCACATGTGTTTCTTACAAACATGGTTTGCTTGTTTTTCTGAGACAAGATTTCATGTAGAGTTGGCTAGGCTTAACCTCAATTTTATATTATTTGCTTGCAAATGATGAAATTGCAGTTATATGCTTTAGTATGCCAAGAATAAACAAAATCTCTTAAGTATTATAAAGCTAAGGCATATAAGAACTAAATTATATATACAAACAAATGAATTATTGAATCTTACTAGATGATTATTTTGTTCAGGGTCTGTGTTAAACATTGGAATTGGGTAGGGGTTGAAAACTTATAAACTAGTTTCAAGGAGATCATGGTTTAATAGAAGAGCTTGACATTTAAAAGTGATAAATATCTAAGAAAATATGAAAATATTATCGGCAAAACTTTCAATCCAAAAAAATCTCCTCTTTCTACAGTATACAGAACAGGTCATTGTAGAAAAGGCCTGGTTTGGCTTCCCATCCCAATGCTCCCAGAAATAAGATTCAGACCCAAAATATATTTACAAATACACATATAGCTAGGCTCTTCTGTGACTACAATCATAACAAGATAACCCATTTATTATAATCTACGTCCTGCCACATGGCAGTGGTCAGGTACAATGTGTCAGTCTCCTCACATCTTCTTGAGCAGATCCCTGCCTATCTCTCTCCCAGAGTTCCTTCTCCTGCTGGACATTCTACCTCCTATTTCCTGCTGATGTCATAGGCCACAGGCTATAGGCATTCTAATTGACAGATGATTCATCCATAAAATCCATAAGATATTCTCTCTACAGTTCATAGAAAAATAACATTGAGTGGGCTATTGAATAGGACCTGGAAGTAAAAAGCTATATTTTCTCTGAAAATGATCTTCTAATCTTTTATAATTTTTACATTTATGTATTTATTTATTCATTTATTTTCATCCCACAAGCTACCAATTTCTGGTACCCCTCTGAGAGTCCCTCCCTTCATCCTCCCTCCCCTTTATCTCTGAGAGGATAGGGCCCCTTGTGTATTCTTCTATCCTGGCACATAAAATCTCTGCAGAATTAGGCACATCCTTTCCCAATGAGGCCAGACAAGGCAGCCCTGCTATATATGTGGGATTTTAAATCCAGTCTTTCTATCTCTTGTGCCCAGTTTGGAGAGTCTTTAATACTTATGGCAATGCCACTGTCTAGACTGTAACTAGGTTTCCAGGCACTGAAATCAGCATCTGAATACACAATGCACAAGAACCTCTTCTAACACTCAGCAACTTATTTTCATAGGCTCAGGCTGGGCCGCTTTAACTATATCTGCTGCTGTCTTGGTAGGAGTATCATGGTACAAGTATTATCAAATATACAGTTTGTTTTTTTCTGCAACTGGGATGCACCTTGATCAATAGCCTCACTAGGCATTTTTAAGGAACCTTGTACCTGGAACACGGTGCCAAGCCTCCACTTCTCTCCATGACACTTATAATCCTGGGGCTTTTATTGTAACTAAGGCTGTATCTTTACCAGTGTGTTTTCCTGGTCTTTTATAATGCCAAGCCTCAGAAGCTTTCCTGACTTCTCAGAAGGCTAAGACTCAGTACTACCCTTGACCCTATTTATAACTTCAAAACTAGTATCACTTGGTCTAGAAAAGTCCTTTGAGTGTTTTGAAATTAGTGAGTGAATATGAGAACATATATGGTAATGTAGACAGCAATGTGCATTCTGGAGACCTTAAAACAAAATTTATAAAGACATAAAGGTTTTTGAAGAAAAAAACAATAAAATTCTCTTAATAAATTCAAGGAAAAGACAGACAAAAAGAACCGAAGGAAATTAAAAAATTCCTTAAAGAATGCCAAGGAAGCTGGGTAACATAGGGGAGAAACAGATGAAGGAAACTGTTCAAGACCTGGACATTGAAATAGAAGTAATAAAGAAAACAAAAACTGGGGGAATTTTAAAAATGGAAATCTAGGTAAGCAAAGAAGAATTACATATACAGGCATTATCAACAGAATAAAAGAGATGAAAGAAAGAATCACAGGTGTTGAAGATATGCTAGAAGAAACAAGTTCATCTGTGAAAGAAAATGTTAACTATAAAGCTCTTGACATAAATAATCCAGAATATTTGGAACATTATGCTAAGACCAAAACTGAGAATAATAAGAATAGAAGATTCATAGGTTACAGGCCAAGAAAATATTTTCAACAAAATTATAGAAGTAAAAGTCCCAAAACTAAAGAAAGAGATGCATATAAATAAACAAAAAGCTCCTACAACATCAAATACATTAGACCAGAAAAGAAAGTTCTCTACCACATAATAATCAAAACAATCAAACTGCTTATTGTATGGAGGAAAAAAGAATATTAAAAGATGCAAGGGGAAAAGGGCAAGTTACATATAAGTGCAGACCTAGTAGAAATATACCTAACTTCTCATTTGAGACTCTAAAGGCCAGAAGGGCCTAGATAAATATTTTGAGGTCCCTAAAAGACCACAGATGCCAGGCCAGACTACTTTACCCAGAAAAACTTTCAATCACCATAAATGGAGAAAACAGGTATTCCATGAGAAAACCAAATTTACACAACATCTATCCACAAATCCAACACTACAGAAGATACTAGAAGCAAAATTCAAATAGAAGGAGAATAACTACACCCAAGAAAACAGCAGAAATAAATAATTCTATACCAGAAAAACCAAAGGAAGGAAAGTAAACACACACACAGGCACACACACACAAATACACATGCATACACAACAACTACTAATAGCAGTAGTACTACTATGTCACCAATATCAAACTAACAAGAATTACCAATTATTTTTCAATAGTATTTCTCAACAACAATGGACTCAACTTCCCATTAAAAAGACATAGGGATTCAGGGATGGTTCAACATACAAAAATCCACCAATTTAATCTACCATATAAGCAATTTGAAAGAAAACATACATGATTATCTCATAAGATGGTGAAAAAGGTTTTGACAAAATCTAATACAAGTTTTGGAAAGGTCAAGGATGCAGACCATATACCTAAACACAACCGAAGTAAGATACAACAAGCCAATGGCCAACATTAAATTATCTGGAAAGAAACAAGGCATTGCCACTAAAATCAGGGACAAGATAAGGCTGTCCATTCTCTCCATATCTAGTCAATACAATACTTGAAATTTTACCTAGAGCAAGAAAACAACTAGAGGAGATAAAGAAAGATGCAATTTAGGAAAGAAGAAATCAAAGTATTGCTATTTACAGATGATATGTTAGTATACATGTGTGATCTCAGAAATTCGAATAGGAAACACCTACAGATGATGAACACAGTTGCAATCAAGAAGTAATTTGAATAAAAAAATTAATTAATGAAAAAAGAAAATTATCTCATCATGTTTTGAGCACATTTATTATTTCTTTTTGGGCTGCATTTATATCTATATTTGGGTGTAAGCATCCAGTGGGAAAGGTTGGACATACCTAATTATCAAAAGAATTATCTCATTGTTCAAATGTTTACAATAGGACAACAAGGTGATTCATTTGGTAAAAGCATTTGATACCTAGATGTGAGGAGGAGATAATAGCTGCAAACTGTCCTTTCACCTCCATATATGTGACATGTATACTCACATAGCATGGATATAAATACGAAAAGATAAATTTAAACAATTTAAAAATATATAAAAAACATCATCCTGAGTGAGATACCCTACACAAAAAAGGAAACGCATGATATGTAGTCACTGACAAATGGATATTAGCTAAAAATTACAGAATACCAATGATACACCCCAACGGACCCTAAAAAGTTAAGAGAGAAGGCACAACTGTCCTCATTTAAAGGGAAAACAAAATATCCATGGGAGGCAGGAGTAGTCAGGGACCTGGGTGTGAATGGGGAGAGGAGGAGAATTGGGGCAGAATCAGGTTTGAGACTAGACAGAAGATAGGCACAGAAGGCCAGGGGAATGAATGGAAATATTCAACTGCAGTGGGGGTTGAGCAGAACTGCAAGACGTCCCAGAGACCTGGGATTTGGAGGTTCCCAGGGTGACCTTAAATGAAATTCCCAACAGTGGAGACATGGAACCTGAAGAGACCACATCCTGTAGTCAGTCAGGTCCCCTAGTGAAGGGAGGGGGCATTAAGCCACCTATAAAACTTTCGACCCAAAATTTTTCTTGCCTAAAAGTAATGCAGATACAAAATGGAACGTCTATTTGGTTGAGCTCCTGAAGGAGTAACCAACCAATGACTAGCCCAATTTGGGATATATCCCATGGATAAGACCAATCCCTGACACTATTACTGATACTATGTTGTGCTTGAAGAAAGGACCCTAGCATCAATGTCCTCTGAAAGGCTTTACCAGCAACTGACTGAGACAGATGCAGATACTCACCCAAGCATTGAGCAGAGATCTAGGATCCTTATGGAAGAGTTAGAGGAAGGACTGAAGGAACTGAAGGGGATGGTAACCCCACAGGAAGACCAACAGTGTTATCTAACCTGGACCTCTGGTAGTTATCAGAGGCAGAGCCACAAACTAAAGAGCTGATCTGAGGCCCCCAGTAAAATATGTAGCATATGGCTGCCTTGTCTGGCCTCAGTGGAAGAGGATGTGCCAAATCCTGTAAAGACTTGATGCCCAAAGGTAGTGGATACCAGGTGGTGGGAGGAACCTTCTCAGAGGCAAAGGGAAAATGGGATAGAGGAACAACTGTTTGAGGGGAGACTGGGAGGCAACATTTGTGATGTAAATAAATAAATGAATTAATTAATAATATATATATAATATTTTTAAATCAACAACAATCATCTCATTCGAAGTGTTCCATTTTGTTTAAAATTTTAGAAGCACCTAATATCAATTATTGAAATTAGTTCATCTTTATTGTTTTAAGATGCACTAAAGTAAATAAATCAATGTACTGGAAACCACATACAAAACAAACAAAATGGCAATTTGTGATGTGATTCTTATACACCATCAAAAACAGCTCTTAGTTCCAGTCACACTGAAACCTCAGGTTGTACAGAAAACTTGTTTACATTTGTTTTCTCAGTAGCCACCTCACTATTAAATAATGCAAAAGTGAGGCAGACAGTATTTACCAGACACCTTAAATAGTAAGTCCATGGGACTGTATTTAGGTTTGTATAATAAAGAAGTAAATGTATAGGACATTAATATCTGTTCTATTAGCGTTCCATGGTGCGGCAGATGCTCATATGAGTCCTGTCAAATATAGGTACTACAGATTTCTCTGAAACCCTGCCATATTATTGGTCAAAGTGAAGTTTTCTCTAAACAAGTAAGTTTAATCCACGTGTCAGGAAAATCCTGAATATTTCAAGGAGCAATTTGTCTCTATGGAATTATTATTGATATTATTATTATTTTATTGATTTTCAGACAGAATATTTTTATTTAGCTCAAGGTTCCCTGAAGCTACTACAGTCTTCCTGCCTCATTTCCATAAAACATTACACAGTGATCAAATTTTTTTTACTATTAGGAGTTTTACATACTTCCCTGATTATTTGCTTACAATCAAAATTCATAGAGAATGAAAAGTTCTGGAGACGCAAAATGTCTCTGCAGCATTTTTCTACACTTCTTAATTCTAAAAATGTGTAATTAGCCACAGGAAGCAGTAGGTGACCATATTTGACAAGAGATACTGGGTTCATGATTAGATCTTTGTAAATTTCCCAACCAATAAACTGAAAACAGCATATTCCCTGTGAATGGAGGAACTCACTTCTGCTTAAATAATGGCAAGATTTATAGAAGAATATTTCAACTGAAAAATCTCCTAACTAAATTTTCACTAAGAATAATTATGATAGCTGTGCATGTTTAAATTCCCAACTCTGTTTTCCTCTGCGTGTCTGAACTGTTCATTCTCTCAAATATAGTTTAGAAAATTTTTCTCTTGTTCTCACTGGTAATCATCATGAAAACTTTCTCAAACCAACTGTTAAATTTGAGAGAAACATGGTCCAACTTCGTTCAGATATCTACATTCAAGAAAAGCACATGTGCCTTGATGGGGAGGAAGTTATATTATGCTGATAGTTTTAAATATGTTGTCACAGAACATTCCAGACTCCTTAAAGAATGTGCTGTGGCTTATGTTAATGCTGATTTTTTTCGTAGAAGGTGAATATTGTTGGTTACATTAGAGAACAATGATTATTCTGGAGATAACAACTTAGATGAAGAATTACATCACATTGTATCGCAGAAAGCAGTCCAGTAACATAGGGTTAAGATACTGGTGGTGGTTTTACACTTGCTGCCTTGATTCAGGGCTGATTTCATCAATAATTAAAAGGCATTTCCTCTACTCTATATTACGGTGCTGCTCCAGGAAGGACTCATTCCTTATTTGCCTCCTCTAACAGATTCTCTTAAATATGTTGACAACTACATCTTGAATGCCCAAGTAAAAAAATTGAAGAATCATTTACATTTGAATGATATATAAAGCACTTCGATATAGGGATTGGTGAGATTGTCAAGTATGCAAAAGCTCATGTAAGCCTGAGGAAGCTGTATCTCAGGAACCCATTTTAAGATGAAAAGTGGGAACTTTCTCCACAAAATTGTATTCTGACTTCCACATGTATACCATGGTTCTCACTCCCTCATCCCCCTCTCTCTCACACACACACCTATCTCTCTCTCTCTCTCTCTCTCTCTCTCTCCTCTCTCTCTCTCTCTCTCGTGTGTGTGTGTGTGTGTGTGTGTGTGCGTGTAATTTTTTCATACCAAGAATGGTAGCATAGTGCCTTGATGGAAGAAAACTGATGTTTACATTTTCTTCTTCATGGACATTTCTTGGCTTTAAGTCAGTTCTCCTTCCTTCTTTCATGTTAATGGACACAACAAACTCCTATCTCTTTCCTTTGTGACATTAAGGGTGTTAGTGTGTGTGTGTGTGTGTGTGTGTGTGTGTGTGTGTGTACATGTGAATGTGTATGTGTTATTTCTAAACAGAGTAGCTATCTTAAAGGCTTGAATCGTGTTTTTTTTTTCAAATGAGTTGATATTTGCAAAGCCCCATGTTGTCTGACTTACATACAGTGACTATTCAAAAATCCACAATATGATTGTCATTCCTTACTCACTAGAATCATATGATCTGGGAGCTGTAGGTAAAATTCATTGACAAAGAGGTTACCATGCATGGGCAATGTCCTGTATTTATTTCCCAACACTCCAAAAATACAAATATAAATATGATCATATTATACATGTATGCTTTACAGAATACATACTACAAATAAATAATTTTCAAATAAAGTAAATGATGTCATTGTTGATAGTTTTGAGCATTTGATTTGTCTAAAATTTTAACACATCACGAAACTTGAGAAAATTATTTGTTATCGGGAAATAGATCACACTTTTTAAAATCAAAGAAGATCACCTAGTTTCAGTGTGGTTGAGATTGCACAACCCTCAATTTATATTGCATTTCTCAAGGTACATAAAAGAGCACATATTTATGAATTATGTTAAAAATAAACATAAAACTAAAACAAGAGAAAACAAAGTGATAATTATATTTATTGGCAAGCATTTTTAGAAATAATAAAGTTTCTGAAATAAAAATATTAGAAGGTATACAGAAACCACTCTTAATATCCTCTCCAAAAGAATGATTGTCCTCAGTTTGTGTCATGTGGACTCTGACTGTCTACCTGGCACATGTACCAGAAGTGTTTTTGATGCTCTTTTAATTATGCTTCAACTAATCTTGATGAGATGTAGCCATCATTTGGTCTAAGCACTTATTTCACCTTTTTGTACAGAAGAGAAAGCTAGCTCTGACTCAGTAAGGTCAAATAATTTCCTACAGGTCACATGCTAGGAGAAGGCTGAACTCAGTGTCCTCCTAACACTTATGATTTCTTACCTCCTGTTAGATCCTACAAGACTTTGGCATTATATTACAAATAAATGGCTCTAGATCCACATTCTTACTCAAAAGACATTATATAAAATGTTCTATATGGTGAATATACATTGACTTAGTTTACTTATATATTATAGTAACAACCAGAACAAGCCTCAAAAAACCCAAAGTAACATCAATAAAATAATAGAGGAACTTCTGTAGCACATTCAATAGAACAATTACACATCAGTTCACTTTCTGTTGTTTTGACAAATGTCATTTTTAATTTATGCACTATTCTTTATGAAGTTTGAAATGATTAGCAAGGATAATACTTTGTTTCCAGGATATGTGCATATCAAGAGGGCCTGATATTCCTCTTAGCTCTATTAGCAGCAACAGACACTGAAGATCTTTGGAGGCACCGCCTACCCTTATAGGAAAAGCTCTTTTAAGAAAGTGTCTTGATAGGTAGACCAGATCTTTTGAGCTCCATTTCTTCCTGTCTTGCCTGCAGATTCCTGGAGTTATAGAAGTTAACTATTTAGCTGCATGACAGCTTTGGAGACTGACCTGGAATTTACTGCACAAATCAAACATAAACGATAAACAAAAACAAAACAAAAACTCATTGGCTATATTTACCAACTCATATGCTTTTCTATGAAAATCACAATAATGTTACATAAAAATTATAAACAAACCCACTAATATTTGTATTTTAAACACAGAATTCAATCATGAAAAGTATTTCTTCTAGAGGTATTAATTACATTTTTTCAACCAGTTATTTAAGATCTCCATAATTTAAATACAGTTTTATTCATCACAATCCAGCATGCAAAATTTAAGTGCCTCAACCTAACATTTAAGAGAAATCTCACTGTTAAGTAATTTAAAGGAAATGCTGAGGAAACAATGCAGTTTATTTTGTTCATCTCCTGAATCAGTAGCCTCCTGGTGGAGCTATAAAACACTACAGGGC